>CAWUFW010001193.1:1062500-2262500 GCA_963921515.1 Calotriton arnoldi
GTTTATGTGATATTTGTCTCCATTTTTCTGTGGACTGTCCTTGAACCGATGGAGGATTCAAGTGAGTGCCCCAACCTGTCAGAGATGCATGTGTGACTATTTGTAGAGGTGCCCCTCCTCTCTGGACAGGACCTCTTTTATGTGAACGTATTTACAATATGCCCTTTCTCCATAGGTGGGCTGCCATGTAAATAAGATCTGCCATAGAACTTAGGAGTGATGAGATGAGCCTAGCTGTTGGACTGGTGGTTCTCAACAGTAAGGTCACTTGTCGAGTATAGAGGTTGTGCTCTGTCCCGAAGCAAACACGTTTACTTTTACAGTGTCTATAGTTCCTCCCTGGTAGGACAGCCTTTGTACTGAAGAGTTGATTTTTGGTAATTGATCTACAGCACCAATTGAACAGCAGGCTGGATGTTACAAAGAGATCTTCTTTCACTTTTCGCGAAGTGCTGGCCTTCAGCAGCTCCTGGTCCAGGTAAGAATAGATGAAGATACCCCATAGGTAGGCTGCTACTATTGCCACACCTTTCACGAAGGTGCAAAGAGCGTATTTCATACCCAATGGCAGGAATGTGCATAGGTAGTGATGTTCTACTACTACGGATATTAAGTACCTCCTGAGTCGGTGAGCCATTAGTATGTGAAAAAACGCACCTTAAAGATCTATTGCACACAACCAATCAATGCTTCTTAGATGCGGAATGAACTGATCTAGGTAGAGCATTAAAAAGTTATCTTTTTTTTTATGAATGTTTGCGAATCGTAGATCTGATATCAGTTTGAACTCTTCACATTGGACCCTTCTATATCTCTTTTAAATACCTGTAGTATACCCCTAGGCCTTCCTGTTTGTGGGGTATTTGCTGTTATTATTTTTTTCTTTTTTAAAGTAGGACAGATATTTCCTTAATCAGAATTGAAAGCTGGTGCTTTGATGATGGTCTTGACGCAACTGGCAGCGAAATGGCCTTGAGACCCAGAAAGTATATGAGATACAATATTTAGCACACATTTGTGTCTTGCAATTGCAGACCACTCTTCCACATTCAAAGAAACAACTCCATTGATTACACTGGAGAATGGAGGGGTATAAGGTTGACATTGTCTGCCCCCTGAAGCATGCCTTCTTCCAGGGGTTGTTGGTTTTGATGTTGTCTTAGGTTTGGAAGGATTTCTTTGGTATGGGAAGGCCCACAGAGGGGCTTGAACTCTATTAGTAATATCTAAGGGCTTTAGCCTTGTATTGATGCCTGAATTGTTTTTCAATCCCACTGCCTTGAATGAATGAAAGCATTTTATATAGCTACTGAGAGTGTCCCCGCGCTCAGCACAGAAAAATAGGTGAGAAGAGGTGGAGCCCCCAAAAGTATACGAAGTCCTAAAGCTTAAAAAGATGCGTCTTCAGGGCCTTCTTGAAGAGTGCTTCCTCGGTAAATGATCTCACATGACAGGTAGCTGTTTCGACATCCTTGCTACTCTGACCACAAAGGAGGACCCCCTCTCCGATGTTTTCGGAAACGGGGGCTCGTTAACAGGCCAGCACGACTAGATCGTAACAGTCTGCCTGGTCTATACTCCTTGATCCTCACATTTAAGTAAGCAGGAACTCTATTATAGGGGGCCTAGTGGGCTAGAGTCATAGTTTTGAACATTACACGCTTGCGCACTGGAAGCCAATGAAGTTTCTCCAAGGCATATTTAGGTAGCCTGAAAATAAGGAGTATTGCCTATTGCCATGTTCTCAATTACTTGTAGACGCATGACTAAGTCAGGAAGACCCAGATACAGGACGTTGACATACTCCAATCGGGACAAGATCAACGCCCTGATCACGATTAATTGAGATTCGTGAGGGAGAAGATCTAGAAATTTCCTGAGCATGCAGAGGATCCAGAGACTAGATCTAACGACCGTCGAAAACTGGGCCTTCAAGATAAGTTGGGAGTCATACATCACACCCAGGTTTCTGGCCACTGCTGTGTGTAGGGGCGGAGGGGCAACCTCACTGGGACAAGCTCCAGTCCACCCTACAGAGGGGTTTAACCCAAAAAAAAAGGATCTCTGTTTTGTCTGGGTTGCATTGCAATTTATTAGACTGAAGCCAGATTAACAGTGCCTTCATACAGACAGCAAAAGATTTGGCGCTCATTGAATCCCCTCCATAAGGGAGCAGGAGCTGCGTATCATGCACATAGGACATAATCTTAATGCCAAACAATTGGCCAGTGGGCTCATATACACATTGAAAAGGGTGGGGCTCTTAGAGGATCTCTGTGGGACACCTCATTTAAATTATTTGGCTCTTGAAGAGCAGGGGTTCAGCCAGATAAACTGTTCTCAGTTCTCCAGAAAGGAATTCAGCCAGTCAAAAACTGGCCCCGGACACTCCTAGATGTTCTAGCCTTTGTGATAGAATGCTGTGGTACACCAAATCAAAAGCTACTCACCGGTCCAACAGCACCAAAGCCACATTGAGGCCGGAATCCAAACTAAGTTTCATGGATTCAGAGACCTCAAGGAGCGTCATTTCTGTACTTTGATGGGCTCTGAAGTCGGATTGGGATGGATGTAAGAGATTGTCAGAAAGGAGGCGAGTTGACAATTCACCAACTTTTCCAGGACTTTTGATACTGCTGGCAATAAGGAGACAGGTTTAAAGTTTGCTGGTACTTCAGGGTCCGTGTTAACTTAAGAAGGGGAACCACGTTCGCCCTTTTCCAGGAATCAGCTACGACACCTGAGTGAGTGGAGGGAACAGGTAAACTCCTCTTGATAAATTGGGGCAATATTGTCCGCTATGGTCTTTAGGATGTGAGGTGGACAGGAATCTTCCGGGGACCATGATCTGCAAAGTGTGAACATCCCCATCACTTCCTTTGTCGTAGGGGGGAGAAAGCGAGTCAGCTTAACTTCAGCTGAGGGTCTTGCCTTGAGGGTCTTTGCTTTATTTTTCATTTTTACCATTTTATCAACTTGATGACCAAATAGAAAGGACCTTGAGAAAAGAAGGTTCAATACCTTAAGTGGGCGTTTGGATTCCGGTTGGTAAGGCGAGCAATGAAGAGCCTCTGATTGAAATCTCATGGCAACAAGCAGTGGAAGCTAGCTCCGAGACAACAGCTGTGCTGATTACATGGTTGAAAACCACATAACTCAGTTTTTAATTCTTGCTGCTCATAGTTTGACAAATTGGTCCTAAACAATTTCATGTTGACCAGGATTTTTCACTGGTATCTACCCCGGAGAGCCACAAAACTAACAATTTTCTGATGTGTTGCAGTTGTTTTGCAAACTTTTCTGCCTGTAGTCCCCAGCCTTATACTCTTTTTCTGGGGACGCAGTGAACTCTGGCACTAAAATATGCTTGTGTTTCACTGACATCATTGAGCCTGGTTTAGAATAACACTTCTACAGAAGAGTTTTATACTTCTGTAGAAGGGAGGAGTTGCAGCTTTAACAGTAGCAGGTATGTGGAATTTTTCTTCTGCTTTGTCTAATCGTCCTGGGACCAATGGAAGAAGGGGCTTTATGGCTGGTCTCGGTTTTAAAGTCTCAAAGGTAACTAACACCATAGGATGAAGAGTTTTCAGACTGATATTCTCTTCGAAGTTCCTCAGGCCAAGACCTCATGAAAGGTGGTCATTTCTGTAGGTGAGACACAAGGAGAACCTGCTGTTGGAGACGTGGGCATATAGGATGAATGTGAAATATCTGTCTCAATAAGGAGTTCTAGATCTTGCCTGATGGCTCTACTTTCGTCTTGTCTTTGGCTTGTGAGTTGTATCCCGTGATAAAGACGGAGGACCAGAAGGAGGTGATTAAGTCTCTTAATTCTTCCCCTCCCAGAAGTTGATGTGGTCATGAAGACAATCAGTTGGTGGGAAAAGTTGCGAAGACTGCACCGCTTCATGTTGAGAATGCTCAAATGGGATGTTAGGTTTGAACGGCCTTAATGTCAAAAGATGAGGATCTGCAGTGACAGGCATTGGTGAAGTCGGAGAAATTCTTGAAATGCTTTCGTTTTTCTTTTTCTTCGTTGTTGGTGAGAGAAGAGGTAGAAAACATTCAGCCTTTCACAGAATGTTTAGATTGGCAGCAGGTCACTCAGGCCTTGACTGGGGCTGAGACAACCTTTTTAGTTCTGCGTAAGGGGCACTTCTGGAATAGAAAAGGCATTCTGACTAGAAAAGAATTCCAGAAGCAGGGGGAAACAAATCAAAAACAAAATCACTTCACTCGTAAACTTGACTGAAAGTTATGTAAAAACTGAAGTGTGAAACCTCATATGCTTTGAGAGCTTACTCACATGAGTCTGAAAAAAGAATTCGCTCGGTGAGGTAACTGCCAGTACAATGCATCATGGGCAGGGGAATCTCATGGAATCTTAAGGGGACAGGGCACCTTTTGCTGAGCTTTCATTGCGGACCCATCAAGCTGCATTTCTTCCTTTTATACATTTTCAATCTCTTTTGCAACTAAGATACTGCAATGCAGACTTGTAATGGGTTATTTTCAGTTCTAAAGACTATACTCCGGAAACAAAATTTACCATTGATAGGCCCCTATATGGTGCTGCCCATCATACGAACATGGGTAACTTATGTTTATATTCATGGACAATATTTCTATAAAAAAAGTGCTCCTCGGTCCAGGCATGCAGCGCAGAATTATTCCAGCATTTATAACCATCAACGAAGATCCTACAATGCAGAAGGTAAATGTTACTTAACCTCCAAGCAACTGTTCATGCCATGTAGTGCTGTAGAATCGCATGCTCTGAATACTCCTGCCATCTAGTGTTGGGCTCGGATGTGTACAACTTGTTTTTCTTCGAATAAGTCTTTCGAGTCACGAGGTATAGTGACTCCTCCTATGACTGGTAATACCCATAAGCATTGACTCTATAGTTGAATAGTTTTCCAGAACGGCGGGTGAGGATGGAGACGGAGTATGAAAATGCCTTATGATGACCAAGCAAGGAGAAAAGGTGTGAAAGAAGGAAAATTAAAGAAAAAAAAGATATCTGCAACAACCAAAGACTTCAGGGGGTGGGGGGCATGTGAAACTACAGCACTACATACCACAAACAGATGCAAACAGGGTAATATTTTCCATTCGTGGCATGTGTAGCTCTAGATACTCCTGCTCAGAGCAGAATGTAGAGGAATGCCCTCTTCATTTAGTGTGTGAAGGGCTCTCTCTACCACTGAGTCTGGGTGTAGGAAGAACACCGGGAGCTCAATTGTCTGGTTGAGGTGGAAAGGAGAGATCACATTGGGTAGAAACTCTGTTAGTTCTAAGGAATAGCCTATCAGTGTTTACCTTGAAAAAGTGCTCCTGCAGCACGAGAGCTTGTCTCTCGCTCAAATGGCTGAGGGTAATGATCGCGACTAGAAACTTTACTTCCCAAGACAAAAACTGAGATGGCAAGAATGAAGGGGCTGAAAAGTGGCCCCATGAACCTAGTGAGGACTACATTGAGATTTCAGGACGGGACTTTGGGTATCCTGGGAGGGATGACCCCTCAAGTCCTTCCATAAATGCTTTACTAATGGGGACTCTGTGTATGCTGCCACGGCAGCCAATGGTAAACAAATGGATGTGTAAACCAGGCCTTAGCTTTGCAAATGAAAAAGTAACAGACAATGGACTTCAGTGGTGGCTTTAGTGCACCTCTTCTACTTTGCCACATAGCAGGCTTAAGTAGCGGGATGGATGGCGAGCCTCTTCAAGGATGGACATGCAGTCAGGAGGCAAACTGAGGTAACCGAACTCTAGGAGCTCAGGAGCCAGATCGCCAGGTTGAGCTGCCTAGGATTGGGAGGACTAAGTGTGCCCTAGTGAGGGACTACAGGCAACTCTAGAAAGAATGTGAACTACAGATGCCTGGCCATGTAGGAGCCACTAGGACGAGGGTGAGGGAGGTCTGCCGAAGCTAGAGGTGGAAAAGGGTATGCAAATATCCCTGACCAGTTTATCCATAGTGCATTGCCCCACTGTTAGAAAAATAGAGGAGCAGGACTTCAGGGTAGGGTTCCCATTCATGGACTTGTTGCGACATCCTCCTGAGCAGGTCTGCGAAGTCAATGTCCACTCCCGGAAGGTACTCCGCTAGAAGGTGTACTCTGTAGTGGATTTTTGACATCACATGCCTAGCGCTAACACCGAGCGTTTGGGAGAGTGAGTGCCTCCCTGGTATTGCAGGCAGAATGTGGCAGTCAAGTTGTCTGTTTTGATGAGGACGCCTTGTGATGTATGTGGCAGAAGGCGGCCTTCAGAGCCAATTGAACTGCCAAGAACTCCATATAGTTTACGTAAAAGGTCTGTTGAAGGGGTGTCCGCAGACCCTGAACAGTCGTGTCCTGTAGATGCACGCCCCGGTCCATGAGAGAGGTGCCCGTGGCGATGGTCACCTGGAAGACGGGGTCTAAAAAAGGCATGCCCGCAACAGGTTGCTGCTGTTGCACCACAGAAAAAAGCGATGGTTGCTGGCCCAAATCAACACTAGATCATACAATAGACCCTCCGCTTGTAACCTTTGTGCTCCCAAGCGCTGTTGGAGCAGAAGCATGTGTTAAGTGGGCGTGGGGGAACGATGGCGATGCACGAGGTCATCATGCAGAGGAGGCGCATCACTTCTTACTGTGAGCTGGTGATTTGGCTGAAAAAGGCAGCAGGAGCAGTAAGACTTGGACCCGTGTGGGACTGGGATGAACTTTCCCAGTAACCGAGTTAAGGATTGCCTCCAGGAACAACTTTATTTGTAGGGGTTGGAGGTGGGACTTGTCCACGTTGATGGTGAAACCCAGATCGTGGAGGAGATACAAGGTGATCTGCGTGAAAGCCAAACACTACTGTTTGCCTGCATTCATCAGCTAGTCGTCAAGGTTTAGTAAGACGTGGACACCACTACCCCTGAGAGGAGTAGCTACCACAGCAAGGCACATGGTGGAAACTCTGGGGGGGCTTTGGTTATGCCGAAGGGCAGAACTTTTGAATTGCAAGAACTACCATGAATCTGAGGTATAGGCGATGTGCTGAATGGATCGGGATATGGAAATAAGCATACTTCAAGTTGAGGGCGGTTATGAAATCACCTTGCCGCAATTGTGGAATGACATCCTGGAGCATGACCATGTCGAAATTCTCCGAAAGGATGTACTTGTTCAGGGACCAGAGGTCTAGTATGGGCCTGAAGGACCTGTCTTTCTAGTTAATTAGATAGTAGAAGCAGCACACCCCTTTGAAGCATTGTTGCAGGAGCACTGGCTCCCTTGAGTAAAACCGTGCCTATCTCCTCCTGGAGGAGCCTCTGGTATTCTGGTGAAAGGTTGCGTTTGGGGATTGGGGGTGAAAGGGGTATGTTTGGTGGTGGGGCAGTGGGCTTCAGACAGCAACTCTGCTCTACAATGGCCAGAACCCTTGGTCTAAGGTAATATTTCACCATTCTGTAAGGAATAAACGTCCCTCCTCCCCCAACACGTTTGCATTGGGGGGAAAGGAAGTCACTGCTTTAGGAGAGCGGATCCATTAGCAACATCACCACTTTGCCTGCCTTTGGAACCGTTTACCCTTTAGACACCCCTGGAATCGCCCAAGAGGCTCATGGTTGGTGCTGCTGCCTCTGGTAGGAGATGGAGGCCTCTGGGAAGGTGGTCTTACCACCGCCACGGAATTGTGAGCGATGAAAAGTCACAGGGCGATGAAACTGGAGGGTTTCCATTCCTTTGGCTCTGTGTTCCCCATCAAACAGCATGTTGATCAAATGCTGCTGGACTTCTGGCTTGAAGCCAGAGACATGGAGCCAAGCATGCCTGCGACTCAAGACGCTGGGATTTATGCCTCTGACAGCGGTGTCAGCTGCATCGAGAACACACCTGATTGCCCTTCAGCTACAATCTCCTGTACCTGTTGTTTGAACTGGCAGGGGGGATGCTGCATTAGGTCTCTCACTTCGTTCCACTGGGCACAGTCCTATCTAGACAACAATCCCACATAGTAGGCACCTAGCCAATAAGTTGCAGATTGTGAGCCAACCATTTTCTCTACCACATCAATCATCTTACTCTGTGTCTAGCAGCAGAGAATCCCCAGTACCCTGTGTATTTGCCTGTTTTTGTGCAATGCCCACCACCAATGAATATGATTGAAGCTGGCCTCTAATGTAGGACAGATCATAGGGGGAGGGTTTCCATTTCTTGTCAACCCTTGGGGATATGCCCCAGCCTTGACTGGGTCTTTGAAGACCTCCTTCATAGGCTTAAGCATCCCTATGTGCATGGGCAAAAATTGTGTGGCATGCTGGGTGTGGGAGACCACCAGAAAGTCCTCCTCTTCTGGAAATGCATGTAGGTTCATCTTCTGAAAGGTGGTGACTCTGGATTACCTCATGGTAAGAAGTGAAATGGTCAGGAGGGGAAGGTTTGGCAGGATAAAATTCGGGTCTTTGTCACCTGTAGAGACATTCCCATAATTGTCTCATGGGTCATCCTGGGGTTTCAGGTCATAGTGAGCATCATAAGGATCTAAGTACTGAGGGCTTCCCACCCCATATGAAGAATGTGTAGGACCCTCCGGGGAAGGAGGTGGTGGCCCATGTGGTGGTGGAGGAGGAAGGGGAGATAATGTAGGAGGAGGAGGAGGAAGTGGAAGTGTTGAGGGCAGCAGACTGGTACCTTTGTCTTGACGCTTCCTAAGATTTGGAGGTGGAGAGGACTTCAATGCTTGTTGTTCTTCAAAAGTCAGATTGTTCTTGCGAGGGAGTGTCTTCTGCACCTTTGGTGGAGCCTTTGTAGTGACTTTCTCCATCCGGGAATGAAAGAACAGTCTACGCTGTTGAGAATCCAGCTCCTCCTGAAGGGCGTTGAAGAATCGTCAGATCCCGGATCCTCCGAGTCTGCCATGAGAGGCGAACTGGGCACCGAAGGCTTTTTTGGATTCGGTGTAGTTTGACATCGACCAGTATTACGGCTCTGGGGTGTCCGTCAGTGCCAAGACCCCAGAGGCTTGGTGGCAGGGTCGGAGTCTAAGTCAACTCCAAAGCCTTAGGTAGGTTACAGCCAACCTAATTGACCCAGCTGACCTAATTGAGGCTGTGTCCTCCATGTGGGCTCGACACCTGACCCCCCGCGGCACGGTGAGTAACTTGGTGGTGAGAACTAGTACTCACAGTTGTCTTCTGATGCTGTCCCAGTCCCTTAGAGACTGAGGCGGAAATTGGGTTCTGCGCAGAAGGACGCTACTTGCTCAACCTCTGCTCCTCCTTCCACTTACTCATCTTCTACGTCTTCCCCAAAGATGTCAGGGGTATTGTTGTCTCAGTGCTGTTCCACGGCACGTCGAGTAAGCAGATAACGTTTTGGGTGGTCTTTTTGGAGCAGAAGGCAAGGCAGGTGGAGCAGGAGATCTCGTTATGCTCCATGGACAGACAGGTTGTAAACTGCATGTTGATCTGCCCACGAGTATTTAGAGTGGCACTTTGGACAGTAGCAAAGGGGTGTTTTTTCCATCACAGTGCTCACATTCTTATATAAGGGACCAAACGGGAGAGGCCTCAGAAGGGCGAGAACCCCAAGATGCAGATCCGATGGAGGCCATGAAAACTGGAAGCACAGAAGGACTGTCTAAGGGTACTGGGAATAAAGGACTCAAGATGCCCAGATGAAGAGCAGCACGTGGCGTTGACTCAGAGTACCGGTGAAGTACATCTTACCTCCAACAGCAGAAGAAAACAGTCAAACTATGGAGTCGATGCCAATGCGCATTACCAGTCATAGGAGGAGCCACTATACCTCGTGAATGGAAAGACTTCTTCGAAGAAAAACAAGTTGTACATGTCCAAGCACAACACTAGATGGCAGGAGTATGAAGAGCATGTGTATCTACAGCTACACATGCCAGAAACATTTATTTATAGTTATAACAAGAAACCCTACAGTAACAACGTTTTGGCTACTATGCTTTATTTAGGACTGAATATTTTTCAAGTATTTTGAATAAACGTACACTATCTGAAGGAGTTTCTAGAAAAGCATTCAAGTCATGGAGGACTTGCTCAGAGAAGCGAAAACTAAATAACCTTAGCTGGAACGGGCGTCATGCTTAAAAACATTTCTACAACTAGGTACAGTTTCAAGGAAGAATTTTAAAATACTTCTGTAATTACATTTCTTTTTAAAGAGGTTTCCTACTTTAGCAGGCACCTAAAAGAATATCCACTCACAAAATCATACACAGACAATTTTTCCAACTTTGTAGGCACGCAAGAATGCAGATTACATTTTTATATTTAAAAATACTAATATGCTTTAGCATGCGTCATTTCGTGCAACAAAGTTAATAATCAATAATAAACTCATCAAAACTAAAAAAAGACATAAAATAGCTTAAAGAGTGAAATAAAGCTCATACCAACTTCACCCCAATGAAAAGGATTGGTGCCACCTGTTGTGCAGTTATACACTATGATGTTCCTCGGTCTGAAAAAGTATTGTAGAGAATAAAAAAATGTAAGTATACAATTTACAAAGGTAGGGCAACCTTACACCATAAAAGCATTTTCATTTCCTGGATCCTTTTCAATCTATTTCAGAAAAATGACAACTGAGAGAACAACAAAGTACCAATTCTAACATATCGACAATGACAAAACCATAAACCTGGTCTAAATTCATGATGCGAGGTGGGTTATGAAAAGTAATCAACATTGTATAGTAAAAATTCACAGTGAGTTATTCTCTCCAGCCGAAAAGAATTGAACATCTTGATTTATAACTTTTCATGTGTTCTAATGTCTGCAAAGGATGCCTGACATCTTTATACAATCTATAACTGTAGTATTCAAATGAGGCACAAGCTAGGTCAGGCTCAAATTACAAACGAGCAATACTTTTAAGAGGAGGAAATATAACTTCTGGAAAGGAAGTACTAAGGTGAAGCATTGATTCGTCACATTTGCCTTTTCCTTATCTACTAGTTCCATAGAAATCGGTAACAAATTTGCTAACAAAATCTTTGGAATAACTGATTCAAATATTGTGCCATCCCATAATGGGGGAACAGTGAGGCAAAGGGGAAAAGACACTATGCAAATGGCATCTAAATAGACAAAACAAATAAAGGGAACTATAGATGTTATGTGCCATACACACCCAATACCCATATAAAGGTAAAAATAAAAGTAAACCGATGTGCATCAAAGTTCTTGAAGGAAAATGTAAATTATACTATGATAATGTTCTTTATAGAAAACTGAATTTTATCAGCACTTTTAAAGCACGTCTTCCACCCGCATGGCTTTGAATACGAATACGCACAAAACCATTGAGACATAAGCCATTGCAAGGGATCAAAAGAGAAGATTTAGAGGTTACTTTATAAATATTTCAATCATCAACTACTGAAATAATGGGTAACCAGATTACAATAAAGTAAGTTACTTGAGCATCATGAAATCTCCCATGTTTAGCAAGCACATCCCTAACACATAGCAGTGTGAAGGCCAAGTGAAAAGGAGTCCTGAAAACTAAGGAAGGAAATTAGAAATGTAACCAAAAAGATTGCCTACAGATGCATGACCTACTTTGATAGAGTGCAGGTGGTAGTGTCATGAGAATGGATGAATTGATTGATCTACAGAAATAAACGGCAATATATTTTAGCAATATGTCCATTTTTTTGACTGTCTGCAACTGGAACCTTACCTCGAAGGGTGGTAGTTTAGACATGCCCAAAACAAAATAGTTATTTTTAACCAGATCTTTTTGGTAGCTTTGAATAAATAATAGCCAAGGACCATTTAATAACAACCTCGTCACAGCATATGACCTTCAGAAGATGGATTTGAAAGTAAGTTCAAAGCGAGAAAGACATTAAAAGGGAATTTGGCATCACCTTTCGAAGAAAAGAGGGATGTGCACTCAAAAACATTGTTTTGAAATTGTGTGTAGGACCCATATTAACAAAGCCTGTATGATTGTAACCCTACATTCTATGATACCACCCAAAAAGTTTCCCAGATTTTTCAATTGCAAAAAAATTATTTCTTAGAAAAGCCTCAAGAACGTTATTCACAGGAGTTCTAAAATGGAAATCTGAGAAGGACAGGTCTTATAAGATGTGAGCATCGCCAGTTTGAGCCAAACAGAGGGGGACAATTAGTACCCTTTCTTCTTAGCGAAAGTCATCTACCTCAGCCTTTAGAAATATTTGTCAAGGCACTTTCAAACCTTTCAGAACTCAAAGAAACAAGGTTGGTGACTGGAACTAGCAATCCTCTCACTCTTGTCCTCTTCTGATTAGCTTACACTAACTCAGACAGGGTCATCATCACTCTCTGCCTAGTCATGCTCCTTTCTTCATCTGCAGCTGTTTTCTGACTTATTTTTACTAAATAAACTCTAATGTCCCTGAATACAAGTGCACCCAGGTGGGAGGGAGCTGCTTTTTGGTATAATGAAACATCAGAGCAACATGCCAATTCATCAGCTTTTATGAACCCTTCAAGTAAAGCAAGCTAAAATTATTTAAAATGATCACTCCAGCACCTTGCAACATATGGTCCAGGTGTGTTCAATCAAATAAACATTAATGTAACATAACGGTTGCAAAGCCTGTATTCCAATTGGTACATGGACTATTTTACAAGGTAGAAAAAGCATTCCTCATATCTGCCACTGTTAAGGCTGCAACTTGTCACCTTCTGTTGAAGTATAGAGCTCCTCCGCAGAAGTGTTATTCTAAACTAGGCTCTATGAGTGTTAGTTGAAAATCGTGTTGAACTTATGGATAGTTAAGAAAAGAAATGAATGTATTGCAGATTGTGTGTTTGCCAGTGTGAAATTGGTATGTGATATTATACATCTTGCAGATCAATACACACGTTCTTCTTAGTGGAATTTTGGGAACATTGGATGCAGAGCCAACATTCAGAATGTTCATGGTTTTCTCAATTGTTGCTGTTTCACAGTATGGAACTATGCTTCTTTGTACCAGAAAATCTCAGAAGTGCTCTTGCCGCTTTGGCTCAGGCTGTAAACATTTCAAAGCAGGCTGACTAGATGTAAATGTTTGGATCCTGTGGGTGGAGTGCTTGGAAGCAGAGCCTAATGCCTCAACAGGGAACAATTATTCATACTCTGTTAATTTTACATTTGACACTATTTGACACTCAGGTGATGCCCAATGTTCCTCTTTTCAGAGGGGGAAACCTTGAGGAAGAAATGGAGTTATTGTTTAGAGATGGGAAGAAAGGTTGATGGTAGATGACCACCATTCCATCTGGGAGACCTTCTGATCAAAAACAGACTGCCCATGCTAAGCATAAGCTGTATGCAAACTGTGCTTGTGGTAACAGTTCTCTGAAATAGGCTTGAGAAAATACTCTTACTTCTTGAGGTTAAATGTCTTTAATATGTCTGGTGCAGTCTTCATGCACTGGATCTCATCATCCTCATGAGATATAAAAAGTACACAAGTGGGAATGGCATTTGTGAAGACTTTAATGGGTGTCTTGGAAAATCTTCCCTGAAAATTTGCATACAGTCACACAGATTTCCCTAAGATGTGAAGGTGCATTCAAAAGGATACAGATTCTGGAGAAATGAGAATGACGTTCAAGGGTGAGTTGCATTTCTTCAACAAGTGTGCTGTATGCCTTTCCAGTTCCCACTGTTGAGAATATGTCCGCAGTTGGGTGTAATAAACCCAGATTTAAATGCAGAAGTGCTGAAAAAAGGCCAATATAGCAGGATCTCAAAACAACAAAAGATATTACAGTGTGAAAAAAAATAGAAATGTTTCTACTCCGTACTCCTAGTTCATCTACAAGGGAATCTCCAACGAAACCATAATCAGTGGATACTTCCATGCATGAGCGAAGTCATGAAGCAATGTCTTATACACATACTTTTTTTGTTGTTTTTAGAACAGCTAGTTAAAAAAATATATATCAGCCTAACTGCAGGCCTTGGTGCCAAATTTTATTTATTTTAAAACACAACCAATCGTAATTTAAAAATGTCAAAGGAAAAGTGAGAAAAGTAGCTGATACTGGTCCATTTATCATGTGGCTTCCTTTAGGATTCATGAAAGGATGTCTCCAAGATCTATATATTTATACACAATCTTTTGTCCTTCAGATAGAAGAAAATCAACTTTTTGTGAGGAGATGTGGGAGGCAGTTTGCTTGTGCTTAAACCTTTCTGGGAAACAGCACATTTCAGATTAACAAGTTACTTACTTGGTTAACACTCTCTGGTTGATGCTCTATCTAAATGCAAATTCCTCACCTTTTTAATATTCCCCCAGGCATTAGGACTGGACCTGGAAACTTAAAAGCAGTAGTCATGCACATGTGTAGGTGACATCGTGTGGCTCCAAGCAGACATCATTCAGTTCCAGAAGCGACAAGAGTGATTGTATATAAGCACAACCCAGGCGCTCTGATGTCAGTTGCTTTCTAAGGCTTGTCTACAGCCTCAGATGCAAAGCCAATTATCAAATGGCAGATCTCTACGTCGAGACCTTTTTAGATAGGAAAAAGAGCCCTTTTCACAGAACAGGGAGGTGGGAGTTCGGTAAGGATCTACAGTTAGAGTATCCACCAGAAAGAGCCTAACAGAATCTAAGTAACTTGTTCTTCTGATGGATACCACAGAATCCTCACCTTGTGAATAGATACCAAAGCTGTACCTCCCAGGTGAACGGTCTGTGAAATGGTTCAAACTAAAAAGACCTGCATGACCAAATATACAAAATGTCCATCCTGACAGAACAGACTGCCATGGCAAGAGTGCTTCCTGAACATGTGCACCGATGCACAGGTAGCATCCCGATAGAAATCCAGAATAGGCACTCCGCATGCTAGTGCAACAGTAGCAGCCTTGGCTCCGCTGGAATGAGCGCTCAAAATCCATCAGGCAGCTGCTTCTTAGCAGATTTTCATGCAGGAAACTGTCCACCTCGAGATGGTTCCTTTCTGCACTTTTGTATCCTTCTTTGCTCCAGAGAACCCCCACAAAATTGATCATCCACCTGATGGTCCTTGGTACGATCAATGTACAAAACGGAGGGCTCTTGTGGGGTTCCAACAATGTAGTGTCACCTCCTCTTTCGAGGGCGAGGCGGGGGGAAAAAAGTCAGAAAAGTGCTAGCATGCCCAGTGTGGAAAAAGTGTTACTACCTTCCCAGAAAAGCAGCTCGAGATCTCATCTCCAGCTTGTCTGGGAAGAACACTGCGGCTGGGACCGAGAAGACCTGTAGTGCAATCACATGATGAGCCGATGTGATCACAACCAGAAAAAATTACATTTTCAGTATCAAAAGACTTGGACAGCTGTGCATGGGCTCAAATGGGGTACATTTTAGAAAAGGGAGGACCATATTTAAGTCCCACTGTGGCATCACAAATTGCTTCAGTGTGAACATGTTGTAAACCTCTAAAAAAAAAAATCTCATCACAAATGGCAATTTAAACAATGATAAAAAATAGCCTTTAGCACTGCCCAACGCAGGTCCTTGATGGGCCAACGAAAAAACAAACAACAGCACATCCAACATCTTCGCTTGTAGCCGGTCAATCCGATGGGTGCTGCACCAAGCCACAAACTTGTCCCAGAGACTATGTATATGGATCTTGTTGATGAACAGGCTTCGAGAATCACATTAATAAGCTCAGTACGAACAAAGGAGACTAGCTGTTGCCATTCAATCTCCATGCATGGAGGTACAAAGTGCTGAAGACCAGGAAGCAGGACTCTTACCTGTTGCTGCAATTGTGGATCGTCCCAAAGCTGCAGATTGATTGGAGGACAGATTCTCATGCCAATGAGTTCTGGATATAGCACACACTCCTGGCACAATTTGGAGTCACCAGGATGACTTGCGCCATGTCAGTCTTGATATTCTTTAGAACTCGATCCAAGAGAGCTAGAGGCAAAAAGGACTACAGGAGTCCTCAATTCAAATCTAGGTAGAACGAGCCTCCAAGAGTCTACTTGGGAACTCCACCTAACAAAAATGCTGACATTGCAAGTTCTCAGCAATGCCGAAAAGATTGAACAGGGTTCTCCCCACTGTTTAAAAACACCCTCTTCCACCTCCGGGTGTAACTGTCATTTGTGAGCTGAGAGGCACTGACAGCAGACTTTGTCTGCCCTGGCGACTGGAGATCCACAAGGTGGGTCATGACCAGAGAAATGCCCTGGTGAGTCAGCCACTTGCAGAAGCAAGGACCCAAAACCACAGTCTACCCTACTTGTTGCAGTACCATATGATCGTGGTGTCTTGTCAGTACCTGTACTAGCCTCCCCTTGATGGATGGAAGGAAGGTGTTTAGTGCAAAGCAAATCACCCGCAACTCCAACATGTGGAGGCAGGTTTCTCCCAGTGACCAGAGTCCTCTGAACTCCACCTCGCATAGATGGCCTTCCCAGCCCAATAGTGATGCATCCATGACCACTGTTCACTCTGGATGAGGTAAGGAGAGGGTTCTGCCACTGGGCTCATCATGGTCTAGCAGCCATCACTGCAATCCTTTGCAGTCTTCTCTAAAACCTGGATGTAATCCAATACATTCCCCTGTTGTGGGCATACTGGGACTTCAGATACCACTGTGAAGCCCATAAGTCTAGTAAGCAGGATGATGTAGGGTGCCAGGAGTTCCAGCAGCCTCAACGCCATCCTCACTGAGACCTAGGACAGAAACAAACAGAAGTATCAGAGCCCGAATGTCTGGGATGCTCCATTCTTGGTGGGGTGGGTGATAAGGCACAAAATAAGACCGGATCGACAGGGGGTGGCTAACTGCCAGCCAAGATGGCAGCACACTAAGGGAGCTCCGCAGCCACCCATGACGTAATCTCCTAAATCAGACATCATCCGAATAGAGCAGCGGTGTAACATGACCCCAAAGGCATGAGGGGAACGACGAAACATTATAGGCCATTAGCAGAGGAACGACGAGGTAGAACGGCGACCTATTTGAGAGGTAGGGGACGCGGCAGCCACATGGCGAGGGAAGGAGGCTGCAGCTGGGCCGGCCCGCGGCGACACCCGGGGGCTGACACTCGATCTGGACTCGCCTCAAGAGACCGACACGAGGTGAAGAGTGACCACGGGGATTCGCAGGAGCTGGCGCCGGACCCGGAGGCCCGCTCCAGAACGCAGCAGGACTGAGGGGAGCCCCGAGGGAACAGAACGAGGTGATAGGTGACCGGGCCACGGGGGACGAGAGAGGCCCCGCCACAGAACCAAAGTCGCTGGCGCTGAGAGGGCGGGCGGAGGATCCCTTTCTTTGCCCCCTCCCTCACCCTTTACCCAAGTACTGCAGCCTGGGAAGAAAAGGAAAGAAACTGGGCAGTCCCTACCGGTAAAACGCTATAACGGCCAAGCGGTGAGAAAGCGCGACCACGGCCTACCTTCACGGGCGACTCGGATTGAAGACCCCTTCATACCTCCACATCGGTGGCAGAGGGAGGGAACCCCCCACCACCCCTCCTAACCGTGGGCATTCGAGTTGGAGGCCGGGGAGTGGAAGGAGACCGGGTGCTTCCGGTGAAGCCTGACGCCCCTGGGGCAGCCGCTGGGACGACAACTGCGGGGGAGGCCCCCGTCTTGGCCGTGCCCGCCGGGGAAGGAAAAGACGGACAGTAAATCGGCCCGTCACTTACAAAGGGCCGCTCGTCCTGGCAGTGGAGTAGGCCGCCTACAACGTACCTCTACGGACGGACCGCAATAGCGCTGATGATCACGACGAGAAGCTTCCCCTACCCCCTGCAATTGGTAGCTGTGCTGGGGACTGGAAGACTGAGGGGAGAACATGAACAGGCACTCCTGCTGGTGCTGACTCCTTTGAACCCGCTCGACATCCCTGGCTCTGGGGCAGCATCTGCGCTTCGGCTCCCTTCTCCGCCTCCAACTTTCGCCCGAGAGGTTAAACAACTAGAGGAGTGGTTGAAGACAAGCCCACATCGACGAATGGAGGGGAATGGGCTTGGAGACCTGAAAAGCGGAAGTTGCAGACCCCATATAGTGTAAATCAGACCGCTCTAATGAGGCTGGCGTTCCTGCATTAACTCTGGGTTTGGGGACGGATTCGGCGGCCGACATCAAAGAGGGGAGCCGAAGTGGTGGTGAGGAGATTATCAGGAATCGAGGCGCAAAACCGCTCCAAACAAACAGACTTGATAAATACACGGTGCCAATGGCGACGCAGAGTGATAGTCCCCCATCGGTGGCGGTGGAAAGGGGGGTTCTTCCACGCTGAGGGGGGAGCCCTCCCTCGGTGAGATAATGGCAGTAATCAGAGACCTACGTGGGACATTGGAAACCAAAATAGACATGGTGACAATTCAATCAATCAGGGGTTTGTTAAAGCGCGACTACTCACCCGTAAGGGTCTCAAGGCGCTAGGGGTGGGGGTGCAGGTTCCATCCATCAAGGAGGGGGTCTGTCGAAGAGCCAGGTTTTGAGGTTTCTTGCGAAGATGGGGAGCGATGTTGTCTGTCTGAGGTGGAGCGGAAGGGCGTTCCATGCTTTGGCCGCGAGGAAGGAGAAGGAGCAGCCTCCCGATCTGGTATTTCTGGTGCGGGGGACCACGGCGTAGGAGAGCTGGGCTGATCGTAGGGTCCTTTGGGGTGCGTGGAATTTGAGTCGGCTGTTCAGGTATGCTGGTCCAGTGCCGTGGAGAACCTTGTGTGCGTGGGTGAGCATCTTGAAGGTGACCTGAATCTCCTTCGAGCAGATGTCAGGGGCATAGCAGATAAAGTTAGAACGGCGGAGTCACAGATAAACGGCCTCCAATCTAAAAACGAAACAACTGGAGGGGCAAGTACAAACCCTCTCTAGAGACAATGTGGCCCTTGCAGCAAAAGTGGCTGACCAAGAAGGAAGGTCACGTCACAATAATATCAGAATTGTTGGAGTGCCGGAAGGTATGGAGGGACCTAGTGTCGATCTGTTCCTGGAAGAGTTGATTCTCACGAAACTGTGTCCCAAGAGGCTCTCCAAATTTTATATAATAGAAAGTGCACACAGAACACCGGGACCCCGTCCAAAACCAGGCGCCCCACCATGGACAATCATAGCACGAGTATTTAATTATAGGGATCGGGACGCGATCCTTCAGGCAGCACGCACTCATGGCGACGTCAGCATAGACAATACGGTAATAAGTCTCTTTCCTGACATTACATTGCAAGTTCAAAAGCAAAGGCAAAGCTTCGACGCTGTGAAAAGGGCCCTCCGGGACAATGACAAAAAATATATGATGCTTTATCCAGCCAGATTAAAGATAATCAACAAGGGCAGAACATGGCTTTTTGACACCCCGGAAACTGCCTGGGAGTGGGTTTAGGGCTGGAGGCCAGTCCACCAATAGGGACCAGAAACTAAAGAGACTCAGACTTGAGAGGCACAGGGCTGCTCAAGATGAAGATCAGCGTGAACAAAATCTGCCATTGACAGAAGATCCAGTGTAGAGGGAACCTAAGTTTGCCATTACAAACTGGGCAGTAACCCCGCTGATACATCAACGTATGGAACAGGGCGACCTACCTGCAATTGTATAACAATCAGGTGGACGGGCGGTTGTGGGGGGCGGAGGGGGCGGTAATTCCCTCTTGAGAAATGTCAAATAAGGTTGCCCGCTGCACTAAGATTCTACCTATAGAAGTAGTAAATGTTGACAAAATAAGGAAGATTAGTCTAGGGCCCGCCTCTGCAGTTAGAAGTATCAAAGTTTATGTTGGGCGACAGGCACTCTGCAAGTTGGGGGGATGGGCAAGTTGTAGCTCATTAAGCAGGGTAGCAGGGAGGGGGTGGCGGGGGGAACCTTGAGAGAAATTGTTCGACTAATGTTTTATGTTCAGACTATCAAAGCATCATATCGACAGGGAGGGATGGTGGTTGGAGGGGGTCATCAGTTCAGTCCCCAGATTCAGGTTATGGAAGGTTGAGCAATGTCGCGGGTGAGCAGAGGCCCAACACAAACAGTTTACACTACGGTATGAATCACATGCAAACTAGAAAATTGCATGTATGTTCATGGAACGTAAATGGACTGGGCCACAAGATAAAGCACACTCTGGTCCTGCAACACATTCGCCGGTGGTCCCCGGGTGTTGTGTTGCTCCAGGCGACACCTTCGAGGCACCAGTTATAAAGCCCCAGATCGGTTGGATACACCTTACTAGCCCATGCAGGCTTCACAGACTCACGAAGGGTAGGCATACTCTTCAAAAAAAATCAGTCCCCTACACACTACAACGTACTTGGACTGATCCACAGGGAAGATTTGTGGCGGTGACTGGCATATGGGAGGGTGAACCTCAACCTATGCTCCCTATATATTCCGCCCAGACTTCATGCGGGAACTCTGCCGGATCTGGGCGCCACCCTTATGGTCCTGCCAGCTGGCACACTAATACTGGGGGGAGATGTAAACGATGTAATGGAAGCATCCTTAGATCAGTTAAGCGGACGGGTCTGACTGGGAGACTAGGTACATTTTCATCCTTTGCAGAAGCTATGGGACTGACAGACCTCTGGAGACAACACAACCCAGTAGCCTGGCAATTCACACACTTCTCACCGGCACCACATATCTGTTACACCAGACTAGATTACCTCCCGACACATACGATCTCTGCTAATCGGTTACGAGACGCAACGATCCACACGAGGGGCATTTCAGATCATTCACCAGTGGGATTGCACTTCCAGGGGCCCCAGATGCACAGGCCGCAGATCCCTAGAATAGATATTTGGTGTATCCAAGAGAGGGAAATAAAGGAGAAAATTAGAGGCCACCACCCAATATTTTGAAGATAATCAAGGCACAGTTGACTCCCCATGCACACTATGGGAAGCATATAAAACAGTGCTGCGGGGTCAGGTACTGGACCTTATAGAGGGGAAACGAAAGGAGGAAAAACAAGAAATCAAGGACCTTGAAAGGGACATCCTAGAGCTAGAGAAACAGATAGGACAGGAAGCATCGAGGGCATTGTCTCACCAATTGAGATTAAAACAGGATGAGCTCTGCGCCCTGGCGGAGAATGGAGCGAGGGTGTACGCCTGGGCGGTGCAGCATCGGATGTACGATGTGGGGGATAAAGCTGGCAAACTTCTGGCCTGGCTGGAGCGCCGCGATAGGGAGAAAGCATGGGTCTTAGAAATTAAAGACGATAACAGGGCAACCTATACAGCGAATTCAGAAATAGCAGAGGCCTTTGTCTCATACTATGAGACACTTTACGCCCGCCCCCCCAGAATCCGTTAGACAGCACGGAATTACTAGGGTCTCTAGACTTGCATACATTAACCCGAGACGACAGGGAGGATCTTGACTGACTTGACGGAGGAAGTAGTGATGGGGGCAATAAAGGGACTGCAATCAGGGAAAGCGGCTGGACCAAATGGACTCCCCCCTGAGCTGTTCAAAATAAGTGCAGCAGGAGTTGTAAAACCGATGCTAGCCATGTTCTTAAAAGACCAAGAGGAAGGGAAACTGCAGAGGGATCAAAGACTTACCACAATTGTTACCATCCACAAAAAGGGGAAACCCTCCTCCCAATGTAGTTCATATCGCCCGATATCCCTCCTGAACGTGGAACCCAAAATACTTGCAAAAACTCTAGCAACAAGACGGAGGGGAATCATCACAAAAATAATCCACCCGGACCAATCTGGGTTTATGCCGCAACGTAGCACCCGACTAAATCTTAGACGTCTATATGGAGTCCTGAGCGAGACGGAGCATCCGTTTACAGACAGGGCAGTGATGATGGTGCTAGATGCAAAAATGGCGTTCGACAGCATTCAATGGAAATACATCTTCACTGTACTGCCAAGGATGGGCTTTGGGCCAAATATCTGGAAATGGGTCCAGGTATTATACCAGGAACCGTTGGCCCAGGTAAGAGTGAACGGTACCACTTCCCGAACATTCAAGCTGGGAAGGGGGACGCACCAGGACTGTCCTCTCTCCCCATTAATATTTGCACTAGCACTGGAGCAGCTAGCAGCGTGGGTACGAGGAGACCAACTGATCAGGGGAATCCCAATGCCAGGAGGTTGGGAGGAGCGTATATCTCTATACGCAGACGAAATCCTACTGTATGTCACCCGCCCATACCGCTCCGTGAGCAGACTGTTACAAATTTTTGGGGAATTTGGAAATCACCCAGGTTACAGGATAAACTGGTCCAAATCATTGGTCTTTCCACTATCGGGGGGGGGCGGGGGCGGAACCCCCGGCTCCCATCAGACTGCGATGCCCCGATTGTGGCGGATGGGTTCAGATATTTGGGAATTCACATCACTCGAGACCCACAGTAATTCCCGAGATTAAACCTCAACCCACAGTTAGAGACACTACACAATGATGTGACTCACTGGCGTACGCTGCCGCTCACCCTGCCAGGAAGAGCAGCGCTTTACAAGATGTCCCTCCCACACCTGATCTAAGTGTGGCAGAACACACCGTTCAGGGTGACCCCGGAAGTGTTTCAAAAGATAGAGCAAGAGGTGCTGGTCCTACTGTGGCATGGACCGGCTCCCAGAATAGCCATGCGAAAACTGCAGAGAGGGGTGTACGACAGTGGTCTGGGAATCCCTGACGCCCGACTATACTATTGGTTCAGGTGTGGCCTAAATGGTCCAAAGCGAGAAAGTGACCCAACAGGGAACACTTGGTTCTAAGATTTTGAAATTAATTCATGAGGGAGCAAAGGAAAGATCAAAGGAAGGTCATGTAGGTCAGATAAATGCTAAACATTTATTTTACAATTTTTTGTATAGTATTCAGGTGCTCACATATATTTAAGTGAAAGGAAGCGCGACATGCAGGGTGATAGTGAGGTTTAAAAAGGCATCGCATTGACAACAGATTAATGAGCTCCACGGTTATTTTACAAAGAGTAATAGGAGTTCATGTTGTATGGTGGTCGACGGCGTTTTGAACCCAATAAGTGGGGTTTATCTTCAGGACAAGGGTGAGCAAGCTGAATTAGAGGAAAGGAAATCATCCTAGGCCCATTCGTCTGTTAATGATGTGGGCGGCTGGTACTGATTTTTAAAATTGGCTGAGGGCGTGAATTATTGGCGCCAAGGAACTGAGTGGGAATGTCTGCCCGGGACTCGTGTTTGCTTATTTTGGAGGGAACCCGGGATGGGAAGGCAGCTGGCCGGGATGATTAGTTTTGTTTTTTATTCGCCAGCATTCAACGCCAGCGAAGGCAGAAGCAGGACGCTCCCATCTGCACAGCTCCAGGCCCCCAATTAAAGGCCCTGCTGTTCGTTTTCCATAAAAAACAAAACTAATCATCCCTGCCAGCTGCCTTCCCATCCCGGGTTCCCTCCAAAATAAGCAAACACGAGTCCCGGGCAGACATTCCCACTCAGTTCCTTGGCGCCAATAATTCACGCCCTCAGCCAATTTTAAAAATCAGTACCAGCCGCCCACATCATTAACAGACGAATGGGCCTAGGATGATTTTCCTTTCCTCTAATTCAGCTTGCTCACCCTTGTCCTGAAGATGAACCCCACTTATTGGGTTCGAAACGCCGTCGACCACCATACAACATGAACTCCTATTACTCTTTGTAAAATAACCGTGGAGCTCATTATACTGTTGTCAATGCGATGCCTTTTTAAATCTCACCATCACCCTGCATGTCACGCTTCCTTTCACTTAAATATGTGAGCACCTGAATACTATACAAAAAAATTGTAAAATAAATATTTATCATTTATCTGACCTACATGACCTTCCTTTGATCTTTCCTTTGCTCCCTCATGAATTAATTTCAAAATCTTAGAACCAAGTGTTGCCTGTTGGGTCACTTTCTCGCTTTGGACCATTTAGGCCACACCTGAACCACTGTTTCCTAAATATCTCGCCACCCCAGGTTCACATATTGGGGTACCCTTGTCTTCTCAAAAAAACGACTATACTATTGGGCAATGCAGCTAATAGTAATTAATGACTGGGTATATGTAGACCAGCAGGAGCCTGCCTATAGAGTGGACAGACACGCAGTGGGCTCAGGAAATTATGAGCTGATCTTGTATCAAAAGAAAGGGGGAGAAAACCTCCCGGAGGATATGCAAATCGGTAGTGAGAGCATGGCGAGAGTCAAACCACTACTTCGGGTGGAGTAATAAGTTGACAGGAAGGACTCCTCTGTGGTGCAGCGATACACTGAAAGAGGTTAGAAGACTGAGGGGCTTTCAGCAATGGGGGACACTGGGAATAGAGCACCTAGAAGACATCTGGAGTGGACAGGCGATTATAACCTTCAATGACCTAGCAAGAGAATATGATCTATTAGAGTCAGAACAGTATAAGTATTTACAGTTGGGCCACCCGCTACGGCGAGACACGAGAGGAGGAAGAGGTGCCAGACCTCTCTCCCCTAGAGGATAGATTGATAGCAGACCGCATGGCTAATAAAGGTATTTCCCTGACATACAAGAAACTGCTAGATAACTCCCCGGAGGTTTTGGCTTCCCTACTCCAGAAATGGGTAGAAAATGATGTAGGGAACATCAAAGATGAAGAACGGACTGAAGCGCTACAGAGTGAAATAGCCATTAGGACCAGGTGTAGACTGATCCAGTTACGAATCCTCCACCGCTCCTATTATTCCCGTACCCTTCTCTTCAAAACAGGGAAAACATCCACACCATTGTGTCTCCGGGTTTGCGGCCAAGAGGCCACCTTCTATCACATATTATGGGATTGTCCAGTCATCCAAGCCTTCTGGAAGGGGATTATTGACATCATAGCTCAAGTTGTAGCGGGCACCATCCAGATGGACACCAAAGAAATATTATTGAATGTATCCGGAGATGCCCCTCGGCCGAAGTACCAGCAAATATGGGTGACCCTTGCCCTAGGAGTAGCGAAAAGAAACATAGCCAGAGCATGGGGAAGAGTAGACCCTCCTGAGATACGGCAATGGTCGGCAGACTTAGATAGGTCTCGCATTTGGGAGAGTTCGAGTTATTGGTGTTGTAAATGACAAATGTCTTTTTCCCATGTGTTTTGGTTTGGAGAGTAGTGGATGTACATGATGTGGAGTGGAATTATGTGGGTTGTTGTGGAATTGTGTGAGGTGGAATTGTGTGGTGTGGAGTGTGTTTATGTAGTGGAATTATGTGGCACGGTAAACATACAGATGTGAGAGCTGCACAGAATAGATTGGTTCACGGTTACCAAAAACAGCAGCTTGGCCACAATTGGATGAAACTAACTGTTGTTTGAGTGATTCAAGTGACAATTGCTTAGAGTACCAGAAAATGGTCAAAAAACACACATTTTAACTTATAGTCACAATACTTAATAGTGATTAAGTTGGAACACAAGAGACACAATTTATGCACTGAGTCAAATGTATTTACTTTGGGCATAATTATGCATTTTGTGAAGGAGCTGTCAACAATTTAATTCAAACAAGAAGGTGACAAAAAATATGGTGAAGGAACGACGGTGCTCTGTGACATGAGTGAAGTGAGTGTCATATATACATTAGTGAAACACTTATATGTACAATTTGTACGAGGGAAGAGGAACTGAAAATGGTCAGTATCGGAGAATATTGGTGTCTCTGGTAAATCTTATTTGCTAATTAAAGACCAGATGACCCGAAATAACTGAACCAGACGTAACGTCGACGTTTCGACCCTGGTTTTAAAATGTGTTTTTTGACCATTTTCTGGTACTCTAAGCAATTGTCACTACCCGACAGAACTTTCGGATTACTGCATAAACACAAACACAGCATATAAACATAATTAAATTTCAAAAGCAAGTTTCTACAGATATTACTTTGACAACTTATACATATATATGATTACACTTAAACTCTATCATGACTGAACCATAAAAAGGAAAATGCTACTTACCAGTATGCATCTGTTCTTGGCATGTAGAGCTGCAGATCCTTACACTTTGCATTAGATCGCCATCTGGTGTTGGGCTCGGATGCTTGCACTTTGTTGTTGTCTTCGAAGAAGTCTTTTGTAGTCATGTGATAGGTGACTCCTCCTTTGGACAATAGTGCGCATGGGCATCGACTCCATCCTCAGATTGTTTTTCGCCATAATGGGGAGTGATGGAGTTAGTAGAAAAGGATGTCCATGTGTGTATATCTAAATAAGATAGGACTGGAACACATACAGGTCCCGGGGAGGTGGGTGGGCGTGTGAGGATCTGCAGCTCTACATGCCAAGAACAGATGCATACTGGTTAGTAGCATTTTCCGTTCGAGGCATGTGAGCTGCAGAGCTCACACTTTGCATAGACTGTACAGCAGTATCTCCCCTAGCGGTGGTCACCTGTATGTGTTGCAGTAGTTTGAAAAAGTGTTCTAAGGACAGCTTGGCCCACAGAAGCTTGTTGCTTGGCTTGCACATCAACACAAAAGTGTTTAGTGAAGGTGTGTGTTGTAGACCATGTGGCTGCCTTACATATGTCTTCTAGGGGGATGTTCCCTAAGAATGCCATGGAAGCCCCTAGTTTGCGTGTTGAGTGCGCTCTAGGGGGAATGGATAATGTGCGTTTGGCTTTTTGGTAGCATATTTGGATACATTTAACAATCCACCTTGCAATCCCAGCTTTTGAGATGGGGTTACCCTTATGTGGTGGAGAGAAAGCTACAAACAATTGTTTTGTTTTACGAAATGATTTGGTTCTGTCAATGTAATACATTAGGGCTCTTTTGACATCCAGGGTGTGGAGAGCTCTTTCTGCTACAGAATCTGGGTTTTGAAAAAACACGGGTAGTTCTACAGATTGGTTAAGGTGGAAAGGCGAAATGACTTTTGGAAGGAATTTTGGGTTTGTCCTGAGAACTATTTTGTTATGATGTATTTGTAAGAAGGGCTCTTGTATAGTTAAAGCCTGGATCTCACTCACTCTCCTGAGAGAGGTGATTGCAAATAGGAACGCGACTTTCCATGTAAGGAATTGAAGTTCACATTTATGCAGGGGTTCAAATGGTGGTCCCATGAGCCTAGTAAGTACTATGTTAAGATTCCACACTGGGGAAGGTGGTAATCTGGGAGGTATGATCCGTTTAAGGCCTTCCATAAAGGCTTTAATGGCTGGGACTCTAAAGAGTGATAAGTGTTGCCTGTTCTGTAGGTAAGCAGCAAGGGCCGCTAGATGCAGACGTATGGATGAGTATGCAAGATTACATCTTTGCAAATGTAGTAAGTAGCAAATGATGTTTTGCGTGGAGGCCTGTAATGGCTGGATATTATTGTTAGTGCAGTAAATAACGAATCTTTTCCATTTTGCTGCATAGCAAGCTCTGGTAGTAGGGCGTCTAGCCTCTTTAATAATGTTCATACAGTCTGCCGGTAGGTTAAGGTAACCGAATTCTAGGACTTCAGGAGCCAGATCGCAAGGTTCAGTTGGGATGGATCTGGGTTCCTAATCTCTCCATGGCTCTGCGTTAGCATTGATGGGGAGAGGTGTAGTTTTTGATATGGGACTACTGATAGTTCCAGCAGTGTGGTGAACCACGGTTGGCGTGCCCATGTGGGAGCTACTAGGATAATTTTTAGAGACTGTTGTCGGAGCTTGCGTACCACAAGTGGAAGGAGTGTTAGTGGTGGAAAAGCATACGCAAATCTGCCGGACCAGTTCATCCATATCGCATTGCCCTTGGACTGCGGGTGTGGAAACCTGGCGGCGAAGGTTGGGCATTTTGCGTTTTGTTGTGTGGCGAACAGATCTATGTCTGGCTGGCGCCACATGCGGAAAAACGGTAGAAGAACTTGTGGATGTAGTTCCCATTCGTGAATCTGTTGTGTCTGTCGACTTAACAGATCGGCAATCTGATTGTGAACTCCTGGTAGGTGTTCTGCTAGAAGGTATAGGTTCTGTGGAATGGCACACCTCCAAATGTCCTGTGCCAGTTGGGACAGTTGTGGAGAGTGTGTCCCCCCCTGTTTTTGTATGTAGTACATGGCTGTGATGTTGTCTGTTCGGATCAGGACAGCCTTGTTTTGTACGTGGAGTTGGAAGGATTTAGGAATATAGCTAGTAACTCCAGATGATTGATGTGGAGCAGCTTTTGTTGAGGGGTCCACTTGCCTTGTGTTGTATGACCTAACAGGTGTGCACCCCATCCTGTGAGTGATGCGTCCGTTCTCAGTACTATTTGTGGAACAGGCTCTAGGAACGGCCGCCCTTTGGACAAATTTTTTGTGTTCCACCACTGCAGAGAGCGATGTGTGCGGCTGTCCACCAACACCAGATCTGTAAGTTGTCCGTGAGCCTGGTTCCATTGGTGCGCTAGACACTCTTGTAGGGGACGCATTTGAAGTTTTGCATGAGGGACGATGAAAATGCAAGATGCCATCATGCCGATTAGTTGCATGAATACTCTGGCTGGGAGAGAGTGTTGTATTTGAAACCTGGTGATGAGGGTTTGTATACTGGCTATCCTGGCTGGGCTAAGCTAGGGCTGTGGAAGAGTTTATTGTGGCTCCTAGATATTGATGTATATGGGATGGTTGGAGGTGAGACTTGGTGTAGTTTATTGTGAACCCCAAGTTGTGTAGTGTTTGTATAGTTTGATGAGTGTGTTGGACACACTGGTGGAATGATCTGGCTTTGATGAGCCAGTCGTCCAGGTATGGGAAGACGTGTATTTGCTGTCTTCGTAGGTGTGCTGCTACTACTGCAAGGCATTTGGTAAACACTCTTGGAGCAGTGGTGACTCCGAATGGAAGTACTTTGAACTGGTAGTGCTGTCCATCGAGTACGAACCTTAGATACTTCCTGTGAGCAGGATGTATGGGAATGTGGAAGTAGGCGTCCTTGAGGTCTAGTGTGGCAAGGAAGTCCTCTTGTTGTAGTAAGGGAAGCACTTGTTGGAGAGTGATCATGTGAAAATGATCCGAATGTATGTACTGATTGAGGGGTCTGAGGTCTAGAATGGGCCTTAGAGTCCCATCCTTTTTGGGGATTAGGAAATACAGGGAGTAAACCCCTGTGCCCTGGTGTTTTAGAGGGACTGGCTCTATGGCGTGCTTTTGAAGCAGGGAAAGAACTTCTTGCTTTAAAAGCATGAGATGGTCCGCGGACATTGGACGCTGCCTAGGTGGTATGTTTGGGGGGGCAGCTGTAAGTTCTAGGCATAACCATGTTGGATAATTTGTCTCACCCACCTGTCTGTTGTAATGGAGTTCCAGACAGGTAGGAACTGTGCTAGTCGTCCCCCGACAGGAGTGGAATGGTCGGGGGGAAGTGGAGGGAAGTCACTGTTTAGGAGTGGGGGAGGTACTGGTGTTGGTACTACCTCGGCCTCTGCCCTTACTGTTGTTGCCTCGGTAACCACCTCTAAAGTATCCCCTATTGGGAGATGTTTGGGTGGTGTTTATGTAAGAAGAGGAATTGTCTGTGTTGGTGTTCCTAGAGCCTCCTCTGTAGAAGGAGCGGCGAAAGGAGCCACGTTGTTGTGTAGACTGCAATGCTCCCATTGATTTGGCAGTGTCAGTGTCCTTCATTTTTTCAAGTGCCGTGTCTACAGCCGGACCAAAGAGTTGGTTCTGATTAAACGGCTGGTTTAAAATGGTGGTTTGAACCTCTGGCTTGAAGCCTGAAATGCGTAACCAGGCATGCCTTCTGATGAGTACGCTGGTGTTAACAGGCCTAGCGGCGGTGTCGGCCGCATCAAGGGCACACTTAATGGACGCATTGGAGATTAATTTGCCCTCCTGAATGAGATCATTTGCCTGCGTCTTGTACTGGCCAGGTAGGTGTTGCAATAGGGTTTCTAGCTGGTCGTAGTGGGCCCTATCGTATCTTGCCAGTAGTGCCTGGGTGTTGGCTATGCGCCAGTGATTGGTGGCTTGCGCAGCCACTCGTTTGCCAGAGGCATCCAACAATTTTGACTCCTTATCAGGGGGCGGAGCGTCCCCTGAAGTCTGAGAATTAGCCCGTTTACGAGCATTGGAGACGACTAAGGAGTCAAGAGGGAGCTGGCCTTTGATGTAGGCAGGGTCATCAGGGGCAGGTCTATATTTTTTGTCGATCCTAGGGTTAAGAATCCTGGCCCGTACAGGATCTTTAAATATCTCAGGAGCATGTTTGATGACTCCTTTAATCATGGGCAATGTCTGTACAGTTCGTTGAGACTGTTCGAAGGTATCTAAGAGGAAATCTTCCTCTGGTGGGTTGGTGTGTATATGTACCCCATGAAAGACAGCAACCCTGTGAATAAGTTGCCCAAAACCAATGTTATCATCTGGGGGAGATGGTTTTGTGGGATATGGTGGAGGGCTTGGGAGGTCTGGAAGATCTATGGGATCATTGTAGCCCCAATCGTCCTGTGGTGGGTCATCTGGGTCTGGGAAAACGTCATTAGGGTCACCACCATCCCCCATGTCGTCCTGATAGTCATGTGGTGGAGATGTTACAGGCTGAGGCGGTGTAACAGGGATGTAGAGAGGAGGGGTGTTAGGTGGAAGGACAGGGGAAGAAGGAGGCATAGGGGAAGTAGCAGAGTCCTTTTTGACAGGGACGGGCTCGTGGCGTGGCACAGTAGTGACATGTCCAGTTTTAGGGTTAATGTAAAGTTTGTTGTTTAGGATCGAAAGGATCCGGTTGAAACAGTTCCTCCTCCTGGAGATTTGGCTTCGGCGCCGACTTTTTCGGTTCCGAGCGCGGTGATGGTTGCTTTGTGTGCTCTTTGGCCTTGGAAGGCGTGGAAGAGTCCTTCGGCTTGGCAATCGACTCCGACAGCTTTGGCTTAGGGGCTGTGTCGTGGAGCCTTGGTTTCGACGCCGACTTATCCGCATGCTTGGAGGCGGGGTTTGGGACCGAGGTGGATTTCGGAGCAGAGTGTTCCTTTGGCTTCGGCGCCGAAGGTGCCGGTGGAACTGATACATGCGGCTTGGTCGGTACCGAGGAACTGGAAGGCTTTAGTCTTTTCTTCGGTGCCGAGCCGGAAGGCGGGCATCCAAAGCATGTTTTCGGTCGCGACTGGGGCCAGCAGGCGAAGTCTTGACCGGTGCCTTCTGTTTTGATGGGGGGGTTGGGGCAGGGGCAGTAGTACTCACTCGTTGCCCAGGAGTGATGGAACCGTCTGAGTCCTCTGCCTCCGACATGATGGTTAGGTCTTCGGAATCTTCCTCCGGGACATCGGGGCCCTCGTTGAAGATGTCGACAGGTTCTGGAGCGGACTGTTGCGCCATAATGTGTCTTCGAGCTTGACGATCCCGAATGGTCTTTTTGGAGCGGAAGGAGGCGCAAGCTGGGCAGGTGGCCTCGTTGTGGTCGGGCGAGAGGCACAGGTTACAGACCTCGTGATGGTCACTGTGGGGGAACTTTGCTCCACACTGGGGGCATTTTCGGAAGGGCGTCCTTTCCATTAGCTGTAGGCCTTACGGCGTCGATGGGCCCAGCGGCCCGCGTCGACGGCTGGAAAGGGGATCGAAGAAGAGACGCGTCGAGATGGCGATATCGATAGAAGTTGTAGAAGGTTTGAAGTATTGAAAAAACAGTAGAAGAAAGTTTCGAAAGTTGCATCCGAACCCGATGGCGGAAAAAAACAATCTGAGGATTGAGTCGATGCCCATGCGCACTATTGTCCAAAGGAGGAGTCACCTATCACATGACTACAAAAGACTTCTTCGAAGACAACAACAAAGTGCAAGCATCCGAGCCCAACACCAGATGGCGATCTAATGCAAAGTGTGAGCTCTGCAGTTCACATGCCTCGAACATATATTTCAAATGAAGGAGAAACACTTGATACGTAACCGACGCTGCTTTCATGTTCAGTGCTCAGAAACTTGCATTAAATGCAGACATATTTCGAGGCGCTCTCAGTGCCCCGCAGTCAACTATCCGGTTACATCTAACTTTGCATAAACAGAACTTAACTTTGATTTCCATAAGGGCCGTTTGAGACATGAAGCAGCAATCTGTTCATTACAGTTAACGTCAACGGGTTCGGCCGATTTAAAATTATAAATGTTTCACCACGAATAATGCAGCTAGACTCCCCATCATAGCAAAGAATGCAGATATTGCTCATCTTGCCCGGGTACTGGTAGTTCAACAGGTCCATTTACATAAACCACATTAATCGGGCGAGCAGAGAAGACCAGCTCGTGTGCTTTCACCCATAGGCGGAGAGAAGGCTCCGTTCAACTCCCCAGCAGCGAGAGGCCGGCCTCCAACTGCAGGCACAAAAGGAAAGCGCAAATAAACTTCAGCCAACAACGGCGATGAAACACTGTTCAAAAGTTTCAGGCTAAGGGGGCTGCAAAACAAAATTTTGTTTATGTCGACGATACAAGTTACGAGGTTACTAGAAGCCTTAAATCGTTTTTTTTTGTTGTTTTTTTTAAAGCGAGCTTAGATTTGAGAGGACAAAGGCAGGGTAGTTGTCCTCGCAGCCCGCTGCAAGTTAAACTGCTCTGACATGCTGTAGAATAAGGCACTGGATGCAGAAACGTAGTAAGCCTTTATTGCCGAGGAGCGCAGAAAGACACCTCCAGCTCCATTGGTGTCCTAACTGCTGCTCCACTAACTCCTATATCTCAAATACAAACATTCCAGAAATGCTTGCTAGTCAAGCATTCCTGGTAACTTAGCAACACACAACACATCTGTCGTAAAAGAAGCTGGACACTTTCTTCAGGTAAGTAGATTGACTTTAATGAAGAGTACAACCAAACGTACACTCCGCCAGCTGACCAGACCACCAACTGACGAGTGTAGAACTTTTCACAATAAGATAGAATACACAGGTATTCCGGAAGGAAGGAAATGGCATAAACACAAAGGAAGGCTTGTGGGATACAAGTAGCCATGTTAGAATAAAAATACATGTACAACACATCTTCATCCTTTACAGAGAAAACTAACAAATAAAAATAAAACAAAGAAAACTTAATAACAAAACTAAATTAACAGCAGTAATCATTCAAATAAGCAGGTCTACGACACCTTAAGCTTCTGGCTCCTAATGATGAAGTGTTTGAGGTTACAGGCGTTGTAAGGAACAACACTCAAATCACCAGTGTCACCACTGCAAGCATCACCACCACCTACATCCCTTCGACCAACACGCACAGGAAAATCATCAGTAACTTCCGTGCTTGTAAACATATAACCACTATTGGACTGAGAAACGTGAATGTCTTGGTTGGCAACAACTGGGAACAATGAAACAGGTTCTTTCTTTTGGTAAAGTGCCACACGTCCAAGATTCCACTTCTCACCATTGGTCAAAACAATATAATGAGGAAAAACATCTTTGACAGTGTAAGGCCCCTTAAACTTGGAAAGAGAAGAACAGGTGGAACTGAAGATGGGAACAAGGTCACAATGACCGCCCTTGGCAATCCAGTCTTTGATCCATGAGGGAGTAAGCTTGGTGCCAGGAAGTCTGCCCCACATGAGTTCGAAAGGGGACTTATTATTATTGTGTGTAGTGGTGCGATAAGCCCACACCATCTCTTGAACCATATCAAGAGCAAATCCACCACTAGAGCAAGCCATTTGGATTATCCCTGACAACTCGGTTTACCCTCTCGCACAGACCATTCCCTTGTGGGTTGTATAAGGATGTGCAATGGTGCACCACACCACAATCAGACAGGAAAGAACACATTTTGTGAGAGATGAGCTGGGTACCATTGTCCATGATAAGTACAGAAGGATAACCTTCCTCTTGGAAAAGATTTTTCAAGAAAGCAATAGTACTCTGTGGTGATATTCTTAACAAAACTGACAGTTAGCCACTTGGAATATACGTCAATGGCCACTATGGCAAAGCGAAGATTGACAGGTAGTTCATCCATGGGCCCAATAAAATCTAGACATACACTATGCCACGAACAACTTGGAGCAATGATGTGACCCATAGCTGAATTCATTGTAACTTTGAGCCTTTTTTCACCCTCCCTACAAACAGAGCACTTTTCCACCCAGGACAAGACCTGTGAATCCATGCCTGGCCACCAAAAATCTGCTTTGAGTCTGCGCTGGGTTAATGTTTGTCCCAAATGTCCTTCGTGGGCCAGTTTGAGGAGTTTGGGCCTCAAACTGGACGGAGGAATGAATTTATCACCTCTCATGAGAACATACTCACCACAGACTGCCAACTCATCCAAGACATTAAGAAAAGGACGGGCTGATACATGTACACAACTTTCTCGTCTGGAACCCAATTTGACTAAGCCTAACACTTCTTTGAGCACATGGTCTTTTGTCATAGCTTCGCACCACTCCTCACGAGTAAAGGTACCCTCACAAACAGCAAGCACATCTTGCACTGAAGCAACAGCTCCTTCTTCCTTGGCAACATCCAATGAAGCATCATCAAGATCTTCCCACCTGATGCACAAGTTACTAACTTGTGTAACGATATATCTGTAAGAGACAGTAGTTAGTGATAGATTCCTTACCTTAGAATATCCCCAGGCGTCAGGCTGGATCCGGAAAGTTTTGCGTAGCAGTACCCTTGCGCGTCGGTAGGCGGCGTCGTGCGGCTCCGCGTCCGTCGTCGGCGTCGTGATCGCCGGGATGACGTCGCGGGCAGCACTTAGGCGCCGCCCCTGCGCGCTGACGTCAGTTCTGTACACGACTTTCCGCGCCAGGAACGCAGAGCCATGCAAGAAGCTGACACAGGTGTGTGAAAAATACTAGGGCCCTGAAAGGGATGTCCTTAACCCTAGAAATCAGTTCGCAGAACGGGGAGGATGGGTGGGGCGGTAGGAATCTATCACTAACTACTGTCTCTTACAGATATATCGTTACACAAGTTAGTAACTTGTGCATCTGAAAGAGACACGTTAGTGATAGATTCCTTACCTTAGAATAGATACCCCAGCAATACCAACCCCGGTGGTGGGTCTGCGAACAAAGATCAGACAAGGAAGTCCTGGAGGACAGAACGGCCAAAGAAGCCGTCCCTCCGGACCTGACTGTCAAGGCAGTAATGCTTAGTAAACGTGTGCAGCGAGGCCCACGTAGCTGCCTGACAGATAACCGGCAGCGGAACACCGCGGCCCAAGGCCGTGGTAGCAGCCGTTGCCCTGGTGGAATGGGCACGCAGCCCAACAGGAGGCTCCTTCTTGGCCAAAGAATAGCAGGTGTTGATGCACAAGGTAACCCAGCGGGAGACGGTCCTCTTGTGCACCGCCCGACCTTTTTGGCGCCCACGTAGCCAACAAAGAGCTGGTCATCCACCCGGAAGTGTTTTGTGCGGTCGATATAGAAGGAGAGCGCACGTTTTGGGTCCAGACGGTGGAGCCTCTCTTCCTCTCTGGAAGGATGCGGAGGCGGAAAGAAGGTGGGCAAAGTGATGGTCTGCCCAATGTGGAAAGCAGTAACCACCTTTGGCAAGAAGGACGGACGCGTCCGAAGAACAACCTTGTCTGGATGAACAGACAGAAAGGGAGGTTTGCAAGATAGAGCCTGGAGCTCACTCACCCGCCGAGCGGAGGTGATGGCCACCAGAAAGGCAGTCTTCAGAGTTAGAAGACGAAGAGGACAGTTATGCAGAGGCTCAAAGGGAGCGCACATTAAAAAGGTAAGAACCAAGTTCAAGTCCCACTGAGGCATTACAAACGGAACAGGAGGGAAGAGGTGAGTAATGCCTTTTAAGAACCTGTTAACAACAGGGGACTTGAAAAGGGAGGGCTGATCAGGGAGCCTGAGGAAGGCCGAGATAGCACAAAGATAATCCTTGATGGTACCCAGGGCAGAACCCTGTTGGGCCAGAGAGAGAAGGAACAGAAGGACCTCAGAAAGAGGGGCAGAAAGGGGATTCACAGCCTTTGCTGTGCACCATGCCACAAATTTGTTCCACCTGCAGGCGTATACCACCTTAGTGGAGGGACGCCTGGCCGCCAGAATCACATCACAAACTTCGGGAGGCAAGTTGAAAGGAATCAACTGCCGCCGCTCAATCTCCACGCAAGCAGGTGTAGACTGGACAGGTTCGGGTGGAGGACCGTCCCCTGCTGCTGCGACAGAAGATCCTCCCGAAGAGGCAGACGGATCGGGGGATCTATGCTCATATTGAGTAGCTCGGGATACCAAACTCTTCGAGCCCAGTCCGGAGCCACAAGAATGACTTGGGCCCGGTCGTGCCGAATCTTCTTCAACACTCTGGGTAGAAGTGGTATAGGCGGAAAGGCGTACAACAGACCGCAACTCCACTCGCGACGAAAAGCGTCGCCGAGCGAGTGCCGCCTTGGAAATTCCAACGCGCAGAACTGATGACATTGCGCGTTCTCTTCGGTGGCGAATAGATCTAACCAAGGCTCTCCCCACTGTAGAAAGAGTCCTTGCGCCACTTCCGAGTGAAGACGCCATTCGTGATCCATCATGCACCTGCGGCTGAGTTCGTCCGCCCTGGCGTTCAGAGAACCTGCCAGGTGTTGAACCATCAGGAACATGCCCTGATGTTCCAGCCATGTCCAGAGGCGCAGAGCCTCCTGACAAAGGGTCCAAGACCCCACCCCGCCCTGTTTGTTGCAGTACCACATGGCGGTGGTGTTGTCTGTGAACACCTGCACTACCTTCCCTTTGACAGAGGGAAGGAATGCCTTGAGTGCAAGCCGGATCGCCCGGAGCTCCAGAAGGTTGATATGGAGCCGGGACTCCGCCGGAGACCAGAGGCCTCTGATCTCCGCCTCTCCCATGTGACCGCCCCATCCCAGAAGGGACGCGTCCGTCACAACTGTATGCTCTGGCTGGGGAAGGGAGAGGGATCTGCCCATGACCCATTGCCGGTTCGAGAGCCACCACTGCAACTGTTTTGCAGTCCCCTCCGAGATCTGGACGTGATCGGACAGGTTGCCCTGGTGCTGCGCCCACTGGAACTTCAGGTCCCACTGCAGAGCCCGCATATGCCATCTGGCATGATTGACCAGCAGGATGCAGGAGGCCATGAGGCCCAGCAGCCTCAGGGTCATCCGTACCGAAACCCAGGATAAAGGCCGAAAGATCGGAATCATAGCCTGAATATCCCGGACTCGCCGTTCGGGAGGATAGGCCCGAAACTGCGTCGTGTCCAGAACTGCTCCGATGAAAAGGAGCTGTGGAGAAGGAATTAGATGCGACTTCGGCACATTGATGGAGAACCCCAGCGAGTGCAGGAGTTCGGCCGTAGTCTGGAGGTGGGAGACGACTGCCTGGGACGAGCCCGCCTTCAGCAGCCAGTCGTCGAGGTAGGGGAAGACTGAAACCCCTGCCCGGCGCAGATGAGCTGCGACCACCGCCATCACTTTCGTGAACACCCGAGGGGCACTGGTAAGGCCAAAGGGGAGCACGGTGAACTGAAAATGCTCGGGGCCTACCGTGAACCGAAGGTAACGCCGGTGGGCCGGCAGGACGGGGATGTGGAAATACGCGTCCTGCAAGTCCAACGCTACCAACCAGTCTCCAGGGTCGAGGGCAGTCAAGACCTGAGCTAGGGTGAGCATCTTGAACTTCTCCTTCCGGAGGAAGCGATTGACGTTCCGGAGGTCCAAGATAGGACGCATGTCCTCCTTGTCCTTTTGGGCACCAGAAAGTAGTGGGAGTAGCAACCACGCCCTACTTCTGGGGTCGGAACATGCTCGATGGCCCTCTTGGTCAAGAGGGCCGTGACTTCCTTCCGTAGAAGCACCAAGTGATCCCCTGACATGCGGTGGAATTGAGGTGGCATGGCTGGGGGGTGGTCTCGAAGGGGAGGGAGTAGCCCCTTCGGACAATGTCCAAGACCCACCTGTCCGAGGTGATGGTGCGCCAGTGGGGAAGGTGATGGCGGACCCTGCCCCCTACTGGCGTGCCGTGCACCTGAAAGGAGGGACTAGGAGGGCTTGGAGGCCGCGGACGGGTTGGAGGTGGTGGCGTGACCCGCACGCTGGTTGCCCGATCCGCCACGGCGGAATCCACGTCCTCGGCCACGCGAAGACGCCTGCTGCGCGGGCCGGTGGCTGGGCTGCTGACGTGAAGGGGCGCCCCTACCATGGCCACGATAGGGGCGAAAAGCAGAAGGTAGCGGAGGGCGTGTAGCAGAAAGGCCCAGGGACTTTGCAGTAGCCCGTGAGTCCTTAAAGCGCTCCAACGCATGGTCTGCTTTGGACCCAAAAAGACCGACTCCATCAAAGGGCATGTCCATGAGAGTATTCTGGACATCCCCTGAAAAACCAGTGGTTCTCAGCCAGGCGTGGCGCCGGAGCGCCACCGTCGTTGCAATCGACCTGCCCAGCGAGTCGGCGGTGTCAAGGCCACAACGGATAGTGTATTTGGCCGCATCCCTTCCTTCCGCAATGGCGCGGGAAAGCAGTGCCTGGACCTCCTCAGGGCACTGGGGCAAAACATCCGCCACCGAATCCCACAGGGAGTGGGTATATCGGCCCAAAAGACAAGCGGTGTTAACGGACCGCAAGCCAGCACTGGAGGAAGAAAAACCTTTCTTCCCAAACTGATCCAGGCGTTTGGATTCCCTATCCGGAGGAGCGGTAGGGAAGGCGGTTTGGGAAGCGGAGGCTTGGACAACCAAGCTCTCAGGAGTGGGGTGGACAGAAAGAAACAGGGGTCGCCCGGAGCGGGGCGATGGCGTCGTGACACGTTCCGATCCACAGGAGCCCCTGTGTTGGGCTTGGACCAGGCGCCCAAAAGAACGTCAGTGAGGGCGTCGTTAAACGGCAGCACAGTCTCCGCAGAGGAGGCTGCCGGCTGAAGCACCTCTGTCAAGATGTTAGGCTTGACCGTCAAAGTAGGGAGCTGGAGACGTAAGGCCCCAGCAGCCCTACGCAACACCGTACCAAAATTGGCCCCCTCCTCCGTAGCCACGGGAGGAGACAGCATGCCAGTGTCAGGAGAAGTATCCAGACCACTGGCCTCCCTAGACTCTCTGTCCAGTCCTCATCATACTGACAGTTGCGTGTCAGAGGGTCATCAGACCCCTCCCAGTCCTCCTGGTCCTCCTCTGGTTCAAAATAAGGAGGAGGAGGGACATTTGGGACCCAAGGTCCCATCGGCGCCGGAGCCGGCGTCGAGCGACGTCGCTCCGGGTCCATGTCCGGAGCCGGAAGGAACTGGGGGACGACGCCGCCCGGAGCCCAGGGCGGCGTCGAGAACGGCACCGGAGACATCGGCGCCGGCGGAGGTGTCGTGAGGTCGACCGGCGTCGATGGGGGTTGTGGAGCCGGGATCGAGGCCGGGGCCGAAGCCGGAGCCGGGATCGAGGCTGGAGGCTCGGGCGACGCCGGGGCCGGAGCCGCCGGCGACGCCGGAGCAACCCCATCAGGGCCCGCGGGGCCCGAAGGCGCACCGGAGGGGCCTGAAGGCCCGAAGAGGCGGGCCATGGCCGACAGGAACTCCTGTACCTTGGCCGGATCCGCCCCCGAACCCGGGAAGGGCGGGTATGACGGGGGCGACTCCACAGGCAAGTCCGGGGCCGCGGGGGCGGGGACGGTGCCGGGAGGGGCCTCAGCTGAGTCGCGAGACCGGCGAGGCGAAGTCCGAGAGCGACGATGCTTCTTGGACTTCTTGTGCTTAGACTTACCGGACGAAGAAGTCGACGACCGGTGTGCACTCCGCGAGCGACCCCTGGACCTCTCACGCGACCGGGGCTTCCGCGGAGCCGAATGCCGGGCCTCGAGGAGCTTTCGAGACCGCTCTCGCAAAGCTTTCGGGTTGAGGGCCTGGCATTCGGGACAAGACTCGGTGTCGTGGCCTCGGCCGAGGCAGAAGAGACACTCCCAATGCGGGTCGGTGACGGACATCATCCGCGCACAGGCGCCGCATCGCTTGAAGCCGGGCATCCCTACGACACCTTAAAGTTGGAAAAACCAGTGAAAAAATCACCAAAAAGTATGGTCAAAAATTGACCAGGGCACTGCTCTTCCCGGATCTGCGCTTGCTGGCGCGGAAAAGAAGAACTGACGTCAGCGCGCAGGGGCGGCGCCTAAGTGCTGCCCGCGACGTCATCCCGGCGATCACGACGCCGACGACGGACGCGGAGCCGCACGACGCCGCCTACCGACGCGCAAGGGTACTGCTACGCAAAACTTTCCGGATCCAGCCTAACGCCTGGGGATATTCTAAGGTAAGGAATCTATCACTAACGTGTCTCTTTCAGATAGCGAGTCTAGAGAGACAATCAGCTTGAAAGTTGCGCCACCCCTGTATATGAGAGATGTCATATTGATACTCTTGAAGTTTGGCTGCTAACCTGGGAGAACCCTTGCTAGCCCCACCAGCAGATAAAATGCGAACCAAGGGCTTGTGATCAGTCTTAAGAAGAAATTTGGTGCCCCAAAGATAAGTACGAAAATACTGAACACCCCAAGCAGCAGCAAGAGCCTCTTTTTCAATTACTGAATAATTCTGCTCGGAGGGTGTAAGAGTGCGAGATGCGAAGGCAATAGCTCTCTCACCTTCAGGACGTTTCTGCAGGAGTAAAAACACCAAGACCCGTGGCACTCGCATCTACCAATACAACAGAGGTACGCTTTATGTCAAAAAGGAGCCAAGACATTGGCTTCACAAATTTCTTTTTTGATTAGATTAAAACATGTAGTTTGATCAGTGCCCCATACAAATTTTGCACCTTTCTTGAGTAAAACTCTCAATGTCAAAGTTTTGTCGGAGAAGTTCTTCACGAATTTAGAATAATATTCAATTAATTCCCCATGAAGGATCGCAACTGATCTTTGTCAGAAGGACATGGAGCCAGGCGAATAGCCTCCAAGACATTCCTTTTGGGCTTTACACCCTGAGCTGATATCTCATACCCAAGGTATTCAATCTGTTGGACGAGGAACAAACATTTTTCTTTCCGTAAAGTAAGACCAGCTTCAGCTATTCTATGCAAAACAGTTTTCAGCACAAGGTTGTGATCAGCAATAGAGTCCCCAAACACGAGGATGTCATCTTGAAAGAACACTGCTTTCATAATGCCCTTAAACAACTCTGTATCCATACGCTGAAAAACGCTGGCTGCTGAAATTAGCCAAAAAGGAAGTCTTGTAAACTGGAATGTCCCTTCAGTTGTTATGAACGCGGTGAGATGTTTCGAGTCACCATGTAACTATTTGTTGATACGCGTTCTTGAGATCTAACTTCGAGAAGAACTTTGCTCCCTTCAAAGTAGACACTAATTCTCCAATGTTGGGTAAAGGAAATGTGTCTGCTACAACGCATTTGTTCAGTGATCTCAAGTCCACACAAAATCTTATTTTGCCGTCAGATTTTTTTGTGATGACGACTGGAGACACCCAAGAAGAAGCTTCTACAGGTTCTATTACACCACTTTGTAACATGTCATTGATTAAGGACTTGACCTCATCCCTAACAATTAGGGGAACTCTTCTTACTTTGTGTTGAACTGGTAGTGAGTCACATCAATTGGATTTTGTGTACATATCCTTTCAATTCTCCTAGTTCGTTTCTAAAGACAGTATTGGCTTCCTGTAAGATGTCATCTAGAGTACGATCATCAACTACCATGACTTGACAGGGTGCCCTGGGATTGACTAGGATGTGAAGATCGTATTGATGGATCCAACCTAAAATTGGTGGACCATCAACCGAAACATACATTTTGCCCCTGGTGGACCTGTTGTGGAATGAGATGTCAGTTTCGAAATAACCTAACAGATCTATCGTGTCACCCTGGAAACCTGCAGGAGAGATGTCACTGGGTTGTAATGTTTTGATATCCCACTCTTTCTCAAACATGACTTTGGGTATGATGGTATATCTGGAACCTGTGTCTACCATGAGAGACACTTCACGCCCCTCAATGATGAATAAGGCTTTAGGTCTGTTCTCTCTTTTATCATTCTCAATGATTATGTTAGAGTCATCGACTACCAACAATCTATCTGCCTCCCTTCTAGGTACAGAAGGTGTATCTTGTACAACCGCTACCTTAGAGCGACCTTTGGTTTTGCACATTTTCGAAAAATGGCCCAAGCGACCACATTTTAAGCATTCCTTATTGGAAGCATAACAAAATCTCGAATCAGACGTATGACCATGACTGCCACACCTTGAACAAATCTTGTTGGATGTTTTAACAAAAGTGTTCTTTTTGTACAATGACTTTTTCTTGTTACCAACTAGTGCTATATGTTCTTCATCGCCTAAATCACTTTCTTCTGCCCCACACTTTTCTGACACTTCAGACACCTCTTGGTGTGTACTAGTTTTCTGTAGTTCTTTCATACAAATTTCTGACTGTTCGATGACTTTGGCTAAGTCAATAGCAACTTTTAAGGTCGGATTCTTGGCTGCCCATAACCTTTCTTGTATTTTGCGATTGTTGCATTGTACTATTAGCTGATCTCTAATCAACTCATCGGTCATGGTGCCAAACTTGCACTTCACTTGGAGTTCATGAAGACGTGCAACAAATTCATCAATGGATTCCTCACTGTATTGACGAGGAGTATAAAACTTGTACCGGTTCATTACTAAATTTTCTTCCTCAGCGAACCTTACCTCCAATCTGGAAATGGCCTCTTTATAGAGATCAGGCATAGGTTGCCCATTAGCTTGCAACGCTTGAGGAAGAAATCTGAAGATCCGTTGGCCCTCCTTGCCTAAAGCGCTGAGAAGTAATGCTTTTTTCCACTTATCAGAGAATTCCTGACCATCCAATGCATCAAGATAATTGTCGAAAATTACAATCCAGTCTTCCCATGCTATAGAGAGAACATCTGGTTCACTTAAGTACTGCGGAGGTAGTGCAACCGCAATTTGTTGAGCCATGAGAGTACAATTAATAAAAACAATAGAGAGGATTGTAAACAGTAGAATAAAATGATACACCTTGTCTTTGAAGACAATTGTATGTGTTAAATGGTCGTAGTTGAAGGTGTGTGTATCACCGTGACATGCACTGATAAAAGTTACATGAAATAAATACCTTGAATTGGAAGGCAGATTTATGTGAGCCAGTAAAGCTGAACTTACGTTGAGAAACGTACTTGAACGAGAGATTCTAGAGGTGTGCGCATCACGGTGAGCGCTGTTAAATGTGAAGCGCAAGAAAAGTAATGCCAACAAGAGATTATTGTAGTGTGCGCATCACCGTGAGCGCTGTTAAACGTGAGGCGCAATGAAAGTAATGAAATGTACGAAGAAATCCAAGATGGCCGCTCTACGCATCAGCGTGACGTTTGTATCTGCGTAGACGCGACGTTGATGTCGAATCGTGGAAGAAATGCTCCTTTCAATGACGCTGCAGTATTGGGACGCTGTTGCTTGGCAACGCTTTGATGATGCAGAGATCGCGCATGCAGAAGGAAGCACGTGACGCTGTTGCCTGGCAATGTTTTGATCATGCAGAGATGGCGCATGCAGAAGAAAGCGCGCACTCGGTAACCGACTCATGGTTTTTGAAGAGTGAAGTTAGGAGTGCCTACGATGTATTTTCTTTTTCTTCTCGTTTTGTGCTCATATGCAGAGCATAGCCGCAGGATTCAGAAAATTGTTGATGCTGTGGGTTCTTTCTGCGAAGTGTCGTTTTGGTTGCTTCGAAAAACGTGCTGTGCTGGGGATAACACAGCTTCCTTTCTCGTCTGATCAGCTCCGCTTTCTTCTGGTCGTCGCCAAAATGTCGTAAAAGAAGCTGGACACTTTCTTCAGGTAAGTAGATTGACTTTAATGAAGAGTACAACCAAACATACACTCCGCCAGCTGACCAGACCACCAACTGACGAGTGTAGAACTTTTCACAATAAGATAGAATACACAGGTATTCTGGAAGGAAGGAAATGGCAAACAAAGGAAGGCTTGTGGGATACAAGTAGCCATGTTAGAATAAAAATACATGTACAACATCCCCCACCTTAAATATGAAAGAAAAAAAAATTAAAGAAATAAAATTGCACATTCCACATGAACAGTTGCTGACTCCAAAGATGAAGTTAACATGATGAGTTGCTCACCACAAAATCTTCCAACCAATCAGGAGCCTTCCTTTCTCTAAACTTTTTGAGCAACATCCTGGTTAGCGAAAGGAGTGACATCATTGCCAACCTCAGTGGCAAGGGGTGAATTCCCTGAGACCAGGGCAGTATGTGTAGGCTCATTGATCACACCCTCATCCATCCACTCAAAACAACTAATAGCAACACCACCTTCTTTCACATTATCAGATTTGGCCACTCTCCTTAAATTCCAAACTTTTCAATTTTTGAGCCTAACAGAACTCTGCAAGAACTCCACAACTTCTTCTGGGTCAAAAAAAGGAGCTATCACCCTTACAGACAAATCCAGGTTTCTTTACGCGTACCCAATCACCAATGGCAATCTGGGGAGGTTTTACACCATACTCATCATCAAAATACTTCTTGCTTTTGTCATGCACATTTTCCATTCTACTCCAAACTTCTTCTCTTGACCATTGTTCCACACCAGATGTTCATAACCACTCAGGATTGAATTTGGACCTAGGTTTGTGCCTCCGCATTATCAAACAAGCATTTGCAATGCAACAGGTCTCGCATTTACGCAAGTTTTTGCTATTGGCTTTGTAAATGGCAATGCTTTTTATTTATGTTTTGGTTTTAGAAACATAAATAAACGGCATGGTCATTTACAAAGCCAATAGCTTAAACTCGCGTAAATCCGAGACCTATTGCTTTGCAAATGCTGGTTTATTATGTAACACCTCGTCAGGGGTAGTAGGCGCTATATAAATGCAGATTTACATCGGTCATGTAACAGAAGAGCAGATCCCCAAAAAAACAGAAGAGCAGATCCCCCAGCTGTCTTCTGTTTACCATGTCCCAAACATCAGGGCCTGCTGTTCTTTATTCTGCCTGCCCAGGAAGCAAGTACACTGGGTCAAGGAGTGCATCATGAATTGAGAGAATGGCAATCCCGAATGCCTGACTGGATTCATTCTCAAGGACTGCCATCGAGCTCCACTGTGTGCACCCCACCCAGGCGGGCTCACGGTGGTCCAGGCCCGGACCATAGCGGATGCGCCGCTGCAGCTGGCCCAGATGTTTGTCCTCTACCAGTTGCTCTCCGCTGCTCACCCCAGTTGTCGACTTTCAGCGCAGATACCAGCTTTTAATGCCGGTAGCCCCTGTGTGTGCCAGCTGCCGCATTAATGGCTCGGGGCTGATAACGGCGCCTGGTGAAGAGGCGGCCACCGCCCTCGAGCAATTAATAAGGGGACGCAGAACGCACCAGCTAGTGTCAGGGGGAGGGGTGGTCACAGAATAATGGCACATGGGACACCATAATCACGAGGTCAATTATCTGGCGGTCACCAAGCGCGAGGTATGCGGCATTATATGCCAACTGTGGCAGCGCGGTGAAGACAGCGATGTGACCATGGCGGGAAGGAGCAGAGAAGGCATGTTCTTAAGTCAGCATCGCGAGCCTCAGAGCCCCAAGCCTCCTGCCGGGTTACTCTGCAGACTATAAATTAAAGCGAAGCCGCACACCATGCTCCATTCCACGACCCTGTGGCGTGGGGAGCCTGGTTACACCAGTGCACTACCCGTTTCCGCCACTAGGGGGCAGGAACCTTCACCTGCCCACGGGCCGCCCACCCCTCACGAATTCTACCAAGGAGGGCACACAGGCTACGACTGCCCCCGGCCCGCCCCTCCTCCGCTTTGATGGCCCCAGCGTTAGCAGTCGCGGCGGCTCGCCAGCAGTAAAACGGTGAAAACAAGATGGTAAATCTGACCCGGTAAAACCACAGCGATGTCAGTCGAGTCATCTGCTATCAATCTGAATGTCATCTGATAGATGAGAAATGGGTGATAAAAACAAGCATTTACGGAAATTATGTAGAATATTCCATTTGTGGAGTGCTGCTCTCACAGGGCGGCGCGCAGTTCTCCCCCTGAAGTGAGATGTCAGACCGGCCATCAGTGAGACAGGGAAAAGGCGCGAGAGACAGTCCGTGAAAAGTAGCCACTTGGGGAGAAGAAGGCGGGTGCGCAGAAACAGATCAGAGAGAGAGAAAACGAGGCAACGAGAGTGGATGGCAACGAAAGCCGACAGATTGAAAAAACATAGTGTGCTACCGACTTATGAAGGAGACTGTAACGCCGCAAGTAAACGATGCAGTCCGGGTGGGCGGGGCCAAAAGGAGACGGGGCGGTAACAAGGAGGGACTAAAAAGCCTCACTTACAATCGGAGGCCAGCTTTTAGCATGGACGGTGACGCAAGCCAATGAAAACAAGGGGCGGAGCCTACACTCCACTTCTAAAATGTAATCTATTACAAGAAGCCTCGCAGAGCGAGCAGCGCATGTGCGCTGCAACGCAGGTCTGCGAGAACTAAAAAGGGGGTAGGCCTGTGGCAACCGAGTTGGTGACACGATAAGCCCAAACCATCTTACCAATCTGAGTGATCCAGTCTTCACCAGCACTAACAGCCAATTGGATTGTGCCCTTTAACACTCAGTTAAATCGTTCCACCATGCCATTTCTGCTGGGATTGTATAGGGATGTAGTCCTATGTCTGATACAAAGCTTTTCAAAGTAAGTTTTTGCCTTTTTAGAGATAAACTGAACACCATTATCACTCAACAAATGAGCAGGGATGCCCTCAAACAAAAATATCTAGAAATTTCAACACTGCATCAGTATGAGTACTATCCACCACTTTCACAACAGGCCACCGAGAAAACAGATCCATCAGAACAATAACATTTGTGTGAACCTTGGAAGTGATCCAAAACAGGACCCATTAAGTCAAAAGCAACAACTTCCCAAGGTTCCTTAGGGAAAAGTTTTATCACACATAGGAGGACGTAGGGTGTGTAAATATTTGTCAGCGCTATAACAAGAATTGCACTCTCTCACGACTCTCCACCAATTTGTCCAAACTAGGACACCAAAATAAACTTTTTAAAAGTGACTTGGTTCTACATATGCCAGAATGACCTTCATGACATAATTCCACAATTACCATACGCAAACTTTCAGGTGGAACAATTTTTTCACCTGGTAACTAAAACCCATCACTAAAGGAAAGTTCAGATCGGACTTCCCAAAAAGGTCTTGCCGCTTCACTGAGTGCATCCTTACGGGGCCAGCCATTCATTACATGAGGTATTATTTCCTGCAAGACAACAGCTTTTTTGAATTCTTGTTACCATTCATCTTTTTTGAAGGTAGAGTGACCCTGGTCATGAATAAATGCCACTTGAAAATCGTTCCACTTATCATCCTCACATTCAAGCATGATAGGCATTCTGGATAAGAAGTCAGCCGTAACATTACTTTTACCTGGAGCATAAACAATTTTGTAAGTAAAGCTTTGCATTCGCATGGATATTCTAGCGAGTCTAGAGGAAATATTGGTCGAGCCCTCCGTGGTCAAAATTTTGATTAGTGGCTTGTGGTCACAACGCAAGGTGCATACTTTTCCCCAAATAAATTATTTAAAATGGTCTAAGGCCCAAGCACAGTATAGTGCTTCCTTTTCAATGATTGAATACTTTTCTTCACATGGAGACAAAGATCTGGAAGCATACGCTATAATGTGTTCTTTCCCTTTGGCATCAATTTGAGACAACACAATACCAAGACCCTTATTACTAGCATCCGTGGTGACAACACTATCAGCCATAGGGTCAAAGCTGCTTAAGGCAGTGGCTTTAGCGATTGCTGATTTGATACACTTAAAATCGTTCTCACATTCAGAAGACCAAAGAAATTTACAATCTTTCTTGAGCAATTGCCGAATATTGTAACATTTGTCTGCAAAGTTTGGTACAAATTTAGAGCAAAACTCAGCCATCCCTAAAAAGGATCTTACATCATCCTTGCTGAGCGGTGTGGAAGCATTCTCAATTGCAGATACAAGTGAAAGTTTAGGCCTAACTCGATTCTCATCAATTAGTAACACTATTGCGAGCGAAATTGCATTTCGAATGTTCAACTGTAAGGCCCTTTTCCTGCAAGATCCTCAAAACTGTGAGCAGTCTGGATTCATGTTCCTTTTTATCTGCACCAAATACTAGGATATTATCCTGAAAAAAGGTAACGCCCTCTACTCTAATTAAATAATTGAAACATGAGGCGTTGAAAAACGGCTGCTCCTGAAGCTAAGCCAAAGGGCATTCGCTTGAATTGATAGCAGCCAAAGGGCGTTCTAAAGGATGTGTATGTCCTTGATTCAGGTGACAAGGAAATTTGGTGGTATGCAGATGAAAGGTCTATGGTGGAGAACCACTTTGCACCCTTCAAACAAGTGACCATTTCATAAATTTTTGGTAATGGAAACCTGTCCACCACGATGTTATTTTTTAAGTGGCGCAGGTCCACACACAGCCTGATTTTTCCATTGCTCCACCTAGCGATAACCACTGGAGAAATCCAGTCAGATGCTTCAATGGGCTCAATTACATCAGACGTAACTCATTTGTTAAGTTCTTTCTCCACTTCACCTCTTATTAAAGGAACATTCCTACATTTATGGACCTTGGGAAGTGCAGTATCCTTAAGACGAATTAAGTGTTCGAACCGTAAAAGATTCCCCAACTTGTCAATAAACGCACTAGGAAACTGTTCTTGCATTCTTTTCCCCCAAGGTGCTGCTTTCATCTACAATGAGTACCTGCTCCTTACTGTTAGGATACAGTATGATCTGCAATTCCTTCTGATCCAGCCAACCTAAAACAGGTGGACCAGTTTTTGCCACATATAGCTTCCCTCGATTTTGCCTGTTCTTGAATTCAAAAGTAAACCATCTATAACCAAGTCAGTCTATTTTTTCTCCACTGTATCCCTCTGGATGTATATCTGGCTCAATCAAATGATGGCCAACCTTTGATATGAACGAGGATTTCCACAAGTCCTTAATGATTGTGAAAGGAGAACCAGAATCTGCGTAAATTTTAAGTTTAACACCTTCAATTCTCATCCAGCATTCAGGCTTATTCCCACATAGTGTATCATTAATGTTGTTAGAAGCACCTAATTGCTTCTAATATTCATAACCAGGTCATTAACAGGAATATCCTCCTCACATCTATCCTGTAGACTAGAATCCTCATTAGTTTCAGTCACAAATTTAACTCTAGTATTTTTCCGTTTGCAAACTTTAGCATAGTGACCGGTAATGCCACAATTGCTACATTTTTGTTTCGCAGCTGGGCAGTTTTTGCTGTGAGCCAGGTGATCTAAACTATCACACCTATAACACCTTGTTTGTTCCCTAGGTCTAGCTCTCCCACGACCCAATCTAGGTGGACCTTGTCAATCGAACTTAACTGAATTCAACCAGTCAGATCTTTCATTAGCACTATAGTTAATCTTACTCACTATGGAGTCTTGTACATCATCTTTGAGAACAACAGCACACCTACTAGACATCTCTGCCTTGCGAACCAAGGCAAGAATTTCTTCAAGAGGTGCGTCACCGTTGACCCAAAGCCTTTCTTGGATAGCTGGATTACAAGCATGCAAAACGACTTGATCTCTTATAAGGTCATCATGCAATGTGCCAAACTTACAGTCCAACGCTAATCTTTTAAGCTCCGAGACATAACCATCCACAGTTTGATTTACCTTGCTTCCTTTGGAAGAATTTGAACCTTGCAATACCTATACAAACATTAGGCGTAAAATAATTATCGAGATGAAGTAAAGCCAAATCAAAAACATTAATATCACCAGAAACAGTAGACTTAGTTATTTGATTGTACACCTTCAAACCAGCAGGACCTAAGGAATGTAAAAGTAATCTTTTTTTTGTGCAGCAGCCATCTTCCCAGCTTCAATATAGTTTGTGAAATATGCTCTCCATTCCAACCATTTCATAGATGGCTCAGATCCACATGCCCAAAAAGCCTGCGGTCCACTGATATTGTAATTTTGAGTAGTCATGTTGCTGTATAGACTAGTTCAGTGTCCTATTCACTGTCCTGATCTTCACCACACAGAAGAACAGTCAACAGTAAAGCAGTGTTAATCTGTGACAAAAATCAAAGATTTAGTATAATTTGCGAAGAAATGAACGAAATTAAAGTAAAGTAAGAACAGGTGATGAGAACTGATCATTGGGAAAAGGAAGTCTCGTTCTGGTATTGGGCCTTCCTAGAGACGGATGAGAAGATCGAAATTGAAGTTTCAAATCTATGGGGTAAAGAGTTTGGCGATGGAGATTTGAAGCAAATGTGGTTTGATTCATTTTGCATGTTCCGAACAGTGGTAAAACCTGCATCGCTTAAACGTAATCATTTATTTACCACCCACAGAGTTAATTGGTCCCCAGCGAAGTTGTCAAAGGTTACAGGCAATATCTATAGCTGCCCAAGGTGTATGCTCACATCAGCGGATGACCTGCATCTGTTTATGCAGTGTCCAAAAATAGTTTCCTACTGGACCTCGGTTTGCGATTTTCTTGGGGAAGTAATTGGTAAACAGATTACGGTAAGCCCTTGTCTTATATTCTTTAGACTTAATCAAGAGGAAGATGAGCAGATAAACACAGTTGGTTCCAAGTTTATCTTTTATGTGGTCTTGCTGGCGAGGCGTGAGATATGTAGGCTATGGAAATCTGAAAGCCCCCCATCCTTTGCTGAGTGTCTTAAAAGTATCATCTATACGAGTCAGTCTGATATGGCCTGTGACCCAAGGAGTAAGGCAAGATTTGGACATTATTGGTAGATTGGAGAGAGAAGGCGAGTGGGTCCGATGATTAAGCCAAATATGCTGTCGGTCCTGGCCTCTCCTGGGCTTTTTTTGATCCCCGTCCGCGAAAGAGATGGAAGTGGAAACAGCAATATCCTTGTGTGGTACTACTCTTTTCCCCGTTTCTTTCCCACCCTTGGTTCCTGAGGGATAAGAGTAATCCTAGCAAGAGAGTTGGCAGAATGAGAACAACAAAAAAAATTTTAAAAAAAAGAAATTAAAGTAAATTTGATCCCAGTAAATACCATGTGAAGAGATTTTCAGCTTCGCAATAATTCCAAGATGGGCGCCGGTGGGGTCACGTTGCGTGACCCGACGTCGTGACGTAGACATCGTAATGTCACTTCCGAGGGGTGTAAGCGCGGAAGCCAGTCGAAGAGAAACATGAAGAGCACGCACCATGACAAGGACTGAAGAAGGCACGGGAAACTTAACAACGATGGAAGCAACACGCAGGCACTTGGGGTTAATCCCTGGTCTGATGCCTTCTGGCAGCAGGAGCTAGGCACAACCCCAATACCAGTGCCAGTGGTAAGGAGCCTGGGCATTAGATTGGACTCCAAGTTAACACTGAATAATCAGGTGACCTCCGTAGTGGGAAGCTGTGTGAGTCTTATGAGGCAGCTTCGGAGACTGGTACCAGTGTTGTCTTTCTCCACCTTGCGTACTGTGGTATCGGCCTTAATTGTGTCGCGTCTGGACTACGGTAACGCAGTATATTTAGGGCTACCTGTCAAGCTTTTGGGGAGACTTGATGTGGTAATGAATGACGCAGCACGACTGATTTATAAACTCCCGAGAAGAGCACATGCTACACCCTTGTTACAACAACTGCACTGGCTCCCAATAAGGCAGAGGGTCAAGTTCAAGGGGCTATGCATTGCCCACAAGGCCCTCCATGGAGCAGCACCCGGTTACATCAAAGATCGTCTGAAGAAATATGTGCCAGGACGATGTCTCCGATCGGCTGAGGCAAGCCTGCTGGCATGCCCACGCTTTGACAAAAATACTCTGGGGGGGGCGTGCCTTTTCGGTTGCGATTCCTCAGCTCTGGAATAAGCTCCCGGATAGCCTGCGTAAGGAAACTTCCTTACTTTCATTTAGGAAGGGTCTTAAGACCTTCCTTTTTACTCAGGCGCTTGGATAGGCTTACCCGGAGGGGGGTGAAGCTTTGGGAAGTATGCTAAGTTCCAGGTATAGGGTTTGTTGTGCGCCTTGAGACCTGTGGTGATTTGGCGCTATATAAATATAAATTAACAATAAGAACTTGACGACAGGCACCCTGGCAACAATGAGGCAACACTCACCTAGCAACAGGTAAGCTAATGATTCCACAGACCGTTGCGCGTCGGAACAGTGACGCAATACCCCCAAGGCCAGAGAAAGCCGAAAATGCCAAAATGAAGTTTCCACAAGGTAGTCGCACAGAATGCGCGCAGCCACACACTGTTGCCACAGCTCTAACAGCAGGTTTTCCAAAAGTAGTGATAAGGCGTGAAAGCCTCAAAATGCTCGAAAAAGCAGGATACAGTTCTACTTGAAATCCCGCATGCGTAGGCTCTAAAGCTCTTCAGCGCTCGTCGCCAGTGTAGAATAAAGCACTGGATGCAGAAATGTAGTAAGCCTTTATTGCTGAGGAGCGCAGAAAGACACCACCAGCTCCATCGGTGTCCTTCCAACTGCTGCTCCACTAACTTCTATATCTCAAATACAAACATTCCAGGAATGCTTGCTAGTCAAGCATTCCTGGTAACTTAGCAACACACAACACATGCAGGCTATGCTCCTAGGTATGGACCTTATGAGGCAGCTTCCTTTCAGGTGGGTGGGCGGAGTGCGCATGCGCGTTGTATCCCTGAAGCACCTCAAAGGTCAGGTATATTTTCTGCACCGGATCAGCATCCCTGCTTAGTGTATTTGAAAGGAAGAGGGGGCGGAGAACCCATACAGAAGGGGCCATATTAAGCAGCGCTGACGGAGCAAGGCTGAGAAGCAGAAAAAAAACAGGGAGGCCTCTCACACACAGTGAATGAGGCACAAGTCTGAAAGATTACCATCAACAAGCCCAATCCCCCTTACAAGGAAGCCCAAACCAAGCAAATATCCTACTAGAAACAGCCCAAATGATGGTGGAGATCTAAAGTGCAAAAAGCCTAATAAAACAAATACAGACAGAGTGGTAGTCATGGGGGCGGCAGCAGTAAAAAGGCAGCAGTAACACAACTGTGACATTAAGAGGAGGTGGGAGGAAGAATGCTACATTTGAATGTAGGCATCTACATAGCTGCCAAGGTTTCAGATTGCTATGTGTGACATTTTCATAATTTCAGTGTAATTTGAGTGACATTTCCACAAATATGAGTGACACTTTCTCGCAAGCAAATCAAGCAATGAAGACAAGGGAAACAAATATCAGAAATTACACCCATTAAAGCACAGCTGCTAATGTTTCAGATTGCTTATGTGTGACATTTTCATAGATTCAGTGGATTTATGAGACATTTAGTGACTAAATGTGTGACACTTAAAGTGACACTTTCTTGCAACCAAAATCACGCAATGAAGTCCATGGAAACAGACAAATATCAGAAAACACACTCATTTGTGAAACATGAAAGTCACACTCTGCAGTAGGTGCTTTTGAAGCTATTTTTTAATTTCTAAATAATCAGCACCCTCAATACAGTTCTGTAATATGCTGGTAGACTTTCTTTATAGCAGGCATATTAACCCTCTGCACTACTTTATGGTGAGAGTGAAAACTGCCAGTAGAGAACAGTATGACCTCTATCCAGCAGGAACTTTAATCACCCGACTTATATGTGACTTTCACTTAGCAAGTCTTAGTGTTGCGAAAATAAAACCTGCTGCTTCATACTGACAAGCAAGGATATTAAACTCTTTGAACTAATAAATCAGCAAAACAACTGCTAGTTTAATTAGACAAAACACCCGCCTTAGATGGCCCTGTATTTACAGCACAGACAACTTTAGTTTGCCATTTGCACAGCGCTATGCTGTGCTGGAGCCCCCTCCCCATTCTAGTAACAAACATTTTAAATAGCAGGAGTAAATTATATTAAAATGTGACTTACTAAGTCTCTTGATAGAATGATCCACCGAGAGGAGCTGCTGTGGCACCGTGGAGATTGCTTGCCTGTCTCTTCTTCAGAGTCAGAGCGAGCCGTGCTGCACTGCCTCAGCCTGTGCCACCTGCTCCCACTATGAGACTCATCCTGTTAGTGGTGAGTACGGGGCACAAGTTAGGCTCTGCCTGGGGAGGGCACAGCAACAGCACATGGCGAGGTCAGGAGGAGGTGAGCAGGTGATCAGTTCTCGAACACGGGCTTCCTCCTTTTCTCAGCCATGAAGCAGGGCACGCCGCAGAACAGCAAGTAATTCCTGGGTGCCTTGGGGCCGGCTGGCGGGCAGGAAATTAAACATCCTGCTACAGCGTGGGCCCACCGAACACGGCTCCTCCCCAACCAACAGTGTGTCCACGTGGGACTGGACGCGACCCGGGAAACATCTACAGAAAGCAGGTTTGGCGCTAGTTTAAACAGCTTCTTTGGTATAACATAGAAAGCCTTCTTTAAAATCAATAATTAATGCATTTGGTTATTGGTTTGGAAGGTAGCCGGTGGCGGTGCCTCTGCAGAATGGAGTTTGAGACGAGCAGCAACCGTCTCCTCGATCCCATCCTCGGGGCACGGCACCGACCCTCCTCCTGTCGAGAGAAAGTGCGGGAAGTGTGCGAATCCGCCGCCTCTGCCCCCGACAGCATTTCTGTTGTGAAAGCAATACGCTGCACTTTCCACTACCTACACGCTGCGCTTTGCAAATCACATGAGCGCACTATAGCACTAACTCCACTAAGAGGGCAAAATTCATTTTACCAGAGGAGCAATTATAATCCCATGATAAGGATCTGTGCCAGTCACTCTTTCTGACTGTAGCCACCCGCTCACTAGTCGCGCTGCAGCATCATGAAGGTGATGTAATTAATCATGCTGCGGCACAACATGTGTCAGGGTGAATTTCTGTTACTTTGTAGCAGCTTATCGCTGCAGACTCGCCCCAAGCATGTTGGAAGCAGTGTGCACTGTGCGCTGTCAATCCAGACGGACAAACCAGCTTTAGTTTTATGTCAGTAAGGTGCATGATTACTTAGCGCTGCTGACGAGGCGCTATCATGCGTGACTTCGCATTTCAGTGCGGTGATGCGGAGCACCACACTGAAATGCATTAGTCTCACGCCTAATGCGTGGTACTTGTCAGGGCTGCAGCTAGGGCACTGAAGCTAAACACAGGCAAACAGTAACAGAGCAGGAAACCAAGAAAAAGAGTCCCCCAGAGAACAGATAAAGAACCATAGCGCAATGAGACAGTAATAAGTCCCTGCTCTGTGGGAGGAACATGAGAGAAAAGAGAGAAAGGAGGGACAAGGAGGCAGGACTGACCACTAGCAAGCAAGGATTTTTAGAGGACACTGACATGGACAAATAGAAAGCATTGCCAAGAAAGGGGGTGGACTAGAAGCACACAGACAGATTACAGCAGGTCTCGAAGAGACAGTTCATGCACTGTCTAGCTCGACCTAAAAATGAAGAGAAAAATGCTCAGAGAGAAGGAGTAATCTCTGAATCCGCGTCTGTAGGTGCTGAAAGGAATAGACGTCTGGTCATCTGGGTGGCGCTTATCGCTTGTCCTTTCCAGAGCAGAACCTCATTGCCGCAAGGTGGCACAACGCCACCTACTGACTTGCAGGAGTACTGCTTTTAAGTCTCTGGATCTAGTCTGACACCAGGGGAATATTCACAAGGTGAGGAAGTATACATAATAAAATGGCCCATTCCTCCCTACTGATTCCCCTCAATAGGCATGTGACACAAATTGTAAGGACAGGGACATATTCCTTAGCCACTCTAGAGTCTTTCCCAGGATCAAGCTGGGGAGCTGGACTGCACCAGGAGCTAAAAATAGCCATCACTGCCTTAAGATCCTCCTGGCATTTTTTTTTAGATGTGGGGACAGAGGAAAAGAGGGAGGAAGTGTCGTGAAGCTCCAAGTCAGACTCCATTTTTAACTTTACATTATCCTGTCTTCCTTTGGTTCAATGTCATTACGTAGTTATTGTTCGCCGAACTTGTGTGTCATTTTCATCGTGTTGAACATGGCCCTTTCTGCAGGGTCATCCCCAAACCTTTTGCCTTCCTCCTCCAATTTTTGCTGAATTAATTTTTGTCGGTCTTTGGTTTCTCGCACTGGTTAGCAGTGGTAAAGTGCATAAAGTGCTTGTGCTCTCTCCTCTAAGCATGGCAACATTGGCTTATATCCAATTAGCATATTTATTTTACTTTCAAGTCCCTAGTAAAGTGGCACTACATGTAAATTAAATGCTGCTACAGACTAACTTGATGCTTGTTTTCCGGTCCAGGGAGGACCTGGCCTGGCAGTTCGGGCTGGACCGTGTCCCATGGGGAGAACGGTCAAGACTAATTTGCATATGGCTGGGTCCAAACTGCGATGGTGAGCAAAAAAACCATGGATTTAAACCAGATCTGTGACTCTGGGTGTTTTTTTTTTGTTTTTTTTTTACAGTTTTATATAGCGCGAACTTGACCCGAATCGGGTATCCGAGCGCTTTACATAGCACCAGTTGTATTACATGAGGACACATTCATTTTTGTTAGGCACGGGGAGATTAAGTGATTTGCCCAGAATCACAGGATGTTCAGCGTCATTGCCGAGACTCGAACCCAGTTCCCCAGATTCGAGGTCGACAGCCCTAGCCGTTAGGCCAACTCCTCTCCCCAATGCTTGATTTGTTCAGCATTCCATCCTTCATTTGTTTGTTTTGCTATAGTTGCCCTAAGTGGGAAGGGTATGCCAAGACGCATGACTCGGGCTTACTATGCCACTGGATTCAAGCTAGCCTGGCTGATATGGGGCGATACCCTGAAACCGGTCCCAGGATGCTTGTTATCCGGTCCAAGGAAGGCCTGGCAGTTCGGGCTGCACTGTTCCCATGGTGGGAAGGGTCAAGACTGATTTGGATATGGCTGGGTCCAAACTGGGACGGTGAGCAAAAAAAACGAAGGATTTAACCCAAATGTGTGACTTGGGGTGAATACTTGATTTGTTCAGCATTCCATCCATCATTTGTTTGTATGGTCTTCGGACTCTAGCACTGGTTAGCAGTGGTAAAGTGCACAAAGTGCTTGTACTCTCTCCTCTAAACATGGTAACATTGGTTTATACCCAATTGGCATACTTACTTTACTTATAAGTCCCTAGTAAAGTGGCACTACATGTAAATTAAATGCTACCAGTGGATCCGCAGCACTGATTGTGCCACCCACTTAAGTAGCCCCTTAAACTGGTCTCAGGCCTACCATTGCATAGCCAGTGTGTGTGTAGTTTTGAGCTACCATTTCAAAATGGCACAATAAACCTTTTGCCAGGCCCAAACTTTCCTTTTTAATACATATAAGACACCCCTATGTTAGGCCCGGGACAGCCCAGAGGGTAGGGTGCAGTTATTTGAAAGAGCAAGACACGTGCTTCTAAGTTTTACTAGTCCTGGTAGTGAAAAACTCTTAAACTTGTTTTTCACTACTGCAAGGCCTCTCTTGCTCTCATAGGATAACACTGGAGTTGCCTTATTACATTAGATAGGTGTTACTGCCAAATGGAATGAGATGTTTGGGGTCTCTGGAGTCCTAATTTAAAATCTTAACTTGCGGTGAAGTCAGATTTTAAATTACAATTCTGAAAATGGCACTTTCAGAAAGTTGGCATTTTTCTTGCCTTAGCCATTTAGTGCCTACAGCCTGTCTCTGGTCACATGACTGGGTGTAACTAACAGATTCTTTCCAGGCAGCCACACAATAGTGGGATTAGGTGTGAATGGATGGGCCATCACTTGTAGTATGGAAGGGAGGAGCTAGATACAGCCTCACTTACACCTGAATAGGCTGTGTCCTGTCCACACACAAAGGGATTAACAAATCTGCACTGTCACTCCAGCCAGCTTCGAGCTAGGGCAGGGGAGGCAGGGAATTCCTTGCACTTCAAGGCCACTGTCTAGAAGCTTCTCACACATTCCATAACCAGAGCACCGGGGTATAAAAGATAGACCTCATACAGCACCACTTCAGTACACTTCTGGGCCTGTGGATACTCTGTCAGAACGAAGAACTGCTGGGCTGCTGAAGGACTTCCACTCTGCTGGACTCTTGCTTTGCTGTGCTAACCTGCTGCCCTCTTGCCTGGGTGAGAAGGACTGGACCTGCATCTTTTGAACCCAGAACCCAGAGTGACTCCAAGGGCTAGTTGGCTGGCCTCCTGATCTGAACCCTCAGGGACGCAACACGCGTCAACAGCCTAGCATCTGCACATTGCCATCTGTGAGTCTACTCTGCCAAGTGGTGCCACGCCAGTCCTGGACGCTTGGAAGTGGGCTTCAGGTGCTCTGCCAGCCTGTGGGTCGAGTGGAACCAACGCATTTCCTCTGCTGTGCGACGCAATTCCAAGCAGAACAGACATAACCGCGGATGCGTGGATTGGGCCCATCGCAAAGACTCATCGCCGCCACTGCACGATGCATCCTCGGCATAGGCCCTCAGATCTCTCATCTACGGCAGCCGACAACGACGCCAGGCTCCGCACCGCACCGCAACGCAGCCTCGCAGCTCTTCGAAATCGATGCATCGCCCCGACTGCACATCGCATCCCCTTCATCAGACTTTCCATCGCAAGCCCCCTCGAAGGGATCCTCAACACAACAGGACCTTGCAGCGCAGCCTCAACACATCTTGGAACAGACATCCCTTTGGCTGTGCAATGCATCTTCAAAGGGGATCCATGCAACGCTCCGCAAACCAGGATTTAACGTACTATGTTCAGCAGGCCATCGAGGTCAGCTTGAACTTGTGACTTTGCCACAGTCCGACATGACCAGATAGCCACAGTCTGTGCTTTACCCCATTTGGTGCCATTTTCTTTAAAAACTTTAAAAATTGTATGTCTCCGGTTGTACAGATTTTTGTCGTTTTAGTGTGGTTTTGTTAAAAACGACTATTTTTCTAACTCTGTTGTGGGCTTCTTTTGTGATGTCTTTTCACTGTGTTTCTGTTTGAAGTGTTACACAAATACTTTACACATTGGTTCCAAGTTAAGTATGACTGTTCTGTTCCAAGCTACCAGGTTGTTGAGTGCAGGTTAATTTCGGGTTTGCATTCGTCTTACCCTGACAAGGATTGTGGTTGCTGCTTGACCAGGACTCTCACCCCAGTCAACCAATGACCCAATTTCTTACACATTTAAATATTGATTTGTTATAAAACAAATCAGGCAACAAGTCTGATAAAAACTCCTTGATATCTACATTTCAAGGTAGAACTGTAGATACAGAAGGCAAACATGTAGTTCAAGTTGACGTATTTTCATCCTGCTGATTTAGATTCTGTCTCAAATTTTGGAAAACCCTCCCTTGGTCTTGCAATGCAAGCCAAAGGTTAGTGGTCAATATCTTCTATAAACCCTGGGAAAGGACTACTGAGGAGGGGAGGCCTTTGCACCGGTTTATCACAAGAGGTCCCACCAGACACTGGAACTTCCACTCTTATGCCAAGAGTCGATTCAGTGAAGAAAGGAGCTAAGCCCAGCTGATAGTGTTTTCCTTCAAAGGGCATAATCCCTTCCAGGCAGAAGGCTGATAAACACAGCTGATCTGCTTTCAACAGGTAGGCAGTGCAGAAGGCCCCAAGAAGCTATAAATGCAAGTTAGCAATTACATGCTCTCATAGTATAGCACATAGAAGTAGCTAGGACATTCTAAAACATGTCATAACTTCATTCTATTCTTGCTGCTAGCAACATGTGCACATGCAGTTTTAATTACATTCTGTGTGGTTATAATTGATATAATAAGCAACAGAATAAAACGGTTGGAATAAACACATTCTTAGTACTATCTTTGAGTGTGGTATTTTAAGAACGAAACTGGGTTTGATTTACCACTGTCCCTGAGCCCTTTATGGGACTGTTAGTAACCTAGAAAACACCACCCTCGCTGGAATGCTAAGTGGGTTGTGTGCGGCTGCAGTTCAAATAGTTCAGTGCATCATCATTGAGGAAGGAAGTCTAAGTCATTGCATCCATTGGTTAGGAACTCAACCCCGGAAGCCCTGAGGTCTAGAACCCAGGACTCTAAACAAGAGGTGGGCACAGCTTGCTCCTTCCACTTTCCTTTACATCATCCCTCATACTCCATCAACAGAAGAAATTAAATAGAAGTGGTGATGTTAGAGAAGGACGAGGATTGCTCATGCCCCCGCAACCCTCTTTTAAATCTCCACATCCGGGTTCATTTCTATTGCTACGGAAGACAGCTCTTCCTCTCATAATTAGTTCTGTTCATGGGCAGCATTGCAAGAGATAGGACCCAATAGTCTGTGCCCAGCAAGAAAACAGACACTGTTCGCACTTTTTTTAGGCTATGAGATCATGCAAACAGCATCTTGCTTCTTGCTAGGGAACAGACAGACAGTAAAGAGGCAGACATCACTAGGATTCTTGCTTAGTCTAATAAAAAATCTGAACAGTCTCTAGCTCCTTTCTGGCAAACAGACACACAGTTCCGTGCCCCAACGTGGGTTCAGACTCCATATGGATTCTTTATTTTCTAAGCGGCTATCCATCTCAACCATCCTGGACGCTCTGGTGGCGGCGTCACTGTAATATCAAAGTAGCACTTCACCTATAGCCACTTTTATCCTTGGAAGGATCGAGGTTAGTAAATCTCTTCCTGTTAATCTAAACAGGTAAGTCCTATTAGCTTCTTGAAGGCCGTAGTCCTCTACAGACCACCTAGGCCTGTCCACAGCTTTCTTGCCCCCCTTCGCCATAAATGTTCCACTATAGGTTTAGAAACCAGTAGTTGCATACTTCCATCTTACACACTGGCAAGGTCACAGCCTCTGTCTCTCAAGATGTACTACGGTCTCGCCATTAGCTCAATCTTTTTTTTTTTTTTTTTTTTTTACAACTTTTTATTAAACAATCATTAACATAGCGGCATCGATATCGGTACAGTATAAAATATGCATGACAATCAAGGCAGTACATTAGTGAATTTACATGCAGTGGGGGTAATCAATGGGGAAGTCAATCAGCAGGTTCTACAGTTTGTGGGGGTGCAGATATCGCCACGATAAGCGTTCCACAGTGACCAAATGTGGGTCCATTTTCGGGGGCATCCTCGGGCAGTAAACACTGTCTTTTCTCTGAACATGCACCAGTCCATGTTGTTTTCCCAAGTAGTTAAAGTAGGAGGGGCCGTCGCCCCCAGGCCTGAGCGATATTTCTTTTTGCCAGCATGAAGCCCAAAGTTGCCCACTGCGTTTGGTGTGTGTTGAGATCAGTTGGCTCCCATATGTTTAGTAGGCATCTACGTGCCTCCGGGCGTATACGGACATTCAGTACTGTACTCATAGTTTCATGTACCTCTCTCCAGTACCTTTGGACTAGGGTGCAATCCCACATAATATGCATGAATGTGCCCGTGAGGCCACATTTCCTGCGACAGTCCCCTGTTTCGGCTCTCCCCATCATCACCAGTCGAGGGCCGGTCATATATACTCTGTGCAGGATTTTAAGTTGGACAAGTCGTAGTCGGGCCGAAATAGCTACCACCCGGGGCGAGGAGACCGCTTCCTGCCAGTCCTCATCGTCCAATTCCATCCCATCAGCTACCCATTTCCCCTTCAAAGCCAGGAGAGGATCGTCCATGTGATGTATCAATTTGTTGTAAATTAATGAAATAGTCCTGTCAGGAACATGGCCATCTAATATTCTGTCCTCTAAAGGGGACGAGTCAGGAAGGGATGTGCCTCTAGGGATGAGAGAGCATAGTGCGTGGCTAATCTGATTATATCGGAAAAGTTCGGCATCCGCAAGTTCGTATTGAGTTTGAAGGGCGGCAAAGGGTTTTACTTCACCCTGTTTCCACAAATCCCCGACCCGTGAAATTCCGATCAGGTCCCATTTAGAAAACCCTTTCGAGGACCACAGGTTACCAAGCTTCGCGGAGTCCCACAGGGGGTAGCCAATGTCAATCTACCCTCCCACCCCAGAGATTTATTTGCTGCGTGCCACACTTTAGCAGAGTGGCCAGTGGGCCCTGTGAGCTTGGATCTGCCGGATTTCGCGTAGAGGGGTCGATTATAGCTCCCGTTCGGGAGGAGCCACCTGTCCATCTGATAGCCCGGGTTGTCACGTTCTCCGTATGTGCTGTGGTTAATGGCTGCTAGGTGTGCCGCCCAGTAATATTTTTTAATATCAGGAAGGCTGATGCCCCCATCGTACCACTGTAGCGTGAGCTTAGTCAGGGCTATACGGGGAGGCCCGTTCCATAGCAGGTCTCTCTGGAGGCCTTCAATTTCTGTGAAATATTTCGGAGGGACTGGGTCAAGTGTATTCTGCAACACATAAAGAAAACGGGGTAGGGACATCATTTTAAAAAGAGCAGCTTTGCCCAGTAGGGAAAGGGGAAGGGATTTCCAGCTGGCAATGTCTCGCCGCAAGCGGAGCAATGGAGGGAGAAGATTATTTTCATAGCGGAGTATAGGATCCCGGGAGAGAAATATACCCAGGTATTTGAACCCGGTGGTGCTTACTTGGATGGGACAGTTTCGGGGTAACGCAGGGGAGTCCCCTCGAAGAACATAGAGATGGGATTTAGACCAGTTGACCCGGAAACCGGAGTATTTACCGAACGTGGCTAAGATGTCTAGAACTGCTATTAGAGACTTTTTGGGCTCTGTTAAATAAAGTAATATATCATCCGCATAGAGCGAAATGCGGTCCTCCCAGTCGGGTGACCACCGCATTCCCTGAATAACTGGGTTTTGGCGGATCCACGCGGCTAGTGGTTCCAGCGCCAGTGCAAAAAGAAGGGGAGAGAGTGGGCACCCTTGACGGGTGCCCCGGCTCAGGGCAAAGGGATCTGACTTTGTTATTCACCACGACTTGCGCCATGGGTTCCGAATATAGAAGATGGATCCATCGCATGAATTCCTGGCCGAACCCGAACTTTCGGAGGACCGCCATAAGATAAGGCCATTCTATAGTGTCGAATGCCATAGTGGCATCTAAAGACACGAGGACAGCTGGCTCAAGAATCGTGTCTACTCTGCCCAGAACACCGTGAGCACGGCGTAGGTTCAACGCCGTGTTCCTATGCGGAATGAAGCCGGACTGGTCCGGGTGTACCAGTTCCGGAATTACGTTTATGAGACGAGTGGTGAGGACTTTAGCAAGGATCTTGGGTTCGGCATTGAGGAGGGATATCGGCCTATAGGAGGCGCAGTCCGTTTTGGGCTTACCTTCCTTGTGTATGGTTACTATGTTGGCTATACGTTGGTCAATAGGGAGCACTCCTATGTCTCTACTTTCCTCAAACATGTTCTTGAGATGAATGGACACTTTGTCAGGGCTGAGTTTATACAATTCAATTGGGATGCCGTTAGGGCCAAGAGCTTTTCCTGACCGCAGTGACCTGATTGCTGCCGCTATTTCCTCTTTAGTCAGGGGGCTATCTAAAAGACGCTGATCGTCTAAAGAAAGAGTGGGAAGTTTGATGTCCCGCAGTAGTTCGAAAGATTCGTCTTCAGTATAGGACGCCACTGCGGAGTATATTAATTTATAGTGCCTGGCGAAGCAGTTTGCTATGTCCTGCGGATCCGTTACATCAGTGTCATTAGCCTCGTGAAGGACTGGGACTAACCTGTTTGCCCATTCGCGTTTATCAAGCCAGGCTATTAGTTTCCCGGCTTTATCCCCGAGATCATAGAGTCTACCGAGCGTCTCTCTCCCTAGCACTTTCGCTCTTTCAGTTAATAGTGCCTTGTATTCATCCTGTTTGAGTCGCAACAGGTGAGCTGTGGCAGGTGTGACCGTCATCTCCATCTCTCTCTCTAGGCGAGAGATCTCATCCTCTACTCTTGCAATTTCTTTATATCTTTCTTTCTTTTGTCCGGATATCAGTGACAGGGCCTCTCCCCTAATCACCGTCTTAAATGCTTCCCAGAGCGCCTGTGAGGAGTCCACAGTGCCCAGGTTTTCGGCAAAATATGTATCAATTGTTTTGGTGAGTTCTTGATGGATTTTAGGGTTGCGAAGGTGCCAGGGGTTAATAGGGGCCACCCTTCCCACCCGGGCTTGATCAAGAAGCACATGGACCCAAAGTGGTGAGTGATCCGAAATGCCCCTAGCCAGATGTCTAATTTCATGGATATGCGAGACCTGGGGGGCTGGGATCAAGATGTAATCTAATCTGGAGAAGCTGCCATGAGCTCCCGAGTGAAACGTGTATTGCATTCTGTCAGGGTTATATGTGCGCCAGCCATCCACTAGTCCCATGGTGTCAAGAAAGTCAGGCAACCAGTTATGCGAGGGCCCCAGTTTCCGCGGTGGATGGCGGTCAAGCTCTCCCGACCCCACAGAATTAAAGTCCCCTCCCAGCAACAACACCCCTCAGGTAGTGAGATGAGAGTGGCACGCAGGTCCTGGAATGTGGTGGATTGGAGGCCGGGGGGAACGTAAATTGAGACCAGTGTGGTAGTGCGCCCCTCCCAGGACCCCGTGACACCCACGTATCGGCCCCTGTCGTCTGCCCAAATGCGGTCTATAGTGAGCGGGAAGGTATTTTTCAACATTACACCCACGCCTCTGGAGCCTTTGGTGAACCCTGCGTGTGCCACTAATTTATATCCAGATCTACACAATGCCTTACATGAGCTACCTATCAAGTGTGTCTCCTGAAGCAGGACAATGTCGGGAGCTTGCTTCCTAATATATTGGAGAACTATACTGCGTTTAACCTTGTCCCCCAACCCGTTGACATTCCAGCTCAGGATCTTCGCACTTTTATCCCACTGCGTATGCGTCATAAGTGTATGTGTCTCCCAGAGCCTTGGTCATGCAGATTATAAAATTTGCCGAAAGAACAATCCGTACACAAATCACGTATCGATATATACAATTAACAATAGAACAACCCACCCCTCCCAACTCCCTTTTCCAACAACCCCCCTCCCTGCGTCCCTGCTCTCTGGACTTAGAACTGCCCATTACAAACTGGCAGAGTGCCTGTCACCCAATACCCTAGAACGTACAATAACTAAAGGTAGTAAAGAGGAGAAAGGTCGGTGCCCCTTCCCACTATCCCAAACCCATTCGTCACTGATAAATTGTTCCCATAATGTCACGGAGTGCCTTGCTGAATAGCTACGGTTCCCTAAAACTGTCGTCCGACTGTGGGGCCTTAAAACCCCGGGTACCTGGTTATGTTCATACAGGCCGCCTGCCTGTTAATCAGTATTCACTCCCGTTCCTGTGACGCTTGATCTCCATCTCGACTACTTCCCCGGGGGTCACCAGCGGATCGACTGTCCAGCCAATCTGAGGCCAGCTCAGGATTCTCGAAGAACCATACCCTTCCACCGTCCTCGACACGTAGACGCGCCGGAAACATCATGGCGTACCTAAGTCCTTTGTCCCTGAGTTTCTTCTTGACGGCCAGAAACGTTCTACGCTGCCTTTGCACCATTTGTGTAAAGTCCGGAAAGAATGAGAGGGCGGCATTTTCGTAGCTTAGGGGGTGTCGCTCGGGCGCATTGCAGGATAGCGTCTCTGTCTCTGAAGTTGAGGACCCGTGCAATTAGAGGGCGCGGAGGCGCCCGGGCCTGGGTCGCCCACCCGGGATCCTGTGGGCACGTTCTATGGTAAAAAATTCCCCAGTCCCTTGGGTTTAAGATGGTTCAGGATAAGGTCCTCAACGAACAAGTCAGGGGCTGGCCCTTCTGATTTTTCGGGCACCCCTAAAATGCGGATATTATTGCGCCTAGACCTTCCTTCGCAGTCGTCAAGTTTACGTTCGGCCGTCTCACAAAAGGATTTGAGATCGCGTACTTCTTGCTGGAGCTGCGACACGTCGTCCGTTAGACCGGTCGTCTTAATATCCAAGGATTTGACTTTTTCGTTCATCTTTGTTAGGTCGGCCCGGATTAGGTTCACTTCTATGGAGATGGTGTCCATTTTATGTTCCAGGGATGATTTGACCCCCTCTATGGCTGCCATGACATCCTGCAGGGTCAGTTCCGGAGTGGGGCTCGCAGAGACCTCCCCCACCCTAAGGGCATGATGCGGATCCGTCGGCGAGCCTCTGGGCAGGGTATAGCGGTCCAGTTTGTTCGATTGGATCTGTCTCGACCCCTGGACCCCTTGGCCTGGCCCCTGTCCGAGTCTGCCTTACTCGCCATTATCCCTCTGTATCCCAGGTCGCTTAGTTAGTGTCCGGTCCAGATCACTTGCCGCGCACAGCCGAGTGGTCAATACTGTGGCTAATCGCCGCGCGTGGTTCCGGCCAGCGCGGGCGCCCGGTCAGGGGCGGGAGGCACCGGAGGCACGTGGTTCGCGTGGAGTTTCGGCCTCCTCACAGGTAGATGTCACCTCTACTGTCGATCCATTCCCCGGTCCGGTCGGCGCCACCTTCCGCCGCCAGGCCGACGCGAGAGCACAGGCAAGGAAGCAGGTCAATCTTGGCCCCAGTCGCACCTCCCCAACAAATGCCGCTGAGGGGGGGGGGGGGAATGGAAAGCAGGTCGCTCTCACCCCTCCAGTCAGTCCTCGAAGGGCCGACCTCCCCACGCCGCCGCCTATCGCGTTGCCTGTGTTGCCACCTCCATGCTCGGCCCAGGAGGAAACGGGCCGTCAAGAAAGAGGGGGGGGGGGAGGAATCCTACCACCGCCCCATCCGCGCCCCGTGAGTCACTTCGGAAGGTGAGATTCTGCTGGGTGGGGAAGTCGCGCTCCGACCGGCGACTTCCGGTCCGGGCATCCGATTCCCGTTCACGTCACAGCCGCCTCCTCCTCACCTTAGTCCCCGGTCCAGCACCAGCGAACAGGCCCAATTGACCGGCACCGGTATCTTCAGCTCCGGGCGGCGTCAGAGAGTCGGGACAACGTCAATCGGCACCGCTCACTTTCTGCTGCAATCGCCGACCATTAGGGACAGGATATCGTCAGGATATTGGGTTTGGGGGGATAGTAGCGGCGGAGCCGAGAGCTCAAGCGGCCATCTTGGTCCGACACTTGGCTCCTCCTCCCATTAGCTCAATCTTAATCAATTTGTGACAGACCCCATTCAACAGGCCGGCCACACCACCTTTATTTTGTCCACCCCCTGCTAATTCAGTTTATCTCTGCTTTAAAGGTTACCTGGGCAGAAAAAAATGATTCTGTTTAAGGCTATTGTTCCCTCCTTACATAAAAGAGATACCCCATTGTCATGCTGCAGTCAGTCCTATCGTCCTTGGAACAAGCTACACATCCAGCACCTGACATCTATTCTAGAAGCATCGCTTCCCATGCTTCAGCAGGAAGTCATCATTAGCACTAACAAAATGTAATCAATTATTAAATAATGCACTAGATGCTATGATTCCCACAAAGTTAAGCAAACCCCTACAGGACCTATCTAGCTGCCCATTAGTGCGCAGAAAATTTTCTATTGCAAAATAAAGCTGAACGAGAATTGAACACTAAAGGAGAAATGTTTATTATCTCGCAGACAGGGAATACTACAGAGTCTAATTACACAGAAACTTGTTAAGCAAGCCAGATCCAAGTTTTGCCACAACCGTATTAGGTCGCCAAAAAGACCTTTCAACTAATTATTTTCAATATTACACAGCATAGATCATCCGGCTGCAGCATTCACCTCTGCAGGCCCCATCCAGTTACTGTGTTCTCAACTCTGAATTCTTCCATGAAAAAAAAATCTCTAAAATCCTTAAGTAATTTTTTCAAAATCAAATGTCTCATTTGGGTTGCATAGAATGAACACCTTTCTGAAGACAAATCACCCTAACTCATCGCTGGCTTCTTTTTCCTTACTCAGCCTAGGAGACATTTGTTCTCAACTTAAATCTATGTGTTCAGGATCACCATTCGATTCATGCCCTGCCAAAAGAGTGGAAGCAGTTGTGCTAACATTAAAACCAGACCTTTCGACGATTTGCAACTCATCTTTGGGTTTTGGCATAGCACCAGATTCATGGAAAAAGCACTTATCGTCCTGCGTTTGAGAAAGCCCACCAAAAACCATGCAATTATGTTGAATAATCATCGTATCTCACTCTTGCCACTGGTGGCCAAGACCACTAAAAGCTTTATTAACTAACAGCTGTCTACATGTATTGAAGACCATCATGTACTTAATGCCTTAATGCCCAACAATCTGGTTTCCGCCCAAACAGGGGCATGGCAACTATACTGACATCTACTACCAATGATATCAGAATGATACTAGATTTCGAAGCAGTGGCAGCTTTAATTTTATCTTTCGGTTGCCCTTGGCACAATACTCTCTAAGACAGACTCTTGGATTTTGGAATCAAAGTTAAAGACTAGACGTGTTGCTCCTTTTCACTAAGCCTTCAGAAGCAACAACTGCATGGGCCCTATGACGTTCAATATTTATGCTGCCCAACTGGCAGAAATTCAATCACTTGGCTCCAGACTGTATGCCTATCTTGATGTTCCATTCAAACTCAGACTAGACAGAAATCTAGAAAAATCTACAGGATCAGTTTAAACACGACTATGCGCAGTCACCAATTGGATGAACTCCAACTTGCTTATATTAAATAATATAAGAAACACTCAGTCTGACAGGTAGAAACAAGTCAAAACGTTTAGAGGCCTGTTCCAAGGTAGGTATAGCACTACTTTTTTATTATTGTTACTGTGGGACTCCCACTAGGAAGACGGGTAAGATTCAAGCATGTGAATCTATGAAAGATTCAATACTGTAGAACAGACAAATAGAGCATACTTTAACATTTGCAGGGAATTCAGGGTAATAAAATGAGTTGGGATCCAAGTAAGCCACAGCACAGTAAATGTTCCTTGGTCTCTAGTTTCCAGCAATGCCGGAGTTTGGTAGGTTCCCTTCAGTTCTGACCGAAACCTAGCCCAAGTCCCCCATGGACGCTCCCCCTAATCAAAAGAATCCCCAGGTGTTTAGTGTGCTTATCCTTGCTCAAACCCAATGAACACCCACACGTCTCATACCCTCAAGCTCAGAAGACCATACTTGGGAAACGACTGCTAAAAGTGAACAAATGTCATGTTGAACAAATTACAAACCTTTGTTAAATACCTTACTGGTGGATACTATAACAGTAGATTCCTCTCCTTTCAAATAGCCCCAAGGTGCCAGAATGAATCTAGAAGATTTTTCAGCACAGACAACGTGCACCAGTAGGCGCCTCCACGTCGATCCCGCTCTGCACTGGAAGAGATGGTTGACGCTATATGTACGCATCGCCCAAGTGTGCTGTGGTCAGTTTCTTTCTTGGCAGCCCATGCTCTCATACGCAGAGCTCAAAGGATCAATTACTCGCATCACTCTACAAATCTCCAATTCAGGATTTTCTTTTTATGTGAAAAGAGTCCATTACATATAATGGCATGGAAAGAGGGCGATGAAGAAACTGCGGTTAGAGAGCATTACCAAAGGCAAGTACCTTGTTCTTCGGATGGATACTGCTAACCATAGACTCCTCACCCTTAGAACAGATACTAAAACAGTACCTCCTCCAGTTGTGAGTCCAGAGGGTAGACCAAATGTCCTGCAGAGCACAGTGGCCAAAATGCCCTTCCCAAAGAGCCTGGCTGTCAAGGCAGTAGTGTTCCGTGAGCAAGTGCACTAATGCCCAAGTTTCAGCCTCACTAATATCCCTGATAAGCGCTCTACGTGCCAGCACAGTGGTAGCAGCTTTGGCTCTGATGGAGTGGGCCCTCAATCATTCTTAGCTCTGCTTCTTGCCCAATGCATAGCTGATCTTAATGCAAAGGATTATCCACATGAATAAAATCCTCTTCTTGCATTGCCTTTCCCCACAGATCCCCACAAAGAGCAGTTTGTCAACTGATTGCTTATAGTACGACTGACGTAAAAGCTCAATGGTCTTCTGGGATCCAAACAATGGAATCTTGCCTCATTTGAGAGGTGAGGTAGAGCAAACCATGTTGGAAGTGTAATGGACCTTTCAACATGTAACGGACTCTGAGTGCCAGTTTGTTCGGAAAGGTGGTGGCTTAACCGATAAGAGCTTGAAGCTCAATCTTGCGAACAGCTGAGGTTATCCCAATGAGAAAGATTGTCTTCGGAGTCAGGAGACAGTGGACTACTGTGCAGCAGCTCAAAAGGAGCCCACATAAAGTGAGAACCAAACTGAGGTCCCACTGAAGCATAAGGAAAATGCTACTTACCAGTATGCATCTGTTCTTGGCATGTAGAGCTGCAGATCCTCACACTGTGCATTAGATCGCCATCTGGTGTTGGGCTCGGATGCTTGCACTTTGTTGTTGTCTTCGAAGAAGTCTTTGTAGTCATGTGATAGGCGACTCCTCCTTTGGACCATAGTGCACATGGGCATCGACTCCATCCTCAGATTGTTTTTCGCCATATTGGGGAGTGATGGAGTTAGTAGAAAAGGAAAGAGATGTCCATGTGTGTGTATCTAATTAAGATAGGACTGGAACACATACAGGTCCTGGGGAGGTGGGTGGGCGTGTGAGGATCTGCAGCTCTACATGCCAACAACAGATGCATACTGGTAAGTAGCATTTTCCGTTCGAGGCATGTGAGCTGCAGAGCTCACACTGTGCATAGACTGTACAGCAGTATCTCCAGTGGTCATCTGTATGTGTTGCAATAGTTTGAAAAAGGGTTTTAAGGACAGCTTGGCCCACTGAAGCTTGTTGCTTGGCTTGCACATCAACACAATAGTGTTTAGTGAAGGTGTGTGTTGTAGACCATGTGGCTGCCTTACATATGTCTTCTAGGGAATGTTCCCTAAGAATGCCATGGAAGCCCCTAGTTTGCGTGTTGAGTGCGCTCTAGGGGGAACTGATAATGTGCGTTTGGCTTTTTGGTAGCAGATTTGGATACATTTAACATCCACCTTGCAACCCCGGCTTTTGAGATGGGATTACCCTTGTGTGGTGGAGAAAAAGCTACAAACAATTGTTTGGTTTTGCGAAAAGACTTGGTTCTGTCAATGTAATACATAAGGGCTCTCTTGACATCTAGGGTGTGGAGAGCTCTTTCTGCCACGGAATCTGGGTTTTGGAAGAACACGGGTAGTTCTACCGATTGGTTAAGGTGGAAAGGCGAAATGACTTTGGGAAGGAATTTTGGGTTTGTCCTGAGAACTATCTTATTATGATGTATTTGTAAGAAGGGCTCTTGTATAGTTAAAGCATGTATCTCACTGACTCTCCTGAGAGAAGTGATTGCAATTAGGAACGCAACTTTCCATGTAAGGAATTGAAGTTCACATTTATGTAGGGGTTCAAAAGGTGGTCCCATGAGCCTGGTAAGTACTATATTAAGATTCCACACTAGGGAAGGTGGTAATCTGGGAGGTATGATCCGCTTAAGGCCTTCCATAAAGGCTTTAATGGCGGGGACTCTAAAGAGTGATAAGTGTTGCCTGTTTTGTAAGTAAGCAGCAAGGGCTGCGAGGTGCAGGCGTATGGATGAGTATGCAAGATTACATCTTTGCAAATGTAGCAAGTAGCAAATGATGTTTTGCGTGGAGGCCTGTAATGGTTGGATATGATTGTTAGTGCAGTAAATAGCGAATCTTTTCCATTTTGCTGCATAGCAGGCTCTGGTAGTTGGGCGTCTAGCCTCTTTAATAATGTTCATACAGTCTGGCGGTAGGTTAAGGTAACCAAATTCTAGGACTTCAGGAGCAAATCGCAAGGTTCAGTTGAGATGGATCTGGGTGCGTTATCTCTCCATGGCTCTGCGTTAGCATTGATGGGGAGAGGTGTAGTCTTTGGTATGGGACTACCGATAGTTCTAGTAGTGTGGTGAACCACGGTTGGGGTGCCCATGTGGGAGCTACTAGTATCATTTTTAGAGACTGTTGTTGGAGCTTGCGTACTACAAGTGGGATCAGTGGTAGCGGTGGAAAAGTGTACACAAATCTGCCGGACCAGTTCATCCATATCGCATTGCCCTGGGACTGTGGGTGTGGAAACCTGGCGGCGAAGGTTGGGCATTTTGCGTTTTGGTGTGTGGCGAACAGATCTATGTCTGGCTGGCCCCACATCTGGAAAAAAGGTAGAAGAACTTGTGGATGTAGTTCCCACTCGTGAATCTGTTGTGTCTGTCGACTTAACAGATCGGCAATCTGATTGTGAACCCCTGGTAGGTGTTCTGCTAGAAGGTATATGTTTTGTGGAATGGCCCACCTCCAAATGTCCTGTGCCAGTTGGGACAGTTGTGGAGTGTGTGTCCCCCCCTGTTTTTGTATATAGTACATGGCTGTGATGTTGTCTGTTCGGATCAGGACAGCCTTGTTCTGTACGTGGAGTTGAAAAGATTTGAGAGCTAGGAATATAGCTAGTAACTCTAGGTGGTTGATGTGGAGCAGCTTCTGTTGAGTGGTCCACTTGCCTTGTGTTGTATGATCTAACAGGTGTGCTCCCCATCCTGTGAGTGATGCGTCTGTGGTTAGTACTATTTGTGGAACCGGCTCAAGGAACGGCCGCTCTTTGGACAAATTTTTGGTGTTCCACCACTGCAGAGAGCGATGTGTGCGGCTGTCCACCAACACCAGATCTGTAAGATGTCCGTGAGCCTGGTTCCATTGGCGCGCTAGGCACTCCTGTAGAGGACGCATTTGAAGTTTGGCATAAGGGACGATGAAAATGCAAGATGCCATCATGCCGATTAGCTGCATAAACACTCTGGCTGGGATAGTGTGTTGTATTTGAAACCTGGGGATAAGGGTTTGTATACTGGTTATCCTGGCTGGGCTGGGGTAAGCTAGAGCAGTGGAAGTGTTTATTGTGGCTCCCAGATATTGTAGTATATGGGAGGGCTGAAGGTGCGACTTGGTGTAGTTTACTGTGAACCCCAAGTTGTGTAATGTTTGTATTGTTTGGTGAGTGTGTTGGACACACTGGTTGAATGATCTGGCTTTGATGAGCCAGTCGTCCAGGTATGGGAAGACATGTATTTGTTGTCTTCGTAGGTGCGCTGCTACTACTGCAAGGCATTTGGTAAACACTCTTGGAGCAGTGGTGACTCCGAATGGAAGTACTTTGAACTGGTAGTGCTGTCCATTGAGTACGAACCTTAGATACTTCCTGTGAGCAGGATGTATGGGAATGTGGAAATAGGCGTCCTTGAGGTCTAATGTGGCAAGGAAGTCTTGTTGTTGTAGTAAGGGAAGCACTTGCTGGAGAGTGATCATGTGAAAATGATCTGAATGTATATTCTGATTGAGGGGTCTGAGGTCTAAAATAGGCCTTAGAGTGCCATCCTTTTTCGGGATTAGGAAATACAGGGAGTAAACCCCTGTGCCCTGCTGTAGTAGAGGAACTGGCTCTATGGCGTGCTTTTGAAGCAGGGAAAGTACCTCTTGCTGTAAAAGCGTAAGATGGTCTGCGGACATTGGACGCTGCTTGGGTGGTATGTTGGGGGGTGGGGGGTAGCTGTTAGTTCCAGGCAGTAGCCATGTTGGATAATTTGTCTTACCCACCTGTCTGTTGTAATGGAGTTCCAGACAGGTAGGAACTGTGATAGCCTTCCCCGACAGGGGTGGTGTGGTCGGGGGAAGTGGAGGGAAGTCACTGTTTAGGAGTGGTGGAGGTACGGGTGTTATTACCTCGACCTCTGCCCTTAGTGTTGTTGCCTCTGTAACCACCTCTAAAGTATCCTCTATTGGGAGAGGTTTGGGTGGTGCTTTTATATGAAGAGGAATTGTCTGTGGTGTTCCTAGAGCCCCCTCTGTAGAAGGAGCGGCGAAAGGAGCCACGTTGTTGTGGGGACTGCAATGCTCCCATTGACTTGGCAGTGTCAGTGTCCTTTTTCATTTTTTCTAGTGCTGTGTCAACAGCAGGACCAAAGAGTTGGTTTTGGTTAAATGGCTGATTTAAGATGGTAGTTTGGACTTCTGGCTTAAAACCTGAAATACGGAGCCAGGCGTGCCGTCTGATGAGTACACTAGTGTTGACGGACCTAGCGGCGGTGTCGGCTGCATCCAGGGCGCACTTAATGGAGGCATTTGAAATAAGTTTGCCCTCCTGAATGAGGTCATTGGCCTGTGTCTTGTACTGATCAGGTAGGTGTTGCAATAGGGTGTCTAGCTGATCATAGTGGGCCCTATCGTACCTAGCTAGTAGTGCCTGGGTGTTAGCTATGCGCCAGATGTTGGTGGCCTGCGCAGCTACACGTTTGCCAGATGAAACCAATAATTTTGACTCCTTGTCAGGGGGCGGAGCATCCCCTGAAGTTTGGGAATTAGCTCGTTTACGAGCATTAGAGACGACCAGGGAGTCAAGAGGGAGCTGACCTTTGATGTAGGCGGGGTCATCAGGGGCAGGTCTATACTTTTTATCTATTCTAGGGTTAAGGATCCTGGCCCTTACAGGGTCGTTGAATATTTCAGGGGCATGTTTAATGACACCTTTGATCATGGGTAAAGTTTGAACAGTTTTTTGAGACTGTTCAAAGGTGTCTAGAAGGAAACCTTCCTCTGGTTGGTTGGTGTTTATATGCACCCTGTGAAAGACAGCAGCCCTTTGGATAAGTTGTCCAAAACCAATGTGATCATCTGGTGGAGATGGTTTTGTGGGATAAGGTGGAGGGCTGGGGAGGTCTGTAGGATCTAGGGGGTCGTTGTAGCCCCAGTCGTCCTGTGGTGGGTTATCTTGGTCTAGAAGTAGATTATCAGGGTCATCACCATACCCCATGTCGTCCTGATATTCATGTGGTGGAGAAGTTACAGGCTGAGGCGGTGTAACAGGGATGTGGAGAGGAGGGGTGTTAGATAGCGGTATAGGAGAAGAAAGAGGCATAGGGGAAGTAGAAGAGTCCTTGTTTGGAGGGACAGGCTTGTGGCGTGGCACAGAGGAGATATGTCCAGTGTTAGGATTAATATGTATTTTCTGTTGATTAGGATCGATGGGATCCGGTCGAAACAGTTCCTCCTCCTGAATATTTGGCTTTGGCGCCAACTTTTTCGGTTCCGAGCGCGGTGATGGCTTCTTTGGATGTTCTTTTGTCTTAGAAGGCGTAGGGGAGTCCTTCGGCTTAGCTATCGGCTCGAACAGCTTCGGTTTAGGGGCTGTGTCGTGGAGCCTGGGTTTCGGCGCCGAGTGATCCGCATGCTTGGAGGCGGATTTTGGGACCGAACTGGATTTCGGCGCCGGGTGTTTTCGGTTTCGGCGCCGAAGGTGCCGGTGGAACGGACACGTGTGGTTTGGTCGGTGCCGAGGAGCCGGAAGGCTTTATTTTCTTCTTCGGCGCCGAGCCGGAAGGCGGGGCGTCCGAAGCACGTTTACGGTCGCGACTGGGGCCCGCAGGCGAAGTGTTGACCGGTGCCTTCGTTTTTGCATGTGGGGTTGGGGCAGGGGCGGTAGTACTCACTCGTTGCCCTGGAGTGATGGAACCGTCTGAGTCCTCTGCCTCAGAGACGATAGTGAGGTCTTCGGAATCTTCCTCCGGAACATCGGGACCCTCATCGAAGATATTGACGGGTTCCGGAGCAGACCGTTGCGCCATGATGTGCCTTCGGGCTCGACGATCGCGAATGGTCTTTTTGGAGCGGAAGGAAGCGCAGGCTGGACAGGTGGCCTCGTTATGGTCAGGTGAGAGGCACAGGTTACAGACCTCGTGGTGGTCACTGTGGGGAACTTTGCTCCACACTGGGGGCATTTCCGGAAGGGCGTCCTTTCCATGGGCAGTAGGCCTTACGGCGTTGATGGGCCCAACGGCCCGCGTCGACGGCTGGAAAGGAGATCGAGGAAGGGACGTCGAGATGTTGATATCAAGTCGTGAAGTGTGAAAAACGCTGAAAATGAAGTTTCGAACCGGAGGGTCGAAGTTGCATCCGAACCCGATGGCGGAAAAAAACAATCTGAGGATGGAGTCGATGCCCATGCGCACTATTGTCCAAAGGAGGAGTCACCTATCACATGACTACAAAGACTTCTTCGAAGACAACAACAAAGTGCAAGCATCCGAGCCCAACACCAGATGGCGATCTAATGCACAGTGTGAGCTCTGCAGCTCACATGCCTCGAACCTAAGGGTTTAGGAGGAAGCACATGGAATAAGCCTTTAGGAAATCAAATCACCTGTTGTGATGTAAACAAGGACAGTTGGCTCGATAAACACAAAAAGAAAACAAACAGATAACCTTTAACTGTGCCCACTACAAGTCCTTGCTGGACTAAAGACAACACAAGTAATAAGATATGCTATAATTTGGCCTGCAACTGGTCCGTATTACTAGTGATGCACAGAGTCACAAACTTGCCCCAGCTTCCAGCATGAACAGAATTTGTGGAATGAGGTCTGCCGCAAGGATAACATTAATTTCTTTGACAGGAATATCAATGCAGTGAACTTCCACCGCTCAATCTCAACACATGGAGGTGTAGATTGAGTAGGCTGGGGTGCAAGACCCTGCCCTGTTACTACAATAGAAGATCCTTCCATAGCAGTAGAATGCTCATGCCCAGACGTTTTAGGCACAACACTCAGGGCCCAATCCAGATCCACCTAGGATGACTGGGAAACAGTTTTTCCTGATCATCTTCGGAACTCAGGGCATGAGAAGTAGCAGTGGGAAGGCATTCAGGAGTTCTGTGCTGCACTCTAGGCAGAATGCATTTCAGAGATACAGCCTTCTCAGGTACTCAAATGTGCAAAAGGTTTGACACTGTGCGTTCTTGTCTGTGGCGAAGAGATTGAGCCAGGGTTCTCCTCATTGCTGGAAGACACACTGTGCCACCACTGGGTGGAACTGCCTTTCGTGATCAGATAGGCATCTCTGGCAGAGTGTCTGATCTCACATTTAAAGATTCTGTCTGGTTGGGAATGATCAGGAAATCCCCTGACAATTCAGCCAAGTCTAGAAGAACAGGAATCCACGCCAACGTGCTTTCGCAATACCACTTGGCTGTGGTGTTGTGCGTGAGAACCTGAACCAGTCACTCTGACAGTAGAAAGGCTTTCAATACAAAACAAATGGTGCACAACTCCAACAAGTTGATGTGGAGATGGGTCTCAGCCAGAGAACAGTGACCTCTGACCCCCACCTCTTCCTGACGACCTCCTCAACCCATTACAGATGAATCGGTCAACACTGCAGCTTTGGGTAGGGAAGGGAGAGGAGGGGTTGGTCACTGGTCCAACTGTGGTTGAGTATCCACAACTGCATAATCTTTCCAGTCTTCTCCAAAACCTGAATGGACTCAGACAGTTTCCATTTGTGTTGGGCGCACTGAGACTTCAGATCCGACTGCAGAGCGCGCATATGGCACCGGGCTTGGTTGACTAGCAGTATGCTGACAGTCTAAACACCTCAGCCCACCCTCACTAAGACCCAGGACAGAGGCTAAAGCATCGGGATCATAGCCTGAATGTCCACAACTCACTGCTACAAAAGAAAGACCATAAAGCACACCATATCCAGGATAGTTCTGCTGAATGGGAGCCTCTGCGAAAGGATCAGGTGAGACTTCGGGACACTTATTGTCAGCACCAGCTATGTAGAGTCACCATGTCTGGAGGCGGTTCACAACAGACTGTGGCATGCCTGCCTTCATCAACCAGTTGTCAAGGTAGGGGGAAGGCTGGTACCCCAGACCTCAAAAGGTATCCTGCAACCATGGCCATAACTTTTGCACTGGTGAGGCCAAAAAGGGAGCACGGCAAACTGAAAATGCTTGTGGCCACCTTGAATTACACACAGCGCCTGCAGGTGTACAATGGCTCTACTCTCTTTGAAGCACTCTAGGGCAGAATTAGCCTTCTTGCCAAAGAGGTGAGAACTGTAAAAAGGCATATCCATGAATGACACCTGAATGTCACCAGAGAAGCCTCTGGATCTCATCCATTCGTGGCATCGGAGCACCACGCTAGCATCTACCACTCTGCGTACTTGGCTGCATCCTGGCCATCTTGAATGGTCATCACCAAACTGGCAAAAAATTCTTCTGGGACTGCTGGTAAGAGCTCAGCAACCGAGTATTGTAACACATAGGTGTACCTTTACCCCCAAACAGCTGGCATAGATTGACCTGAGGGCGATGCCAACAGACGAAAACATTCTCTTCCCAAAATGCCTCAATTCTTTTCAACTCTCTCTAAGGGGGCTTGTTGGGGGGGGGGCGGGCGGAGGGTAAGAGTAGTAGGGAAAGAAGGAAATTGCTACTTACCCAGTATGCATCTGTTCTTGGCATATAGAGCTGTAGAGTCATATGCTATGCATAGATCGCCATCTAGTGTTGGGTCCGGATGATTGCAATTTGTTTTTCTTCGAAGAAGTCTTTCCAGTCACGAGGTAGGTGACTCCTCCTTTCGGTGATAGTGCGCATGGGCATCAACTCCATTGTTAGATTGTTTTCCCGCAGAGGGTGATAATGGAGTAAGAGTAGTAAAAGGAGATGTCCATGAATGCATGTATCCAAGTAAGATATTACTGCAACAGGTATAGGTACCCGGGGAGGCGGGTGGGCGCATATGACTACAGCTCTATATGCCAAGAACAGATGCATAATGGGTAAGTAGCATTTTCCGTTCGAGGCATATGAGCTGTAGATCATATGCTATGCATAGACTATATAGCAGTTATCTCCCAAAGCGGTGGCTAACCTGTATCTGTTGCAGTGGTTTGAAATGGTGTAGGTAAAACTGCCTGGCCCACTCTAGCTTGTTGCCTTGCTAACACATCTACACAATAGTCTTTTGTGAATGTGTGAGGTGTAGACCATGTTGCAACTTTGCATATGTCATCTATGGGTATATTTCCTAAGAATGCCATAGAAGCCCCCAGTTTGCGTGTAGAGTGTGCTCTGGGGGAGGCGGGGGGGGGGACTGTTAACGTTCGTTTTGCTTTTGCATAGCATATTTGAATGCCCTTGACTATCCACCTTGCAATACCTGATTTTGATATGGGATTGCCTTTGTGTGGTGGAGCAAAAGCAACAAAAAGTTCATCTGTGTTACGGAAAGATTTTGTCCTTTCTATGTAATAAAGCAATGCTCTCTTCACTTCTAATGTGTGTAGGGCACGTTCTGCCACTGAATCTGGTTGAGGGAAGATCACGGGTAACTCAACCGTTTGATTGATATGAAAAGCAGAAATGACTTTAGGAAGGAATTTAGGATTAGTCCGAAGAACCACTTTATTTTGGTGCATTTGTAAAAAGGCTTCTTCTATAGTTAATGCCTGAAGCTCACCCACTCTTCTGAGTGATAGCCACGAGGAAAGCAGTTTTCCATGTGAGAAATTGCAGTTCACATTTGTGCAATGGCTCAAAGGGTGGACCCATTAGTCTAGTGAGAACAATGTTGAGATTCCATATTGGAGCAGGTGGACGTCTCGGGGGGGGGGGGTATAACTCGAGTCCCTCCATAAAGGCTTTGATAACAGGCACTCTAAAAAGAGATGGATGTTGTCTATTTGAGGTATTCAGCTATTGCAGCCAGATGTAAGAGTATGGAAGTGTACGCTAAATTGGACCGTAGATGTAACAAATAACATATAATGTTTTGTACAGAAGCATTAAGCGGGTTGATGTGGTTATTACATTAGATTACAAACCGCTTCCACTTTGCTGCATAGCAGGCTCTTGTAGTAGGACGCCTAGCTTCTTTGATAATATTCATGCAGTCTGGCGGTAGATTAAGATAGCCAAACTCTAAGACTTCACGAGCCAGATCGCCAGATTCAGTTAACCGGGGTCCGGATGTCTTATGTCTCCATGGCTCTGTGTGAGAAGATTGGGTGTAAGACGTAATTTTTGGTGAGGAACTACTGAGAGTTCCAATAGGGTTGTGAACCAAGGTTGCCGAGCCCATGTGGGAGCAACTAGGATTAGTGTCAGGGATGCTCGTTTGAGTTTCTGAACCACTAATGGAATGAGTGGGAGAGGTGGAAAAGCGTAACCAAATATCCCTGACCAATTCATTCATAGTGCATTGCCTTTGGAGAATGGGTGTGGATACCTGTACGCGAAGTTTGGGCATTTTGCGTTTTGGTATGTGGCGAACAGGTCTATGTGAGGGACTCCCCAACGTTGAAAGTATGGAAGAAGGACCCGAGGGTGGAGTTCCCATTCGTGTATTTGCTGTCTTTGCCTGCTGAGATCTGCAATCTCGTTGTTGACTCCTGGGAGATGTTCTGCTAGGAGATAAAGTTTGTGCTGAATGGCCCACTTCCAGATGTCTTGGGCCAAGTGGGACAGTTGGAGAGAGTGTGTGTCCCCCCCCTGTCCTGTTTTTGTATGTAATACATGTCTGTCATGTTGTCTGTGCGAATTAGGACAGCTTTGCCCTGTAGGGGAGTTTGAAACGCCTTGAGTGCTAGAAATATTGCAAGCAGCTCTAGGTGATTGATGTGGAGCAACTTCTGTTGGCTCCACAAGCCTTGCACTGTGTGTTGTTGCAGATGAGCCCCCCAGCCAGTGAGGGACGCGTCCGCTGTCAGTACTATCTGTGGAACCGGATCTATAAACGGCCGTCCTTTTGATAAATTTTGTGTGTTCCACCACTGCAGAGAGCGAGGAGTACGGCCGCTTACCAAAACTAGATCGGTTAATAGACCTTGAGACTGGTTCCACTGACTGGCTAAGCATTCTTGAAGTGGACGCATGTGTAGTCTGGCATGGGGAACTATCATGATGCAGGATGACATCATTCCCAGTAGCTGCATGTAAGCTCGAGCTGGAATCAAATTGTTGGGTTGAAAGCGGAGTACTAAAGCCTGACTATTTCGAATTCTGGCTGAGCTGGGAAAAGCAAGAGTTTTTTGAGTATCTATTGTGGCTCCTAGGTAGTCCTTTGTATTGGTTGGTTGGAGATGTGACTTTGGCACATTGATTGTGAACCCTAGTTGATGCAGTAGCCGAATTGTTTTGAAAGTGTGCTGCCGACATTGTTGGTACCCGCTGGCTTTTATGAGCCAATCGTCTAAGTATGGGAAGACGTGGATGCTTTGTCTCCTTAGGTGAGCAGCTACTACCGCCAGACACTTTGTAAAGACTCTGGGAGCCGTGGTGACACCGAATGGGAGTGAACTGATAGTGTTGACCCGCTACCACAAACCTGAGGAATTTGGGATGAGCAGGGTGAACTGGTATATGAAAGTAGGCGTCTTTTAGATCTAGAGTAGATAGAAAGTCGCCTTTTTGTAGGAGAGGAAGTACCTGTTGCAGTGTCACCATGTGGAAATGGTCTGAATGAATGTACCTGTTGAGTTCTCTGAGATCTAAAATTGGTCTGAGAGAACCGTCTTTTTTGGGAATCGGGAAATAAAAAGAGTATACGCCCAACCCTTGATGTTGAGGCGGCACAGGTTCTATGGCCCGTTTTAGAAGTAGAGACTGAACCTCCTGTTTGAGGAGGTATAGATGGTCTGGTGATAGTTTGTGGGGTTTCTGTGGAATATTTGGAGGCGTGCTGATAAATTCCAGGCAGTAACCAGAACGGATAATTTGGAGTACCCAATTGTCTGTTGTTATTGATTGCCAGATTGGTAGAAAATCTGACAGTCTTCCCCCGACAGGTGTTGAGTGGTCGGAGGAAGTGAAGGCAAGTCACTGCTTTGTGTTGGCGGGGGAGTTGCGTGTATTTGAACCCCGTCCCCTGCCCTTACCATTGTTACCCCTGTACCCTCCTCTGAAATAACCTTTAGATGGAAAGGGTTGGTTATTTCCCTTGTAGGGGGAGGCTTCTGATGAGGTATTTTTGGAACCTCCTCGGTAGAAGGAGCGTCGAAAGGAAGCACAACCCTGTGTGGACTGAAGGGCTCCCATAGATTTGGCTACCTCAGTATCTTTCTTCATTTTTTTCAAGTGAAGAATCTACCACTGGGCCAAATAGATGCTCCTTATCAAATGGGGTATTTAAAATGGAGGTTTGAACCTCAGGTTTAAAACCAGATACACGGAGCCAGGCGTGCCTCCTTAAGAGGACACTAGCTTTTATGGCTCTAGCAGCAGTGTCTGCAGCATCTAAAGAGCATCTTATTTGATTGTTAGCAATAAGTTGCCCTTCATGAACCAGATCTTGTGCTTTTGATTTGTGTTCTGGGGGTAAATATTGGATCAGTTGTTCCATTTAATCCCAGTGCGCACGGTCATATCGCACTAACAGTGCCTGAGTGTTGGAGACGCGCCAGAAATTAGCTGCTTGAGAAGCTACCCTTTCCCAAAGCGTCAATAAGTTTTGATTCCTTATCAGGAGGTGGAGCCTCTCCTGTTGTCAGTGAGTTGGCTCTTTTTCTTGCATTGGACACAACCAGGGAGTCTAGTGGGAATTGTCCCCTTATATATACTGGGTCAGATGGTGCTGGCTTGTACTTCTTGTCCACTCTAGGGGTAAGAATACGAGCCCTGACTGGGTCATTAAAAATGTCATCTACATGCCCGACCATCCCTTTGAGCATGGGTAGTGTATGTGATGACTTCTGTGTTGTACTGAGGGTTTCAAAGAGGAAATCCTCTTCTAATGACTCCTTATGTAGCTGCACCCCATGATAGTTGGCAGCTCTACCCAGTAACTCAATGTATCCTACACTATCATCTGGTGGAGAGGGTTTGGTAGGGTACAGATCGGGATCATTGCCTGTGGGCGAATTGGTGTTATAATCGTCCCATGGGTCTTGTAATGGCTGATCATCATCCCTATCCTGATCAACATCCCCATCATACTGGTTGTCAGGTGTATGTGGTGGTGAATGTTCAGGTGAAATTGGTTGAAGCCGAGGGGAAGGTGGTGATGAAGGAAGAATAGGTGGAGGAAGAGGAGGAGGGGAAGGGTTAGTTCCAACAGATCTCTTCTTTAAAGGGATGTGATATTCCTCTTCTACATCAGCCCTTCTTTTCAGAGTCACTTTAGTGGTGATATGGCTAGTCTGTGGATGGATATACAGAAGCTTTTGTTTCGGATCAGTTTTTTTAATTGGGGTATCGAAACTAGGCTTTGTAGTTGTTTTCTGCACTTCAGTCTGTTTCGGCGCTGAACTTTTCGGTGCCGGAGTCGAAACCGTTGATGTTTTCGGGTCTGGCGATTTTTTCAGGGCCGAATGGTGGAGGGGGGGGGGGGAGGGCCCAGTGGGGAGGGGGTGTCTGTGCAGGACCGGTGTTTCGACCCCAAAGGTTTAGGCTCCGAACTTGGTTTGGAGGGAGTCTTTTCGGAGCCGGAAGGCTTTTTGGAAGGCTTCGGTGCCGAGCCAGAGGGCGGGGCGTCAGAAGCGTGATCTCGGTGCCAACCTGGGCCCGAGGTCGGGTGGGACCGGAGCCTTCTTTTTAACTGAAATTGTGTCTTGGGATGAGGGGGGAGGTTTACTCATGGTTTGTTGACCATGTGGGATGTCCTCCTCTTGGTCGGATTCGAAATCTACGATGTCGACCGGCTCCTGGTCTTCCTCTGTTCCCATGGCCTCGCTGGCCTCTCCGTCCGACTGTTGACCGAAGATGTCCGGAATGGAGCTTGTGTGCTGGCTCTGCATGTCGCGACGTCGAGCCAGACGGTCGCAAAGTGTTTTCTTGGAGCGGAAAGCCTGTGCGGGTCGCAGTCTTGTTCTCTGTGTTCAGGGGAAAAACACAGGTTACACACTTCATGTGAGTCGGTGCGCGGGTATTTTGCGTGACACCAAGGGCAGAATTTAAAGGGAGTTCGTTCCATCGACTGCAGGTCGACCCGACGCCGGTAAGCCCAAAGGCCTTCCACGAACTTTCCGTTCAAAATATTAGTTTAAGTAATTACGATACGCGATAGAAAGGGAGACGCGATCGAAACAATACCGTCGAGGGTGAGTATCTTGCGCGCCGAGGGAAACCCGAAAGAAACGGTGTCGAACCGGAGCGCAACGATATACATCCGAACCCGATGGCGGAAAAAAAACAATCTAACAATGGAGTCGATGCCCATGCGCACTATCCCCTAAAGGAGGAGTCACCTACCTCGTGACTGGAAAGACTTCTTCGAAGAAAAACAAAGTGCAAACATCCGGACCCAACACCAGATGGCGATCTATGCATAGCATATGATCTACAGCTCATATGCCTCGAACTTGGTGTTGCCCTTGCTAGTGGAGGCCTGTTCTGACAAACTCAGGATTAGGGTGCTATGTTAAAAAAGGCAGGGTCACACCTGGAGCAATTCTGTTTACAAGTGAGCAATAGCAGGGTTTAGCCCAAGTGCCCATAAGGAAATCAGTCAGTGCTTCAGGAACGGCAGTAGGGGTTCAGGGGAGGATTGTACAGTTTATAAGCCCTCTGTGAGGACCTTGTTTTTTAAAATCATGGAAGGCAACTACAAATCTAAGACTTCAGGCACTTGTCTAATGACCATGGCAAATAAAGCAGACTCTCCCATAGAAGGGTCAGAGGGGGAAAACAGCCATGTGCCACTGCCCTCTTGTAGGTTCAGATACAAATAGTCATATTACGAGGAGAATATGTCCCTCACAACCAAACAAATCTGGGTGGCTCTGGACAGAGTCCAATCTGAAGAGTTGTTGGAGCACTAAAGGGTGGCGCCTAAGCAAAGGTAATGCCTTAAAGTCAGAGTGTATGGGGGCCGGGAGCACAAGGGCCTATCCTGGAACGCGGCTTAGGCCCAAGTCTAGATGGATTTGGTTTGGAGGTGGACAGAACATTGGGAATGATGTCTTCCTCTGGCATTGGCACTGGTATAGACATGGCAAGAAATGGCATGGATTAAGGTGCTGGGTGTGACGTCTGCTCTAGAGTCAGAGCAGACCCAAAGCAGGTTCTAGAATAAATTTATTGCCGGTGGGCTCCAAAAACCCACAGAAAACCATACATATCTGGTAGCCAGATGCTGAGGAAACCCAGGGAATAACTGATGTGGGTCAAGCCTTGGGAAGGATATGTTCTTGCATGAGGGAGACTGGAGAAAATTCCCATCTTTTAGAAAACAATGATTGAACGTCTCACAAATGCCATTTTTAGGTCATATTTCTAGACACTCAAGGCAAGGGAGGTCAGACGTGCACCACTAGTTTCCAGGGTGTAGAGAAATAGAAAAAATAGTTTTCCATACATTCCATATACTCCTGAATTCAGTACCGGTCACCAAATGACTAGGGAACCATAACCAGTCATTCTGACAACTTCATGATCTGCTCTTACATCCCCAATTCATTGTGTAGATTACATTCCCTAGGAAAACCCACCCGTATTTGTTAATGCTAGACTCCAGGCATTCAGGGAAATACTTCCTTGGCTGGCATCCCAGGATTTGTGTTTGTCCATTTGAAACCTTCAAACAGCAAATATTATAAAAACAAAATTAAACAGCTCCACATTTTTTTCATTGCATCTCCAGCCTACTATGATATATTGTTGTGGAGCTTGCATTAATACATGCCATTAATGTGCTGAAAAAAATGTACATTTGCATTCGTGCACAAAGATACAGGGTTTAAAAAAAATAATTCAAACAGCAATTTGCTAACACCACGGTAGGGAAAGAGGTAAGAAAAAAGAACAAGTATCTCATCAAACCCAGTCAGTGGCTAATGATCCAGGTCCCTTTATATGGAGGATTGGAATACTGCCCAAAATGTAATCAACCCTTCTACTTCTACCGTGGAAGAGGGAGGGCGTTACTTACAATTTCAAAATAGATTCCCCGACAGGTTACAGGAAGGTAAAATTTTCCTTCTCCCACTCCATTCTGTGCTTGCTTATGATAATCCAGGTAGAGAGAGTGCTACTTGGAGGTCAGTCAGAATATCCGATTTTTGTTATGGAAGACCTGGTCAGTGAACTGCTTCCCTTCCCTCACAGCTCCACCTGGTAGCTGCTGCCCCCGACCCTTGCAAGTCTGCAAGTTTGAGGCCCAATGGGGAGTCTCTCTGCTCAGCTGCTGCTCTGCCCTATGTCTCTCTGCTTTCTGATCTTTTCCACTTGTCACTTCCTTTTCACTTTTGTCTCTTTTTTCCTTCCGAGTCCCTGCTCGTTCCCACGCCCCCCCAGTGCCGATTTCCCACCTACCAGCTGTCCAGCCCTCCCCTCACACTACTTAATGGTGGCTGCTGTGCGGCCAAAGGCAGGCCCGTCTGCACCGCCTGCGCCTGGACCGTGCCCAGCGCCAGGGACCCTGGATCTCAGGCCATCCACCGCTATAACGCCAGCACACTCCACGCCCTCAACACCGGACGCCACCTCGTGTTGCTGAACACCAAAGGCCCGTGCACCTGCAACAGCACCTTCGCGGGACTCCGCACACCAGACATACCGACCACTCGACTACCTCAGATGTATCCTACTCAACACTCGCTCCCTTAAAAGGCACGCAGTGGAGATCTGGTACCTGCTCGACTCCACCTCCACAGACGTCGCCTTCTTCACAGAAACCTGGATGAACTCTAGCTCAGCCCCAGACATCGCAACCGACATCCCCGACGGATACAAAATCATCCACAAGGACCACATCAACCGACCGGGAGGAGGCATTGCCATCGTACAGAAAAACACACTCCGCCTCACAACTAGCTCCAACGACCACTCCCCCAACATGGAGCACCTCCACTTCCAGATCCAGACAAACCCGAACGCCACCCTCTGCAGCACCCTCGTCTATAGACCTCCCGGACCCTGCCATCCCACTTCAGCGAAGCCATAGCCGACTTCATCGCTCACCAGGCTCTCATCTCAACGGACAGAGAAAGCAGACATCCCCCTGTCCCAAGACCTCTACGACAACCTCACCACCTTCTTCCACCGCAAGATCAAGGAGATGGACGACAGCTTTGCAACCCAAGGCACACCCACCCCACCCGCAACCACTGCACCCAATGGCTCCAGCCCCCAGCAGACCTTGACCAACTGGACTACCATCACCTCGGACGACACCTCCAGGATCATGAAGAGCAACCACTCCAGAGCCCCCTCGGATCCCTGCCCTCACCACATCTTCAACAGAGCGGGCACCTCCATCGCACCCGAACTCTGCTGCACCATCAACTGCTCCATAGAGTACACAACTTTCCCAGAAGATTGGAAGCACGTAGAGATCAACACCCTGCTGAAGAAACCTTCTACCAACCAGACGGACCTCAAGAACTACAGACCCATCTCTCTGCTCCCCTTCCCAGCCAAAGTCATCGAGAAAGCCATCAACATCCAACTCGGAGTTCATCGAAACCAACATCCAGGATCTTTCCCAATCGGGCTTCAGAAGCAACTGCAGCACTGAGACCACTCTACTCTCTGCTTCACACAACATTCGCACCATCCTCGACCGAGGCGAGACTGCAGCCCTCATCCTCCTGGACCTCTCGCCTGCCGTCCATGCACGAAACCTCGGCGTCATCCTGGACTCCTTGCTCTCAATAAACCGCCAAATCAACGCCGTCTCGTCCTCCTGCTTCCATACGCTCTGCATCCTTCGTAAGATCTTCAAGTGGATCCCCACTGAGTTCAGGAAAACGTTCACCCATGCACTTGTCAGCAGCAGACTCGCCTACCGCAACGCACTCTATGCCAGCACCACACAAACTGCCAAAAAAAAAAAACTGCAGACCGTCCAGAACGCCTCTGCCAGACACATTCTGAACATCCCACGCTGCAAACACATCACCGGTCCCCTGAGAGGCCTTCACTGACTACCTGTCAACATGAGAATCACTTTCAAGGTTCTCCTGCACGCCTACAAAAACCTCCACAACGCCAGACTTGCATACCTCAACCACCACCTCTCCTTCTACACTCCCACCAGACATCTCCACTCTGCCCAACTGGCCCTGGCCGCATCCCACGGATCTGCAATACCACGGCTGGAGGAAGATCCTTCTCCTACCTCGCTGCAAAGACCTGGAACTCCCTGCCTCTGCACCTCAAGCAATCACCATCACTGCCACAAGTCAGGAAGAACCTTAAGACCTGGCTAATCGACTGAACTGCAGACCTGACCCTCCCCCACCCAGCACCTTCAGACACTCACGGGTGAGTAGGCGTGCTTTATAAGACCCTGATTGAAACGTTTCTTAATTAAGTAGTAGTTGAAGCATTTCCTATTGTAAACTTTGCTTATGGTGTGCCTGATAAATAATTGTTGCCTTTCTGATAACACAGTTAGATACAAGAGACATTCCATCAGGAATTCCCAAAAGGATAGCTTTGAATAGGGTAAAACTGACAGAAAAGCCCATTATTTACAAAAAAACACTAATTTGTTTAACGATATTTAGGAGGGAGAGGAATGAAAAAAACAGTTAGTAAAATGGACTGATTCACAAGAAAGTCTGATATCACGTATGAAGCAAATCTGGATGCTTTCACATGACAACCTTATTATTATATAATACATTGTAGGGTTCATGGACGCACAGGGTTTGTATCTCACTAACCATGCATGCTGATGCAACCTTCCACCAAGTAGGTTGCAAGAAGGTAATGTGGCTTGGTTCAAATTGATGGCCTTTACATTTTGAATGGACTACAATAATCTTCCAAGCAGGGGGAAGGTCTCATATGTGGAGGTAACACTTATGCCCATCTAGAAAGTCCTTAATGATTGGGATTCTAAAAAAGAAATCTGTAATTTCGGTAAGCAGTAATAGCTGCAAGGAGTTGGATGCAGAGTCCTTTTAAGAGAACTGTCAAGACTGAACACAATGAAGGTCTCTCTGGTTCCCTCCTTGATTGTCGAAGGAAAGGTTACCACCTCCCAGAAACCACGATGCCAACGTGCACAGCAATACACATGTGAAAGCCTCAAGTAGCACCTTCAGAGGCTCACAACTCATTGGCAATACTGGGAATTACTGATTACAGTTGATGCAGTAGTTTAAAGCCAAGTACCAAAAGAAGCGTGAAAGGAGGGCTGAGAAGGAACCCAGCATAGGATAGTCTAGGAAAATAAAGTCCCAAAGTATTCCAGTTGTCAAAAAAACAAATCAGGGACAAAATAACTGAGTGGGTGATCAGCGCAATGAAAAATCAGAGGAACAAATGCATTGTGACGGATGCTCCTCTAACGCAATCCTTCTTATGTATGATCTATGCAGTAAATTATATCACCAGAAAAACAAGCATTGGCATAGCCAATAGGTCTCGCCTTTGGGACCTTATAAGTGTTTAGCCAGAGATATTTGGAAAGAAATTGTGTGTGTGTGTGTGTGTGTGTGTGTGTGTGTGTGTGTGTGTGCTTGAGCGAGAGATAGAGGAAGCGAGAGAGAGAAGGAGTGAAAGAGAGGGGAACAGATAGTGCATGTTACAAAGAGTGACCACAGGAGGGATGAAAAGAAATCGAGGATGAGTGCCTGGGTGATGGCTAAACAGAGAAAGACGGCAGACGACTAGATACAGAGATTTAAAAAAAGAGCAGCAAAGAAACAAGGGGAAATGGTGAGAGGATGAGTGTAAAGAGATAAACGGAGGAGCAGAGAAAGAAGAGGAGAAACGGTGACAGAGGAAGCGCGAAAGGGAGATAAATTAATATATAGGAAAGGGGACATGAGTAGAAAATACATGAAAACTAGCGCCCATAATTGGGCTAGAAGCCTCGTGGCCCTTCAGACGCAACACAACCTTCCCATGGGCGCGTCACAATCCCACTATGCACCGCAAGTAAATGTATATAGTGTGAGGGGAGCATGATGTGCAGCAGAGAAAACGCACCACCCCCGGTCCCACTGGACCCTTCAGCTGAACCGGTCTGCGCTGTGTGAAAGGAAATGGAACAAAAAGATGGAAGGGAAGCATGAAATAAATGAAAACATAGAAGAAAGAAAACAACTTAAGTACGAGGAAGAATTAACTCGGAAGAAGAAGAAAAGAAAATGTCTCAGGATCGCGCTATCAATGTGGCTTAAGCGTTATGCAAAAATAACAGTGTCGTGAAATGGTGTAAAATGCTAAGAGGCATGAGAGAATTTCAGGGGGGCTTGCACTTTGCACATCGTCCAGGTGTCCCCCCCCCCCAGTCATATGTGACATTCAGCCAGGCCAGGAGCCACGCGCCCGCTGTTTTCAGGAACTTGTAGCTTTATTTTGAACAGCGTAAATGGAGCTCACAAATCCGGGCGAGCGCAGGGATGTGGGCTAAAAACCCATGCCCGGCTGACGGTGCCACCCGCCACGGGGTAACTTGGCAGGTATACCAGTGAGGGGGGCGCGAGTCCTTGGGGGCCACAAGAGATGACCCGGCAGTGCCAGGGGTGCATCAGGTGTGTTCTGATAGGTGTGAGCAGCGCGCACTGTGTTCTCTTGGGAGTGGAGAGAGTGCTGCGGAGGGAGATGTGAGAGTGCGCGGAGCAAGTCCGGGTTCGAGAGACACGCTCCGTCATGAACACTCTCCTCTCTCTCACGGATAGGGCGTGTCTGCTTCCCAGGATAGTTCGCCCTGTCCCTTACCCCCAACGACAGGTGCCCGTGGTAAAGAGTAGAGTGCGGGTGATGGACACAGATGGGGGAGGGGGAATGTCTGTGATCAAGTGTGCTTAGTGTGGGACAGCGGGGGATGTGGGGGGGGAGTCTCGGTGGAGGACAGGGAGGGTGCCCCCACAGGCAGAAGGCATGTCCGCGGCGGACAGGGCGAACTATACGGGAAAGCAGACACGCCCTATCCGTGATAGAGAGGAGAGTGTTCATGACAGAGCGTATGTCCGCAATAGACAGGGAGAGTAAACAGAGCAGGCACGGAGCTCGTCCGTGACAGGGAAAGCGCCCCTGGTGGTGATGGAGCATGTAGGGGCTGACGGGGATCATGTCCGGGGCAAAGTGTGTCCGTGGTAGACAGTGAGAGTGCCTGTGGTAGAAAAGGGAGTGAGAGGGTCCTTGGTGGTGAGTGTATTCATAGTATGGCGGGGGTAAGAGGGTCCGTGGTGAAGAGTGTGTTCGATGTATGGAAGAGGTGGGTGGGGTGGGGGAGTCTGTGGTGAAGCGTGTGTCCATGGAAGAGAGTCCTGGAAGGCAGGGTACTCCAAGTAGGAAGAGAGTGCCCTTCGAAGGGTGTATAGCCCGGAAAGGAGCGCTCTCGGGACACCTTTAGACAGCCCGGGTGGATCACGAGGGAGGGCCCGGGTCATCAGAGTACCCCACGCTCGTGGGGGAAGGCCATGAAGCAGAGCGCCTGCAACTCGAGGAGGGCACGACGTACCCAAAAGTGACCCAGCCACAGGGCGAGTCCCCTCGATGAAGAATGCAAGGTCCAGGGCAGGTGGTCGTGCCGCCAGAAAAGAGTGTTCGGAACAAGCGGGGCACCCCGGAGTGAGTCTAGGGCTCTGGCCCGCTCGAGCGTTGCTGGAAGGAGTCGTGACTCGCTGCAATACAATGACACTTCATACGAGAGGGCTCCTTACGTGAAAGCTGTGTCCCATACGCGCAGACAGTACCCTGTGTGTGCTGAAGGGCTCCCGTGCACGGCCCTCTACTCACTCACTCACTGTGCAGCTGTACATAGCGCGTTGTGTACATAGTAACGTGATCCACGAGCACTGCAGCTGCCGCCCTGCGCGCCGCTGCTCGCTCCCGAGGCAAAACGCCGTGGGAGTGAACATTTCAAAAGGGGTGGTACATGCACCCACCTTAAGGCATTTGCGTGCTGTCATTCTTGAAAGACACGCAAAAGCCAATCCAATGTGTGGGAGGAGTCAGACCCACACATAGTAGATACAAGAAGCCTCGCAGAGCAGCACATGCGCGCTGCTAGGCTCGACCTAAAAAGGCTCACAACATATTGAATGGACTGGTAATGTCAAGCAACAAACACTGGAACGGTATGCATCCTGGATATGCAATTAAGGCTCATCATTCCGACCCTTCCACTAAAATGGCGTGGACACCATTTCTGCACCAAGCACTCCACAACACCAATGTAATAACCCACTGAGCTTCCACAGAGACGCAAACACTCGCTAGGCGGAATGAAGGAAAACTCCCATCGACACAAGAATCAAAGATGTGATGCCTTTTCTTCACAAGATGCGAGACCAGTGGCGAGTCGTGTTCTGAGATCAGCATCTCAGTCAGAAGTATCTGTTTGACAGGAAACACTGTAGCATTTTAAGTTTTTAATACTGCTCCAGTACTGCTTCTGGATGCTCATTTGATATAGTTGCCTTGCAACACCAGAAACTGAAGGAACTGTGGCACGTCTGGAAACATGGTTGTGAAGTGGAGACCTTGAGCCATTAGTCTACTTCCTGCAAAATGCTTGTAAATGTTGAGTTGGTGCACACTAAGGACCTCAAGCTATAGGATAATGCCAAGGATTGCTAACAAACTGTCCCAGACACCGCTGCAGCTTTAAATGTAAACCTAAGAGAACAGATATGACACAGAAAAAAACGGTAATTACCAGGCATTTTCCTCTCGGTGAAAAAGCACAGGTCTGTGTGTTGATAAATTAAGAGACTGCATTCTACTCATTCCAGATCCTCTTACTGACCTAAAACCTGGCTCAGTCTGATGCACTCCCATTTCTCTTATTCACTGTTGCTCTGAGAATATGATAGGAGTCAGTGGTGTCTAACAATCTACTCCGGGTGCTTTTGATGTGGCATAAATGTTCTAACAGGATGGGGTGCTTCCTCAACTGTAGGGACAGGCAGCAAACTGGGCATCAGATAACATTCCACCATATGAGACAATTTGAAAGAAATAATTAATCAAAAAAATGTACTCTAAATTGGATGCTATTATCCTCTGCTTCTTTGTTTTTCAGGGGAAAACAAAGAACAATTCAGGCAAAAAGGGAGTATCAAGAAGGGGCTATCTAACAGCTCCACGCAAACGCCAGGTCACATTGGTGTAGCTAACAAGGAAGGTTGGTAGTCCATAACCACAGTTCGTACTATTTCACTATAGTTTAGACATTTGAAGACAACAAGAAAGAATACATACTTGAATTGCTATCAAAATAAACCACAGTGATCACCTGGTATACCTATTAACACCAGAGTACCAAGCTGCTGCAAGAGTTGTATTAACAACTACATCTACGGGAATTAGATCAGCAACAGCACTGTTAGAAGCTCTCATTGTACGAAGGATTCCTTTTCCTGCCTAGAAAAAACAAAAATGGAAAAAAAAACAATTTTTCAGACAATTATACAGCGTAAGATTATATTCAAACCTACTACTGGAAATGTTTATTTGGAACATACTTACAGCGATAAAAAGTCCACTTGGCCCGTTAAAATTATCAATCCATCCCTGCACAGAAAGACAAAGGAGAAATGTTTAATAACATTTATACAATAGTGTCGGACTAAGAAACTGACAAAATGTTGTCTCTAAAGTCTACAAGGAACAACAGTACATTAAGCAGTGAAATGGAAAAGATTACAAATTTTTGTTGCTTTCAGCAACGGTTGCCTTTTGCAAACAAGAAAAAAAAACGCGCGCAAAAAAAAAAAATATACAGCAAGACTAACAGGATGTACATATGCAATGCATTGGGGCAAGGGAATAAAAAGTTTATGCACTACAAATGCATAAATCAGGACCTGTGATTACAATGCTTAAGCGTTCACTTGGTTCCATCGGGCATGTGAGCTGTATATTAAAGGTGAAAGGGGAGTTTCTTTGATGTTCATACCTTCCACTGCCTCCAGTCACACCAAAGGCTTCAAACTAGAGGTAAAACATCTTGGTATATGGCTCTTCTCAGGAAGTAGGTCAGGTTGCTGGCATCACTGCGAACCACCACGCATTACAACAGGTCTCCACAGTATTTCACAGTTACCACCCTTTCAGTCTGCAGATCCTATGACCACTTTTTCTTTTAGCCTGAATAGTTAGTTCCACAGGGTAGCAGGGGTCTCCCTAAATGTGGTTCTAGGTACATTGGTAAGGATAATGTTACTTACCCAGTAAGCATCTGTTCTTGGCATGTAGCGCTGTAGATTGACATGCTTTGCATACTCCTGCCATCTAGTGTTGGGTCCGGATGTTTGCAAGTTTTTTTTTTAAGTCGTCTTTTCAGTCACAAGGTAGGCGACTCCTCCTTTCGGTGATAGTGCGCATGGGCATCTACTCCATTGTTAGATTGTTTCCCCCCAGAGGGTGAGAATGGAGTTAGTAAAGGTAGAATAGAGATGTCCATGCGTATGTATGTAAAGTAGGAAAAAACTGCAACAGGTATAGGTGCCCGGGGAGGAGGGTGGGAGCATGTGAATCTACAACTCTACATGCCAAGAACAGATGCTTACTGGGTCAGTAACGTTATCCGTTCGAGGCATGTGAGCTGTAGATCACATGCTTTGCATAGACTATACAGCAGTAACTCCCAAAGTGGTGGCTAACCTGTAGCTGTTGCAGCTGAAAATGTGTTTTAAGTACTGCCTGGCCTACATTAGCTTGTTGCCTCGCTAACACATCTACACAATAGTGTTTGGTGAATGTGTGCGGTGTAGACCATGTTGCTGCCTTACAGATGTCAGCTAGGGGAATAGTCCCTCAGAAGGCCATAGTCGCCACTATTTTGCGGGTGGAATGAGCTCTAGTGGGTATTGTCAATGTTCTTTTTGCTTTCACATAACATGTTTGGATACATTTCACGATCAATCTTGCAATGCCGGATTTAGAAATGGGATTGCCTTTGTGTGGTGGCGAAAAAGCAACAAAGTTATTTTGTTTTACGAAAATGTTTTGTTATTTCCACATAATATAGTAGAGCTCTAACATCTAGCATATGTAGAGCTCGTTCTGCTACAGAATCAGGTTGAGGAAAGAACACGGGTAACTCAACTGATTGATTGATGTGAAAAGCGGAAACTACTTTAGGAAGAAATTTGGGATTGGTTCGAAGAATCACTTTGTCTATGTGAAGTTGAAAAAAAGGCTCTTGTATAGTTAGTGCCTGGAGTTCACCAACTCTCCTTAAGGAAGTGATTGTGATGAGAAAAGCAACCTTCCATGAGAGAAATTGTAATTGACACTTGTGCATTGGTTCAAAAGGTGGACCCATTAGCCTGGTAAGGACTATGTTATGTTATGTTATTTAGGCTTCTAAAGCGCACTTATACCCAAGGGTGCCCTGGCGCTGAGCACTGTCTAACTGGTATCCCTCTGCACCTGAGCTTATACGGTGAACAACCACGTTTTTAGCCCCTTCCTGAAAGAAAGGAGATCCGTGGAGATCCTGAGATGCATTGGAAGGTTGTTCCAGGCATTGGTGGCACCTAGGATAAAGCTCCTGCCACCCCAATTGGCCTTCTTTGCTCTTGGAACAATCACTGGCTTTGCTTCCATGGAGCGCAGCATTCTCCCCGGGACATACCATTGAAGGCGCTTTCTTAGGTGTTCCGGACTACTGCCCATCAAAGACTTAAAAACCGTACAAAGGGCTTTAAATTGGGCCTGTTGTTTTATAGGGAGCCAATGAAGGTGTCGCAGGCCATTTCTGACCGAAACGAACCTTGGTGTGCCCGTTAGCAGCCTTACTGCCGCATTCTGCACCATCTGTAATCTGTTATGATGTTTCTTTTGAATATTCAGATACAGGCTGTTACAGTAGTCCAGACGGGACAGAATGAGGGCTGAGACAGCTGTTCTGAAGCTTTCCTCAGGTAGGAAGAATATCATTTTCCTCAGGGTTCTAAGGAGGAAAAAACCTGTTGAAACCACCCCGCTAACCTGGTCCCCAAATGTCAGTGTGTTGTCCATAATCACCCCCAGGTTCTTGGCTTTCTGCGAGGGGGCTGGGGTATTGCCCATTTCATTAGGCCACCAGTCTGGAGACCAGAGGTTGGGGTTATTCCCAAAAATAATCACCTCTGTTTTGCCTGCATTCAGCTTCAGGCAGTTCGCCGACATCCAGCCAGTTACTGCTTTCATACAGTCGTGACAACTTGGGGCCGTTTCAGCTTCTTTACCCCGCTGAAGAGACCGCACGATTTGGGTATCGTCTGCGTATGATGTTAGTTGCAGCCCAAAGGATCTTATGAGGGCGGCCAGCGGGCTCACATATATATTAAAAAGCGTAGGACTAAGGGAAGACCCCTGTGGCACCCCACAGGGAAGGGAGAAAGGCTGTGACATATCCCTCCCCAGATCCACCGTTTGTAATCTGTCAGCCAAAAATGATTTCAGCAAGTTCCAGGCATTACCCTGGACCCCCGCCTTCGATAAACGGCCCATCAACACATCGTGATGGACCGTATCGAAGGCCGCTGACAGATCCAGCATGATCAGGATCGCTGAGCCTCCCTGGTCCACCGCTTCACGAACCTCCTCCGTGGCTTTAATCAGTGCTAGCTCTGTACTATGTCCTGCGCGGAACCCGTACTGAGAGGGATCCAACGCGTTATTGTTCTCAAAAAACGAAGTTGCACATTAATAGCCTTCTCCAATATTTTCGCCGATAATGGAAGTCGGGAGATGGGCCTGTAGCTATTCGGATCGCTAGGCTCCAGATTAGGTTTTTTAATCAATGGCAGAATTGAGGCTATTTTCCATGCTTTTGGATACTGACCTGCCTCCAGTATGAGATTCAACAGTGGCGTCAGGGTGGTGGCAATGACCTCAGAAGAATTTTTTATTACTGATGCCGGACAGGGGTCCAGAGGGGATCCGGACCGACATCCCAACAGCAAGTTGGTAACCTCTTTGATCTCCAATGGAGTAAAACTCTCTAAAATGGATTCATTGTTGATTTCCTCCGGTTTTAACCCGACTGCCAGTACCCTGGCCTCGCCCTGCTGATTGCTGAAAGAGGAAAAGATGACTTCCACCTTATTCAGAAAAAAAAAAAGAGGCTAATGCATCGCAGAGTGCTGGGCTACTGTGAGTAATAGGTTTGGGGGGGGTTCATGAGATTAGTCACTGTTCTAAAGAGCTCCCTAGCAGAAGATTTGGCTTCAGTAATCTGTTCCGCAAAATATGCTTGTTTCACTTCCTGGAGTAGTTTTTTATAAATTATGAGACTAGCTTTATATGCATCCTTATTAGCAGTGCTATATCCTTTCCTCGAGACCCGCTCCAACCTCTTACAGTTGGTTTTATGCTACTGCAAGTTGTGGGAAAACCAGGGTGCTAAGGGGAGTCCTCGCCTAGGGGTACACAATTTGAGCGGGGCCAGTTTGCTACAGGCGGCCTCAATCCAATTCACGTAGGCCGCCGTGGCCTCCTCTACATTACTGGGAAGACTTGGGGCCGTATCTTTCAAGACCTTCTCTAAGTTGGAACTATCAATATTTTTCCAGGCCCTAATAGCCATCTTCTCCCTGGATTTTGGTTTGGATGGCTGAAGTGGGGTCTGAGAGATAGAGAAAATTATGGCGGCATGATCTGTCCAGGGAAGAGGCAAGACCCCCAGCAAGGATAGACTGGTGGAATTCGTAAAAATTCCATCCAGGGTATGCCCGGCCGCATGTGTTGGGCCTTCTACCCGCTGCTCGAGATCCCCTCCCATCATAATTTGCATCAGTCTTGCGGTATCTAAATCAGTGGAATCCTCAAGATAAAAGTTAAAGTCACCCAAAATTGTGAAAGCTTTGGCACATAACCCCTCCTCCAACAGAGTCCCAATGGAATCAAGAAATCCCCCTCTGGGGCCAGGGGCACGATAAATAAGCATGGCTTTGAAAGTGTCTTGAGGGGAGAACCGCACACTGACAGTGCTTCACAGGCGGGGTTAGAGGCTGTCTCAAATGAGGGCTCTAGGCTTTTATGATAGATGACTGCCAGCCCTCCCCCCCCCCTCCTTAGAGGTCTGTCAAACGTGTGGCAGAGATAGTCTGGAGGAGAGGCCTTAAAAATATCTGGTCCTGAGGCGTTATCCGTCCAGGACTCTGTTATGAATGCCATCATGATGTTATGTTCCTCTATAAACAGAGAGCATTCCACACTGTCTAACCAGTGATCTGGCATTCAAAAGTAGGCATTTGAACTCAGGAACAATTCCCTGCTTTCCTGACCCCTCTGTTTGATTGGAGGGAAGGTTGCTAGGAAGCGCCAGGATATGAGGGAGTGACCAATAGCACTTTAAACAGAATTCCGCCATGGCTTCAGGCTTAACGCAAGGCATGAATCTAGGACAGCGCGGCTTAGCCCCTTCTGGGTCCAGTCTCCTAAGTGTGTCACTGGTATACATCCTGTGGTCTGACATCGAAGGTCCAGGGGGACTGGCCCTGAGCCCGGGCGCAGACGGGCTTGCATTAGGCGCGCCAGCGGCTCGCCCGCTGTGCGCGACCGCTGTGCGGTCGCGTCAGCGTGGGTTTTTATACTCCACGTGTCAACAACTAGCCCGTTAACCTCCCCAATGGCCGCCGCTCTACCAGCCCCCTGTCCCAGGCAATGCCGGTCAGCGTCAGGCAGCGTCTGTGGTTGAGCCAAATTAGCAGGATCAAACAATCAGGCTGACAGATACGTGCAAATGAGCAGTTAAAAATAAATAGGCTTTTAAAATTCAGCACGCAAGAAACAATCTAACGATCCTGGTGGGTATTGAACACAACCCAATACCAGGAAAACAGTGCAGCGCGGTCGCGTCAGCGTGGGTTTTTATACTCCACGTGTCAACAACTAGCCCGTTAACCTCCCCAATGGCCGCCGCTCTTCCAGCCCCCTGTCCCAGCAGCAATGCCTGTCAGCGTCAGGCAGCGTCTGCGGTTGAGCCAAATGAGCAGGATCAAACAATCAGGCTGACAGATACGTGCAAATGAGCAGTTTAAAAGTTCAAGTTCCATACTGGTGCAGGTGGAGCTCTTGGTGGTATTACTCTTTTTAGCCCTTCCATAAAGGTTTTAATCAATGGTACTCTGAATAAAGATAAGTGTTGTCTGTTTTGTAAGTATGCAGCTACTGCTGCTAAATGCAATCGAATGGATGTGTAGGCCAATCCAGATTGCTGTAAGTGTAAAAGATAACAGATGATGTTTTGCACTGAAGCATCATGGGGATTGATATTGGTATTGTTACAGTATATAACAAATCTTTTCCACTTTGCTGCATAACATGCTCTGGTAGTAGGTTTCCTAGCTTCTTTTAGGATATTCATACAGTCTGCTGGTAATTGTAAACAACCAAACTCTGACTTCAGGAGCCAAATCGCTAGGTTGAGTTGGATTTCTGATTCCTCCATGGCTCTGAGTGAGGAGACTGGAGTTGAGATGCAGCTTTTGGTGTGGAACTAGTGAGAGCTCTAGCAGGGTGGTGAACCAAGGTTGACGTGCCCATGTGGGAGCTATGAGATGGAGTTTGAGGGATGATTGTCTGAGCTTCCGAACTAACGGAATGAGTGGGAGAGGCGGAAAAGCGTAGGCAAATATCCCTGACCAGTTCATCCATAGGGCATTGCCTTTGGAGAGCAGGTGTGGGAACCTGGAGGCGAAGCTTGGGCATTTTGCATTTTGAGCCGAGGCGAACAGGTCTATGTGAGGAAGTCCCCATTCCTGAAAGTAGGGAAGAAGAATCTGGGGATGAAGTTCCCACTCCTGGATTTGCTGTCTCTGTCTGCGGAGCAGGTCTGCAATTTGATTGTTTACTCCTGGAAGATGTTCTGCTAGGAGAAAGATTTTGTGATGTATGGCCAATTTCCAAATGGCTTGTGCTAGGCGTGACAGTTGGAGAGAGAGAGAGTGTCCCCCCCTGTTTTTGTATATAATACATAGCTGTCATGTCTGTGCGGACTAGGACAGTTTTGCCTATTAGGTGAGTTTGAAAGGCTTTGAGCGCTAGAAACACTGCTAGTAGCTTTAGGTGATTTATGTGGAGGCTCTTGTACTTTAGAGTCCACAGTCCCTGGATTGTGTGAGTTTGTAGGTGAGCGCCCCAACCAGTGAGAGATGAGTCTGCTGTTAGTACGGTCTGTGGAACAGGGTCGAGAAAGGGCCGCCCTTTGGATACATTTTGTGGGTTCCACCACTGCAGAGAGCGAAGGGCACGACCATCTACCAACACTAGATCGGTCAACTGACCCTGCGACTGGTTCCACTGACTTGCTCAGCATTTTTGAAGGGGACGCATGTGAAGTCTTGCGTGGGGAACGATTATAATGCAAGACGCCATCATTCCTAGCAGTCGCATGAATACTTTTGCTGGTAAGGACTGGTTGAGCTGAACTTGAGTGAGAATGGACTGAATATGGTGAATCCTGGCTGCATTGGGAGAGGCTAGAGCTTTCGGAGTGTCTATTGTGGCTCCCAGATAAGTTTGTGTGTTGGAAGGCTGTAGATGAGACTTTAACGCATTTACTATAAACCCTAGTTGGTGAAGTAAGTGAATAGTGGTTTGAGTGTGTTGGAGACACATTTGGCAATTGCTGGCTTTGATGAGCCAGTCATCCAGGTATGGGAAGACATGGATGTGTTGTCTTCTTAGATGTGCTGCGACTACTGCCAGATATTTGGTAAATACCCTGGGAGAAGTGGTGACTCCAAACGGGAGTACTTTGAATTGGTAATGGTGACCCGCTATGATGAATCTGAGGTATTTGCGGTGAGCGGGATGAATTGGAATGTGGAAATATGCGTCTTTTAAGTCTAGAGTAGACATAAAATCACCCTGCTGTAAAAGTGGGAGATCTTGTTGAAGTGTTACCATGTGAAAATGCTCTGACAGTATGTAGAGGTTTAGTTCTCTGAGGTCTAGAATAGGTCTCAGGGAGCCGTCCTTTTTGGGCATGAGAAAGTACAGGAAGTACACACCTGTCCCTTTATGTTGTAATGGCACAGGCTCCATGGCTCCTATGGACAGGAGAGACTGTACCTCTTGATGAAGTAGATGTAAATGTTCTGGTGACATTTTGTGAGAACGTGGCGGTATGTTTGGAGGATTGTTGGTAAGTTCCAGGCAATAACGATGTTGGATAATTCCTAGCACCCATTTGTCTGTAGTTATCGATTGCCAGATGAGGAGGATTTGTAAAAGACGTCCCCCGACAGGTGTTAAATGATCGGGGGGGAAGCGTAGGCAAGTCACTGTTTGTTAGGAGAGGGGGAGGTACGTTATGTTGAACTTTTACCTCTACCCTTGCCATTGTTATCTCTGTACCCTCCTCTAAAGAAGCCTCTCGAGGAGGAGGATGATGATGGATTGTTGCCCATGTAGGGTGCAGTAGTGTCTGAAGAGATGGTCTTGGACCCCCCCACGATCAAAGGAGCGACGAAAGGAGCCACGATTAGGAGATTGTAGGGCTCCCATAGATTTAGCTACTTCCGTATCCTTTCTCATCTTTTCTAAGGACGTATCTACTACGGTTCCAAAGAGATGCTGTTTATCGAATGGTGTATTCAAAATGGACTGCTGGACTTCAGGTTTAAATCCAGAGATCCTTAACCATGCATGCCTCAATAATACACTAGTATTGGTTGCTCTAGCTGCAGTGTCAGCAGCATCTAAAGCACACCTAATTGATGAATTTGAGATGAGCTTTCCTTCTTGGACTAGGTCTTGAGCTTTAGCCTTATGCTCATCTGGTAGAAATTGGAGCAATTGCTCCATCTCGTCCCAGTGTGCCCTATCATACCTGGCTAGAAGGGCCTGTGTGTTGGCAATGCGCCCAGTTATTCGCTGCTTGGGCGGCTACCCTTTTACCGGAGAAGTCAGTTTGGACTCTTTGTCTGGAGGGGGGGCGTCCCCTGAAGTTTGTGAATTGGCCCGTTTACGGGCATTAAAAACTACTAAAGAGTTCAGTGGTAACTGCCTTTTAATAAAAGCTGGATCTGATGGGGCAGACTTGAACTTTTTGTCTATCCTGGGGGTGAGAATGCAAGCACGAACAGGGTCTATGAATATATCGTCTGCAAGTCTCATCATGCCTTTGAGCATAGGGAGTGTGTGACTGGACGTTTGTGAGCTACTAAGGGTTTCAAATTACAAGTCCTCTTCTAGGGATTCATTATGTAATTGTACCCCATGATAATCTGTAGCTAGATAGTAATTCTATGTATCCTACATTATCGTCAGGTGAGGAAGGCTTTGTAGGGTAAAGGTCTGGGTCATTATCTGTGGGTGAGTCAGCGTTATAGTCTTTCCAGGGATCTGCTGGTAAAGGATCATCCCCACCATCCTCATCATCAGGTTGTTGAGGAGAGTTAGTTGGTGTAATTATTAAGTGATGTAACTGTGGGGAAGGAGGTGATGTGGAGGAGGAGAGGGGTTAGTACCAACATGCTTCCTCTTCAAAAGAATTTGAGTGTCCTCTGACTCTGGTTTACGTTTGAGGCAATTTGGTAGAAAGATGTCCTGTCTGAGTATTAATATAGAGTTCTGTTTGGGGTCCGATTTTGGGGGTGGGACATCGAAACAGGGATCCTGCTGCTGCAGAGGAGCATCTTTCTGTTTCGGACCCGAACTTTTCAGTGTCTGGGTCAGATGAATTTTCGGTGCCGAAGGTTTAAGTTCAGAAGCCGGTTTTGATGTTGAATACTTCGGCTCCAAAGCGATTTTCGGTTTCGAGCCTGAAGGTTTTAGCTCGGTGCCCGACTTTGGCCGACTTGATTCCGAGCCGGAAGGCTTTGGTGTGTGTTTTGGGGCAGAGCCTGAAGGCGGGGCATTGGAAACATCTTCTTGTGCCGACCGTGGCCCGAAGGCGGAGGTGGGACCAGAGCCTTTTGCTTGGGCTGAATAGGTATTTGGGGCAAGGGGTGTTCGGTACTTGCGATACATTGACCTTGCGGCACGTGTTCTTCCATGTCAGAGTCCGATTCCTAAATGGATACAGGTTCTTCCTGTTCTTTTTCGGCCCCCTGCATGTCGTAATCTTCTTGCTTGGAACCTTCTCCGAAGACGTCCGGCGTGGATTCAATGTTTTGGCTCTGCATTTCACGATGTCGAGCTGGACGATCGTGGAGCGTTTTCTTCGAACGGAAAGATTTCACGCGTCGCAGCTCTGTTCGTTGTGCTCCGGAGATAAGCACAAGTTGCACACTGCGAGTCGGTGCGCGGGTACTTCGCGTGGCATCGAGAACCGAATTTGAATTGAGTCCGTTCCATCGACTGCGAGGTGGACAGACGCGGTGAGGCCCGATGGCCTTCCACAAGTTTTCCAATCGAAGTATAGAAGTTTTGTCGACCGATACGATACGCGGAGAAGTGGGATACGCGTACGAAAACAATACCGTCGAGGGTAGAGTGGATTACGCACCAAGGGGAACCCAAAGAACAGTTTCAAACCGGAGCGCAGCAAGACACTTCCGAACCCGATGGCGGAAAAAAAACAATCTAACAATTGAGTCGATGCCCATGCGCACTATCACCGAAAGGAGGAGTCACCTACCTCGTGGCTGGAAAGACTTCTTCGAAGAAAAACAAATTACAAACATCCGGAGCCAAAACTAGATGGCAGGAGTATGCAAAGCATGTGATCTACAGCTCACATGCCTCGAACATACAAGGTTAAGGGTCACATGGGGTACAACAGTGCCAAGCACTAAATATGGGACGCGTGCTAGATAACCTTAAGCCATCTATTAAGTTTTGAAACTTCCTTAAGTTTTCCTTGATGGGGAAAATGTCCTTAACCAAAATGGTCGTACTGCACAGTGCTTTTATGTTTTCTTGAAAGGAACAATGCATTAGATCCCCCGGAGCATTATCCAAGAACTGGACAAATTCCTAGTGCACTTACTGTGGGTTGGAAGGCAATGTCGGGTTGGACTGGCCATGCTGAAGTTGGAATGGGATAGAGGGGGAAATGGAGGTGCCAGAACTCAAACTCTACTACCTAGCGTCCCACTTACAACACGCTGTGCACTGGTTTGACTAGGAACCTAACTGGGAGAAGTATCTGCTGGCAGGTACCACTGGGGGCAGAGAACCAGGGTCCCTTTTGTTTGTGTGGCAGCAGAACGCCTGCATCACAACCGCACATCCTAAGACTGGTGTGCACACTATTGGAGCGGGCAGTGCAGGTGGTAATATGTAGGACACCGTATGCCCCGGAACTGGAGGTATGGCGCATCTGGCCCTTTGCACAAACTGCCCACACCATGGCTGTAGCCAGGTGGCAGGAGGGGGTGTACCAACTTAGGTGACTTCTACCCATCAGGCAGATTCATTACACTGCAGGAGGCAGCAGAGGCTTTTAATTTAGGAAATGGTCAGTTTCTCCAATATGCTAACATTTCGGCAGTAGCCTGGGGGATTTGGCTTGGGTCTCCAGATGCCCCTGATGCTACCAGACACTTGTTACATTGCTGACTGTGGCAGGAGGTCGACGCCTCATCACCCATATCTACTGATCCCCACAAGCTGAAAGACCCAAACTCCCCTTAAATGAAGGACACATGGCAAAGACTTAAGTGAGTTCCCTATCAAAACTATGGAGTGGGCAAAAATACACCAGGGGTGCAAGAGATCTCGGAAAATACACACTTAAAACGTACTCAATACATCATAATACGTTAATTCACAACGGTTCAGCACTTTACAATGCAGTCATATAGCAATGTTCAAGGCAGTGAGCACAGGAAGAAAAATCCAAAGTCCAATCGTTTGTCTTTTTTTGTGCAAAGGCTGGTCTTTATTAAGTTCTCATTAAAATCTCAAAGGATCATAGCCGACGCGTTTCGTCTCACACTGAGACTTCTTCAGGGCATAACAGCTTGATTTTGAGGATATATTTGAATGTGTTTTAAATAAGTTAACGGTACATTATTGAATTAAACTGTATATGTACCCTATGCTGTCTATGATTGCTTCAGACAACTAAGATTTAACATAAGTCTAGGACCATTGTTTTTCTATATCAATTAGTACCCAGGTCCATTGACTTTTGTGGGTTACCCCATTATATCTTAATGATAACCAGCAGCATGTTCGGTCAACAGTATCACAGCCACGAAAAAAAAGCTGGATGTGATACTGTTGACCGAACATGCTGCCGGTTATCAACGCTGGCCAAACGTCGAATTGCTATTAGGTGGGCCAGCCAGAGACCCTCCCCCGACAGCTGATTGTTTGAGAGATATGACTGAATGTGCGGGAGTGGAAGAGGCACATATGAAGAAACTGAGGAGTGATGAAAGACTGCTGGATGACCTGCTGGCGTGGGGAGCCATGATGCATGACTTCACTTGTGGAGATTCCTATGCCCCCACAATAGTGGTGGGCACTGGAGATGCCACACAAATATAATCACTACGGCAATGGGCTATGAGAATGGCGACCCTTTTTAGAGGTTACACACCGGAGTTGGGGCCAGGGATCACAATGTGGAGTGTTCTACTGCAGTTCTTTGTACGTTTTGTATTTTATGTTATGCATTGCTTGGACCCAATGACAGTTATAGTTTCACATACTGTATGATTTAACATACATGTCCTGTAAAGTTGCTACTGAGGTGGTATTGTTTGATGTTGAAATGACGATCACATTAAAAAGAAAATGTTAATGGTGTTATTTAGAAGGGAACAAACATTTTTCACTGATAGGTGGCTTCTTGGACAACTTTAATCCTTGCAGTGGGCCTTCGGGCATTTTACAACTTTTATCTACTAGCAAACAATGACCATGCCCGTATGGTTCTTCCTCTTCAAGACAATCTCCTGCAAGGTGACATATGATTCACTGTTGTACTTGCTCCCTGTAATGGGGGGGTTCTGTTTGTGTTGGTCTACTGTGAAATTTTAATTGTTTTAAGTTGCTGGGAATTACTCTGTTAGATCGCCAGAGAATGGGATTGATGGATTTTGCCAGAATGCTGCATTTTGAGATTTCCAAGGAGTTTCTGTGAAGGATTTACTTTTTAAAGTGAAAGCTGACTGGGTAAAACTTAGTTTGTGTGGTTCTTGATTTCAGAGTTGGCTACCCTGCAGGCATTAAGCGTGTGACATTATGTTAGTGGTTTTGTCAGTGATTTTAGCCCTCAGCTTTGTGAATAATCCTAGTATGACTTTTGTGCGTGGACTATGAGCAATAATTCACTGCAGGGCTTCTTGTCCATGTGAAACTCAGGTGAACTTTCGGTATAGGCAGCGCTAGGGGAAGGCACTTCTGCAGGTTTACTACCTATTGCAGGGCTGTTGCAAAGTCTCCCTGGGTGATGCCCATCCTGCCTTTGAGTACCAGTATTGGGATTTTCTCATGAACATATTGTCTCTGATCTGCTGCGCAGACTGAGGGCGGATACTTAATGTTCTGATTGGCTCAGACACCATCTATTGAGGGCTGAAGTTGGGCTTCAGCCTCTCTTGCCTCTAGACCATCTCACCTTTGGGTGAGACGATGGATGTGAATGATAAGGGTGCAGACATCTGCATCCACTCAAGACAATACTTTACTAGATTCTAAAGAAGAAACCCTGTTCCTTCCATTACGGCTCTCCTTTCAGTCTCCTTTAGATATTCCTTTCCTAAATGTCCTGAATGCAACGTACTGTAAACTGTGAAGGTGTGTTTGAAGTACAGGGATGGTGAGTTTTCTTGAGGATATGGGCTGGACACTGAATTCCAAGAGCCGTGATCAATCACGGATGGTGGAAGTAAAAAAGAGGAACTGAGCTGTTACCTGAAATTATACCCGTGCCATTTTCTATATTCTTTTTTTCCCCCCCAAGAAGTGGTTAGCTGGTTTGGCTGGCTATCTTTAGTTGGGTTCTTAATGTCCTCACAATGGAGCTGTGGTCGCACCATAGTGGCTTACTCTTCCTTATCTGAGGTAGCTAGTCTAGGACGAGCAAGTCACTCAGCTACGATGTTGCCTTTTGGTATAATTTATGGCTTCTACCAGGAAATCACAGTCAGATAAACAGTCTTATTAGACAACGAGTACACAACAGTATGGAGATTCAGAAAGCCTTGTGAACAATTAACTTTAGGAACCAGTTACATCTTGCAAGAGTATACACAATAATAGGAGGAATCTCCAGAACAGCAGGCAGTTAGATTTAAAGAAAGTACTGTTTCTGGTGCAGAACACCACCCAGTGGTGCAGAAGACATCAAAATGTGAGTCAATAGATCCACTATTGACTTTTCTGTCAGAAGATATCCACTGAAAAAGTCAATTGGAATTTTTCTTTAGATGGTGTAGTTGTCTGGGCTCACAGTTTAAATTAACTGAGTCAATTTGGCTTCAGATAGCATTGGAGGGCTCCAATAAAAGCCTTCTGTGTGAGCAAATGTATTGAAAAAGTAAACTAATCTGTTTAATTTCCACTTTGGAGGGAAGATAAATTGCAACACAACAATATTTCTGATAGTAGCCCAAAATGGTGGTATCGACTGGGCTGAAGTAACATTTAAATATTTGCTCTTGTCTTTTCTACACCTGGCTTGAACACGTATCTTTCTGCCAGACATCATGCAACTACAAAAAAAAGTGTTTTAAAAGACCTATTCTGAGAGAGGATTTGGTTACGTTCTGGTGTAGATCTTCCTGACAGCATCTTCAGTGGGCAGGAATTCGGTTAGCCCTCCAAAGTAGTTTCAATGCTCCTAACTGAATGAGACATTGCAAATGCGGACGTCATGTCAAATACCGTAGCAAGGGGGTTTTTTACATTGAAAACTGCTTGAAAAACATCACAAGAAGGACCTTTTCATTGTTTAACAAAAGAAAGACCTTACACGGATTTCCAGTCCCTTAGAGTCTTCAGGGATAAAGTGTTCAATAAGTTCATTTGCAAATTTTAGTATTTAGTGGCATGTGACAATTTTTCTTAAAAAAAATAAAAGCACTGGCTGCACATTGACTTAAGTGTTATTGTGTTTTGCAGTTATGAGTTTCTAACTCCTCCTTAAGTAAGTCTTGGACTGCTCTGCCTCACTACCTTAGGGGTCAAGAGGAGCTGCAAGTACTGATGTGGAGCATGTTCATATAATTTCAGAGGCAAAGTCCCTTAGCCGCCATTGAGTGTTTGTAAACACTAGCAGGAGCATTGGTGTAACTATTACTCAGTCTGGTGGTCCCAGGCCACAGAAGGTAGAAGAGTCAAGTTGTCACAATTGGAGACTAGTGATCCCAGGTTGCCTTGGAATGCCCTCCTCCCGGGCAAATAATTTCCACAAACTGCAATGGAGGATCTGCGCCAAAAGAAATCATCCATACTATTGTCCATCTCCCCCAGCACGTAGCATGCTGCAGCATGGCAAGGTTCAACAGCTGTTGCCCCGATTTGACTGAAAAAAGCAATAAAGTATCAAGTCATGCATGTAAGCAAAAAGGCTGGTAAAATGTGGTATGAAACCCTGGATTCCCTACTCTGCATCTGGCCACTGCATCCAAGCGTAATGAAGTAACAGCATATGGAATGGCCTCATGGGTGTGGCGGGCTGTAGAAAAGAAACTAGTGTGCTTGCTGCCTCTCCTGGCTACCCCCCAGGAGCCACTGCTTCTCCAACGAAGAGGAAGATGACAGAGGTAGGTGTTACATTTGAGTTGCTATGCTGGTTTATCTAGTATGAGATCATGGCATATATCTGTGCATGGGCTCTTGTGCACTTGAGTATTATAGTGATAATGACTGGTGGTAAACCAGCTTTTCCAGTATGATTCACTGTAACCCAAATGCCCATCTCTCGGAGAGCACTTTACACATCCACACTATGTATATGTGTACTTAAGGGTGCTGGACTGGAGTTTTGTGCACTGGCACCACCATCAACCTGGGGGAGCAGCAATTAGAAAGTGTTGCTGAGCTCTTAGAGTCAGGCAAATGGCAGGGCCACAGAGTGGAGGGTGAATGTCTGACCACTAAGGAGTCCATTGGGAGTGGGTGGGTGAGAAAGAGCGGGTGAAGATGGGTGGTGTAACTGGTGCTTTATGCTGCCCGTAAACACAACCACTTGTGCAGATGTAGAAGCAGTGATCTGTGCATGGGGTGAGTAAAGCGGCTGATGGTTGAAAGCGGTCAGTCAGCAGCCACTGGTCAAGAGTTCTCAAACAGCCCCCTCAGGCCCCAAACTGAAATCTAATTTCAGGTCCTATCAGACCTCATCAATTACTGAATACATGTAAACCAAACTGCCCTACCATTCTGTGGCATGTTTTACCATTTGTCCACTTCTATACTGTTTCACCACCCTGAATGATCTAGAACACCCCGCCATTAAAAGTGCTACTGACAAGACTACTGCATTGCAGGTTCGAACAATATAGACGCTTGGCCATAATAAATCATCTCCTAAGCCACTGAGGCTATGCTAATTACTACGGGTCTGACTGCGATTACACTCTACAACAATTTGAGAAATTCGCTGGATGGAAAAAACACGTGGGCCACTTCACTGCAATCAAAACTTGTGCCAGCAACATAATCAACATATTTTAACAGTATAATTAGCACATTCGTATTGTGGCACTAGAACACTCCACAATTAAGTACACATCTTATAGTGGTACACTAACCTGTGAATCACGAACATTTAATTACAGCAGCGTGCTTCATTTTTTTATTATGCCATAGGTCATAAAATTAAACTGAAAATACAATCTTTCAACTTTACACTAAATAATTTGCTTCATAGTGAGATGCTCGTGAAAACATAGTAGTTACTGTAAAATAAATTTTTGTAAAACTTACAGGGAAAGGTTCTTTCCAGCTTGCACCAACAATTGACGGCCTTACTATTGCCACATTCAGTTTTGCACCTTCCTGCTGAACAATATACTCGGCCAAGGCCTTTGTGTAAGTGTATGTATTAGGCCTGTCTCCAATCAGCTTCGGTGTGATGTCATTTACAAGACTGTCATCCATCCACCTACAAAAAGTCACATGAGCATATATGTAAAGTAATGCAAGCAATTAGGAAAAGAAAAAAAAGGTTACTGCTTCGATCAAAAATCATTATACCGACAATGCCATAAACATCGAGCAATCTACAAATAGGAAAACAAAAAACATGTATATATATGTATGGTTTTTTGAGAGAATAGTACTCAGTCATAGTCATGAAAACTTACTTTGGAACAGCGGCGGCCCCTACATTAGGACGTAGGAGCGCCGCCCCCTCTGCCACCACCCGCAAATAAAACGGGTTTTTAACCAGTTTTATTATTGTTTTATTTTAATCCCCCTGTACCCGCCCCCCAGGACTCTGACGAGTCTTTGGGGCGGGTCCAGGGGGATGACACTGTGGTGGGGAGTGGTAGTGCACTCCCTTGCCCTTTACTGCGCTTGAGTAGTATGGCCAGCTGTTTCAGACTGCCCAAACATTCCATGCGCAGTGTAGCTTTCTCCAGCCCCAGCTGCGTTGCTGGGGCTGGACAAAGCAGGCACAGGCTCCCATTCTGCCTGGGAGCGCAAAGTTATAGTGCTTAGACCAATCCTGATGCCGCTTTCATGCAGCGTCATGATTGGCTGCAGTGCAGTCTGGGAGCCTGTCCCAGAAGCAGGAAGAGCGAGATGGAGCAGACGGCGGAGGCGGCAGCGATCAGGTAAGTTTATTTATTTTTATTTTTATTTTGTCCCCCAACTACCCCCCCCCCCCCCCTGAGCTCCCTCCTCCGGCCCGCCCCTTTGGCAGGGGACGGGCCGCTGCTGCTTTTGAATACGAGAGTTCAAACGTTGTATGGTTTAAACAATACATGTGCATACATCAAACTCCGCTATGAACTCTCAATATTAAAATTACCCTTTAAGTAATTCATCCACCACCCATTAATGGTTTTCTGAACTGCGCCTTCCAATTGGAACGCCAATCTCAAATAACTGGCCGAAGGACTATAACAAATGCTAAAAAAAGAAAAAAGGTTTGCTGCATAGCCAGTCTTTCCCAATGGAACCACACATCAGGCTTTCAGTATCAGCCATATATAGTTCATGCTAAATTTCTTGCTCATTTGACAAAATGCCTGGAAACATGGTGATGAAGGTGGATTGAAAATCCAAAGAGAACAATGTAACTTGAAAGTCAATGATAGTTATTTCAATGAGATGTGATTTACCCTTTTACACACAGGTAAATGTCCATCCAAAAGACCAAAAATTCAGAGACCGACATCCTCAATGAATACTTCAGGGAACTGGATTGAGAAATTAAGCAGGTCGTGGTCAATCATTAACACTTCAGAAGAACCATTACCCCAAAACAAAAACATTTCCGGAAATAACAAATTTGCAAAAAAGATCACTGCAGGAACTATTCAGGAAGTGTATTGATACATCAACTCTGACTTACTTTAGTAGCTGCACTACGAAGCTGAGAAAAAGTGGTTTGCAAAGCAGAACCTTTTAACAATTGTCATGTACCCCTTAGCCCACGCACACGGCATTCCAAAGGTTAAGGGCCTAATTAAGAGTCTGGCGGTCCACGAACTTCCAGACTCGCGGGACGCAGCGGTGGCTGTCTTCCGACCGCCCTAGGACAAGCATATTTCCAGTGTATTGTGATATTCAACTATAAATGTTGGTGCTAAAATACGAAACTAGCGGTATACTTAACTTCTTCGTTAACCAGTGGGAACATGCGGTTGATAAGTTCGTAAGCAGAGCTTTACAGAGAGAAGCCCGCGGCCTCTGTGAATAGCCAATTACAGGTTAGAAGTACGAGCTATGCACAGCACTAACGGTCTCTAAAGAAGACCTCCTTAAACTACTGGGTGCGTTTCTTTGATATTTGCGATATTGTATGTAACCTTTGAAATGCCAGTAACGCATATTAATTTTTTTTTTTTTTTTTTAAATGCAGCGTTGAAATCTATACTCGTGTAAGAGAGCAACTTGTCTTATGCCTGTCTCCTATTAAGAAATAGCGTCTTTGCAAAATGATGCTTGGGTCCTCAGTGACATTTTTCAACTTTTGCAACTGCCTCTTTATATTCACCTCACACCAAACGAATTACTTTGTATTTTGATATAGTTTAAAAAAAGTACTGCCCACCATTACCAAAATGGTTGGACAATAAAGCTTTTTCCTCTATGCATCACATTTTCTTTGTAATCAAATCATTCTCAAACAATCCAAGCGATTTTTTCAACTTTAATGCTGGTTTACTAGGTTGTGGTAAAAAATAAAGTAGACTGGTTTATACACTGTAATGCTTCCATGTGTTATTTTTGAGAAGGAGGCTGGCAGTGACTTCGGGACAAATTCAGAATAAGTACACTGAAACATTTAGAGGAAATTGCAATATAGGAAATGCAGGTATTATACCTGAAATAAATTAGCAATTAGAGTGAGTTCCCTCCAACTGCAGACAAGGATGACGAGGCCTTTGATGACGAGGCCTTTGATGACCGGTGTACTTCGTATTTGCAAAGGTAACTTCATATAAATATTAGTGTTGGGTGGAATATTCAATTCAGCCTAAGGAATTTGGCCGGAACTCCGCATTACAATAGTAACGTAGAGTTCTGGGTAAATTCCGCCAATCGCCATGTGGTGGAATTTTTTTCTCGTGCGAAACTCCAGAATGGTAAATTGCCGAGCGAGATTTGGCATCCCCTAGCACGATTTGAGGTCGCTAGGACAAGAGATTTTTCAAACAAGAGCGGTTGTGACTGTTCACGGTCAGAAGGCCTGAAAGACCTGCACTGGCTCCCCGTCAGCAAGAGAATAACGTTCAGACTCCTCACCCACGCACACAAGGCCCTCCACGACCTGGGCCCAAAGTACCTCAACGACCGCATGACCTTCTACACGCCCACACGCCAGCTACGATCAACCAGCCACGCCCTCGCCACCGTACCACGCATCCGCAGAACCACCGCCGGAGGAAGATCCTTCTCCTACCTGGCAGCCAAGACCTGGAACTCCCTCCCCACTCACCTTCGGCGAACCCAGGACCATCTCTCCTTCAGGAAGCAGCTCAAGACCTGGCTGTTCGAGCAGTAACTTACCCCCTCCCCCAGCGCCTTGAGACCCTCCCGGGTGAGTAGCGCGCTCTATAAATGCCGTGATTGATTGATTGATTGAAGGCTGCCACTGTAGTAGAACTTCTACTTGAGCGGCAGCAAACTCAACTCTAGTAGTTGCGCCATCTGGTGCACCGTGTGGTGCCGCTACTTTGAGCTAAATCACACTGAGCAGCTCGACTAGGTTATTTCTGCCCATTGGCTGAATTCTGAGGCACTATGAGACAAACAGGGTCACTGCAATTACAAGTTTCTGCGGCCGCAGCATTTTCAGCATGATCAAGGATTTTCTTCATTTGTCAGATTATGCACCATTTGCTGCATATAATACAAAGAGTTCACCAAAAAAAAAAAAAGGTTTCTAGCTCGAAAGAATAAAAAGTTATTTAACAAAAAGAGCTAGCTGCAATTTCTGTAAAATGTAAACAGTCACCTGCATTGTGGTAATACAAGTTGTACGCTGCTATTATGGACTCAAAAACCCAGCATGCAAAGTGTTGTTTACAATGCTAGAATTAGCCTAGGTGTTATGCATGACATTAAGCTACTTGACAGATATGTTTTGCAAAGTCATCTAGTCCATTTAAAAAGACCGCTTGATTCACTCATATAACCAAAAGTAAGCACTGCTCATATTTTGTGAGGGTTCCCTCTTTCATTCACATCACTAATTAAAACCAGCATTAGCAATGGAAATCGTCTCATCTTTTGTATAGTGGTAGGTTTATCACAGAACTCCACATCACAACAAAGATACAACAAAGACATTAGTAAAGCCACCTTCCCTAACACAGAAAAGAAGTAAAAGCTGTGTCGCAGAAGGGACATCACACATGCAATGCAACTACAACACAGGTAGCTAACACACGAAAGAGGCAGGGAAAGCATATAAATAACTGTTGTACACTCTCCGTGAACAGAAACATGCAGAATTACAACAGGCTGGAAACAAGCAGCCAAACCTATGTAGTTACCATATATCCATTTACTCCTATAGGACGATGAACCCTCACCTACCTAGCGTGCTGGGCATTTTATTTGATTACACCTTCATTTGTCTTTTCACCGTTTTCTCCTACCCTAGATACCCTCATGATCTACATTCACATCTGCCTCTTGCACCCTTCTTCTATCTCATTTTAATCTATTATGCACAACTATTCTACACTCTTATCATTTTCGCCATTCTCCCAACCCCTCTCACATACTCTATTCCATTCTTCTCTCCACTACTTCAGTCTCAGTCTACATCCATCAAGCAAAGAAAGAAGCAGATTTCCTCATCAAAAAAGATCCGAAAGTGCCTTATTTTTACATTCTACCCACAATTCACAAGGGCATTATCCCGCCGCCGGGTAGACCAATTGTTTCAGGAGTGGACTCACTCCTTGAGCCCTTATCCAAATTTTGTGACCACTTTCTACAACCCTTGGTAAGAAAGACACCCTCATTTTTACAGGATACTGGGGATGTCTTACGCCCGATTGATGAGGTCCAACACACCAATGAGATTAGTTTGTTGGTCACCCTGGATGTGGAGGCCCTCTAAATGAACATTCCTCAAAGAGCCACTTTGAGTGTGATAGAGGATGCCCTCAGTAACGAAATTTAGGACTCCCCCACGCCGATCCCTTTTGTTCTCGAATGTGCCACCCTTGCTCTAACATAGAATTTCTTTGAATTCAATAATCAGTTGTACCACCAAACCCAGGGCACTTCCATGGGTAGTACATTTGCTCCTAGCGTAGCATGTCTATATATGGCGGCATTTGAGAAAAGACTGATCTTGGATATCTCCAACCCTTACAAAACCAACTTACTACTATGGAGGAGATATACAGATGACATTCTAATCCTTTGGAAAGGGGAAAAAGCTAGTTGTGGAGAGTTCTGTAGATGGATTAACACCCTCAACCCTTATCTCCGTTTTACGAGCACCATCTCTCACACAAACATCCCCTTCCTAGATCTCATGATTAGGCTCACAGATGGACAACTCAGTACCACCATCTACAAAAAACCAACTGACTGCAACAGCCTCCTCCTTTACAGTAATCATCATCCCAAAGCACGGAAAGAAAATCTTCAATTTTTTTACAACGGAATTGCAGCTTTGTAGAGGACTACAAAATGGAGGCAGAACGACTCTCTAACAACTTAAGCAGCTGTGAATATCCCCACCGGAGCATTTCACTCTCGAACAAACGAGCTAGGAATAACAATCGGGAGGCACTATTAGAAACACAAACTGACACCCTCACTTGTGTAACAACCTACACCCCTGATTCTAACCGAATTCGGAAAATCATTAGGAAACATTGGGGCATTTTACAGACAGGCACACTAGATCAGCAACCCCCTAGATTTGCATTTAAACGGACCAAAAACCTCAAGGACATGCTAGTCCATACCAGACCCTGGCTGACTCCCACAAACCCACAAAGACCACTATGGGGCCTCACCCCCGTTAAAGGACACTACCCTTGTGGGTCATGCACAGTTTGCTCCCGACGGAGGTTACCAAAGAAATTGTTGGATTCTCTAACTCATTTACATGGGCATTGAGGACCCATACGAATTGCAACACCAGCAATTGTATTTATATCATCACATGCCCGTGTAACTTACGCTACATAGGAATGACCACCAGGATGGTCAAAACCCGAATCACGGAACATCGTAGCAACATTCGATGCCATAAATTGAAAATCAGGATGTGCACACATTTCGACCAGAAGAAACACACCAGACACTTTACGTTGGGTAGTACTGGAGGCACACCCGAAAAAGAGCCCTCTTCATGAAAAAACAAAGGTGGATTTATCGTCTCTCAACAGATAAACTGGGATTGAATGAGGACATCCCTTGGAGTGAGCCCAACAGATAAAATCGGTTAGGATCACAGGGTTTTCCCTTGATCTGTCTTTTCCAAAAGGGTTTACACTTGCAACAGACACTCAAAGTGATCCATGCTATCCCGCATATCGGTAGCCCATTGGAGACTCAATAGAAGCATCTCATGGTTAAACTACTGACTCAATCTTCCCATGTTATCCCCTACTTCTCCTCCCTAGACTTTGTTGCGTGACTTGTTTCACATACATGGGCATATTTGGTAGATAGACACACACCTTTGACCATGTCCACCACGTATCTCCGTAATCTGGTGGGTGGTATGTCTTCCCACGGTACTTTGTGCATCCTGCAGCACAGGATTATCAACACATCGGGTCTTGTCATCACCATAATTGACCAACAACAATATGCTCCAACACTCCCGTAGATGGGGACCAATTCCACCTCTGGGTGGGTCCATCTAAACATCGCAGCCTTACTGTGCCCTGAACACATTCCAAGATGGCAGCCATTATATGACTTACTCATAGCAATATGCCACAACACACTATAAGATTGCGGCCATTTCCACTTCTGGGGAGGTCTTTCTACCCTTTAACGCACTCCATGATGGCGGCCATTCCCGCCGCCGGGGGTATCCTGGCGGACGCTCTAGTTTTGAGTGTTGGGTGCCTCCGCCCACTTCCGCCGGACTCGGGAGTAGAAAACGAGCACCTGCACAACTACTCTCTACCTCCCGGATCCCGGCAGTAAGTGGGTAGGTCTGCCAGCAAACTTGCCGCTGAGCAAACATGAGTATCCCTGCGATTCTCTCAGCCTTCGCGACAGTTGTCGCGTTTCTTGTGCCCTGCTTCTTGCATTTCTTAGTGCTACTTGCTGACTTGACGCGGTTTTTCTTTATTTTGTCTCTGCATGACTCCGTTCAGGACACTAGGTAATTCCAAGTGTCCTAACTGCCAAGAGTCGATGACGATTGTTACCAACCCCAAAGGGGTGAGTTCCTCTTTATGCTACCATGGTGTATGTTCCACCATGCTCATTTCATGAGCTGGTTACTTACTAGCTCGTTTTTAACTCGTGTGGCTGTCGCATTGTTTTTAAAGATTTATAACGATGGGTTTTCAACATGCCATTTCCCAAGGGGACACTTGTATATTACTCAGGATTTGTGTTGGACTGCATTAATGAATTATATGTCTGATGCATGATGTTTTGTTTCATCAGGTCGGTCATCCAACTTCAGGTACCACACTTTAGGTTTGGTTTATCAGGGTCACTTTACCAGACAAACCATTCACGGTGTAGAAAGCATTTTTCTCTAATCTTGACGAATTGCCGCTAGATCTGAGGACTATTCAGGCAAGAAACATGTTGACCACTTTACAGTGCGCCATCCCTGAAACATTATTTCAGTAGTGCGCCTCCCTGTTTTTAATCAGGTTGAAAGTCTCACTGATTAAATAATTCTCTCTGGAACTTCCATACCCTGTTTTAATACTCACCCTGATCATTTACCTGCACTTCATCCATCTACACACCTAGGCCCCTCACCCCACCAAACGGCACTTTGGAATAAAAGATCTCCGCCAAAGAGACCCTCATAGGGAGCCCGTCGGGTATTGCAGCGCTGACCTGACGAGGAGCACGCCCTATGATGAAGCACAACACCTTGCCGGGTGTGTGAGGGCCCTAATTCCAACAGGAGGAATTCCGCATTCCTTCTGTAATCTCCTAGGACTGAAGACCACCCAGTCCTATTGTCCCCTCCTTCTACTCTTAGGAACTGCATACCTTTTTGGTTTGATTACATCCATCAAGCGGCAGCACAAGGATTTTTGCCATCCCTAGTTCAAAATAAATTTTTCTTTACTACCCAATCTAGCAGCTGTCCCTTATTTGCGGTCTCTGCTGTAAATATGCACCGGTTATCTCATGTGTCTCACCCATCCTCTTTTCACATCTACTCTCCTGAACTCTTTTTTCATCATTCATCACCTTCATTTTCTTAAATACGTGACCCTCATACTTTCTCTCAACTCTTCACTTCGTTCTCTCTCACATACCTTCCTCTCACTTTTCATTCGCACCCATTTTGTCAATCATTCGATACCCTGCTCTCTATCCTTCAAATTTCCCTCACACTAACCACACAAAGCATTTCCCGACAGACAACTAAGTATTTCATCACATACATTACTTTCTCACATCTTTCCTTCACATATCTTCAAAATTCGCCTTAACCTCACACCCATTTCTCAAAGGCAATATTTTCTGTCCCACGCACTCCTATTACCAGCCCCTTGTCTCGCACTCAAAGAAATGCTCCCGACACACACATTTCATTCCCTTTTGGAAATCATCCATTCTCCTTACAAATCTTACGTGTCCTCGTCACGCAATGAATCTATCTCACACTAAACATTCCCTTGCTCACTTTGGCCTTTTTGCTCCCTCTTAAACAGATACATACATTAAAGAACAGCAGTGGTTTTTATGGTCCCTTGCTCCAGTTTTAATGTTCACTAAACTTTTTTGAAAAGGACGCTGGTGAAAATAAGGCTGTATTCCATCGATTAACAATATCAACTTAGAGGCATTGCTGATATGGTCTGAAGAGAAATGCCTTAGCAGATCATAAATTCATATCAATGTTATGATTATTCCAAAATGAAACATGCATATTTAGGTGGCAAATTGCTGCAAAATGAAAGTTTGGGGTCATTTACAAATTAACCACTTGTCAGCTAGGCCTTTCCCCCCCCCCCCCTGTGCTAAGCCTTTTTTGGCTATTTGTGGTAGTTCGCGCTTAGGCCTCTAACATTTTGTCCACATAAGGTATCCATGCCAAATTTGCTTCCTTTTCTTTCAACATCCTGAGGATTTTCAAGGTACCCAGGATTTGTGGATTCCCCTGGAGGCGACCCAAAAATATGCCACAATACAGCAACATTTTGGTTTTTTGGGGAAAAATGGGGGAAAAGTGCTGCAGAAGAAAGTCTGTTTTTTTCCCCTGGTATCAACAAAGGGTTTGTGGTGCTGAAATCACCAGCTTTCAGGGACAGGCAGACATTTGTAAGAAAATCTAAATTTTCTACACAGTTTTGGCATTTTACTGGAACATAGCCCATTTTTACTATTGTTTTTGCTTTGAATCTCCTTCCAGTTAGTGCTAGAAATGGGTGTGAAAGCAATAATGGATCCCGTAAAGCTATACATTTCAGAAAGGTAGACAAAATTCTGAATTTAGCAAGAGGTCATTTGTGTAGATCCTTCAAGGTTCTCCTATAGAAACTAACCATTGAAATAAAAAATTATTGAAATCGAGTTGAAAAAAAACAGCCATTTGTGCCAGCATTTTCACCTGTAACAACTTCTAAATATAGCAGATTTTTTAAAGCAAAATACAGTTACGTCTGCTGTACCCTTCTGGTTGTGGTGATATAGAGGGGCTTGTAGGTTGACCAAGAACCCAAGGTACCCAGAGCCAATAACTGAGCTGTGCTTGATTTTCAATGTGTACCGGGTATATAGCAATTCATTTGGCAAAATATAAAGAGTGAAAAATAATTTTCAATGTGTACCGGGTATATAGCAATTCATTTGGCAAAATATAAAGAGTGAAAAATAGGTATCAAGGAGACCTATGTATTTCCAAAATGGGAACAAAATATAGAATTTAGAAGCAGTAGTTATTTGCACATCTCCGAAATTGTGGGTACCCATACTAGCATCTTTATTAGAGGACATTTTTCAAAGTGACTTCTTTTTTACACATTGTCTTACATTCGGAAGGCAGAAATGCATAAAGTTAAAAGGTAATAACACTTGTTCTACAATTCTGTGTTCCCCTAAGTTTCCCGATAAAAATGGTACCTCACTTGTGTGGGTAGGTCTAGTGCATGTGACAGGAAACGGCCCTAAACGCAACTTGGGCACATAACATTTTTCCAGTGAAAACTGACCCTTTTTTCGCAATATGCCTAGCTATGGATTTTGGACCCTCGGTAAGCCGGCACCTAGGGAAACCTAGCAAACCTGTACATTTTTGAAAACTAGACACCCAGGGAAATACAGGATAGGGTGGCCTGTGCTGCTCTGTTCTGTTACACTGAATCCCTTGCAATCCTCAAGCTTTAACAACAACAAAAAAAACCTCACTTTTGTGGAATCTGCATGGAGCCACAAACTTCCACCCACTCAGCATTCCCCCAAATCTCCCGATAAAAAGGGTACCTCACTTGCGTGGGTGGGCCTTGCGCCAGCGACAGGAAGCACCCCAAAACGTACTGTGGAGACTTAAAAATGATCAATCGCAAAACTACCTGGTTTTGCAGGGAAGTCACCTTCGTTTTTGGTCCAGGGCTCAGAGGTCATCTAGGGAAACCTACCAAACCCAAACATTTCTGAAAACTAGACACTTAGGGGAGTCCAGGGAGGTGCGGCTTGCGTGGATCTCCCAACATTTTCCTACCCAGAATCCCCTGCAAACCTCAAATTGAGCTAAAGAAAATCATGTTTTCCTCACTTTTCTGTGTGGAAAAGTTGTAGGATCCCCAGGCCGCCAAAAATGTCCTTCCTTCCAGCTTTCCGCCTACGTCTTCCGATAAAAATAGTACCTCACTTGTGTGGGTGGACCATGTACCCGCAACAAAAAAGGGCCCAAAATGTATTGTGGAGACATCAAAATTATCTATCACAAAATGACCTGGTTTTGCAAGGGGGTACCCTGCATTTTTGGTCCCTGGCTTGGAGGCCATCTAGAGAAACCTACCAAATCCAGACAGTTCTGAAAACTATACACCCGGGGGAGTCCAGTGAGGTGTGGTTTGCGTGGATCCCCCAATGTTGTCCTACCCAGCATCTTAACAATTGGACATTGATTGATTCCTATGTACAGACCGCTAGGAAATACCATTTGGCTAATACCATGATAAAGGCTACTGGTAGAACTTTTACAGGCAATAAACCTACAGGGCCTAGTGTTTAACAAGCTTATAACTTCTATCCTGCTTTTATATTTCATGGGTGACATACTTTAACTAGCAAATTCGGTTTTCTGCAAGTTTAAGGAGTTTAATTATATGCCACTAGATCTGAATTTTGTGCAAGTGAGCGCTATCCTACTCAATTCAGTGCTCATTTTCCCTGGTAGACCATAACAGCTGGGTGTAATCTGCTGAGAAATTCTATGTCAGGACCGGAGACAAGGATTATGCTGAACTCTTCGCTAATAATAAAAATTATTATAGCAGCCTTTAAAAAAAAAAAAAAGTTCGCTTTTCTTTAAAAAAAAAATTTTAAGCAAAGAACCATCTTTAATCTTTCTTTATGAAAAGAAAAACACGCAGAACTAACAGTCCCATGAGTCTCTGGGTGGGCACTCCCAAAACAACCAATCACAACACAGCAGTAGTCCACAACGGTGGCCAATCCGGATCCTCCTGTGCCTGTAAAAGCCCTTCTTTGGCTGTGATCCCCCTCTTTCTTTGCTGCTCAGAGCCTACAGTGAAGTCGTTTTTTCCTTTTTTCCCCGATCGAGGAATGAGAGCGCTAATGTTATGCTCATTTTCGTTGTAAATTTACATTGTTGAGCTGACAGCGTTCATCGCTAAAATTCTCAGGCAGCAGGAGTGTCTTTCTGCTTTTTTGTGGCCGATAATTACAGTGCAGTGCTGCGGTCCTCCGCCTTCCAGATCGCGCGGTGTCTCCGGCAGCTTCGCCCTCAGACGCGCAATTCCTTTCAGTTATGATACTGACAGGATCCGATGCGCGTTGGGTGTTCAGCCTGCCAGAGCCATGCTGGTGAGCGACACCCCGCGTATGGGGTCCGTACTGAATTAAATCCTGCTCTCTGCTTGAAAGAGCAGACGCCCAGTGTTGTCAATACCAGGGTTAGTATTCTGTGTGTTTGTTGACTCCCCACTGGGGTCTGTATATTGCCAGTAACCACACAGGCCAGTTGAGGAAACATACTCCCAGGCCAATAACCCCTCTAATACCACTGGGACCAGGAGGAGTGTTCCTGGGGCGTGGAACCATTCTGGTGCGTCTTTGCTCACAAACGAAATCTGTGACTGCACCCTCAGTCCCCAATCAGCAGCCATAGTCTGTCCATATACCCCTAGTGCAGCACGAGTAGCACCTTTTTGTCAGCAGTATAAGTCTACACTACCCTATATTGTTTCCCTTTGGGATAATAGTACATACTTGCTCCTCATGGAACCCGCATGAGTTTTATGAGGACTCTTTGGGATAGCTCCCTTGGGACAATGACTTCTATAATGTGGTGGATGCCTCTATCTACCTGGCGGTTAATTTGGCTATGGGCCCCATGGAGGAGCACCTCGTGCAGCTCATCACGCGTGAGTGCACCAAGAGACCACAGACAGCGCTAGACGTGCCAGGCCCTTCCTCTGTACCCCTAGCCCCACTGGAGACAGACTCTGCACTGGCGAAGCGCCACCGGGAGGAAGGCATTGACCTAGACACCTTTGAGCTCTTAAAACACGCCTTTATGGCGAAGAGCCTCCCGGCCTTACCTCCATCAACCCCAGAACACCAGCTACAAACCCCTCCCACCCCCCTTATCCCCAGAACCCCACAATAAGCCTCCTTCTGATGAAGAGGCAGGGTCATCTAGACCATGGCGCCCGCCCCCTCCTCCCAGTGAAGTGCCTTAAAGGACACTACAGTAAGACACTGACCAGATCCTACATTCATGGTCAGCTGAATGGATTCCCTGCGACAAGGTGACGCATTACGTGGCCAACCCCCTACACAGACCATTAGAAATAGAGGCGCATAGTTACCTGAGAGCGGAGTGCCCTAGACCCAGTTTAGAGAGGAAAGTGGCCCAAATGCCTGAAATTGACCCACAAATGGCTACATTCCTGGCCAAGTTTATTAAAGACCCTAGGAAAGGGATAGATCGCTCCTGGCAAGCTTGCCAGGACAAGCTTTTGGACGCTGTAGGCCCTTTGACAAAGATACTTGACATGGCGGAGGATACCAAAGCATTGGATGCCATGATCTCCCTAGAAACTAGGATGGGCGCAGAGAGCAGTTATCTTTTTGAGTAACGTCAACTGCGCTCTGTCCATGGAACACAGATGGTCTCTGCTGATTAATGTGGACCCCAACGCTTGGGGACCTGGCCGTCTCAGAGGCAGGAACGGTGGCTCAAGGGGGTATCTTCGGAGACCCCTTTGTCAAATAACTCAGGAAGTTCTTCAATACATTCACTTCTTTAGATAAGGCCCAGACGTCAAAGAGGTGTTGCGCTCTCGGGTTTTCCAAGGGGCTGCCCTGGTAGGGGCCGCTTCAGCCGGCCTGCTTTGCATCTTAACCCAGAGGGCAAGGCACCAGGCGAGGCTATGGTTACCTGGACCAATCCAGCTTCACAAAAGTTTATCCCACAAGGGTGCAGCAATTTCGGGGAAAATGCTCCAGAGGACATGCCGCAAACACCAATTCCGGTGAGTATTTACCCCTTTTCCAGGGGACAAGTGGGCGGCAGGCTCGCAGTGTTCGCGCATGCTTGGCGCTAACGGCAGACACGTGGGCCTGCAGACCACAGAGTTTAATGGGACCTCCTTCCCAGCCCGATCCAATTCTCTGCAGCGGAAGCAGAGTTAATAGATGCAGAAGCCACGCTTCGGTGGCCAAGCGAGCGATCCAGCCACCTGCGATCCAGCCGACTGCCATCCAGCCTCATGGTTTTGTCAGCAGCATTTTTCTTGTGGACAAGGGCGATCGGGGTCAACGTCCAGTTATAAATTTGCGGGAATTCAATGAGAGGCTAGTGTACCGACATTTCAAGATGGAGGGTATATTAACCTCCTGCGAGATGTCCTTTGGCCACTGGTTTGGATGGGGCGTTGCGACATAGAGGACGCGTACCTGGTGATTCCCATATTTCCACCACACCAGTGTTTCCTTCAGCTCCGCCTTACTTTCAGACTGTCCTCCGCTCCTTGGTGCTTCACCAAGGTTCTCAGACCAGTGGTGGAGCACCTTCAAGCGTGCGCCATCTGCCTCATTGTTTATTTGGGCGACATGCTCCTCATGGCCCAATGCCCTCAGCAGCTGTCTCTCCATTTACAAGCAGCAAGAGACCTCATGGAAAGTTTGGGGTTCATAATAAACTAGGGAAAATCCCTTCCAGTTCTGTCCCAGATAACATTTTTGGGGTTTCCAATCGGCTCCTTGACTGCTGTGCTCAGCATACTGTCACAGAAGGTTACAAAGATAAGACACGAGTTATGGCACACTTTGGCAAAACCACGTCCTTCTTTTCACCAGATTGCCCGTCTAGTCAGGCTGCTGTCTTCCTCCATCAAGGCCATTTTTCCGGGCTCCTTGCATTATTGGGCCTTACAACGGCTCAAGCCACCGTACCTTCGCAATGGTCTTACTTACTCCCAAACAGTCAACCTTACAGATGAAGTGCAAGACGAGATTTCGTGGTGGCTCACACATGGAGGCCTGGAATTGGAGGGCGATCTTCAGATCAGCCCCAGACCTCCTCATAGAGTCAGATGCCAGCAGGTCCAGTTGGGACGCGCATTGTGGCAAGTTTTCCACAGGAGGGTCGTGGTCTCCTCAGGAACAGTCACTGCACATCAATTACTTGGGGCTTTTCGCCGGCTCTTTTGCGGTCCGATGTTGGACAAGGGACAGAGCCCAGTCGTGTGAAATGCTCAAGATGGACAATATGTCAGCAGTCAGATACATCAACCATCTTGGAGGCGGGGTGTGGCTAAGCAACATAGCGACCTAGACGCGGAGCCCCGGAGCTCCTGCCGATAATGAAATCCGTCATAATCCTTTGAATGCCCACCTGAAACAAGAACTGTCAGGCTGCACCATGGATGTGTGACACCATATGGCCAAAATCTGGCACGCAGCAGAACATGGAAGTGGCAGCGAGGATGGTGATCGTGAGACCCACTGCACGGCCAAGGTCCGAGACTGCGGTGACATGCTGTTTCCGGGTCGCTGCGGGTGCCGACACTCACTTGCGAGTGCTGCGGAGACACCCTAGAAGAAGTGAGTCGATCGGGAATCCAAGCGCCGGAGTGTTACGGGCAGCCGACGCGCTGCTGGCCAGGGGATCAAACACTCAACCCCTCTCCCCCCACAGCGCACCATATCAGTGAGTAAATAGTTTAAAGGGTCCCAACAGACCTGGGTCAGAGGGCCCGGATCGAAGGCAGTAACATAGGTCCAGCACCCAGGGCCAGGACTACAAGGCGAGGCTCCCCACAGGGAAAAAGCAGTCAGGGATTGGTGGTTTACAGGGCCTCAAAAATACTAGGGCCTCCACGCCGGGCGTGCTGACTCTGCAAGTTCATGGCCAAGGATAAAGGATGCAAGAATGTGCAGACCAACAAAATAAATAACTTTGCCATGCCATTGCAAACAGATGGGGCGACAGGGGGTGCTGGCCTGCAGGTCCCGACTGGGGAACAGGAGGCCCCCACGCTTGCGGAATTATTGGCTGAAATTAAGGGATCCAGAGACCTCACCATAGCCAAGATAGACACTGTCGCACTGGACATGGGGGTGCTTTGTGCAGATGCCCGGAAGATATCGGACAGGGTCATTGCCACGGAGGGTGAAGTGCAAACCATACAATCAGAACTGGCCTCACTGAAAAAGACTGACGGAGCGCCGGTCTAGGACCACACGACTGGAGGAACAAGTCGAAGATGCAGAGGGGCGAACTAGTAGGAATAACCTTCGCATAATTGAGATCCCTGAAAAGGTGGAGGGATGGTTGATTGAACTCTTTTTGGAAGACTGGATCCTGAACACACTGCATCCTAAAACGTTATCTAACTTCTTCACAATCGAGCGGCACCCGGTCAGATTCAGACTATTACGGACACGGATGAGCCTCCCCACCCACGCAGAGAGACCAAGTGCAGAGGAAGGGGAACGTCTAAAGGAGAATGAACGGTGACCTACTCACTAGGACAAATTTCTGTATTCTCTTGCCTAACTGCTCACTTGCTTTAATGCTCAAGTATGACCACTGACCGGATGCTTTATGAAAATTGTTATAAGTATTCACACAACATATGTAGTTATAGGAGGGAAGCTAAAGGCCGAAAGGAGGTATCTATTATTGGTAACAGGGTAATATGTATTCTAATCGGCGGGATGCTCTAAGTGGGCCATGGTCTGACGGGTGGGCTGAGGGCCTCGCCAGAACTTGGGCCCTCTGCTAACAGTGGAAGATGACACGGAGGCCGTTGACTCTTCAGGGGGTATGGGGCGGTGTATCCTGCGTGAGAGCTAGGTTGGGGTGGGTTCTCCATTTCGGACACACTGCCCGAGGGAGGGGGGACATTTTGGGGTTTGTTACAGTTTTATTGGGGAACTTGTGGCTCAGATTGACCGTCAGGTTGAGATACCAGAGTGTGCGAGAAACAGGAAGGGGACTAACGGGGGGGGGGGGAGGGGTTGGAAGGGGGAATTCCAAGATGCCTAAAGCCTACAACAGCACTGATGGCCGCTGACTGGAAATGTATGACCTGGAATGTCCGGGGATTGGGTAGATATGTCAAGAGGCAGAGAATACACTCATACCTGTGCAGGTATGGTGTATCAATAGCCTTCTTGCAAGAAACACATATGGGGAGCATGCTTACCCGCCCTACGACGCAGATGGCGGGTGCAAATCATCACAACTATGTATTCTAGCTATGCTCAGGGAGCGTTGATTTGGGTGGCACCTAGGGTTCCATTTGTGGCGAGAGAGGTTAAAATAGACCCGGGAGGCCGGCATGTGATCGTAGCTGGTACGCTGGATGCAAGGGAAATATGCTTGGTGAACGTGTATGCCCTGACCAACGAGGATCCTTCTTTCTATAGTAGAATCCTGGGAACAGTTATGGAACACAAACAGCCTGCAGTAATCCTGGCAGGAGACTTAAACTGTGTGCTAAATGGTACAGTAGATCGCTACCCCCCTAAAGTGGCCACTAAACCGGCAATGACAGGTGCATTACTGGAACGGATTAAAGTTATGGGGCTACACAATGTCTGGAGGGTGTGCCATACCCTGGGTAAGGAGTATTCATGTAATGTGCCTGCCGCGGGCACATATAGCCGGATAGACTACTGTCTGGTATCGGATGTAGTGATGCAATGGGTTACTGCATCTTCATATCTGGCTCGCCGTCTCTCAGATCACTCCCCCCCTGTTGGTTTCTATTAGTATGCAGGTGCAGATACCCGTGGTCCCCGCTGTGGAGAATGAGTGTGGAAGCATTATCAGATCAGGTGTTTGTGCACGAGTTAACAGGGGTGTTGGATGGCTATTTTAATTTTAACTGGGGTTGTGCCTCATCTAGGGCAATGGACTGTGATGCCATGAAGGTGGTATTGAGAGGGGAGTGTCTGAGGATAACATATGGTGTTAAGCGACAACTCCTCAGCGACCACGATAGGCTTGAGAAGCGTCTAGGGGCATTAGAGAAAGACTTGTGGAACTCTCTTCCTCTTCAGCTACGTAGGGAACTTAATCACCTTGTCTTCCGCAAGCTGCTGAAAACATGGCTCTTCCCTAAATGATTCTGTGAAGCTTCAGTTATCCGCCAGCGCTGGGATGCCTACGGGTAGCTATGCGCTTTATAAATGCTGCTTCATTCATTCACTTGATAGAATGACCCCTTAGTCTGCAGGAGTGCAGGGACGAAATTCTGGAAACTTGGGACAGGCTTGATAAGTTCACCCGCTCCACCTATAAAAAGAGGTTACACATGGAGAGCGATAAAGCGAGCCGTGTGCTTGCAATGCTTATTCGCAGTGAGAGTTTACATCCACCAATATCGGGGCTCCGAGACAAACAGTGTAGACTAAATTCCTCACAGCAAGCGATACTGGAAGTGTTTACGGAACACATGCAGGGCCTATATAGAGCCCCGGAGACAACCAGCCCACTAGAGATTCGGTCATATCTGGAGGGGAAACGATTGAGAGGAGGACAGTCTGCTCTTGGATGCCCCCATCACAAAGGGGGAGATATTGACGGCTATCAGAACCCTAAAGTCAGCCAAGGCCCCAGGCGGAGATGGCCTGCCGGCTGAGTTTTACCGCTGTCAGCAGGAAAAACTGGCTGAGCGATTACTAGAGGTGTATCAGGAGGTCTATGAGAGGGGGTGCTACCGGAGTACCTGAGGGAAGCGATAATAGTGATGCTACCAAAGCCTGAGAGATAGCCAGGTGGTCTCTTCTTACCGTCCACTGTCAATGCTAAAGGTAGACCTGAAAATTTAAAGTAAAGTATTGGCCAGGAGGTTGTTGGGCTATCTACCACAATTAATAGCGAATGACCAATGTGGATTCATCCCTAACAGGAACACACAATGTAACCTGCAGCGGCTGTCGCTGATGCTCCATTCCCCTGCCCTACGCGAAGGGCAGTACACTTTGGCGCTACTGGATATCGAACAAGCGTTCAATTCACTCTCCTGAGAATTCCTTTAAGAAGTATTGTATAAGATGGGCATCGGAGAACACTACTTAAAAGGGGTGCAATTATTGTATAAGGAACCCTCAGCCAGGGTACAAATAGGTAGGTTTGTGTCGCGAGTCTTTGCGCTGCACACGGGAACCAGACCGGGATGCCCACTGTCGCCGCTCCGCTTCGCGATAGCCATGGAGCCTCTTGCTAGTCGCCTGCGGGATGTGTTACATGAGTGGGGAGTACAGGTCGGGGACACCAGGCACGTGGTGTGGCTCTATGCAGATGATGCATTGGTGTATTTTTGGAGCCCTAGTCAATCGGTCCTGATCATGCTGGAAGCTCTGGAGGAGCTTGGTGACCATACCGGACTGTGCGTCAACCGCTCAAAGTCTAAGCTGTTCCCTCTGAGGACTCTGATCTGGCGATCGGAGGCAGATATGCCGACACTGGCCCTACCCCGGGCGATGAAGTGCGTGAAGTACCTAGGTATAAGGGTCACAATGGGAATGGGCATATGGGCACTATGCCAGTTTCTCAACATTGAGAGGTCTAGGTCTTTGCAGAGATGGCGGGGGTGACTGTGGGACTCTGGGAGATCTTTACCCTAACAGATTTATAACACTAACGGACGCACCAGAGACATTCCAGCTGGGATCTGGACAGTTTTTGCAATACGCAAAGATTGCGGCAACCACTCGAGAGATATGGCAGTCGTTCCCTGACGCGCCACCTACTTCCCGAACGCTAGAAGGTATCCTAATGATGGCAGGAGGCAAAAGGTTGATCTCACATTTATACAGAGCCCTGAGGGAGGATGCCCCCAGAAAAGCACTTTTGGTGCAAGAGTGGTGGGAGGCACAGGTGTAAAAGCCCCTTACTGAAAGTGATTGGGAAAAGGACCCCCTCATGGATAAGAGTACATCCACAAACGGGAGGTTTAAGCTCCTTCAATACAATGTGGTACATCAGGTATACCTGGCTCCCAGTTGGCTGCAATCTATAGCACTTGTTGGAGTGCCCTAGATGTAGAGGGCAGCCAGCAGACTTCCTACACATGCTATGGAGCTGCCCGATATTGAGGAGTACTGGCAGGGGGTGAGTTAATAAATGGCATGTGTATTTAAGAGGATGAGATAATCTGATGTTATTTGTGTAATGTATACAATGTCTTTACATCTTTGACATGCCAATAAAAACTTTTTTTTTTTTTTAACCATCTTGGAGGCACGCACTCCAAGGTCCTTTCGCACCTAGCGACCAACTTTTGGCAGTATAGCCTGGACCACCAGGTCTCGGTAACAGCGGAATACCTGATGGGCCAGGAAAACCATGTGGTGGACTGGCACTCCCGCCATTTGCAGGATTCTAGCCTCTGACAACTGGATCCGGGAATGTTTGAATAGTTGCAAGAAAAGTGGGGCCATTTTCAGTGGACCATTTGCATCCAGGCTAGACCATCAGTTGCCCTGGATCTTCAGCTGGAGACCGGACCCACAGGCAGCCGCAACGGATTGTTTTCTAAAGGATTGCGCTGCGGAGAAGGGATATCCCCTACCTACCTCCCTCTCCCCCCCCCTCCCTTTCGCCATGATCACTCTAGCATTAACCCAGATCTGGAGACAACGGGTGGAAGTGGTCATTGTCACTCCGTTCTGGAGGTCTCAAGTGTGGTTTCCGGTTCTACTGGAACCTTCCTGGAAGTCTCCAATCAGACTCCGCCAGTTTCCTCACATCCGTCTCAATCCAGTTCGGATTCCCCACAAATTGGTAATGGAGGGCTCCCTCCTCTTGATGGCATGGTGGATTACAGGGGACGATAATCAATCCCAAGACTTTCGTGCCAAGCAGAGGAACTCCTATCTAAGGCGTGGGCAGACAGCACAGTCAAACGGTACAAGTCAGCTTGGACCAGATGGAAGGGGTTTGGATCCTATGGTCTCTGATGTCATTCAGATATTGAATTTTTTCGGCGGCCCTAGCCACTGCAGGTTTGGCATATAGGTCTATCAACATCTTCTGCTCCGCCATCTCTGCCGGTCACTCTGGTTGAAGGTGCGCTGGTGGAAGAGCATCCTTTTGTCTGCAGACTCCTTAGAGGATTTAGACTGTCTCTCCCACCTGCTCTGAGATACTCTGTGCTTTGGGACGTCAACCAGGTGCTCAACCTGTTCCTATCTTGGCAACCAAACAGGTCTATCTCGTAAAGAGCTCTCTGCCAAGCTGGCAATACTACTATGCCTAGTTTCGGATGTCCAAGCCCTTGATAAAACAGGTAGGGTATTTTCCCCTTTGGGAGGGGAATTGACGATTTGTAAACTAACAAAATCCAATACGAGGACTATCACGTACCCAGCTTTTCCGGATTCCCAGAAACTGTGTGTGGTTCAATGTCTGAAAGCGTGTGAGCAAAAGTCCGATGAGTTTCGACCCCCGGGTGAGAGGCAACTTTTGATCACACTGAGGAAACTGCATACGTGGGTGTCCTCGCTCACTATTGGACGATGGGTGCAGTGGGTTATGCAAGAGGCAGGCATCGACCTGACCGCCTTTGGAGAACATTCTGCCAGAGAAGCCATGGCCTCCAAAGCTTTCTGCCTGGGGGCGAGATTAGAGGACATTATAAGTGTTGCGGACTGGTCCTCAGAGTCTAATTTTAAGAGTTTTTACTTCAAGCTGGTGCTGTATATGGCTCATTTGGTGGCGAGCGAGGTTTGAACCAGCACAATCATTGTCTTCAGAACAGACATAGAATGAAAATTGTTCCCAACTATTGTGGAGGAAAGTTTCAATTCTATTAAGGACACTGAGGCGAGGATTATCCCACCCGGCGAGAAGGTGTTCTCTTCCTGGAACCCACCCTAGGGTGCAAGTACGAAGTTTTTTTCATATGATAATGTACAGTGTTAATGTATGCTCTTAAGAATTGGTTGATGATGTTTTTTCACAATGCTTTAATCATCTAGCCTGTACATGAATATGAAGATCCAACCCGATTCCTCTCTTTTGGTCATATGCGCAAAGGGGGGGGGGGGGCAAGGAAGGACTAATTCAGGCACAGGAGGATCTGGATTGGCCACCATTATAGACTACTGTTGTGGTTGGCTGTTTTGGGAGTGCCCTCCCAGAGACTCATGGGACTGTTTGTTCTGCGTATTTTTCTTTTCAAAAAGAAAGATTAAAGATTGTTCTTTGCTTTTCTTTTCAAAAAGAAGTTGAAACCAAATGTTTTTTAAAAGGCTGCTATATTAATATAGCATAGAGAGTTCAGCATGATCCTCGCCCCTCTGTGTCCTTAATAGAATTGAAATTTTCCTACACGATAATTAGGAACAATTTTCATTGTGCCAGATACCTTGAGCTCTCAGTTGTATTTAAGTAACAGGATAGGTGATTACTCTGGCCCTTGAGAACACCGCTATAGAGACCACACCCCTTCACAGTATCTGGCTAAAGCAGGTGTGTACAAAGATGTTTTAGAGTGCTACATCAATGTCAAATTAGGTAAATTTGTTTAATCTAGATTATATGTAATTTGTTTTAAGTGGCTATCCTGAAAATCTGGCAATAATGCAGCCATGCTAGACACTGTTGTGTTAAAGGATGGTCAAAAAAGAATGGAGAAGAGATCCATGTTGTGACAGCTTCAGACATTAAAAGCCATCTGCAAATGTGTATACTTTGTCTTTCTGGAACAGTGCAGTTTTCAAACACATAAAAAAATAGTCAACTGGTGAGCACCACATTTTTCACAACAGTCTTCTTGGAAAGAATGGCATTTGCCAGCACCTACCTCATTGTTGCCTAAAGCAGAACTAGTTCAAATTTACATCATCACAACAGAGGACAATATAAAGCTGATTGACTTGCTTACAAGTCTTCTGTTTGGAAGGATAGCAACAGTATTGTAGGACACATGGAGAACATTATTAATAAAACGGCATGGCTTCCCATCATTCAATTGTGACAATGCACAATTAGATAATCAAAAGGTGTATACATTCTAATTATTTACAACTCCGTATTGGAGAGCACCTGAAAAAAAAAGTCAAATAAACACCTACTCCAAAGAATCAATCAGCTTCCTAGGATCCACTGGTGGTTGATACACTAGCTCTTCAATGTGCTTTCTGTTGCAGTTTGCATATGCCGTTGACACGTGGATGAAGACTTCCAGTTTTTTCATCCTCTGTGCCAGAAGAATGAGCTGGCGAGTAGCAATCACATTTAGTTGCATTGCATCTCTGAAAGGAAACAATTAGAATAGACAGTTAACGAAATGAAAGGAAACGATAACGATAACGAAAACACATGAAAGATATCTAAATAACTTTCAAAAATAGTTTATTCACAAATAAAAAAAAACATTTCTGAATTTCAGAAACGTAAATAAAAAGTCCTATTCCTTAAACTATATTTGTGGCCAGCTGTGGAGAAAGCCCACATACCACAGTTTGTTTTTTATCAAAAGTATGCACTGGAGCCACTTTCTGGACTTTGAGCCTAACGGACAAATTACTTACCTTTGGCAACGCCTTATCTAGTAGAGACAATCTAGCCGCAGATTTCTTACCTTTGAATTTCCCAGGTGTCACTTTATCCGGAAGATTTTTCTTCGAGTAAAACCCTTGCGCTACGGTAGGGGACGTCAGTCGGCTATGCGTGTAGTCATTGGCGTCGTCTCTGCTGTTGTGACAGCCGCATCATCTATATAGGCGCCACCTCTGCACGTTGACGTCAGTTACTTTTCACAACTTTTCAGGCCAGGAGCGCGGAGCCATGAAGAACAGTCATTGATGTGTTTTGAACAACTAGGGCTCTGAAAGGGATCAACTCGGACCCTAAAATCCTGTCAGCATTGTGGGGAGGATGGGGAAGGAATCTGTGGCTAGATCATGTCTCTACCAGATAAGACGTTATCGAAGGTAAGTAACTTGTCCATCCGATAGAGACAGCTAGCCGCAGATTCCTTACCTTTGAAAAGACACCCAAGCAATCCCATCCTCAGAGGAGGGACTGTGGACAAGTTTAGACCAGGAAGTCCTGAAGTGTCCAGAACAACTCCGATGAAAGGGAGCATCTGAAAGGGGGGTCGGGTGTGACTTGGGCACGTTGATGGTGAACACCAGCGAATGCAGGAGGTTGGCTATAGCCTGGAGGTGGGAGACGACAACCTGAGGCGAGATAGGGGAAGATTGGCACCCCTGATCTGCACAGATGAGCTGTGACCACCGCCATGCCCTTGGTGAACACCCGAGGGGCGCTGGTAAGGCCAAAACGGAGCACTGTGAACTGAAAGTGCTCATGGCCTACCGTAAACTGCAGGTAGCACTGATGAGCTGGCAGGACGGGAATGTGAAAATAGGCGTCCTGCAAGTCCAACGCTACCATCTAGTATCCTGGGTCTAGGGCAGACAAGACCTGAGCCAGAGTAAGCATCTTGAACTTTCCTTCTTGAGGAAGTAGTTGAGGGCTCACAGATCTAGGATAGGGCGAAAGCCCTTTTCCTTCTTCAGGACCAGAAAGTAGTGAGAACAACAACCACATCCTACTTGTGGCGCCAGAATCCTCTCTATGGCTCCCTTGGCCAAGAGAGTCATGACTTCCTCTTGAAGCAAAGTCAGGTGATCCTCCATCAGCCGGTCATAAGTTAGAGGCATGGAGAAAGGGGTAGTCCCGAAGCGCAGGGAGCAGCCCCTTCAGTCTATCTGAAGAACCTACCTGTCCGAAGTGATGTTTTGCCATTGATTGAGGTGGTGGCTGATCCTGCCACCAAATGGCTGCCCATGATCTTTAAGGGATGGACAAAGGGGGTTTGGAGGCGGAGGTTACGGGGGGGGCAAGCTCTCATGGGCAGGGTGGTAGGTGAGAAGATTTAGGTCACCCGGTACAGGGCGATGGCAGCAGGCAATTGTCCTATTCACAGAAGCCCCTGTACTGGGCTTGGACAAGGTTCCCAGAAGGACCTCAGTCAAGGCCACGTTGAATGGCAGGAGGGGTTCCGAGGAGGAGACACCCGGCTGCAGGACCTCTGTCAAGATGTTTGTCTTGACTTCCACTGAAAGGAGCTGAAGGTCCAGGACCTTAGCTGCCCTTCTCACCACCATAGCATATGAAGCTCCCTCCTCTGTAGCCAAGTTGGGGGAGAAAGCAGGCTAGAATCTGGAGAGGTATCCAGTCCACTGGCCTCCTACTCATACCAGTCCATTTTGTGCTCAGGCTGGTCTTATAAAGGGTCCAGCGACCCCTCCCAATCTTCCTCCATTCCTAGCCCTTCAAAATAAGGCAGAGGAACCGACTTAAGACCCAAAGGTCGGTAGGCACTGAACCGACTCATCTGGGATAAGAATGGGATTAGCACCGCTCGGGGCGCAGGGAGTCTCGGCAAATGGGCCGGCGCCGGGGAAGGTCGCAGTGGCGTGGGCGGTGTCAGTTCGGATCCACCCTCCGATCCATTGGGGGCATCGGCGCCAGGGCTGGAGCCGCCAGCGTGTAACCCGATGGACCCCCCCTCTAAGCCAACAGAGCCCAAATGCGCGCCGGGAGAGTCAGGCCACCCAAATACGAGGCACATGGCATCATAAAATTCTTTTGAGCTGGGCAGAGGTTGCTCTGGCTCCCGGGAAGGCAGGGAAGTGCACAGCCGGCCCAGGGGCAGGTTCCGTAGACCTAGGCCTAGAGCGCCAAGACTCCTCCGTCACGTCAGCCGACGAACAGGGAGAAGTCAGAGCATGCTTCAACTTCCTATGTTTATGCCTCTTACCTGACCTACACAACGACTTCGAGTGGGAGGGGGTGGACTTGGGACTCCCGTAACAGTGTCAGGACCTTCCTCTTGACCGGGACCAAGACCTCCGAGGCGAACAACTGCCAAGCGCCGAGCCGCAAGCAGCTTTACGGACTGCTCCCTCAAAGATTTCGGAGCCATGGCCTGGCAGTCGGAGCACGACCTCAAGTCGTGGTCGCGCTCCAGGCACCAAAGACAAATCAAGTGTTGATCAGTCACCAACATGGCATGGTGGCAGGCACCACACGGTTTAAATCCAGAAGTCTTCTTTGACATGTTGGAAAAAAACTACACACCAAAAAAACGTTCAACAAAATGTCGAAAAAACCTGTCAGAAAGTGACAGAGTAGCTCTCTTCTTGGATCTGCGCTGGTTGGCGCAGAAAGAAAAGAACGGATATCAGCGTGCCAAGGTGGTGCCTATATAGGTGACGCGGACATCACAATGGCTGAGACGACGTAGTCACATGGAGTCAACCAGCATGCAAGGGTGTTGCTCGGAAAAAAATCTTAACAATCCAGTCTGATACCTGACAAATTCAAACGTAATGACTCTGCAGCTAGATGTCTCTATCAGATACTCTGGCACAGGTTTAAAGACATTAACCACTCTTATTTTCATGCAAGACACACAGCATCAATTGGTCTATAGAAAATTAGGCAACGTAGCTTTCAGAAATCTAAATGTAAATAAACTCAAAACATCAACACTATACAATAGACTGTAATCAATCTTTACTGACAAGGCTAGAGCTGGCATGATAAAATCCTTAGCGGTTTCAAGCAAATGGGATTAACCTGCAACGATAAATTTGAGGTAATTGCTTCTACAATTGATCAATATTGTAAACTTTTTTCCTGTGTCTATCCTGGAAACTCTCCCTTTAGACAAACCACCCTTTGCCACCAAGAACATCATAGTGCAGACTACATCCATCTCGATATCATTTCTTGTCTTGAAACCTCTACTGCAATACATCAAGGACCTTTTTGTTTCATTGCCCGGCTAGGACGATAGTATGAGCCTTTTCCATACAAGAAGCACAGTGTAACTATTTCCCAATTAGAGTATTATTTTGTTTTAACATCTGTGCACTCTGACACTGCAGCAAACTGTGCAGGCAAAAAGCAGCAACAACATTTTCATATACATCAGCAGACACGCGGGCCCAGGGTGAAAGAGCTCTTAGTGCCATCAAGCTACACTGTAAAGACAAAAGCTTCTAGTCTGAGGGGATTGGGCTCACTTTTATAGTTTTGAATGAAGAGTCACACAGAAATATGGCCTTACCCAAGAATGCTAGCTTCTCTTAATACATACCATCTTGGGAACTTTCACCCTGTTCCACCATGTGTGGCTGTGTGATATGTATTCAAGGTAAAAACAGTATCAGGCCTTCGACCTCGCCCACATAGTGGGTTCACTCCTTTGTAAGAAAACAGCCAATGGAACTTGTAACATGTGGGTGGGTTTTAAAGGCATCAAAGTTAATCATGAACTTGCTGTATAACCATGCATGCATTTAAAACATACTGTGTAGAATCAGCTCAGGTCTACTTTCATGTTTCCACCAGAGGGCAGTCAGATTTTTCTTACTTACACTAAATTCATAATGGCCCACAGAAGACACCCAGTAACGTGAGGGGGTGCATATGTTAACTACATCCGAACCCCTTGGGTTTGTAATCAAAAGGGCATCAATCATAAGCCCTGAATGTCAAAACATATTCCACCATGCCTGGTCAGTGTCAATTAGGTCAGTTCTTTTTATGGGAATCAAGGATAGTGAGAGAACAGTGGGTGCGTTTACTGGTCACTTCTCTGGGGAAGAGGGACGGTTACTTATGATTTTAATGTATATTCCCCTGGGGGAAAAGTAGGATTACAAGTAACTATTCATTCTTATCTATGAGATCTTCATTTACAGTCCTAAGCACAGAACAGAGTACCAAGACCATTCCCTAGCCCTATAAAAGGTGGAGAAAGCAGCCACTACTGCCTTGGGACGCGGCGTTCCCTTGCAGGATATTTGTCAGGCAGCTACGTGGGCCTCGCTGCACAGGTTTACCAAGCATTACTGCCTTGACAGTCAAGTCCGGAGAGTCGGCTTCTTTGGCCGTTCTGTTCTCCGTGACTTTCTGGTGTAATCTATTCGCAGACCAACCTCCGGGGTTGGTATTGCTGGGGTATCTATTCTAAGGTAAGGAATCTATCACTAACATGTCTCTTTCAGATGCCCAAGTTACTACTTGTGTAACGATATATCTGTAAGAGACATTAGTGATAGATTCCTTACCGCCCCACCCATCCTCACCTGCGAACTGATTCTAGGGTTAAGGTCATCCCTTTCAGGGCCCTAGTTTCATGGCACCAGTGGTCAGTTTCTTGCATGGCTCTGCGTTCCTGGCGCGGAAAGTCGTGTACAGAACTGACGTCAGCGCGCATGGGTGGCGCCTAAGTAGTCTCTGTGATGTCATCTCGGCGCTTACGCCAGCGACTAACGCGGAGCCGCACGTCGCCACCTACCGACGCGCAGGGGTACTGCTGACGAAAAAACTTTCCGGATCCAGTCTGACGCCTGGGGATATTCTAAGGTAAGGAATCTATCACTAACGTGTCTCTTTCAGATCTATGTTGCTTAGCCACAGTTCGACTGACTGGTGGGCAGGAACATGGCTCATACCATGTAGCCATAAGAGTATCAGTAAGGCACATTAAACAGTAGTAAGGGCACAGAAATCTGGCCCCAAGTGAAGAATCTTCGTTATTACATTTGTTACCATCTCTATAATGGTAAACTGGAACTCTAGTGTCTCATTCACACTCCTAACCACCACTGAAAATGAAGAACCCTCTTCCACTGATGGCCCTGGCGCCCAGTCTAGCTCGGTTTCAGAAAACCTGTCTAGCCCACTGGCATTTGGGTGTTCACTAAAGAATGATTTGCCAGGGTGATGAGTGGGAACAAATATGTCCCTTCCCTCATCATCAATGTCCTGGGGGGACATCGGGTGCTTCTTGCACTGGGTCCAAATAGGAGCTAAAATTAGGAATGTCCTTCTGGATGACACATAGGTTCCCTAAAGATGCCCATGCAATTTTATGGATAACTTAAATATCCATATTTCCAAGAAGTCAGGGGCCAAGCTGCTAAGTTCACTGATGCAAGATTTGGGTGCATAATCTGTCCCCTCAAACTTGAATCGGAAGGTCAGGGAACCAGCACTGACGCGGCCATTCAATGCAAACAATAGCATCCAAGCTTTGACAGATAGAATTGGGGATATCAGAGGAAATGTATACACAAACTTCAACTAGCTTATCAAGAGGGTTTTCCACACGATACCCTACATGTAAAATCTAGATGCATAATTTGAGCATTTTGTTCTTTTTGTAAATCTTGGGTTTGCCTAAGATGCATCTGTTAGCAAATTTAAAAGATTTTCAGCACTGCGCCTATTAATACTGAATCATGATTTTCTTGAAGAGTCCTGCGGAGAGAGGTTGCTTCTTCATTTTGGACACCAGGTAGACAGATGGTAGTTATATTAGATTTCCTGGTAATCCGCCATTTCTGTATGCATTGAGAGACAGAACTCTGGGGCCAGTCAACAAGCTTGTCCTTTTCCTCTGTATCCGCGTTTGAGTCAAGATTCTTTCCATAGGGGTGGTGTTTCTTGAAAGCAATTGGAGCCGTTGTCTGGGCCCTCCAAGTATATTCAGGGTTCTTCCAGAACTTGTGACCTTTTGCTAATAAAATCAGGATTCCTCGATAAGCACTGCACCACTTCCGAGTAAACCAAAAACAAGGGGTCTACAACTATCTTCAAATGCAATTCGACTCAAGGATGGTCACGGGTATCTAGCACAATAGAAGAACGAAACGTCGAGGTCCTCGCCACCATTTACTTAGAGACTAACAATCACAGGAACATTCTTCTTCACAGGGATGCACTTTCCAGCAGCTGCGGCCTGTGCAGGTAATTTTCCGTCGTAGTCTATCGAAATCCCAACCCCCCCAACCCCACTGCTCTTACCTGCACGGGCCGCGGCTGCTTTGCGGAATGTTCCTTCAATTAAGAGTGGAGCTGACACACATTTGTCTTACAAATGGATTGTGTTTAATAATGTACAACTAATACACAGGATAGATGTGTTGTTACTTTATTTGAACCCATTGTTTACTTATTTTGAACATCTTGCGTCTGGCACTCAATATACACTAAGTGACTGCTATACAATTACTTTTGTACACTTGTTCCTTTTTGTTCCATTAACTCATTTTGTTGTGATTTGATTGCCTGTAAATAGCTTTGATTAATTCTCATAGCTTTTTTGCTGTGTTGCATCTTAGAGATGCATAAATATTGGCCAGTAACTATAATTCAATCGGTTAATTATCCTCTTGTAGGCCATTTACCTTAGTTGATACTATTTTCCAAGCTCACAAGGGGATATTGGATTACCCTTCCCTGTTTTCATCATCTGCAGTCAGGCATTCAGAACTAGAAAGATGTAAAATGGCATGGAAATTCATAAGTATGAAATATGATGGGTCTATCAATATGTTGAGTTTTTGACACTGCAGACAGATGGAAGACAATCTCTCCTCCGAAGAATAAACTCTTTGTCAGGAAGTCCAGAACTGCTCACAGGTAATGGGTGAATTGGACAGGGATTGAAGCCGATTTTAAAATGTAGTTGCTTTTGTAGACCAGTCGCTGAAGTACAAATTCACAAACAAAAGTAATTTTCATGAATTATGCAGAGACTACAGCACTGCACTTTGATATTTTTCTTGCAGACGACTCGAGTCTGGTGCATATGGGGCAATGTTTGCTACCAAAACATGGTCCTTTACGTTAAAGGACCATACATTTTTTCTGCACAATGTAGATGTGGAATTAAGCGTCCTGTGACACAAAACCAATCCCCTTGATGGAGCTTTGGGGTAAAACTGATGAAAACTTGATTGTCATCTAAAATGTAACCTTTCTTTGCATTTTTTCATATTCTGTAAAGAGCACAGCCCTATAGTTCTGCTTTGTGCTTTCTTAACGAACCAGAAAGTAACAGGAATATATTCCCTTTCCTTTTTCGAATTGAGGGACCATTTCCACAACTCTTTTGCTTAGAAGAGTGCTGACCTCTGGTTGAAGTAACGTTTTATGGTACTGGACAGACTTTTTTGGAGGAATCGCGAATGGAGATGAAGACATCCTCAGGAAATAACCAATTTGCACAATATTTAAGACTCATCTGTCCATTGCTACATTATTCCACTTTTCCAAATATTTGCTTATGTTTTCCCCTCTCCTACTAAGGGGATGAATGGAAGATGGAGAAGTTGGAGGCAGAGGGGGAGGAGGTGCTACTGTTATGTGGGATTCTCTGCAGCCTCTCTCCTTCGCAGCTTTACAAAGTTGGCACAGCTGCTTTTGAGGTCGTTGGTGCTGCTCGGACAAATGAGGTGTTTGAAACCTCGGTTGTGAAAACAGCGGTCAATAATGCCAGAGCTGGTATCTTATGTACTCCTCTTCCAAATCCAGTGCTTTAAGTCTCTAGCTTCAAGCACTGAGTTTAGCCCACCACATGTAATCCAAAAAGATGGTTACCAGAGAAAGGAAGATCTAAAATTCTCAGAAGCATCTGGCTTGAATCCTGTAACACAGAGCTATGAAGAGCAACGTAAAGCTACCTCAATCCCCATTTCAAAGAGCAGCCAGATGAGAAGGCTCCATAGCTGGTACTGGAAACCTTGGTCTTTAAATAAAGAGAATGCAGTCTAATGGATTGGCTGACAGATTATGACCTTGGGAGACCTGTTTTTTAATTCCAGCCTTGGGATGCGACTGATAATCATGTGATTCTGTGCAAATCATTGGTAAACTTCTGATAAATACTTAAGGACCTAATACAAACCTGAATAACTCATGTGGCCTTGGGAAAGCATATCAAAACCAAATGAGAGAACATTGCATAAAATTGCCTGACCACAATATCTGCCATTTAGTCCCGATTGATCCTGCTGAAGGTTATCCATAAAAACTGAACCATCTTGGGGGAGGGCAGGGGAAGCTTTGTAAAGATGACAAACATAGCTGCAATCACCTCACCTTTGCAATGTGCAAGCCTCCTGACAGGTGACGTAAGATATGTGCCATTAAAATGAAGTTTAGCAACTTTGTTTGCTCTATAGGGGTCAACAGGAGCACTACAGACATGCCAGTCTTTGTGCAGATTAAACCAGAGCCCTTACTCTAGTTGCATGGTTCTTGGGACTATGAAAGAAAAAACAAGTATGAACAGATGTCTGCCAAGCCCCCACTAACCTAGCTGCAAACTGGCTCCTATACTCGTAGGATTTTTACATTTCACATCCCAATAGGACCACTAATATATAGCATGCAATCTTTGTACTTTGATTTATTGTCAGGAGAGGCATACATAAAAGGTGTCCATACCTTGTGGTCAATGTACGCAAAATAACAACTGAATCCACTGGTAAGTGGAAAGATACACATGCAGTACTCTTAGTTTGCAGTCAACTGATTTAGACAATAGAGGGCAGATATTGACTTCTGTCACACTAAACAGCTTTAAAGGGCTTCTTCTTGGATCGGAATCAAAGAACTTGTAACCGATTTGGTGGAAAGCAATAGGGTAAAATCTTTCATGGTATTGTAGGATTCGTAGTTTTACATTCCATTCTAGCAAATCCATGACACTTTAGACACATTCCATCTCAGAAAATGATTTCTTGCCCAATTTCTATCCCAACCCTGCTTCAGTATCAGCACAACAGACCAAAATAATGAGGCTGAGAACCTGGTAGTGGAGGGAATCACCACTGAGAAACATGCAATGGAGTATGAGGAGATGGCAATCATGAAGACGGCTTAAAAGCTCCTTAACGTAGTCATTCATGATAATGCATTTTACTAAATGTTAAGGAAAGCAGCAAGACGTTTTCCCTTGAGGAGCCTGTGAACGGGATAGTGCAGACCTCTGCAGACATGAGGTCCTACTGGAGTGAAGCAACAGATAAGAGGTGTAAGATGTGGAACAGGTAATGTGGCTGGAGACACTGGGCCCATTAGCCTAAGAGTACAGCTCAGGCATGGTGTTAAGGATACCCAGATAATGAAGTGGCCTTGCCCAGAGTGCTCATCCAGGAAGCAATCCCACTAGTATCATTGAAGTGAGAAGCTATTATTAAGACTAGATCCACGAAAAGGAGTGAAGGGGTGTGAACCCCTTTAATGTTTCTCACCATTTCTTCTTAAGAAATCTTTCACAGAATCTGGGAAGTGAATGAATGGAGAGTGGTAGCAGAGATGTCCTCTCAAACTGCAAGAATGCTTCCTTCCTACAGAATGCGTACTTAAAAACAAAAAGGGGGCTGTGAAAATAGAATTTGATTCACCAACCAACTTTGAGCGTAAAGACCCTAGAAGGAAACAAGTGTATTTATAGTCTACCTATCAATGAAACTGCCTTTTCATGTAGTTGATATGGATCTTGTTATGGCTTAGGTGTTATACTCCTCTGGATTTAACTCTACGAACTACAGTGAGTAAGTTGCAGAAGAGGGAAGCATAATAAATACATAAGAAATTACTCAATCCAGGCAGACTAACATGCTTAAATAACACAAATAGCACTGCTCAACTCACATTAGTGTATCAAATCCACAAACAACGGCATATTATTCAGGTCACAAAGAACCATTCTCGCGCTAAGGACTTAAAATGGTATTAAATTATGCCTTGGGAGATTATCAATTAACTCAAAGTGCCCAAGTGAAACACATTGAGACAGGTTGTGAACACACCACTGATTTCAACAGTTGTAAACTGAGTCAGCAATCACATCTGGTGGGGGTAGGAGATTATAGTGCAGTCCCAGATATTGTGTGGATGGTATATCTAGGTCCTAGTAACTTTTTAGTAAGAAGTGATGGTCAGCTTTTGAAAACTATAAATGTAAGGACAAGAATATTTAGATAGGTCACTTGTACAGTGACGGCTAGCATCTATGGGGCGTGGTGAGGCGAGCAAATGGGAGGTGGAGAAAAAAAAAAAAACACTTACCTGCAACACGTCCGACTCCAACCCCTTCCTTGCTGCACATCTTCCTCCTGCAGCGCGAGCACTTGAGAAGTGCCTTAACCAATCCTGGCACTGCTCTCATGCTGTGAGAGCAGCGCCCTGACTGGAGTAAGCGGCCTCCCTAATCCCAAGGACACTGGAGCCTTGCACTTAAGACAGCTGGGTTAGAGGTTTCAAAGTGCGCATGTCTGGCTGGCTGTAGCAAGACGGCAGATTAAAAAGACATGCGCACTTTGAAAACTGCTGAGGCAGCATACCCTCCTCCCTGCTGCGGTCACTGAGCAGCAGCCCCACCCCATCCTGACGCAAGCGTCAGGAGGGGGTTATATTTTAAAATAAAATGGTAATAAACCAACTTTATTACCATTTTATTTTTTACTTCTGGGACATGGAGGGGCATTTTAACCAGTGGGGCGATGCTCCTCGCTCAAACGGAGGAGCTGCCCCCGCACTTGTAGCATGAATGGAAGGTCCAGAAAGGGCTTGGAAACCTGTAGGCTAGAGAAGGATTTCAGACAAAACAAAGCACTGAGGTGCAAGAGGAACACACTTAAATATTTACGATGGAAGTTACACAACATTTATCTGAACAGCACGAATGAACTGCAGTTTTTAGAACACGATGGCTGTGTCGAATACTAGATACTAGGCACAGGAGACAGAACCAGTGGACATGCCCTGGTCACCAAACTGCTTTTGCCAGGGATCTGCACAAAAAAGAAATTTCCATCATCTGAACAGTCGTGCAATGGATGGGAGGGTGAGTAGACGAGGAAATTCTTCATTAAAATGCCCGGGGACCAACTACAACATAAATGTTTATACCGCCCGACTTACAGCTTGTCTTTATTCTTTACACAATTTCACTATTAAAGAGGTTAATAATACTTCACGGTGTTAATGGTTGTGAAACCCAGTGTTGCCAACATGGTCTATAATGCTTGTTGTTGCTATTTTTGGTATGTTGTGTGATTGACAGCAATGGATTTATTAAGGACTATGCTGCTTGTTTGGTTCTTTTGCACATTTACAGCATGAAGATGCCCAGGGAAGATATGTTTAGGGTGCCTCCGAGAACAGATGGACATTAACTGTCAGCCGCAATCGGAATCCTACGTTAATGGGGTTTTGATAGTGATTTTAAGGTGCCAATATAAATATCAACCTGGTATGAACCTAGGCGGAGGTCAATGCAGCCTCCTACTATCACTCTCTCGGCAATGAAGTACAAGCAATACACTTCCAGTATATGACCGAGCCCTATTTCATCATTTCTATAAATGTACACATATTGACAAAGGCTCTTACTAATTCTACATTGTCATTGAATGCATTCATTCATGCAAGCAGTATGTGACAATATAACAGTCAAAATTCTGCACTGCGTTTAGTTATACACGATCATGCACTTAATAGAATAATTTGCATCCGTTTTATGTCTTCTGGCGGCACCTATATTACTTGCATACGATGGGCGGCCTTAGCAAGTCTGCAGCCTTTTAAATTGCAATTAGATTTTTAAATGTGAATGTCAATTACATTTATATTAAATATTTTGACTCTGAACATCTTCCGCTTCTACAACGAAATTCTCTGCTTCCTACGCGGAATCTTCTGCTGCCCGATACTCAGACCCCTGGGAATATCATATTTGCTTAAATTACTCACAAAAATGTAATCTTTTTAGCAATAATTTTTAAGAGAAAACAGCTGTATTCACAGTTACATGTACGGAACCCATTAGTGGGTTACAAAACAACCCTATTGGGTCAATAGCCTGAAAAAGCAGTGCAGCGCGGCTGGTTAGTGTGTCCGAGAAAGAAAACTGTGTGAAAGTAGGTAAGAATTCCTGGAACGAAGCACGCCATGGTGGAGATGGAAGCTAGGGCATAAGTTAGTGTTGCCGAGGTATAATAGTGTAGTGGTTGGGTTTCCCTAGGATGCATAGTTGGTTAGCAGCACTTGGTGTAGATCAGAATCACATAGCGACTCAACGTTGCAGACACTTAGGTGTCTTTTGCACCGAGGCCCGTTTGTTGCAGGTGCATTATGGTGCTAAAACTGGCACGTCATCAGAAAAAAGTTACAAATCGATTCAATACAGTTCAAACATGTACCAACAAACTAAGAGTGAAGGGATTTTCGAGGCAGAATGCCAGCACTCACCGGAGAGACTCATTAAATCGGACTGTAGCCGCACAGTGGAATACAATATCAATACAATTTATCAGTGTATCTTGGTCTTCCAGGCTCAGGTCCAGCTGGGGTTGTGTTAGTTCACTGCTTATTGCAATGACCTTTTCTGTGCATTCTGGGTGCTCTGCTCTCAACCTGTCAAACAACTGAAACAGAAAAATAATCAATATATTACTATAATAAGTTGGTTGATCAAAAGACAACAAACCTCCAGCACTTGATAGGGAATGTGGAAATTAATTCTGTGTTTAAGTAGGTAAATGTGCTACTAGTCACTTGTGATTTGCTCCATCTTGTCAACTCGATCCTTCTTCCGCTTGACAGCATCAGAGAATTAGAAAATGTTATCAATGGGCAGAGATTTGATCATCTAAGTCTACCACGTTGAAAAAAAAATGCCGATTTTGATTAACAAAACACTGCGCATACAATGAAAGCAGCATTGTGATACAAACGTACACATTTTCTAACTCGGCAGAGAGATAAACCAAATAGAGGTTTAGGTGGAACCAGGTATGGTAAACAAACAGTCCCTGTAGAGAGGGACGTTGAGGTTTTTTTTCTCTTAATTGGGGGAAAAAACCCTGATGGTGGGGGTTTAAGTTTATTGATTTCTGCATCTCTTGCTAATTACCAAGACTAAGAACTCTTGTTACTGCAGAGCATCCTTCTAGATCGGTAGCATTAACGATGGTTAAGGTTACTACAGATCCCCAAATTTGGGTACCTTGCTTGGAGGAGTCACATGCTTGAGTTATTCTATATTATCAAGCAAGGGTACCCAGCAGAAAGGGTTTAAGCCATAGGTAAAAATACACACTTTCAACACTGCACAGTCTATACATGCCATTGTTCAGCTGCTCTCTAGATAGGTTTTCGGTCTAGAGATGCCTGTACATAGAGGAGATGATTTATAGTTTGCCTTACATCCTGTTCCTTATCCCCCGTTTTTTGCATAATTTCCTTGTTGGAGAAATTAATCGAGATGATCATTTGCTTTTATGGAAAGCAGACACAAGCTGTTGGCTTTATGAAAGAAAGGATTTCCCTTATAAGAATATATGCAAGATACGATCTACACAGGGGCTCTTGTAAATAAACGTTAGAATTCTCTTATGGCTTGTTTTTTTTAAAAGAAATTAAAAAAAACTGGACAGTTAAGTTTCCTGAAATGTACTTTACACAACTAATGCAATACAAGATGTAATATGTATTTTTCTAATTTGACTTACAACTGCATACTCCATTTCGTTCTGAATACAATACAATGTATTCATAGGATGAGAACATTTTTAGAATATAACAAATCTTAACGGAGGTCGTTTTAATGGCAAATGTAGAATTCTGCTGCAGCCTGGAATGTAAGATTGATAAAGCCAAAAATATTTTATTGGCACACTGCACAAAGCAATTTTAGATGCTTACCTTACAGTTGATCATTTCAACCACTCTTTCTTGAGGCTTCTGATCATCTTTTGGTCTCACCAACACATAAACAGCTTTCACCTTAGGGCATGATCGTAGCAGTTTCTCCAAAAGCACCTTCCCCATGAAACCAGTTGCTCCAGTAATGAGAACATTCTTTCCTTCATAGAATTCAGGTATGGTAATCATTCTGAACCTAGAAAACAAACGCATCCAGCTAATACAAGTATTGTGGCTGAATTTTCTAATCCAGATACTGTCCCCGATCATTGCCCCACTCAAGAATTCTGTAATTGGTAATACACATTTTATTGACAAAATAAAAACTATCAAAGGTAGCATCCAACTAAGAAATACGGAGCAATCAAAATCTTCATTGGACAGGAATTCTTTTACTTTTCTTGGCTTTCCTACCTTTGAGGAAGAGCCCTTAATTGAGCTTATGTTCAAGGTGAAGTCCGGTTCACCAAATGATCCTTGCCCCCCCCCCCCCCCCAAGGTTTTAAAATCGTTCTCTGTAATTTTGGGAGCATATTTCTAGTTATTTAATATCTCGTCGTCACAAGGAAGAGTCCTGAAATCCTTTAAAGAGGCAGTTGTAATACCTCTTCAGAAAAAACAAGGTGAAGATCCCCAACGTTTGGAAAGCTATCAACCTATTTCCTTGTTGCCTTTTCCTGCTAAACTCTTAGCTCACGTGGCACAGGCCCTGTGCACTCATCTTGAAAACTCATTTTTTAAACATGCATCAAGTTGGGGTTCAGCCACTATACTGTACTGAGTAGTGTTATCGGTATTAGAGGGCAGGTGTAAGGACTGACTGGTCTTGTTAGATCTCCCAGTAGCCTTTAACACGGTTAACCACTTGTTGCTGGTGGTCGTGCATAGGTTGCTGGACTACGGGGTCCTGCTGTCGACTAGATGAGAATTGTCTTGAAAGATCACACTCAGTCCCTTGAAGACCCCAGTGGCCCAGCTGAAGAGTGGGGGTCCACCAGGGCTCCTAGCTATCCCCACATTGTTTAATATCTAGATTAGACCCCTCATCCAGGCTTTGGATGACATGAATTGCAGAATTTATAACTGAATTTATAACTATGTAGACGATTCTCTTCGGACTCAACAGTTCTTTTCCATCTTAGAGAAATTTTCAATGACCTACGCACTTAATCTGGGACTGGGTGGGCAGCAATTCCTTAAAACTCAAAGCTGATAAAAATGGAAATTGCCATTTTGGATATAAAGAAAAATAAAAAAAAATACATGAAATCCTTCCACTTGGCCTTCAAAGATGGGTGTAAAAAAAAAAAGTGTCTGGGTGTTACCATGGATAGTCCGCTTTCTTTGAAACCCCAGATCGGATGAGTGAGCTCAACCAGTTAACTTACACTTGTCTTAATCATGGTAATCATGGCTTTAATAACCACCAGACTGGACTATGCCAATTCGTTTGAACCTGTGCCTAAACACCAATTGCACAGACCTCAGATTATTCAGAATCGTGCAGCCAAACCGATCTTTAACCAACCTAGGAACGGTCACATTACACCCCTATTTCGGGACCTTGATTGGCTCCCCTCAAAGGATCATATATTAAGTCTGTTGAATTACTTATAAGGGCCTCCTACGAACGGGTCCTGAATTGTTACAAACAAGAATTAAATCCCTGGTCAGAATCTTTGTTCCTCCTCATCCAATGCACAGACTATCCTGACATTTAACAAGAATCAAATAGGGGACGCTAGGTTCTCTGTATAAGCCCCTAAAATCTGCAATCGTTTGCCCCAGCTTTATGCCTCCTGAATGATTTTCGACGATCACAAGAGAACTCAAGACCTCGTTGTTCAGTCAAGCTCATCATTTACCATAATTTGCAAAATAGCACGTAGCTTGGTCTTCTCATTGTTACTATTAGTGCCAAGAAACCGTATGGTGAGCGGGTACTTCATAAGTCTCTTAACATAACATACATAAACATTCTCCTCAAACGGTGCAAAAGAAAAAGTAAAATGTTAGAGAACTACACTTGGAAGAGAGAACTCTTTTAGAAGCCTCAAGTATGAACACAGCTCCTAACGTTTGAAGAGAGAATATTGACATATTTGCCTGAGAGATCAATGATAAGTCCTGCCTAGTGAACAGACATGCCACAATAGATAGTGATCCAAAACAAGCATGGTCAATGCCAATAGGTCTTGCCTTTCCGACCTTTTGGCTTTGCCAATTATTTTTGCGATTCTGTAGAGGATCCACGATGCTGTGCAGCAGACTAAAAAAGGAGGGGTGAGGGAGCATGGGCACGCGTAGAAAATGACTGCTTTTTCTTTATTTGGGGGACGGTGGGGGGATGGGGCTGAAAAGTGAGCAGTGGAAGTACACAAGTAATGAGTCTGTGTTCCAGGGCAGGCACAACCTCTCAAAGAGGAATTTAATCCCACATAAGTTAATGAAAAAGAATCAAGCACATGAGTGACAGATCCTGCTCACTGCTTAACATTGGTTTGTTTTAAGTCCCATGCCAACTGGCAATTCTTCACGCAACTGACAGTGTATGCCCCAACACGTGAAATCAAAAAATGCTAATTATTATTGTAGCCAGTCCACCTCTGATGCTATTAAGCAACACCTCAATGCCATACTGTACTGAAAAAAAGACGTTTTACTTTACTTTTGTTTAAGGAACAGACACTATAAATTATGGATACCACCGAGCAGGGAACTGCATGAAGGTGTATGGGGTGACAAACGTATGATGGAAAAATAGATTTGGAAGCGTCCTTTTCTATGGGTCCGGTTTCAAACTTTCACCACCTGGTGTTGACTGGGATAGAATTTATCATGGTTACACAGAGGATATTCTGAATATCTACAGATGGGGGAGACTGCACAATGAAGTTCATCGGATAAATAAACAAAGTATATTGAACAAGCTCAAAACAGAATTACTTGTGGGATACGGGCCAATAGGTCATATAGCATGAAAACTAGGTTACCATGAATGAAGTGTGCTGGTTAGCAATGTAATATAGAAATAACAAGTACACCACCTACTATGGATCATAAAACATTGCACAATATGAAACATTGCATTATATAAATAGAAATTGAATCCTAAAGATTAAAAATATAGCAGGTGTCACAGGCTATTTTCTACAGTCACGGACCCCTCTAACTGTTCAGTGTATTTTTGGCATGCTATAAATTCACTCTACATGTTTTCCACGGTTTTAACCCTGCGATACAATCCATTGACCTTTGTACTCAGCCCTATCAAACCAGAACTATAACAAACCTTGTTAAAGCCTACAGCTCTCGCTTATTCGAGAGCTGCTGGCTTTGCTAATGACTTTTAGCCCTTTTGTACAGCAGCATATCTAAAACTAAAGTTATTAAAAAACGTCACAGTTTTTTTCTTTTTTTTTTTTTCTTCTTCAGGCAGAACGGCCAAGCAAGGAAGGGGGAGTGGGTACAGGCAGGTAACACCAACGGGAAGAGGTTGGTGGAAGGGGGGTGGAGGGTGTGATGGGGGGATGGGGAGGGGGAGGGGGGGTTGAGTAGCAACATGGAGAAGTGGTATGTGGGAGGGGAAAGAAGCGCCACAGACAAGGGGGAGTGGGAGGAGAAGAAGAAATAGTACCTCAATCACAGTATGAGCAACAGACAGAAACTAATCAAGAGGAATCAATCAGTGCTTGGTCCATGCTCCAGAGAAAGAAAAGGACACTTGGCAAGCTCTGGTCAATTAGGCGGTAACAAAGAAGACTGACAATGAAGCCAACGAATGTTAAGCAATGGGCATTCTCCGAGCTCTTTATTGTAAACAATACCCCTCGCAGCGACATCGCATGCATGGTCTGCAGGCAAGAACCCACAACTGCTCTCTTTGACACAGTTATGTGAGGCATACTCTGTGGCAGGACCAGCGGGACATCTAAAGTTTTGCCTAGTGCAGGCTCAGTTATAACCCAATGATGTGACAAGGAGTCCCTTTGTTTTAAGTTTTTTTCATACTAACGCCCTCCACTTTGGGCCATGCGCATTACTTGATTCAGTCTAGAGGAGAAAGCACCGCTTCTCCGACACTCAATTTATTTTTCCATTTTCTAATAATAATTTAGTCTGATTTCCTCCATGTTTTAAGACAGAGTTGATTGGCTTTCGTTATGTGATAGCACCTGAACTTTCATAACCATGTCTAACACTTAAGTAATAGTTTACCTTCATCCAAAATATTTGATAATTTATTGAACGGGTTTCAGAATTTATATGTGGTTTTAATGGGAGCCTTCCTTTTCCCCTTCTCCATTAGATGAAAAAACAGATCAGGCGGTGAGAAAACGAGGACTTAAAACAATTAAGTTCAATGTCCTAAGTCCCAGTTGGACAAAGGCAAACAAAGCACCACCACCAGAAGGTTAAAATCAATGAGAAAGGTTATTAAAAAAATATTGATAATTCATTCATTTCCCAAAGAAAATTAAAAGGACATAGGAGAATAATGAAAAAATTACGTAGAAAGCAAAATTATAAGTCAAGGAGGGGTGGGACTGCATGTGAAAATTCACTCTCTGTGCACATAGTACGAGACAGCGTTGCCCGACAGAGGCTACCCATTCTCTTACCTACCAGTCGAAGGTAAGTCCAAGAGAAGAGGCCCCGCCTAGCCTAGCCTCGGTTGGTGCCATAAAAGACGGTTTTGAAGCCTACAAAAGACACATTCAAATGACCCACTTTTTTGAAACTCCTGTTAATTATTAAATGATGGGGTTATAAGGTTATCAACACTCCCATAATCAGGCATTAAGCCAAGTCAACCAAGCTAGAATCTTTGAACCCGTGACCCAGTCAGTAAGTTTTTCCAACAATGAGGCATGATATTTTCAGTCTACATCTAAAAGGGGTGATAAGGCAGTAGTTTGCTGGGTTTTATTTTGTGTCCTTTTGGATAAGTTGTAAAATTGACCCTTGCCATGATTCTAAGACAAATCAATTACCAAAGCGGTTAGGGACTAAAATAATCTCAGTTTAGACCAATAATTAGATCCAAATTTACAGTTAGTTGGATGTTAATGTGACCCATGTCGCCTAGTTTAAATGATCAGATTGATGCTCGTACTTGTACCCATTTGTTCTTGACCGTTGCCTGCCTGCCCCACAGTCATTACCAGTGAGATTAGTACAGATCGATGTTGTGCCGATGCTCTTTCACTCGGTTTGTTATGCCGTTGGAGCGTTGGTGCACTCTTTGTTCTTTCATCAAAATAAAAATATTTATTAAAAAAAATAAAGTTAGTTGTTAGTAGGCAATTTGGTTTGGGGGTGCTCCCCGTTCTACTTGCTTTTGGGATGGCAGTCACCTTATCCAGAGTAGCCAAACGCAAATCTGCTGTGCTAAAGACTGAAGATGAGTGAACAAGTCTCCATATTTTATTGTTAATATCTTCATATTCAGGCTGGAGGGCATCTTGAGTACCTACGTGGGTTTGCATTATTAGAACCATACAGATGTGCAAGGTAACTACAACAGGCTGGATGCACAGGACCTAGCCTGCGCCACCAGGTTTTGCACGCGCAGAAACGTCTAGTACGTGCACTTGAGACTTTTTCTAGAGGGGTGAAAGAAATTGAACTTACTCGACTGATCAATGCCTGAGCCCTTAGTGTCCTGGGGATTGTAGTCATGGGATCCTGACCCAGAGAGAGCACCATAAGTAGGGGGATGGGGTGGATAGACCTCACTCAAATGCAGTTACAACACTATTACATTGAACGCTGTAGAATTTAGTTTTTCTGGGGATTTAAAGTGTTTTCTGTTCAAGAAAGGAAATAGCACTGCGCTGGCCAATTATGTTATTGCGTCTGCTGGTTAACTGTTGAGTTCACAGATGCTGCCCCCACCCCACAGAAAAGCCTGCGATTGCTCACCCCAACTAACCAGTCAAATGTAGAAAAGTTTGTACTTGGTCCAGTTTGCAGAGCCACAGTATGACAGACCCCAGCTGCAAATGACCTGAACCAGAACGGTAGGGGTACAATTATCCCAATCTGCCATGTGCCCAGAGCCAAAAGGGGTCTGACCAGAGGGATGGCATATGGAGGGAGCTTTGGCATGTCTAGGATTAGGTCTATGGTTTAATAAAAAAAAATAAAAAAAAGTACATACACCCTAAAAGAAAAGACCTGTTTAGATTTGAGAGACTGGGAATCACTGGCGGGCAAACAATACAAACCCTTATGACGGAGGTAAAAGAAAACTTGATGGAAACAAACTGCTCTAGAGTCGGGTGGACCACATGTTTAAGCCAGTGATGCCATGCTGGCTCCATCGGTAGAAACCTCACACCAAAGGGCCAATGGACTTGTGGACATTGGTGTAACTACCTCAGTCAGTCTACCCCCCACCTAAGGGAAACATTCTGATATACTATTTTTTATTATGTTTGGGAATGCCATGTTTTTCCTGTGGTCCAGAACATGGGAAGGGAAAAGAAAAAAAAAAAATAGGACTCCCACAGGCTGGAAGAAAACTCCCAGTTGTCAGGTTCAATAGGTTTTGTTTTAACCAAAAAAAAAAAAAAAAAAATCTCCCACTTCGGCAGTTTGTTTTTGTAAAACAAAATAATTTGGCAAGCTGCCACATGAAACAATGCAGCCGCTCAGCAAACTCTCGGTGCCTTCAGAGAAGTCACAGTGACAGCAGATCTCCACTATGGAGGCAGATCGCTCTAAATACGGCTTGCTGTAGTCTACCAGAGAGGGGAGAGGGCATTAACTCCTTCCCCATGGTGGACGGCAGGCCTCCCCAAACTCTAAATGAGGGCCAAGGTCTTTTAGACCAGTACTATGTAAAGAGAGGGACAAAAGGGATCCGCCCCTTTTGTTCCTCTTTACGTAGCACTGGTCTAAAAGATTTTGGCTAAAATTCTATTAGCTTGATTGTTAAAGAGAAATTCGACCCTCACATGTTTCCCCTCCATAAGGGAAGAGCAGGTTGCACAGACACACAGGAACCTATCAAGGATGTATTCTACAGGTACTATGATGAACTGTACCCATGACCATTACAACCAGGGAAAAACTCTAAACTCAGTATTGTGATGCAGCAAGGTATTCACAAGTGGACTTATGAGCATAAAGAACTACATAGCCAACATACACTGGAAACAAATCAACAGAGCTATAAAAGAACTCAAAAAGAATAAGACATTGTGGTGAGATGGCCTTCCAGCAGAATAGTATCAGGTTTACAGTGAGTGACAATTAATGCAGGTATACCATACTTGGAAATAGGTGAATCAACTAATCTATGAGTGAGCCATTGATTATAATGCTACTGGCAACCAGCAAGGACCCTTCCAACTTTAAAGCATAAAGGCCAATGTCCTTACATGACACAAAGTTCTCGGTAAGGCGCTGGCGCTTTGACAGAAGAGCCGCCATTAATATTAAGCGCCTGATTTATGGTATGGGTGAATAAGAGGGTACTGCTGAGGAGATGGCGCTCCTAGCTTTGGACTCAGAAAAGGCTTTCCACATAGTAACAAGGGAATATTTATTTGCCACGTTAAGAACCATAAACTTTGGTCCAATATTTAGTAAAACTGGCAAGCTTTTATATACAATGGTTTGTTAAGAGTCAGAACCAACAAGGCCATCTCTGAAGAAGGAGCGATAGAGAGACATGAAGCAGAGGTGCCCTTGGTCTCCACTCCTACTTGCATTAGCAGTCGAACCTTTGGCCTGCCAGTTAGATATCGAGTTAAGGGCTTGGGCAACAGAACTATGGTTGCAACAATATAATCTCACTGTAAATTGATTTGAGTATATCTGACAAGGCCATCTGAATCACTGGAGATTTTGGTGTGACTGATGGAAGATGGTGTGTCTAATCTGAAGATAAATATTCAAAAGTCACAGATGATTTTTCCCATCAACAGAAATTTGGGAATTACCAGAAGTGGGAATACAGTGGGTAAATGCTTCACTCCACTAACTCTGTATTAATCTCACACTAAGAGGAGGGGTGGTGTGAGCAAAACACTAATAATTTGCTGTATTAGATAGATTCTGGATATCCTTAGTGCTGTCCTTGGAAGGAATAGTATCGATAACCAAGATATTACTACCCAGATGTTTATAGATACCAATGAAGCATATAACCGAATCATACAGAAAAGCTTCAAGACACTGTAGGCAGCATTGACTGGATTGCTATGGGGTTCAAAGAGAAGTAGGGTAAAGATGAACACAATACAATGCAAATATAAAGGTGAACAACAGATCCCCCGAACTGGAAGTTTACTAGCATGTGACTGCTCAGTTGCAGTTTGGTGGAGGCGGTTTCAGTGGAGAGGTTTGCTAAATGTTAGCAATAGATCCCCTAGGTATCACTTAAAGAAATAGATTTAGTGGGCTAAACAGCCTCATACATTGAATGCTGTAATCACAGTCACTACAGAATTTTGCGTACAAAACCACCAGACTAATTCATTTTGCAATTAAAAGCATTTTTCATCTGTTGGTACACAAATACAAAAACATTAATGAGAATCACAAGTTACAGCGTAATAAACCACAAGAAAGAATTAGGCTTTTGTACAGATACACAAGTGCCTGTGTGTTTCTCATAACAACCTACCACAATAAATCATCCTTATAGTCCATTGGCCTTATAAAGTCGCTCTGTTGCTTGTTTGCTTTAGACCCAGAAATAGGGTGATCGAGTCTCATCAGTGAGAAATTGATATGGGGGAACATCTTAGGTCCACAGGAGTGTGAATCATGTGGCTAGGAGATCATGCCAAAAAATGAATATACCCTGGTGAATTAATCTGGAAAATGGTACATACCCATGGGCGTGATGATACACATCCCTCACCCCTCCCACACACCCGAATATGGAAACCAGAGCTGTAGAATCAATAATGCTTCACGCGCTATGGCATGGACCATGCACATCGGTTTCAAAAGCTAATAACCACGAGGAGAGAACTATTTCCTCCAACTGCAAGGGGAAAAAAAAATGAAGAGTTCTTCCCTGGCGGGTATTAACTTTTGGAACCGCTATGACTAGGATGAAAACACAAAGGGAATTTTTGAAGGGCTAGCTATCAGAGGAAAAACTGTGGACTATTTTTTCCCATACGCAAGGCCCCAAAGGGAAATACAATGTACTTCATTAACAAGATGAAGCCAGTTTGAAAGTTATTCCAGGACAGATGGGGCATGATATTTACCTTAAATCACACAGTTACCTCTCTGCGTACTATCATAATTTGTCCAATTAAAAAAAGAAAAATGAACAGCGGGAGACTTGTGACACAAAAGCACTATTCACACTAGAAAATAACGTTTAACGTTAAAGCTGTTCAATTGTCAAACTGGGTAATTCATAAAGTAATACAGGACAGTTCCTCAAGTATGATAAACTATAAACAACCCCTCCGTTATCACACACACTGGAGTGTTTAGTTAGGAAGCAGGCTGCGTGGAATGGTTTTCAAGATAAGCAATTGGAGGGGGGTATTATTGATATATCAGGTAACTAGCGAAGCAAGATTTCATCTTGTACTCTTAAATATTTTACACAGAACATATGTAACCCTGACAATGCTGCATAGATTAGACCCCTCAAAAGTGACTAATTGCCCTAAATGCAAACACAAAAACAACTGTTGATGGACAGAATGCAGAACAATGTCATACATTTACCCCAGTACAGAGATCTGGGCCTAAATCCATCGTTTTTTTGCTCACCATGCCATTCCAGTTTGAACCCAGCCATATGCAAATCAGTCTTGACCCTGTGCCTCATGGGAACAGTCCAGCCCGAACTGCCAAGCCAGGTCCTCCCTAGACTGGAAACAAGCATCCAAGGACCGGTTTCGGGGTTTCACCCCTCTTCAGCCAGGATAGCTTGATTCCAGTGGCATGGAGAGCAAGGGACCCACGTCTGGGCATACCCGTCCCACTCTGGGTGACAAACGATGGATTTAACCCAGATCTTTTGACTGGGGGAGAATGTTTGCATTGTCAGCATTCCGTCCATCATTTGTTTGCTGTAACACTTTTCGACCTCAGTGGGATGGGTATGCCCAGACGTGGGTCCCTTGCTCACTGTGCCACTGGATTCAAGCTAGCCTGGCTGAAGAAGGGTGACATACCCTGAAACCGGTCTTGTTTCCGGTCCAGGGAGGACCTGGCCTGGCAGTTCGGTCTGGACTGTTCCCATGCGGCACAGGGTCAAGACTGATTTGCATATGGCTGGGTCCAAACTGGGGTGGCGTAGTGGGCAAAAGAATGATGGATTTAACCCAGATCTTTTGACTGGGGGTGAATGTTTGCATTGTCAGCTTTCCGTCCATCATTTGTTTGCTGTAACACTAAATGCAAACAAGCAGCCTCTTCAATTTGGCATAGGACTGTCTCATTTTGTCGGCAGTAGGAAACAGTTTTAGGTCAATATACAGATGCGTCCTCAGGTTTGCTTATTGGTTATCAATGCCAGTATAGCAAAAAACAAAAGTAAGTACATTTATACAGCTTACTCTTCTGCTTGTAATACACTATTTGGTGGTTCCTAAAGTGGAGGACTGAATAAAGCATAAAAAATAACTGACACTAGCTGAGGACATTATGAGGAAATTACCCAGACTACTGAAAAATTGTCAAAATCAGAAGATAGAAATATGGCGAGACCTTTCTAGGAACCTAGTTTAACTGCCAGATACCAGACCTCCTTGAACAACAGATCTCCAATTAACAGATATAGTAAGAGTTAGTAATGTGTAAAAGCCACATGTGCATTTTCTGGTGAATTTAACAGATTATGCTTATGTATTTGCTCTGCTGGTCTGCTCAGTTTCTTAGATTACCGCCAAATGTGATGTCGTCGATATTATACATGGTTTAATTCTAGAATAGAAATAAAAAGATTTTTAACAAAACAATGCACAACTTCACCAGCTTCCAAACTCAGGAGTATATGCAAATCTGAAGCCAATTGTCCAGGGCGTGAATCTAGCAAATATCTCTGTTTCCAAGACCTTTGAGCAGAGGAGTAAAGCAAATGGAAATTGTTCAGCCTTTAGGAGTCTGTGTGAAAGGCGACAGTAATGTGATCTGAATGCAGAACACACAAATCAATAGATAAGGGTGGACTGTGTACATTAGCTCAAAGGGTGATTTCTACTTTTTTTTTTTTTTTTTTAAACTGATGGATACCATCCAGTAAGGTCGGTAAGTTTTAACTTAATTAATCGTTAACGTGAGTGACACGGTCCCGGAGTTAAACAGCGCAGCGCCTGTAATTTGGTCCCAATTAACATTGATTATACCAAAAATCACATTAGAACACTCAAAAATATTAATTGTAACACTCTCTGTATAATAAAAAAAAAAAACGTTCATGTTGATGAAATGGCACTCTAACATTAACGAAATAAAAACCTTAAGAAGTTACTGAAATGAAGGGTCTCCAGAATTCAACGCCATGCACTATCAGAGAGCCAGTAAGTGCTGGGAATCGGAAAGTTGCAATTGAGGAGTTTCTCAAACCTGCATACGCATGAAATGATCTGTTATTTATTGCGCTAATTCTGGAGCTCCGTTGCGCTGCTTTTTGCACCTCAGCTTCATTATTCCTAGTCAAGACTTCATACCCACAACAGACACAATATGTTCTAATTATCTGTATCTTGTGCCAGCAAACGTAACAGTCATAACATTTGTGGCAAAAACAAATAACCCTACATTGCATGGTTTAGTACTTAAACATCTGCAAACAACATTTTCCATTTATTGAGATATTTCACAGCAGCCTATCGAACTTCACTGACAAGCATAATGAATCAATGTAATCTTTTATTTGTTTCTTTCACACAGTCCACAAAGAATAAACAAACCAATTCGTAATCTATCTTAACGTGGGCATCAACTGGCATCCACTTCGCAGCTCCTGCAAACAAAATATCCTTTTAAGACAGCAATTTCAAAAGGATAGAAACTTTCACTAAATCTAACAATGGGCTGATGTTGATAGAGATGGTTTCTTTTCAACATTTGTACATTTTATTTTTTATAAATATTGTCCCATTTACGAAGAAATTGTTTTTTTTTCATGTATTACTAACTGGAATATCAAGTACCTTTGAATGTAAATATAATTTATGATACTGTATTGTTTCTTGGAAACGGACTGAGTATGTTCTGTAATGGGTTACTTGTGCCATTAAACACTCTTATCAGTCAATATGCTACCAATTTCATAGAGGATAAGGAGATTAGAAAATAGACAATAAGAAACTGTGAAATACCTCAATCTGACTAATAACAGCACAGCATTTACACGGGTATGAAGAGTCATGTAACTGGTGTAATATGTAGCCAGTCAATCAGAAACGATGAAAGGTTGGAGACTTAACCCCTTAGCACGAAGGCTTTTCCACCCCAAATGATGTGTACGTTTTTTTGAATGTTCAATGCACTTTCCATTTGAGCCTTCAAAAACCTTTTCACATAAAAAGGTATTGAGGCCACATTTGCGTCCATTTTGAACACAGGTTGAGGATTCTAAAGTTAAGAGTTAATGGATTCCAACGGAGGGAACCAAGAAAATAGCTAAAATATAGCAGGAGGTGGGGAACTGGAAATAAGCGCCCTGCCAGAAAGCTTATTTTTTTCCAAAAACGGCAAAGGATTTGCAATGTTAAGATCCCCATCTTCTCAGTGTCCAGGAACAAGCAGAGTTGTAAACCAATAGATAAATCCATACACAGTTTTTACATTTTTCTAGAAGACTGCAGTTTGTGCTGGAAATAGGTGTGAAACATAGTGAAAGCTGAAAGCTATACACTTCTGAAAAGTTAAAACTGAAATCAGCACAGGATCATTTGTATAGATCGCCCATTGAATTAATAAAGAAAGTAAGTAATTAAATAAAAAATAATGAAAATAAGTTGACAAAATAGAAATAGGTGACAATTTTTATCTGTAATATTTTACCATGAAAGCCGATTTACAAAAGTAATATACTGTTATGTCAGTCAGGCTCATCTGGTTGCAGGGATGGATGTATAGTATATCTCGATGGTCCAATAAATGCGATGCCTAGGATCAACAACTGAGCTGCAGCTTTCATTGTGTACGGATCATGCATCAATTCTTTAGGTAAAGTCTAATGAATGAAAAATGGGCATTTTTTTTAAAATTCTGCCTTAGATACCAACGTCACGAATAGCAGTTATTTGTACAGTTCTGAATTTAGGGTTACCCAAGCTATCATGGCATTTTGCAAAATATGTTCTTTATTAAACACCGGCTTACAAATGGTGTTGCATAAACTAAAACACTGGTGTAGTTCTACAACGGTTGCTTTTCCATTCACATGCGACCTTGGTACGTACGTGTGTGTGTACACACACACACACACACACACACACACACACACACACACACACACACACCCCCTCCCCCCTCCACCCCCACCCCGAGGCGTGAAGACAGTGTTCCCTGGGAAATGAAAACACACTGCACCAGCATCCTTTCTCCTGGACTAAGCTTGTTATCTGTATCAAGTGCAATGTAGCATCTTCTTGGTGCACTGCCGGCAGTATCTTGTGCAATAATCAGGGTGAAGGACCTCTCTTGACAAGTAGTTAAGGGGCAGTCTTTATATATTAAATCTTTTCGGAGATTGGAATTGCTGACACAAGTTCACTAATATCTGACAGATAACCTGCATCAAGAAAAATCATAAAAATTTTACTAGACCGGCAGGTCAAGTAAGTTGAATAATATACTCAGCCTAACTAATGTGCTTGACCCGCAAACTGGTCTCAGATTGTGTGATCATTGGCAAATTTTACTTTACAGAGTCGCCTTTTTTTCATATTCACATAATGAGTGCACCTTCAAATATGCGAGTTCAGTATTTCTGCTGTACAAAACAAAATTATTTTGCTTGATTAAATAGACTAAACGTACACAAGATCCCCGACTTGTCTCTCAGTTTACTAATAGCATTGCCATCAGGGCAAAGTCAGGAGTGTTTCTCAGTTCATGCTTAAACACTCACTTTTAATACATATTTTACCAAAGCAAGAGGTGGAAGCGCACGGTCATTTCCAGACAGTAAATTTCCAAGAACTGGCCAAAAACCTTCCCACTACCTTGCAGCTTTACTGATAAATCTACATAGTGTATTAACAATCTGTCAAAATTTGCACATCACCAAGTAAAGTGTTTTGATTTTTCATCCTATTAAAACATTTGTCAGCACACAAAAGTACAAAAATGGGCTTTCACAACTACTGAAATATATTTTGAAATGTTTGTATAGTTGCTTTATTAGCTATTTAAATGCATTAGGAAAAAACTGATACTTTCGTTTCAAACTTTGTACAGCAGGTCAGATAGTTCACTTTACAAAATCCTGGAACTCGGCAGTCAGAGGAGGAAAAGTAATTGTAAACTGACTTCACCACTCTGTCTCTGAACACAAGAGCAAATGTGACAAGATAAAAACAAGAATTAAAGGCATCTTTATTGCTCCTCACCATTCTGACTGAACCCGTTCTTTGTCAATTCGCCAGAACGGGCGAGTAGGTCCTAAATATAGCTCAACCTGATAAAAACTATTCGCCCACTCGCTATATGGGCATATATGGTACATGGACGTCAATTCAGACTGCACTGTTATGACTATATGTCTGTTCTTATTTGACCTTGACATTGTGATAACTAGATATTGCATCGGGTGTCATATCTAAGTCATTGTGTGAATGACTTGACACTTTCACAGTTCTTGGAATGAGAAGGGCAGACGACATCTGCGTCAATGGCAGACACCAAGATGTTGTCGCGGGCTACTTAAAATAGAGTCGGACCTTAGGGGCTTTATGTGGATGGATGCTCAAAAGGGAGATACATTGAATCACTAATAGCAAATGTTCTACTAGTCTATGTTCCTACCCAATTGTACCCTTAATGAGCCAGACCTGCTGATTGAAGAGGTTGAATCTCTTATTGGTGCAAGCAGCACACATTAGGAGACATAGGGACCCTGCTTGGAAATCAAAGCAATGTCGCACAAGCTCTTCCTAATCTTTTTAAAAAGAAAGCTGTTCGAAAATTAACACGAACGGCTCCCCCAGTGCCAGGTCTGGCTCAGCCGATTTGCACCGATGACCTGGAGGAACTCAGTTTACCCCTGTGTGCCCCACCCCCTCCCCCCCTCAGAGCTAGCCATACCCTGCAGCAATTGCTTTCTGCCTTTGCATGACACGTCAGGAACTTCAGTTGTTTTGGAGGTTCCTGCAGAGGTGGTGGGTCCAATAGCCCCTCTAGAAACTGCCTCACTTGAAATGGTCAATTCCACAACACAAATCAAGGAGTTGAGGGCAGAGGTAAGAGAACTTAAGTCTGATTACCCAATTAACAAGCATGGTGAAGCAATTGCTAACAAGTAATGTTGGAACGAATATTAGAAGCCCACATGAAATAAGAAGCTGAGTAAAAGGCACCAGAGTATCATCTAAAGGATGCCTACAGCATTTAGCATTCTGTGGGGACACAAAAACTTGTGTAAGGTATAGTAGGGGTATAGTCCCGAATATTTCAAGACCGGAGCCCTCTGGGGAACCTAGTTTTGGGAGGAACCAGGTGCCTTTCACCCGCACAAATTAGGCAATGACAACACAAAGGTAGGGCTGCCAGGGAATAACATCAGGCACCAGTACAACAAGAGTCCTAACACAGTGCAACATGCTTACAGGGGACGACGGAAGTCCCCCAGATTTAGATGGTTAATGTACCCAAACTATTCCCATTTAAAAAATGAAGGGGTGGACTCATTAAAGAATAAGGTCATAAACTGGATACAACACGTGAGGGGCTGCAGATCAATCATTATGGTAGATAGAGGTACTGACTTACACTGGAACAGTCTGCCTCTCAAAGTATAAAATCTGCTTCAACTCTTTTTACCGTTAGGAAAACCCTAAAGACATGGCTATACAGCAACTAAGTAGGGCTTCACTCTGTGGTTATAGCCTAGCGCCAAGATGCCTCGGGCATAAGAGCGCTTTACAAAACTCTAAATCAAAATCAATATCCTTAATCCTAAAGGATGCATTGCATACAAAGGAAATTTTAACTGCATTGAACGAACCCTTGTAGATAGGAAGCTAGCTGACAGCCTGGTGGCCCTGGCCCTTCACACCAAGACTATTTCCACATATCCAATTTAAATACCAATGGGCATGAGGCAAGCAGATCAGTGCTCTACAAAACCTTTCACACTACATAGCTGGCGATTCACCATTGGTGGGAAATAGACTGACTGTGCAGATTGAGCATGCCACCTTCATCTGCTTGTCCAACTAAATTAGAATCTACTTGTAGTACCCCACGGGATAACTTAAGTGGGCAGTTAGCAGAAGCAAGACTTTCTACCACTAATGCAATAATAGATTCCAGCTGGAATACCAATTCCTCTAGTGATCAGGGGATTATTGACTCGCGCAACACTTAGGAAATTGCTTCCTACACATATAATCCAGCTCTCTTGGCAGAACCTTGCCCAATTAAAATGACGCCCATATTTGAAGTACCTGCAAAGGTAACAGTTGTTCCCTGGAACATGGCAGGCCTTAAGTCCAAAATCGTTCTACAGGACTACAATGACTTTATACAAAAATTCAATATCTGCCTGCTCCAGGAAACGTGGAACATCGAACCACTGTTTAGGGTAGTGTATATAAACTACTGCATCCCTGCCAACTCAAATCTCAGTGGGCGACCTTTTAGAGGGCTATTAATATGGGTCAGAGCCTCCCTTAATTGCACAATTCGGCAATTAGTAATAGAATCCCCCCCGACATTCTAGGAATTCAAATAAGGAGCCATGAGATCACCGTAGGCATTTACAATATCTACGCAAGAGGGATCAAGGGAGGAAAACCAGTAAAAACATTGCAGATCCTTGCGGATCATTTGGATAAGAGTGTCACTCACCACATTTTATCGGGGGATTCTAACACCACCTTGGAGCCTTTGGATAGGGAGGACATTAATCTAACCAGAGAGGAGGAGATATGGGGTATCCCTCAGCTGTACTTAGCCCCTTTAAAAAAGTGGTCTCAAGCAGCCCAGAAAATAAAGGCCCTAACTCTAGAACCTGGGCTTAGGGCAACTAATGGTAGAACCAAGTCAGATAAAGGAAGGGATCCACTTATAACAAACCTAACTGTGCGAGCCATATCGATTATGTTCTTGTTCACTTGAGTCTGTGGCACAATGTGGAGTACATGGTAGTCTGGGAAAGAACTGAGAGGGATCATAATCCTCTATGCCTCAGTATATTGTCACTTTGTGGAAGGCGGCCATTTCATGCTCTTGCATGGCGTCTAACACTGGACATTAAACCCACAAATGGCACCATCTAGTTGCACAACATGACATTTTATCCTTTATTTATTTCAACTTAAAAGTCGCTACATCTAACCTAGATGCTATTCAGTTCAGGGATGACAACACAACGGAAGCATCATGTATACACTACCGTTTCTTTGAGCACATTGCATTGTAATTTATAGTTTCTGCTTCACACTCCAAAAAGAGTCCCCGCAATCTTAATTCATGGTTTAACAATGAGTGTAGGCAGTCCATGAAAACAGCTGACGGCTGCAAGATCAAAGGCTATGGGCCTAATAAGGGCTTAAATGAAGGTATACAAGCAAGCCAAACAAAGTAAAAAGGGACTGGGATGAAAACAGGTGATGGTATCTTAAGGAAATATGCTCAAATAAAGACTTAAGAAAACTTTGGTCCCTGGTCACATGGGGGGGGGGAGAAATGCAGTTGCACCCCAACCAACTAATCATATTTCACCGACTGTCTCAATAATTTTTAAGCCTTGTATACCAACTAAATACAAGTCCTGACGCCCTACTTACTAGAAGCCCAGTGGCATGATGACACAATGTTCACCCTATGCGACATCAACAATTCCTTAGATGCCACTGTCCATGGCAAGGTTCCATGGCCGGATGGTATACCTGGGCACTTTTTTATTCATGAAAAACATAACTGGACTAAGTACATCCTAGTACTGTCAAATGCAATTGCAGGAGGAGCATCAATCCCTGGCTCCTGTATAGGAGTTGAGATGGTACCCATACACAAGAAAGGCGACAAATTTACCTACTAGTTATAGACCAATTTGTCTAATGGACTCCATTCAAAAGTTATTTCATCCGGCGGCACTGGCAAAAATCCAGGACTGGATTGATAAAAAAAAGAAAATACTAACCCCATTACAGTATGGACTCAAGAAGGAGGGGTTATGAAAAGTTGTGTTAATCGGCGGAGCCCAATTATATGTGGCCTTCGTTGATTTGAAATCTGCTTTCGACCTGGTCCCTCGTCAAATGCTTTAGCATGTACTTCGGGATATGGAAATGCCACCATATATTTCATCTATAGCCATTTGCCTTCACGAGGGCAATTTTGCTAGAATCCGTAGGGGCAAGCAGGGACAGCTCACAGATCAAATTACCGTCAACAATGGCGTCCGTCAAGGATGTGCGTTAGCTCCTGCACGGTATGCCTAATATAGGAATGACTGAGTAGACTTACTTTCCCACATCCTGCCGATGTCACCTCCCTCGCCCAGGCAAAAATATCTACGATCTTTTTGCTGACAACACTACTCGTGTCAAAAACCCCAGGCGGACTTCAACATTTGTCGAACAGTTTGGAGGAATTCCGTTTTATTTGTGGCCTGGAAGTTAATACAGCAAAAACCAAATATATGACCATCAACCAACATAAAACCTTTAGAGGTAGGCTATCACTGGGGGGTGATGAACTAGAAATTGCGGACGCTTTTGACTATCTCGGAATTAAGTTAACCGCAGTATGACACAGAAGCTTCATTTTGAAAAAAGGACTATGAAACACAGGCAAATTGTAGGTGCCATTTTGAAAGAGCATTGTGTGCCATACAGTAAACCAGTAGCCCCTGCGTTATAGACCTAGGAATCAAAGGGCGTGGGAATGGCCCTTTATGGCGCAGAACTCTGAGGATTTCATAATCAAACATGACTAGATCAGAGCAAAAGATCTTAAGAAACCTAGCACTCCTGCCATCCAGTAACCCGTAACATCCCTTAAAACTCAATTTGAGGAGGAAATTGATCCAAGACAGAGCTAGATTGTGACCACTTCTGTTTTGGAGGAGATTAAAAGGTCTACACCAGAGTGAGCACCCTATGCTTAAGCTTTGCAGGAAGTAATTAAGCAGGACAGATTCCATAAAGTAGCTTGGCTCAATAACATTAAAAAACTGCTATATTCCTTGGGCTTGCAAGAGGTCTGGTATTCTGCCACTTCTGAGTTTATTTCCTCTAAAGAGCAATTGAAGAAATGCTATTGGCTATGGACAGCGCAGACCGATGCTCAAATTGGGAACACTGGCAAGGGAATTTGTTCGCTTTAAGCAAACTAGTGCCTTTGAACAGAATTTGGACACTATTACAAACCAGATTGACAGGAAGCTATATATACAATGCAGGGTTGGCTCACTGCCCCTCAAAGCATTCACAGCTAAATGATTTGCAACACCTATAACAACTTTGCTATGTCCAGCTTGCAAATCTATTGGATTTTGATTGGTTTTAATTTTTGCAAGCGCTAACAATTGCCCGTAGGCATCTTGGCGCTACCTAAGACAGAAGGGACAGAGGAGAATTTGTCGGCTTTCCAGAATAAATTACTCAAAGATCCAGTGTGAAAAGCCAGGTCTTTAAGTCCTTCCTGAACTGAAGCAAACCGGTTGCGTTGTTTTAGTTCCCAGGCGAGACGATTCCAGTATAGTGCCATGTACCGTATCAGGCTCCTGCCTCCCCAGGTGGCTCGTCTGCAAGGGGGAAACAATCAGTTCTCGAGCTGAGCTCAAACGGAGATACCATCTGAGCCTACCACTATTTGGAAGATACCATCTGAGCCTCTCTCTCAGGTACATCGGGCCCTTGTCCTGCAGGGCCTTAAAGCCTGTACAGAGTTCCTTGAAGATTATACGTTTTCTCACAGGCAGCCAGTGAAGGCTGCTGATGGCTCGGGAGACGGAACCATGTATAGGGGTCTTTGTAATAAGTCGGACTGCCACTTTTTGTACATTTTGCAACTTTTCCAAGTATTTCGTAGGCAGATCAGAATAAAGCCCGTTGCAGTAGTCTATTCACGAAAAAACTAATACAATAACCATCGTCTTAAGCATATCTGGCGGTAGAAATTGTGCGATTTTTCTAATTACACGCAGAGAGAAATTATAAACAAAACCGTCGCTCATGTCCGATTTGCCTGCGCACTTTACTCCTGTTCCCGTCCACTGGGATCAAGACTGTTTACAGACAGATGGGCACACAGAATCACAAAGCTGCTTTGAGAATACTAAGATCTGACCCTAGACCTGTTTACGATTGTTCTGTTGCCACATTTCTGGGCAAGATGTGGATTGCAAGGAGGAAGGCTATGTTAACCTAGATGTAAAGCCAACAGATTTTAGCCTACTCATCTCTTTGTGTGTCAAGAGGTATAACGCCACTGCATTGGGCTTGTATTATTTGCACTTTGGATTTTATGGTGGAGTTTGTAGGTAGCACTTTATAAAACACTGAAATGGAAGTACCAATACATTCATTACAAAATGAACTATGCGCATGCCCAGATCGGTTGCACTTCAGTATTATTAGAGCCTGCCATACTGGCATCATTAACAAATGGAGGAATATTAGCTAAAGAAAATATTTTTAGCCTCTTGGGATATGAATTAATAAGCATGTCACTGACATATATATAGAGGCGATTGTTCCCTCCAAAGCACCAGGGTCAGATGGGATTCCGGGAGATCTTTCGCTTCGAAAGGGACAACTGGGCTGCGTACATAATGGCACTTTCTAATGACATGCTGGGGGAAGCCCTATTCCCGCTTTTTGGAAGGGAGCTGAAGTGATCCACATTTTTAAGAAGGGCTACAGGAGCAATCCGGCTAATTACCGGTTCATTAGTCTGATCGATTGCATCCACAAAGTATTTTGTCGCTCCCCCTTAGTGAGGATTCAGGACTGGATGGTCTACAATCACATCCTGTTCCCACTACAAGCAGGGTTCCGTAAGAAAACGGGAACAATTGATCAAGTCTTTCGTTTTCTTTTATTATATTGGAAGGTGGTAACACTGGGCAAGGGGAGCCTCTACGTGGCATTTATAGATCTGAAGTCGGCCTTTGATCTCGTCCCCAGGGGTAAGCTTTGGCAGGTCCTTATGGAGATGGGGCTGCCCATAGAACTTCTGTCACTACTTATTAATCTACACACAGAGAACTTTCCCAGGGTAAGATGGGGCGGACAGGGACAAGTTACTGATCCTGTCAATATTAAGCGTGGGGTCCGCCTGGGCTGTGTTCTGCCTCCAACACTGTTCTCGTTATATATCAATCAAGTGGTCGAATTTTTAAAAGCAACTCCAGCGGACATGCCCCGTCTAGGGAAACAGAAAATCACAACTTTGCTCTTTGCGGACGATACACTTCTCATCTCTAAAACACCTATGGGGCTGTAAATCCTATTAAATCTATTCAAGACCTTCTGTGATGAGGGGGCTTGAAATAAACACCTCCAAGACGAAACTGATGACATTGAAACCCCATAAAATCTTCAAGGGGTGTTTAACCTTAAATAACATCCCCCTGGAGAGAATGAGCAGTTTTGAGTACCTAGGCGTTAGACTCTCTGAAGGCATGGCTTGGAAACAACATTTAAATAAGGCCCATCAAGTTTTTACAGATAACCGGAGCAATAAGGAAGGAACACCATCGCTCTTATACAAAACCAGTAGCACCAGCCCTGGAACTTTATAAAAGTAAGGCTGCAAGTAGTGCCTGTTAGATTTGGGGGTCTCTAGTTAGCACAGGTAGGTACTTTGTGACAAATAGGGACCCTCGCCTCTAGTCAGGGTAGGGGAGGTACACTCCTAAAATAACCCCTGCTCACCCCCTTGGTAGCTTGGCACGAGCAGACAGGCTTATCTCAGAGGCAGTGTGTTAAGCATTTGTGAACACATACAGTAATCCAGTGACAACACTACAGATGGACACCACACAAGTTTTATATCAAAAATAAGTATTCTTTATATAGATTTAACACAAGACCATAAACGACAAAAATCCACAATACTGTACTTAAAATGGTAGGTTTAGCTTAGTTCTCTTCAGTTCTTAAAATGCGACACTTTGAGTCAATGTACCTTACGATGCGTCACGCTTCTACAATGAAAGTGTTGCAGAGATGGAGATGCGGCAAAGATCCGGTGCAAAGAAATAAAGACATCAAGTTCTTCCTGATGCGGCACGCTTCTCCGATGTTGCGAGAAGTCTCGGCTCGATGAGTCAGCTGCAGCGGCGACACCCTTGTTCCGTGATGCGACGACAGCGGCTTTGGCGGCGACACTCTTCTCCGACGTTGCGAGACACTTCCGCTCGATGCGACAACTGCAGCGGCGACACCCTTGTTCCGTGATGCGACGGCGGCACGCTTCTCCGTGGATGCGAGGCGCTTCTCTGGATGCGGTGCAATGCGACAGCTACAGCGGCATCTACGATGCGACGGCAGCGGCGACACGCTTCTTCCTCGTGGCGAGACGCTTCTCTTGATGCGGTGCAATGCGACAGCTACAGCGGCATCTACAATGCGACAGCAGCGGCTGCGACACGCTTCTTCGGGGTTGCGGGACGTTTCTTGAGATGCGGTGCAATGCGACAGCTACAGCGGCGACATCCACGATGCGACGGCAGCGGCTGCAACGGCGACACGTTTCTCCCTCTTGAGTCGCGCTTCCAGCTCCTTGCGACACGCAGTCCCTCAGAAGGCCCAAAACAGCAGCAGGCACTTCCAAAGAACTCTTGGGGAGCTGGGGGTTGAAGTCGGTTGTCCCTGAGACTTCAGCAGGAGGCAAGCTCTTTTCTCAAGCCCTTGGAGATCCTTCACAAGTTGAATAAAAGTGCACACAAAGTCCTTTTCTCCTTTCTTTGGCAGTCAGGCAACCACTGCAGGCCAATCCCCCAAGCAGCACTTCAGCTTAGGGATAGTCTCTCCTCAGTTCCTTCTGGTTACTCTCCTCAGCAAAAGTTTCTTCTTGTTTCCCAAAGTGATCTAATTTCCTAGGGGTCTGGGTCCCCTTTTTATACACAGTTTTTCTTTGTTCTCTGAAGGCAGAGAGGCCTTTGCCTAGTCCAAAACCAGTTCTGGTCAGTCCTGGAGCACTTTGTTTACAGGACTCCTTCCTTCCTTTCAGAATGTGGGGCAGAGTGCTCAGCCGCCCGGCAGGAGGTGGAGCCAGCATTGTGGAAGGCAGGCACAGCCCTATTCAGACCCAGGTGCAACTCCTCCCTCCACTCTGGATGCAGATCTCTCTATTAGCCCTGGCTGCCTCACCCTGTCTCCTGGAATTTCCCCAGCCCCTGTCACTCACAAACCCAGACAATGAATACACAACCTAGCAGAGGCAGGCTTGGAAGTTTAGGCAAGAAAATACCCACTTTCTAAAAGTGGTATTTTCAAACACAGAATGTTAAAACCAACTTCACTAAAAGATGTATTTTATCATTCTGAGTTCAGGCATACTAAATTCGTTTTTCTACCATGTTTCCTGGGTCAGTTAGGATTATAAGGTGTAATAATCAAACTGCCCATTCTGGCCTATGGAGAACAGGTAGCCTTGCAATAGTGAAAAACGAAAATGGCTGTAATTCACTATTAGGACATGCCACACACACCAGGGCATGTCTTACCTTATACTTACAATGCACCCTGCCCTTGGGCCTACCATAGGGGTGTCTGACATGAAGAAAAGGGAAGGTTTAGGGACAGGCAAGTGGGTGCACTTGCCCAGCCAGTGTGACAGTACCAGACTGCACACAGGCTCTGCAATGGCAGGCCTTAGACACACTTTTACAGGCTGCTTCTGTGGGTGGCACAACCAGTGCTGCAAGCCCACCAGCAGCATTGGATTTACAAGCCCTGGGCACACTCAGTGCACTGTACTAGGAACTGACAAGTAAACCAATCATCCAATCAGGGAGTCACTAATACATAACACAATTTATCATAGGGAGCACTTGCACTGTGGCACTGATTAGCAGTGGCACAGTGCCGAAAGCATCTAACACCAGCAAAAACAGATCAATAACATTGGAGGCATCATAAAAAAAAAATGGAAGGGAGACCCACGCCAAGGATGCCAGGTCTAACAGTGCCCTATACGGGACAGAGCTCTGGGGCTTTGAAAAATTGAGCGACTTAACAGCGACCAAGAACAAGTTCCTTAGGAATTAAGTGTCCCTCCCATTGAGCACCCCTGTGCCCCCTCAAACTGGACATGGGCATAAAATCAATCAAGGATCTAGTGAAGCTTCGCCCACTTTTATTTTGGCAGAGGCTCGTATCTACCCCAGAATTGTCCCCGTATGTATCTGCCTTAGATGAGGTTTGCTTATTAGATACATCAAATAAAATAGGACGGATCAAAAATCTTAGAAACCTCATTGCTAGTATTGACTTAAGGGGGTATAACATCAACAGCCCAGCACCATGTTCTAAGAAACAAGTTGTGTGAGCCGGACTAAAAGAAAGTAAAAAAAAAAAAAAGGCGCGGCCGCCATTGCTGCCGATTTGGACCGGCGTGCTGCGGTGCTTTATAAAAGCAGACGCCTGCTAAAATATTAATTGTGGCACCCATGTTGTTAATATGAAATCGGGCGCCGTGCTGTAACCTAAAGCAGGGCGCCCGGGCGATGAGGAGCAGACGTCAGGCGAGTGTGTAAAAGCGGGCCCCGTTGCAGGAAAGCATGTCGTGCACGAAATAGGAGAAAGTCCTTTAAGAAAATAGTGCTCACAGACTGTAAATAAAACATACCGATTAACACAAGTAAAAGGGCCAGTCCTCATGGGAGGTTACAAAAAGAGAAAAGGAGGTACTAAGGAGGGACTACTAAGCTATTCACGAAAGCAAAAGCAACCATTTAGAAAGGACAGTAACAGGAGCCAATTGAAAAGATGGGCGGAAAATGAGTGGAGCTTCAGTCCATACCTGAACACAGCATGTCTCGAAGAGACAGCACAAGAGCTGCCTAGGCAAGACCTAAAAGGGGTCAGTTTTCAGTGGAAAAACGTTGTGTCCACGTTGCACTTTGTGCAGTTTCCTGTCGCAGGCAAAAGGCCTACCCACTTAAGTGAAGTACCATTTTTATCGGGAGACTTAAGGGAACATGGAATAGTAGAACAAGTGTTATTACCAATTGTCTTTCTATGAATTTCTGACTTCCAAATGTAAGACCGTGTGTAAAAATAAGCCATTTTGAAAAATGCCCTCTAATTCACATACTAGTATGGGTACCCACAAATTCTAAGATGTGCAAATAACCACTGCTTCTAAACTCCACATCTTGTTCCCATTTCGGATATACATAGGTTTCCTCGATATGTATTTTTTACTCCTTATATATTACCAAATTAATTGCTGTAACCCAGTACACAATGAAAAAGCATTGCAAGGCGCAGCTCAGTTATTAATAATAAAATAATAATAATGCATTTTATAAAGCGCAACAGCTACCTCAAACAGAGGTGTCCCGGCGCTGACGCAGTCCAGCAAGACAGATGAGGAGTCTAACATTGGCTGAATAGCCAGGTCTTTAGTGCTTTCCTGAACTCCAGTTCAGATTAGAGTAGACGAGGAAGGGAGTGCCATAGTCTGGTCATCACCACCGTAAAAGTTCTACCTCTGATATGGGACTTCGCAAATTGAGGTTCACACAGCAAATTCTGGGAGTTCGATCTTAAAGAGCGTTTTTGTTGATAGGGGAGGGGGATACGTTTCCTGATGTAGTTGGGACAGATGCCTCTCAAGGCCCTGAAAGCTACCGTCAGGGCCTTGAATTCTATCCGTTTAGCTACCGGCAGCCAATGGAGCTGTTTGATATGCGGAGAGATGTGTTGTCTAAAAGGAACTCTTCTGATTAATCTCGCAGCCGCATTTTGCACCATCTGCAATCTCTTGATCAGATATGCAGGCAGCCCTAGGTAGAGACTATTAGCGTAGTCCAACCTTGAGGTTACTGATGCATGGACAACGGTTCTTCGGCAACTCTCTGGTAGCAAGTGTAGAAATTTTCTCAGGCTTCTCATTATGCCAAAGCAAGAGGATGCAATAAAGCGTACTTGGGTTGAGAAAGTAAGGTCGGATTCCCATTTTACACCCAAGTTTTTCGCCGTGGTTGAAGGGCAAGGGGGGAGGCCCATTTCCTTCGGCCACCACAGTCCAGCTGCCGGTGGGGGTGTCTTCCCAAAAAACAGGACCTCAGTTTTCTCTGCGTTAAGCTTTAATTTATTATTATTCATCCAGCTGGATATGTCCCTCAGGCATCCCCTAAATCTGGAAAAGGTGTTAGCAGATTGGTCCTTAAAGGAGAATACCATCTGGGTATCGTCCGCATAGGAAATGGTTTTTATTCCCCATTTCACAATGAGCGAGAAGAGTGGAGCCAGATAAACGTTGAAGAGTAGAGGGCTCAATGCCAATCCCTGTGGTACCCCACACCGTAAAGGTTTGGCTTCCAACTTGAAAGGAAGTAGGGTAACCCTTTGCGTGCGGTCGCGGAGATAAAACTTTATCCAGGCGAGCGCCGTCCCCATCACACCCGCACATTTAAGCCTGGCCAATAGAATTGGGTGGTCCACTGTATCGAAGGCGGCGGACAAGTCCAACAGCACTAGCATGGCTGAGGCTCCACTGTCTACCGCCATTCTTATAGACTCAGCCACCTCCAGCAAAGCGGTCTCTGTGCTGCAGCCCGCTCGGAATCCGGACTGTGTTTCATGAAGAATGTCGCTACTGTCAATGAAATTATTAAGTTGTCGTTGGACCACCTTTTCCAACATCTTGGCAGGTGAAGGGAGATCGGGTGGTAGTTAAGTTCACCCGGATCAGCATTGGGCTTCAAGAGGGGTAGATGCAAAGCGTGTTTCCACGACTCCGTGTAGATGCCGGTGATAAGTGAGCTGTTCCATAGGTGGTTCAGGGTGGGATTAAGAATGTGTGCGAGTGCTCCCCACAGTTTAGGGGGGCAGGGATCTTCTGGGGACCCCGATTTGCATTTCAGGATTTCTGCCAAGGGTTCCTGGAGTGAGATGGAGGGGAATTCAGAGAAGGAAACCTCCCCCATCATGGGAATCCTCAGCTTCAGATTCAATGGTTTCCGTTCTAGTCGTAAAGGCGTCGTAAACCTTCGATTTTTACCTCAAAGAAGTCCGACAGTTTTGCACAAAGTGACGGTGACATCTTACTTTCTAGAGCTACAGGCTTGGTAAAGGAGCGGACTATCTTAAAAATGTCTTTGCAGGAGTTTTCTGCGGTATTAATTCGCTTCACAAAGTAATCTCTTCTAGCAACCCTCATAGCTTTGTGAAGTTCTTTTAGAGCTTCCCTGTAGGTCCTTTTGGCAGAAGGACAGTAGGCTTTCCTCCAGAGGCGTTCTTTTTGCTTGCATTTACTTTTTATCACTCAGAGTTCCTCCGTGAACCACAGGGCCGACGGGGAGTTCCTGGGGGATCTGCTTAGCCTAACTGGGGCTAGTTTGTTCAAGGCGGCGGAGATCCAGCCGGACAGAGCATTTGCATCAATGTAATGATAAGTTGAGGTTGGCTTTCCAACAGTACTGGGCCTAAGGAGTCCAGTGTCAGTTTCTTCCAGTTACTTTTGGGTGTGTTGTGTGATTTTTCGCCAAAAGGTTGTGTTGCTCTGCTACATGAAAATGGGACCAAAAAGTGGTCTGTCCAGACCAATTGTTGTGGAGACTCAACGACCAGGGACGGGATGTTAGAGAACACCAGATCTAAGATATTGCCTGCACCGTGGGTAGGGAATCTTACATGCTGAATGAGATTTGCCCCTTCGAGTGACATCAGCTGAGATGCCGGAGTACAATTAGGCTCCGAAATATGTAGATTAAAATCTCCGAGGGCCATATAGCTTGAGTATTGTAGTGACTTCTGCGCGATGAAGTTACAAAGATCTATAGTGAGGTTAAGAGGGCAGCTCGGGGATCTAAAGGTCAAAAGTCCAGCGAGAGAGGATGAAGGTCCAGTCTTTATACAGAAATGTAATCCTTCAATCAGGCCCAAATTCTGTAGAAGAGATCTCCCAGGAGTCTCTCACTATGACGGCTACCCCACCCCCTCTTTTATATCCTGCTCTGTTTGCGCAGCATATTTAGAAACCTGGCAGGATAGCTAGTGCTAGCACCGATCTAGACTCCTCTTTTAGCCAGGTTTCGGTCAGGAACATCATATCCCAGTCATTATTCGATAGGGATAGCCAAACATCATCTGCATGTTTGAGCAGAGACCTGCAATTAAATAAGGCAGGCTCTTATTCTGTCTTCTGAATTCATTAACACTGAGTTTAACGGGGTAACTCTGGTGTTTTGCATATTCCCTCTGAGTACCCTATGGCCATATTACAATATGTACAGACGTATGGGAGTATGATATTCACTAAGTCGATGGCATGGCCATCTGGGCATGCCGGGTTCCTCAACTTCAATAGGGAGTCACGTGTCAGGGAAGTGGTCTTACCGGTGTTGCGGGGAGCAGCATGCCTGGCGCTGGCCGCGGTCCGGACGGGCGCAGACGGGCTTGCCTTTGGCGTGCCTTCGGCGCGCCCACTGCGCACGTCCGCTGCGCATCCGTGCACACATGGCCCTTAAGTGTGCTGTCACCGGAAGTGAGGCAAGCCTAGGAGGAGGAGCCGCGTCCCTCCGAACAAACGACTAGAACAGCCGCGTCGGACCGGCAGAAAGTGCTGAGTGGCAGGTAATGAAAACACTGTGGCAGTCTAAAAGGTCTAAAAACAATCTAAAAATGCAGAACAGACTTGCGCTAGAATTGAATTAAAAAATTAGCCCCTCACCCGCTGCTTAGCATTAGTTCTGGGTACCCCGGGTTCTTGGTGAACCTACAAGCCCTATATACCCCCGCAACCAGAAGGGACCAGCAGACGTAACTGTACATTGCTTTAAAAAATCTGCCATATAGTTAGAAAAAGTTATAGGGGGAAAACGTAGGCACAAATGGCTGTTTTTTTTCAACTCAATTTCAATATTTCTTTATTTCAACTGTTACTTTCTATAGGAAAACCTTGAAGGATCTACACAAATGGCCCCTTGCTAAATTCAGAATTTTGTCTACTTTTCCAAAATATATAGCTGTCCGGGATCCATTATTGGTTTCACAACCATTTCGATCACTAACTGGAAGGAGGTTGAAAGCACAATAAATAAGAAAAATAGACTATATCCCAGTAAAATGCCAAAACTGTGTAGAAAAATTTGTTTTTCATACAAGTCTGCCTGTTCCTGAAAGCTGGGAAAAATGTGATTTTGGCACCGCAAACACTTCGTTGACACCATTTTCAGGAAAACATCCGACGCTTTCTTCTGCAGCACTTTTTTCTCATTTTACCGAAAAACCCCAAAATGTACCTCTATTTTAGCTAAGTTCTCAGTCCCCTTCAGGGGAATCCACAAACCCTGGGTACCTTTAGAATCTTCAGCATGTTGGGAAAAAAAGGATGCAAATTTGGCATAGATACCTTATGTGAACAAAATGTTACGGGGGACCGAAGCGCAAACTACCTCAAATAGCCAAAAAATAAAAAGCTTAGCACGGGGGAAGGGGTGGTGTATGGCCTAGCAACGAAGGGGTTAAAATATAATAAGGCAGTGATAAATTAAACACACTATAGCAAAGGTAGAGCTACAAAGAATAAAATCGATAGCTACACGATTACTCTGTGCAAAACAATTTGGAGATTAATTAACCTAAGACAGACCAAAATAGTAATATTTGGTAGGAAAATCAAGAAGGCTGGAACATGGCGCATCGGCAGCAACATCGTTACTAAGGAACAAGAGTATAAATAGTTAGGTGTTCGAATGGACTCAAGAGGTACTTGCAAAAGAAGGCAGTAAAGGTTAAAACCTTGCTTTTTTCCTCAGCATTTTTAAAGACAACATGCTCCAACTTGGATCCTTTGCTCAGAGTAATGAAAGTAAAATGGATCCCAACAATCTCATATGGGAGCAACAAACTATTGAGCAGACTCTTTTTTGCTGGACACACTGCTCGCAAAAATTTATAAAACAGTATTCAGGCTACCCAGAACAACTTTCCTGGCCTAGGTGTGGCTTGAATTTGGTCTGGACTAGAGAAACAATCGCTAGTCAGGTGGAGGTTCTATCTCAAATTGTGCCACGAGCAGCAAGTAAAGATAGCTTAGATGACTAAACCTGGAGAGAGATAAATGCCACAGGAGACACGTCAGCACATGGGCGTTACCTAGCAGAGCCTTAGACGCACTTACTGCAGGGGAAGTCTGGAAACTTAATGTCTCCTCATGTATTCAAAAGGTTCATCAAACGTCAAAAGCTCTTGTCCTAACTAGAAGATAAATCTGCACTGGCACAGCAGTCGTATGTATGGATGGTAATAAAACTCCTACAATGACAAAAAACCCTAAGGATACTTATCAAGCACCTTTTCGATCTACACAAAGGACAAGTTTATGACACTGAGGTTTGGGGATTTTGCAACATTGGAAAGTCTCCCTAAGTGGCTGAGGATGCACAAGAAACCATTTGCAGACTTTGTGGGATCAAAGCTAATTAGTAATTCACATTGTCTGCATTTGTCCTGCACTACTGAAGGAAGGAAAGGTCTTGTTGCGTAGCCAATTTAACAACCTAGGATTTCGTTCATGCAGACATGCTTTCGTTGAGGCCTTGCATCCCAAGAACATTGCACTGAATACTTGCGTTGTTAAATTCACCAGCATAGCGGCAAAAAACTTACCTCGTGCTAAGATTAGGGACTCCTATCTCCCCTCCCCCCCTCCAAACACTTTTTGGTCAGAAGTCTCATTGTTCCTGACCTTTTACTGCCACAGGGCCACGTGAACAAAATCATTTGGTCAACACTAGGAGATCTGGTTACTGGTCAGTAAAAGGATACTTTGACCGACACTGCATATTCCTTCACGGTTCCCTTTTGATATATGCCGTTAATAGACAATTTTATTCATATTGCGTGTATTTCCTATTTACATAGTAGATTTACACTTTTGTTTAGAAAACAAGCATTATTTTTTTTTTTTTTTTTTACAGAAGATTTATTAATTGTAAATGTTTTGTGTTTTACTCTCAATTGTATGAATTATTGCATGCAATTATTTTAATTACCAACGAGAAATAAATTAAACACTGCAGCAATCATTAGTGAATTCACTGCATTTTTATATGACCCATTGACTACCTGCTTCGGAAGGTGCGGTCTCCTGCGCCCATCTGAAGAGCACCCCACAGATCAGACACCATGTCTTGTAGAATGGATATGTCTGAGGTCACCTTAACTGTCCAGCATCTACCTTGTCTCGTAGTTCACGCTAGCATTGCATACACGTTCTTTTTTTTTTTTTGCGAGTGCCAAACCAAGTCCAGCGCAGCACTGGTTAAAAAAACCATAAGAAGCGTTTGCATACAGCATGTCAGAAGTCGCCACCCACTCAACAGCCCAAATGTTTATAATCCTAACTAACTTAACTCAGAAAGTTGCAGCCGAATGTCCATACCCATATGCAAAGGATTTACAGAGTGTACATTCAATTATTGAACTATGATCATCACTCAAACATCTTTCAAGATGAAACCTTGGGCTAAAGGTGGCAAATTCAGGACGTCTCGTGAACTACGAGTTCTTAGACTCCTATATCAGTGAGGGCTGTCATGGACCATTTTTTTGCTTTCAGCAATATGCTCATCCCTACCCCCTACCTACACCGATTTCACACTGCCCAGTCAGACTTGCATATTCTTCCACGGATTATACCCTCCTTCCTCTTGGCATATCAGCCAGTCAACCAGTTGTACAGAGAGTAACCTCTCCCAGTAGGTATTTGGGAAGCTGTTCCTTGATCTGGCCTGGCAGAAGGTTCCATACAATAACACCTGGAAAGACGCCATCAGCCCAAAGCTATGCTTGAAGAACGACAGTCCTGTTAACATGTTTCGGCTGCCTCATCTTCAATAAAATTGTTACTATTGTTCATTTGTACTATTGTTCCCAAACAAACGTAATCACTTATTAAATGTAATTAGGCAACTGAATGTTATCCTATGGGAGAGGCATGTAAAACTGAAAAGTTTGTGTCCAACTTTTTAAATACATTGCACACTGCCCTGGGGCTGTGTAGGGCCTACCTTAGCAGTGGCTTGTATGCATTAAAAACAGGGGTGTGGAATTTAATAAAATATCCACGTGTCCATGGGGCAGGTTGCTTCATAAATCTACTTGTCCTGTAACAAAATCCATTTGCCCCTTTGGTGCCATGTAGTGCAGCGACAAATTAGGTCAGGAATCTCATTATATAAGAGCTCTGTCTGATCTAGCCTCTCCGATGATGCCAGGGCTCATGTCTTAGTACTGTTTAATACTTGCAATCCCCTTTTGTTGCCACGTTTCCACAGATCTACATACTGGGGCTGAAGGTAGTGAAAATCAATAGTTCCAGGGTTAGAATACCCTTTTGAGTCTGTGCAAACCTACTAACTTGCATGTTTTTAAGGGTTTTCAACAACTCTCCAATCTTTTCCTATACTGAGAAATGTTGGTAATTTACTCCCGACAATAGCAGACGTAAACCTTCTTCCAGAGTTGGCAAAAAAGTGGTTGGAGGGAAAGTGAACTTGCAAACTCTTAAATTTTCACATGAGCAAATCTACACATTCATATTTGCTCATGTTAAAATGCAGTTCACAAATATTTTCTAGGAGTACTATTTGTTGTCCTACTTCTGTAAATTATTGGGAATTCACGAAAGCCGTTTCGCTGCACTTAATGCAAGGACATATACCATGGGTGGACTTTTGAGACTTACTTTCATAATTGGGCCCCAAATTTGGTCTGGCATTGACCGTGACCTTTTGTGTTTATTAAATTTCTCTCTCTCTGTGTACCGGCTGGCTTCACTGTGAGTGACAGCATTCCGCTCTTTAACAAGGAGCATATTGGCACACTAAGTAGTTTAGTTCAGTGCCAGTAACTACTGTGGCAGTGTGTGCTTTTTGAGACCAAAACACAATTTTTGCTTTTGCCAATGTTGGTTATAATGGTGAGGGCCCGGCAGCTTCCACACCAATAAGGTTTTACAAAAACCATGCCAAAACAAGTCACACATTGACAAAACTAAAAAGCTGACCATCGATTTCAGACCTACTGGCTTTGCCAATGCTGGTTTATTTTTGTTTCCCATGATCTTATTGAAACTGGTTACACTGATTTTCCATTATGAATATTTGTGGGAAATACCAGCATGCATCAACACGTTACTAAATGATGCTGCAAAGAAATGGTACCAGAAATGTTACAGTAGTTTAGCAAAATGTTTTCCCCCGCTTTCATTTTTTTATGAACATTTTATTTTTAAAGCAAAGAATCATCAATCTTGCTTTCAAGCTTCTGCAAATATTTGCCGCAAATCAGAGAACATTCTGGGAGCATTACACATAGCCTCATAATGCTAAACTTTGAAAACGTGTGTACAAATTGTTATACTGGAACCACTGTCAGTAGTGCAGTCGGAGCTTACAACATTTACTTAGAGCGCTCACCCTAATAATAAAGGCTTTCAATTAATGAACCATAAATGCAAGTTTGAACAGCATTAACATATGGGCAAAAATATTACCTTAACTGCACACAGTGCCCTTCCCTGATCCATAATGCGGTACTGCAAACTCGCAGCCAAAGGGTTTGTGCTGCAGGGGGTTGGGTCTACTTGTCCCAAGGACAAAATACACATGAAAATGTGTTAACCTATGTCCTGGGCGTCCTGCTATAGGAATTCCACATCCCTGATTAAAAAGAAAGGTTTACGCCTGACAAAATGTTTATTTTGGCAGGCCAAAGTGGCAGTTTAAATCTGCATACAGACTGAAATGCCAGGCCTGAGACATACTTTAACCCCTTCGCTGCTAGGCTTTTTCTCCCCCCTCTGCTAAGCCTTTTTTTGGCTATTTGGATAGTTCGCGCTCAGGCCCCTGTAACATTTTGTCCACACAAGGTATCAACGTCAAATCTGCACCCTTTTTTCCAATACCTTGAGGATTCTAAAGGTATCCAGGGTTTGTGGATTCCCCTGGGGTGGGACTCAGAAATTAGCCAAAATGCAGCTAAATGTTTTTTTGTTTTTTTTTAACAAATGGGAAGAAATTGCTGCAGAAGAAAGCATCTGTTTTTTTTCCCTTGCAAATGCATCAAAGGGTTTGTGGTGCTGAAATCACTATCTTCTCAGCTTTCAGGGGCAGGCAGACTTGCCAGAAAACCAAAATTTTCTATACAGTTTTGGCATTTTACTAGTACATAGCCTATTTTTCTTATTTTTTGTCCTTTCAACCTCCTTCCAGTTAGTGGTAGAAATGTGTGCGAAACCAATAATGGATCCCAGAAAGCTATACATTTCTGAAAACTAGACAAAATTCTGATTTCAGCAAGGGGTCATTTGTGTAGATCCTTCAAGTATTTTTTATAGAAACAGTTGAAAACAGAAAAATATTGAAATTTAGTTGAAATAAACAGTCATTTGTGCTAATGTCACCAGTACCTTCTAAGTATTTAGTTCGAAGAAGGGCCCCCCTGCATATCAATGACTTGCCAAGAACAGGGAAAAACTATCAAATTAGAAAACAATCTTGAGCGAGATATTTTTCATATGTAGCTGCGGACATATAGATGTCAAGTAAACATATCGCGATGCAGATTAATCAAAATTGTACATTGAAGCAACTGTGTTACTATTCAAAGATAACAATTAGTTTTTATTATTTATGAATTACAAAACATACTGGAGTAGAAATTAATCAATGGTTTGTTAAATAACAGATTAAAAATAGTCCTAAACACTACGTTAATACAGACAGCTAGCATATGATGAAGCCAGGTTGATGAACATAAAATATACAAACAATATCTACAATTGACAATGAGTTTTTTTTTTTTAAGTCTGTAACTAAAGGCAGAAGGCCTTCATTGTGCATTCCATATTTCAAACAGAACATGCATCATATTGTGAGAGGCTTGAAGATAATGTGACTTTTAAGTATGACAGATTTGTTTAAAGCAATTTACAGTTTGAGGTTTGCAGGGGATTCTGGGTAGGAAGATGTTGGGGGATCCACGCAAGCCATACCTCCCTGGACTCCTTAGGGTGTCTAGTTTTCAGAAATGTGTGAGTTTGGTAGGTTTCCCCTAGATGGCCCTAAGCCCGGGGCCAAAAACCCAGGTGCCCCCGTTGCAAAACCAGGTCGTTTTGTGATAGGTAATTTTGATGTCTCCACAATACGTTTTGGGCCTTGCCTGTCGCCGGTACTTGGCCCACCGTCACGAGTGAGGTACCATTTTTAATCGGGAGACATGGGGGGGGGGGGGGGAGGGGGAGGAGGGGGGAGAACGCTGGGTGGTAAGACATGTCAGCCCGGTGATCGCACAACTTTCCCCACACAGAAATTTAAGAAAAATCTGTTTTTTTCAGCTACATTTGAGGTTTGCAGGGGATTCTGCGTAGGAAAACGTTGGGGATCCACGCAAACCATACCTCCTTGGACTCCCCAGGGTGTCTAGTTTTCAGAAATGTGTGGGTGTGGTACGTTTCCTTAGATGGCCGCCAAGCCCGGGGCCAAAAACCCAGGTGCCCCCACCCCCTGCAAAACCTGGTCATTTTGATGTCTCCACATAACGTTTTGGGCCCTTGCTTGTTGCGGGTACTTGGCCCACCGTCACGAGTGAGGTACCATTTTTATCAGGAGACCGGGGGGGGGGGGGGGGCTTGAACGCTGGGTGGTAGGAAATTTGCGGCGGCCTGGTGATCCCATAACTTTCCCACACAGAAAAGTGAGGAAAATGTGATTTCTTTTAGCTAAATTTAAAGTTTGCAGGGGATTCTGGGTAGGAAAATGTTGGGAGATCCACGCAAGCCACACCTCCCTGGACTCCCCTGGGTGTCTAGTTTTCAGAAATGTCTGGGTTTGGTAATCTTTTTATGCAGATGATGCCAGAGTAGATCTTTGCAAGGATGGAAATAATGTAGGGCATATGATCGCTCTCCTAGAGGACTTCAGCAAGGTTTCGGGTCTGAGGTTAAACTGCTGTGCTCGTTCCATTTGATTTCCTTAAACAATACTTAGCCTTTGACACTGCCGAGCACACCCAGGGGTGGCTCCTCCGCTAAGGCGGAAGAGCGTCCCCCCACTGCTCTGTGAACAGTTGACAAAAGGAAGAATAAAATTATAATAATGAATGTTATTATCATTTTATTTTTCCATCTGTCTCTCACCTGGTTAGAGGCAGGGCGGGGCTGCAAGTCACCGGAATAGTGGAGGCACTCTCAAGTGAGCATAAATGTTTGGCCGGCTGTCTAGGTTGGCCAAACATTCATGCACACTTTGCATGTTCTCCACCCAGGCTGCAATACAGCCTGGGTGAAGAACATGCCCAGGCCCCCAGTCCCTCTCTGAGCGCCGAACCAATTCACTCAGACCAATCACAACGCTGCTGTTAGGCAGCATTGTGATTGGCTGGGAGAGAATGGGAGCTTCCTGGTTCCTGCTTCCGTCCTGCTCCTGGACTCCGCCGGAGAGGAAGCGGCTGGCTGGCGTGCAGGTAAGTGCTGTTTTTGTTTTTTTATTTACCCTCTCTCCACCTCCCCACCTCCGCCCGCCACCCCCATTAAGAAGCAGCCGCCACTGAGCTCTCCTCTGGCACCTCAAGACTCAGAAGGAGACGGGATTGCTCGTAATCTTGGGAGGGCACTGACTGTCATGAGGACCTCAACTCCCTTCTGATTTAAACAATCACTGTCCCCCGATGGGCTGTACTGCAATTACCAAGATGTTGATGCTCTCGATTGCTGTACTTCTCAGCGATCTCCGCACTGCCAGGACACACCACGTAGTGGCCCTTTACTATGGCCCATGCTCTGGCTTGATGGGGACTGCCTACAGGAACTCAAACATTGATTTCCGGTCCAATTGACAGGCCCACTACCAGAGTGGTTAATGGGGTTCAACCCAAACAGTATCCCCGGCGAGAAAGAATGCACCGATGCGTGTAGCCCGCCTTACCTGGAAGTTGGGCCTAGAGGCCACAGGACAACACACCCCATACGCCACGGACTTCCCATTATAGGTGATCCCTGGCTGTAGGGAATTACGTGCCCTACACAACATCCTATCCTAAAAAGATGTGGGACTTCTTAAACGGGGTGATCCGTTTCATGGACAGGCTGCTACGCATGTTTAAAGAGCTGATGACAGCAGATGGACTTCTAGCTGGAGGCTTCCTCCTGTATTCAGCACTAACACGGCAACTAACTGTAGTCTGAATTAAATCACATAACGTTCCTGTGACAAATCAAGGTACTACAAGCCATATTGACCAACAGAAGGGCCAGGAAGACAGAAACATGCTCATATGGTGCGCTGCAGGCTGGGGAAGAGCTACAGTTAAAGACAATGGAAGAGAGATACGGGACAAGGGTTGAAAGATGGCCAGTGGGTGAGCTGCTTACTTGTGGTTAAAGGCATCTAGTGAAATTCTCGTCTAAAATTCTCACAGTTTAACTACTTGCACCGCACATTCTTAACCCCTGGCTGCCTTACGTGGATGTTCCCAGAGGTTGCCCATAGATGCCTGTGGCTGCAGAAGTAGATGCAGACTTCTACCATATGGTGTGGCTCTGTCCACTAATTATGGTAAACTGGGGGTGAAGTGATGGCACACTTAACGGATATCACAGGCACGCAGATTCCTAAAGACCCCTTGCACTGTTTACTAAGCATGGCAAAATGCATCAAAGCTACTAAAATCATAGAAAGATTTTTAAACCTCACCCTTGTACTTGCAAAACACAGGTTAGCGATAGTCTGGAAATCCACACTAGCCCCTCCTTTAGTAGGTTGGCTTCAAGACCCTATAAAGGGGATCTATGCAGAGCAGGATGCCGCTGCACACGAGAGCAGCATGGGAAGTCCGCTAAGTCTGAAACAGTGGGAAGAATTTCTGCGGGAAATAGAAGCCAGAACAGATGATGGACCACCTTGATGGACATCTTCGAGATAATGCCTGAACATGACACGCTACGGTTGCAGCTCGCAGGAGCCTAATTGATCTCAGGGATACACACGCTAGATCCTGGAACTTCCCAGTTGCCTTTGCACCCTCCCCAGTTTGTCACTTCTCCTAAGCTGTACTGATAACCGAGATATACAGACTGATCCCCTCAATGCTTTATTTGCAATTATGATATATGTACCAGCACAACACTAGCTGGTTTGCATGCAATTATGAGTTTTCCCTTCCAGTTTCTTTTGATTCTTTTTCTACCATTTATGCTCTCCAGTGTAGTATTAGTTGGCTAATAAGGATGACACCCTGCACTGAGATGTAAGCTGCATTGGCAGATGGTTATTAATATATGCCACACTTATGATGTACAGTGACTCTTGTTGATATTGTCTTCTATAAACCAATAAAGAATTACTGTGGAGGAAAAAAAAAAAAAAAAAAGGCTGTCAAGGTCAAAGTTTCAATATGATTTGACTTAAGTTTCTATTAGGCTTCTGCAACAGGGGTGACCAATCTTCAAAAAGGACAAAAATATGCCTGGATGGTCTGTAGTTACTGTCCTTTTTTGTGACTCTGAGATGTTTAAGAATGGTTGAAGACAATGTGGTAGTTCGGACATTCAAGGACAGACTATATTCGAGCATTCCAGTGGCAGCTATAAGCAGCAGATCTCTTCAATCGCTGGTTGACTACGAGTTCTAGTCTTAAATGGTTAGGTAAGGAGGAGGGGTATAGAATACCATACGAGATTGTGAGTGTCAAGGAGCAACTGTGGTTTGATACAAGTATTTATCAGGACTACCAGGTTGAAGAGGTGTTGTTACGCAGCCGCGGCTCCTCCACGAGGGCGGAGGAGACATGCCCCACTGCATTCAGAGCAGTTTAAAAAGGAAAACTAAAATGATAATAACTAATGTTATTATAATTTTAGTTTACCTTCCTGCTTAGGTGCGGGGCAGGACTGCCCAGAACAGCGGCCAGGGGAGGAGTGTTAAGCACACTCTTAAAGTGCATAGGACGGTTTGGTCAGCCCTATTGGGCCGGCCAAACCGTCCTGCGCACTTTGCATGTTCCCCACCAGGCTGCATTACACAGCCTGGTGGGGAACATGCACAGCCTCCCTGTCACCGTCTGCGCGCCAAACCACGGCGCTCAGACCATTGGCCAGGGGATTCTGGTAGGCTGGTGTGCTTCCTGTTGCGGAGTGGAGAAAACGAGTAGGCGCGGCAGCACTCAAGTAAGTCATTTAATTTTATTTATTCCCTCCGCTCCCTCCCCCCCGCCGCCCACAACCCCCGTTCAGTATCACCTGCTTCTGTTGTACAGCATGTGCAGAATACAGTCTGCCAGGTGACCTCTGGTAGTGAAGACTCTTATGTTAGAGCTCCAAATTGTCTGACCTCAATACAGTCCAAGTGGGGCTTTCCAGTGCAGTTGCAAAGAACTGGGTGTCAAGCCTGTTGTGAAGCACGTATTGGTAATAGTAGACTAAATAGAGAGCTTTAATGTGGCTATTCAGGATTTAATTAGTCACTGCAGTGTGTTCCATCAATGAGATTACAGCATTCAAGAGAGGGTCCTGATGTGGCTTACCAGGATTTTTCACTCTAAGAACGTGCTGTATTTGTTGGGCTGATCTGTAGTGTTCGTGGTCACGGTATATTTATAGCAGTGTTCTGGAGTGAACAGGCCTATTTGATGACAGAGGAACCAGTATCCCAGAATCCTGATCTTTTCATTGTGTTCCTGAACTTTAAGCAATCTTGTATGTTTTATAGTTTAGCAAGAAGGAGTATGAGTATTGCTGCCTGTACTGAGGAGGATTATTAGACTGTCTTTTTCTTCTAAGCTGGTCAAACAGGTGGGATGCTAGTTTTGAGCAGTGTTCCATCTTGGGAATATTGGAACAATACAGTGCGGCTTAATATTAAATAGTCTTGCTATTGGCAGCCAATGTAGTACTCTATTCCTACACAACCAGAATTTTGAAACTGGGATCTTTTTTGCTTTCAGCAAAAACATATTACTTTACGGCTCTCCATGGAGAGAGTTTGATGAAAAAAATTGCAATTATTTTGCAAGGAGTAAAAAAACATCTAATTGTTGCAAAAAAATATTTTATTGGGCCTGGCATCCGTGTTGAAAGAGAAATGAAAGCATACTACTACCAATAATAAACATAGAAACATTCCAGTTACTTTAAGGAAGGGATGCTGTTAGATTCTCTTAAAAGCAAGTAAAGTACAAAGGAAACCATGTATTAGCTGTAGAGTCAAATAAACGTTCCTGAAAGGAAAAGGTTCATGATGATAGGCACAGTTTTGATGAAAAGTATGCTACAAAAAACATTAAGTTAACCCCTTGATCCCATCTAGAAAAGCAGTGTAGGCATGAACCTAAAAAAAAGATTTTAAAAAAAGTATGCAATGTTTGCTACGTTTTTTATGTACTCTCTTGAACATTACTCAAATTGGTAAATTCCACCAGTGCTTGGTGGCTTTTGCCAGTTAACTCCCTTTTGGAATAACAAACTATAGCTGCACAGCAGAAGACTAGTGTCTCCCAGTTGGATACATCGGATAGTAGAATAAACTTTGTTCCAGAGTGTAGTAACCTGTATTATATTTATCTTGTTACTGTCTCCCTAGCTGCTCAGCCAGTGTGAATGTGATGCATGGAATGTTGGTGTGATGGTCTTGAATGGAATGTTTGGGTGCCTGGATGCTGGAGTGTGACAGTTGGAGTATGGGCTGAGCAGCAGGCAGACTGCTCCTGGTGGGGCTGCATCATATGAACTCAATAATGTGTAACTGCAACTTAATAAATCTACCTAAAGTACATCTTGGCTACTGGACTCAATTACTACACAGAGGAACGGCTTGCTGGGATAATGCTGTGTAATGTACATATGTGGTGCTGATTGGTATAATGCACACCATTAGTCAGACCCAGTATAGCTATGAGATGTTTGGGATGCAACAGCATGCCATGCCGGGTTTTCAATTGCAGACCGGAATCTGAATCAGCCTATTATGTTTTGAGCATTGTGTTCTGGTCTGTCACCGTTTGGCACAGCCATGTTTGGTGAACTGTTACTTTGTGTTTATCTCACCAAATTCAAACGCTTAATAATGGTTTACATAGCTCCTAGGTCATTAACATTCTCTTAGACTACCTCTAATCACCAGTCAAAGTGGCATCTCTAAGTGGTGTTAATCTGCATGAGGTTTTCAGTCTGTGTTCTGCTGAATGTTTGTGTATACTGGATCTTGTGCAGAGTGCCATTGGAGGCAACCCAAGGACAAACTATATGCTATATCTGTGCTATGTTTTAAAGATATTTAAGTATGTAAAATATACAATCTAATTTATAATGTTAATGTCTAGTAATTTGACAGTGACACGCACAATTTGTGCAACCTCAAACAGCAGGATATTGCCAATCACTGTGTAGTAACCTGTACTATATTTATCTTGTTACTTTCTCCCTAGCTGCTCAGCCAGTGTGAATGTGATGTATGGAATGTTGGTGTGATGGTCTGGAATGGAATGTTTGGGTGCCTGGATGCTTGAGTGTGACAGTTGGAGTATGGGCTGAGCAGCAGGCAGACTGCTCCTGGTGGGGCTGCATCACATGAACTCAATAACCTGTAACTGCAACAACTGCAACTTAATAAATCTACCTAAAGTACATCTTGGCTACTGGACTCAATTACTACACACTGCACATACCTGCCGCAAGAGCTTGATAATAAGCAAAGCAGCAATTAAAGTTGGTTACTTAGGCACAACCACTACTTGAGATGAAAGGACATTTTGACCACATATTTTGACAAGGGGCTCGCACATTAAGTCCTTCTCAAGCTCCCAAATGGTAGAAGCAGTAGACACCCTCATGTAAGGGGAGCCCTACTCATAACATTGCAAAAACTCCAATCACCATGCAATGCAAGGGTGACAAAATGGTCTGCAGGCTAATGCCCTTCTAGGGCTGGTCAACTTAATAGCACTCTGCATGTACTCATTCTTCCATATTTCTTCAAAACCTTATATTTAAGATTTCAGAAGCCCTTGCTGGTTTGTGTGAAAAGCATTCTTTATTTCCACCCACACATTTTCACTTCAGTTTTTGTTGTTGTTAGGGAATAACACTTCAAGGAAAGGAAAACAAGCATGTTAAAGAGCAAGCAACAGAGCGGCGGTGAAGATGATCACCTACCACCACTGGTTTGGCCAGGGAGCTAGCATTGCATAGTGAGCATCGAAAAGTAATCTGACCCCTCATAGGTCCAGCACACACATTTCAGATTATGTATTTTGGGTGTAGTCTAATGTTTTTTGGTGGTAAATGGAAGAATTATTTCTGGGAAGAGGAGGAGCTTGGGAAAACCAATGAATGGGCTGTGCATCAAATTCAGCTTGTTAATATACATTAAGGCAAAACATTTAAACTAAAGGTCTTGGGGGTCTGAAATCGGGCTACCTCATGCAGAGAGGTAAGTAGAAGTATCTTATTTGCATAACAAAGGAACATAGGGCCAGGAGCAACCAACAGCGGCCACAGCACAGCTGCTTCTCTGTACTAAATGGTCACGCTCCGAATCCTCAGACAGCCAACAGGGTGGTGCTAAGATGACCAGGCTTCATGGGCTCTTGGTGACCAGGGTGGTGCTAAGATGACCAGGCTTCATGGGCTCTTGGTGACCAACATAAGGTTGGCCTCGCAGACCCCATGCGAGAACACATCTTCCATTTTTTAACAAAAATCAAACAATATATTATAATAAAATGAGTAAAGCAACGCTGCAAACAAGCAACTACAAAACAAGTTGGAATACAAAATATGAACAAAACATGTAAGAGAAAAACAATCTCATTGAAAACATGTCTTGCCTTCTTAACATTTTAGTTGTAGTCCTGCATCCACACATGTAGCATCTTTATGAGATTTCCCACCCTAAGAGAAGTTTGAACCTCACCACCACCACCCCCTTCTGGATGATGCCTTATTAGGGCTGGGAGAAACTAGACACCTTGAAGATAAAAGAATTGTAAATGTCAACACCTCCATCTCCTCCCTAGTTGGAAGATGTTGGTGCAACAACTGATTTATTCCACCACTTCCTATCATGTAAAGAAACAGCTGGCTTGGATACACCAATTACTCTCTTGATAACATTCAATTGGGGCTAAACCTTACTTATGATGCTCTGGCGTCTGAGCCTGACCAAATCTCTAATCTTAAAGCATCTCTGTTGCACACACTTCATAAAGTTAACTAGCACGCATTCTATCCTGCTTGATACCAACTGTCTAATAATGTGGTCCTCACAATCTGCACATCTCATGCCTATGCTATACACTGTAGGGTTTGTATCAATTGAGAGCTAAGAATGGAGAAACACATAGTTGAATAAGGTGATGCATGATAGAAGGTGAACATATTTTGAACCGTTTTATCACCATTCAATCGGTTTGTCAGCCAGTCGGACAGATCAAAAACGTGGAGGGCGGAAGAAGCAGAGGTTTATTCAGCTTCCAAGAGGTATTGGTAATCTATCAGAAAGGGGGGAAATGAACTAAATAAGTTTCAATACCAGAGTCTCGGAACTTGGTCTCGGAGAACCTCAACCACACATTCAGTTTGCGGTGTTTGTAATCTCCGCTTAGTGTGGCTCGGTGGATAGAGTCATCGGGTCTTATCACTTGTGTCCCGTTCAACAAGTGACATCAAAACTTCCACTAGGAGGGAGACTGTCTGGATGTTGATCCTTTAGGTGGATCTTTATTGGGGGGAAAAGAGTAGGATAGGGATAAGTCTAAAAACAAAAGCGGTGTTTAGTGGATGAGTCACTGGTCCACGACACCTAGTGGTCGGGTTGACATCTTTCGGCCTGGAATAGCCCCTACGGGTCTATGGCCTCCGTTAGGACCAAAGAAAAATATATGGAGGCCTTCTACTTCAGGGCTTCCCGGATGGTGTGTTATTAGTGAGTGGAAGCACTCGCCCGTCTTCGTCAGTAAGCACACTTTGCTCCAGACAGAACGTGGTTATAGGTTTGGTCTTTAGGCCTATAACAAATATTCATTTCATTTGAATCATGGTGTGGAGAAATATAGGACAGGGGTTTAAGCTTGGCTTTAAACCGTCCTGCGCAGTGCTCCTGCATGAATCTCCCAAACCAAATATTACATACCCTGCAGTCTGAACGTGTGGTTGAGGGTTTTTGAGACAAAGTTCTACGACTCCGATATGGAGACTTATGTGGTTAATACCCCCTTTCTGATAGATAACCAGTGTCCCCGATAAGTCTGTTAGTTCTTTCTGCAAGTCCATTACCCTGGGTGTGATACAAACTCGTTCTTTTGCGTACAGTACACGTCTGGATAAGAAAATACCACTTCAAAAGACGAGAATCGCACATTGTTATCCGTAACAAAAACTTTAGGAAGGCCAAATACGAAAATGTTTGCAAAAACGTAATCTCTGCGACTGTAGTCGGTTGCCTAACAAATTTTACTTTAACCCTTTTAGATCTGTAAATCAACTGCAACTAGTGATATTATGTTTTCACAGTTATGAAAAGGGGCCTAGAACAACCAAAGCTACTTTTCCCCCCAAACAGCTACTGGCAGATTCACAGGTATCATAATTGGATTTCTGGTAACTAAATGCCAATCAGCTTTCTGACAAATTTCACAACCTTCAACTATCAATTCTTCATCTGAATAAATTCTAGGTCACCAGTACATATTGTATTATCTCTTCTTATTCAGTGCCATACCTAAATGTTCTGTGTGTGCCACATTGAGTAACCTCTTCCCAAGTGAGCATGGCGAGTCAGGTTTTCACCTCTGCAATTGTTTGCGAAGATTTCTCCCAAAGTATTGTTTGAAGAAGGTATCCTGTTCAGATATGTAGACAAATTCCTCTTTGGGTCATCCATTTATGGCAAACTGATAAATCTTTTGGAGAAAAAAAAACTGCTTGCATCCCCCTCTTTTGATGAGGAAAGCAAAATTAATTGAGGCAACTATGCATTCCTCATTTTCCTCTTGAGATGGAAATTTGGTTTTAATTTTTTTTTTTTTTTATTAAAGTCCTTTGGTCTGTATAACCAGGAACATGATTCACACTAAAATTGTACTCTAAAAGCTTAATTGCGAGGTAAAGCTGTAAGATTCTCAGTGTGTGCACCACGTAACCTGAAAATGTATGCCAGTGGCTTGTGGTCGGTTTTGATAACGAAATGTGTGCCGCACTATAAGTATCAACATTTTTAAACTATGTGTTCAAGCCAGCATTTCTTTACCAATAACTCGATATGATTTCTCAGACTCTTTCGATACCTGTGAGGTAAACGCAATATTATCCTTTTACAAAGCATTTTGTATAACCACAGCACCTAACCTCTTCAACATCAACAGTGATGTAGAAAGGTAACCATGGAATATAAACCTGCAAAAGAAGTTAATTTATTATATCAGTTTTGAAACGTGAAAATGCCTCTTCTAGTTGCTTAGCCCACATGAGCTCAATTTTTGCTTTACACAGATTACTGTTTGGTTTAGCAACAGTGGCACAATTTGAAAGGAATCTAGCATAGAATTCATTCACATAGTCCAGTAAAATACTTAACTTCTTCTCTGGTATTAGGCTGGGGCATCTTCTATAAACTTTAATTGAACAAGGTTTAGGACCAATTCCTTGGGCAGGGACTAAATGCCCAAATACTCCAACTGATTTAGCCCAAACAAGCATTAGTCTTGCCTTAAACACAGCCCATTGACCTATACTGTACCCAGTCTCTTGAGTTCTTGCCAATTATTACCCACAACTAATCACATAATTTTGGAACATTAGGAAACCATCTAAGTCACCTAACATATTATCCAGGAGTCACTGAAAGAAAGGCTGTGGATGCCAGTCCAAATGTCATTCTTTTGTACTGAAAAACACCATCAGGTGTTACAAAAGCTATAGGAGCGTAAGGAAAGAAATAAGTGTGCTTCCATGGCAGGCTGACTGGAGATCTAACCTAATAAAAAACAAAAAGAACCATGAAGTCTGACTAACAAATCCTTTATTTTTTGTAGTGGGTGAGCATCAATCCATATGTTGCTATTGAGTGTCCTAAAGTCAATACAAATTCTTATCTTTTTTCGCTACAATAGGAGAAAAGAGGAACTTTCGACAGGCTCCATTACTCGTGGGTTCTGCAAATGAAGTGAGGACTGTGATAACTCTGGTCATATACTAACAGGAACACTCATTAGCTTGTGTTTCAAAGGGATTGCCCCTTCCTTCAACTTGATTCTCAATTTTCCATCAAATTTGACTCATTAAACTGCTCTTGATACATATTTACTAGATCATGTATATTACTAGGTATTTGAGTTACTACACTTTCATGCAGTATGGGACATATTTCAGTAGACTTTTCTTCAGGTTTAAATCGTTTTTCTTTAATACATGCTCACATAACTTGTGGAAACCCAGAACCTGTTTGGGCTTCCCAGATAGCAGATTAATATCAGGTAAACCTTGATGCACCCATCCTAAATGGTTCTTTCCTGTGAATGTGACACTTTCCCAGCTATAGTACATCTTTGAACAGAAATAAGTATGGTAAGACGACCAAAAGGGTCAAATTTGGATCCCTTGAAATGCCTCAGTTTTAATATGTTCAGAGAACTTAGTTCTTCCAAAACCTCTCATACGTTTCTCACGTAACAACTGGCTCGATTCCAGCAACAAAATTACTTAAGGCTCTCCTAAGAGGAGGTCAGCAGGGTGATTGTCAAAGAGTGTGATCAATGGACTCGAGGATAAAACTACATTACTCAGGATTGCAAATCCTGATCCTCCTCATTAACTTGTACATTTTTCTTAATGCACACTTTTGAAAAGGCCCCATGGTTCCACAAATATTGCAACTCTTCTTGACTGCTGGACAAAACTTGAAAGAAGCGACCACATGTAGATTCACAATAACATCCTCGAAGCTTGTTTACTGGCATAGCAAGTTCATTTGTACTTTATTCTTTTTTGTAAACCGACGCTTTGTGGGACAACAAAATCACTCTTTATTTGAAATAACTGCTACCCACGTTTTTTTTCTTACAATCCTCGTTCCTTCTTGCGAGGATTCTATATTGTTAGCAGCCTCAATGGGTGCAGTGAGCTTACGTTTATTGAATGAACTTGGTATGCCATCTGACAACTAACTGATACCAGAAAAGTTGGTCAGTGAAGTTCTCCAATTCATGCTTGCTGCTGGGATTCTGAGAACTTCCACATACATTTAAACTGACTCCTCATAACATTATTCTCTAAAGAAAAATGTAAACATCACAAAATAATGCTCTTTTGAGCACCAAAATGCAGCTCAAGCTACTTGAAACAAATCGGGATACAAGTTGATATGTGTTAAAACGTACATTGGCATTGTCTCCCCACGCAGTGTTACAAAATTACCCTTTTCCTCTTCTCTAAAGTGTCAATAGCACCCAATTAAACTAGAAGAGATCTATACCAGTCTCTTGACACAATAAGTGGTTCTCCTAGAGCATTCAAAAATAACTGAAGTGGATGTACTGCTGTACGACTCAGAAATTAAGGTTGCCAAATAAATATTAATTAAAAACAATTAAATTAGCATGCTGAAATATGAACAATGTTGAAAATAAACCTAATAGATAGCAGTCCACCATGACAGGTAAACATATGAACAGGATTGCAAACTATCATACAAATTGTAGGAAAGATATTACTTAAGTAATCATGAAAGCATAAGTAAAAACTGCGCAAAATGATAGACAAATAGCTTTTTACACCCAACTGTTTAAGCTTATACAAGAAGAAAAAGAAAATTTGAACTAGACAGATGTGCATATCCCCGGGACATGCTCCGATGTTGAGCTACCAAAATGCAATTGTGTGCTCATCACAGTTGTTAGCAAAAACACAATTTCTTGATAAGAATCCTTATGATAGTACAGAGACAAAACTATATGGAAATATCTGAAATGGTGTAGTTATGCCACAAGATGCTTTTTCAACCACTCCGTTCTGTCCAACGCTTGTTTTAGGCTTTTTATTTTTAGGTTTCGCCTACACAACACTTGCGCTGTGTTTGTGAACTCTATTGTATTCAATATAAATATTAAAAGGGGTTTACATCCCACCTCCTTGCTTTCCATTGGTTCCTCTGCTTGCCACTTTTCCTCCATGTCCATTGGTTGTAGCGTACCGTTTCCTGCACTTACCAATGCTTGTGACTCTTGTGCTTCTCTTATCAGTTTCCTGTCGCCAAAGTGCTGTTTCCATCCGTGTTTCTGATTGGGGAAACATTTTGTTGTTTTTTTTCCCAAGACTTATATGCTGATGATACTGCTGCTATGCAATCAGAAATGAGGGAGTGGTTACAACAGGATAAACTTCCCTGCCTGGATATTGATCAGCAGACACTCCTTAATCAAGGGATCACTAACCTGGAAATAGATAAAATCATTAAAAAACTTGAACACGAAAGCCCCAGGTCCCGATGGTCTACCTAATGAAGAGTATAAGGTTTTTAGAGATGAACTTACCCCTTTTCTCGATAAACTACTGAATAATATATATGAAAATCACACACATTTTCCCCAATCATGGAATGAGCCAGTCATAACTTTAATACTCAAACCTGAGAAAGACCCCAAAAAACGTGAATCTTACAGACCAATCTCTCTGCTTAATGCAGATTATGAAATATACACTAAGATCCTTGCCAGAAGGCTGGACAAGGTCCTGGGGGAGATTATACATGAAACCAGAAAGGTTTTATGAAGGAAAGACAGCTCTCAGACTTAACCCAGGACCTGGTCTGTGCTATAGATGCAGCTACTGTGACGGGAGTCCCTCTCTCTATAATAATGGTAGACGCAGCCAAGGCTTTTGATAGAGTTAGCTGGCCTTATTTATAAACGCCGTTCAAGGAACATGCGGTCTGCCTTTTTTTGTAACTGTATATATCTCATTGTTGTGTTTTGTATATATTATGCATTTCTCTTTAATGTGGGTACACACCTCGCGCTCTTGCAAGAGCATTGTATTGTACATATGTTGCACGCTGTTATGTTTTCATTTAACTTGTGGATTCCATTCTTCAATCGTTTCCCTTGGCAACCAACATTCTTTACTGGGTTTGCGGAGGAGAAGGATTGAAGAATGGTGTACTCTGTTGGTGTCTTCATTTCTACAATAAAGCTTTGAAATCTTCATGGAGTACGTGCATCTTTACATAACAATTTTGGCGACGAGTGATTTTGAAGCGACCGACAAAGAACCCACGGATTTACTACAGAAATCTTTCACATATTTAGAAGATTTCAGCCTTGTTACTTTCTTACGTTTGATTTCATGTTTGACGACATTGAGGCTTACTACAATCTACATGGATTTGTTTTGGATTGTTTAATTCGGCGCATCCTGGATTTCTTCAATCGTTTTCCCTGGATTTTACCTTCTTCATGCTCCTGTTTTGCCGTTAGACGCGTCCTTTGAATTGGGTGCCATCACAGCAGAACACAAGCCCTCGGCGCGAACCATCTCTTCTGTTTCACGAGCCATCAGCGCGAACCTTCTTCTTCAGAACGCCCACACTGTCGTCACTGGAATTAAGTGTCTGCTTACGTATACGATGCGGTTCAGTGACACGCTTCGTTACGTGACGCCATCTTTAATAGTGTTTCTTCCGACATTACGTTGCAACAAGGTCACGCTAAGGGCAATTACGTGACGCCATTTTGGATCCATCTTCATCAAGTCCGGCTGTTTGTTTTCTTTCACGGATTATTTGCACATCATTACCGGTACTGTGAAACTTTATTATTTTACTAACTTCTTATTTTCTTGTGGGTTATACGAATTCTCCTTACTTGGACTTTTAGCCTGGGTTTTGCTCAGAGTGTGGATTCTGTTTACGTTCACCATGGCAACACAGAGCTTTACTCTCCAGCCTCCTGAGAGTTTTTGGCCCACAGGTAACAGCCCTTGCATGAAGTGGATTGAATGGAAGGCGTATTTTTTAAACTTCATTAAAGCTATTGATGAAGAAAATAAGATGTCCGATGAAAGGGGAAAAAAAAAACGATATTTTTGCATTCTGTTGGCGCAGGTGGACTCTAGGCTTACGAAGAAATGCAAAAAGTGTTTAGTGGTGATACTAATGTATTTAATGCTATTTTAAAAGATTTTGATAATCATTTTGCTCCTAAGGTTTGCATAGGCATTACTAGGTACAAGTTCTTCCATAGGAAACAAGAACTCAATGAATCTATTGATGAATATGTTTCTACCCTCAGGCGTCTCGCTGATGAATGCAAATTCGATCATTTGCAAGATCAATTTATCAGAGACCAGGTTGTCATGCACACCAGGGATCCAGCAATTCAAGATCGCTTATGGATCAACGGTGATGCAGAATTAAAATACATCCTAGCTATTGTAAGGAAGGCGGAACTTTCATGCCGCAGTGCAAAAGTACTTAAAAGTGACTCAAAAACTGAATCTGAAGCTACCATTAGTAAGATTAAGAATAGAACCTCTGACAAAACCAGAAGTAGTCCTAAAATATGAATCGATAAAAAAAAAAAATTTAAAAAAAAATTCTCTTTAGATGCTACCGCTGTGATAGTTCACATTTAGCGTCTAGCAAATTTTGTCCTGCGTTAAAACAAAGATGTTCCAACTGCAACATTGCAGGACATTTTGCTAAAGTTTGTAGAAGAAAGAAAAATGTTAAAGTGAAATGTGTTGACGATTAAATTAGTTCTAGTGATGAAGAACAGTTGATCAAAAAACTATCTTCTCACGTTATCACAAGTTATGAAAATCCCTCTACCAGTGATTATGACTCAAAGGAACTCTTTGTTAAATATCATCGACAAGAGGATTGATAACAGAAAGAAGCCCTTATGTTTAATTTCTTTGGGTGGAGTTAATGTTTTGATGTATGCTGATTCAGGGTCACCCTACACTATTATTGATGAGGAAACTTGGGTGAATATATTTGCTAACAAGTTAGGACAGGAATTACTTCCAACTGATATTCACCCAGAAGGTTTCTCAGGTGAAAAGATCGACATGGTCGGTTTCCGGTCTTTACTGTTCAGATTTAAAGGAAGAGAGTCATTTGGAAAGCTATACGTGGCTAAAAAAGGTCCAGCAGTATTGGGTTGGAAGGATCAAGGATCAAGGTAATCTGGGTATAATTCTCAACCCTAACAGCACTGATCCTGTCATGTTATTAGATGATAATACAAATCTATGTAAGGAAATTTTAGATAAATTCCCAAAAGTATTTTGCAAGGAAATAGGCAGAATTAATGACTTTGAACACCGTATTATATTGAAACCTGATGCGTGTCCCATGGTCCATAAAGTGAGACATGTACCTATTTTACTCAGGAAAGAGGTTGAGTTAGAACTTGAGAAACTAATTAAGGCAGACATAATTGAACCTATTGAATCTTCGCAATGCATTTCTCCGATAGTTGTTGCACGACGAAGTAATGGAAAATTGAGACTCTGAATTGATTTGCGACACCTGAACAACAACATTGTTGTGGATAGATTTCCATTGCCTAAGATTTCAGAAATGTTAACTCTTATAAAAGATGCAAATTGGTTTTCTACTATCGATTTATCCGCCGCATATCACCAGATCCCTCTATCTGATGACAGCAGGTCTCTTACTGCATTTATAACTCCCTCAGGTTGTTTCCAATACAAACGTTTACCTTTTGGCCTTGCTTCTGCTGCTGCAATATTCCAAAGACTGATGCACCAACTCTTTGGTAAACACGATAGAGTACGGTGCTTCCAAGATGATATTTTGGTGTTCGGGAAAGACAAACAGGAACACGATATTGTCTTGAAAGAAGTTCTGAGTGTGTTAGAACAAAAAGGCTTAACTGTATTACACACAAAATGCAAGTTTGGTGTAAAATCTATAACTTATTTAGGACATGTCATTAGCGGTGCTGGTGTGTCTACCAAACCGGCATTAGTTGACTGTCATTAACGCTCCCCATCCAAAAAACAAGGATGAAGTGCGATCTTTTGTTGGTTTGGTGGAGTTTTACTCCAAATTTGTACAACAGTTCTCCAGCAGGATTTTCAATACAAGACAATTACTCAAAGATAGAAACAAATTCGATTGGAGTAGTGAGTGTGAGAAGGAGTTTGCGGATATTAAAAAGGCCATCGCTGATTCACCAGCTCTAAGCAGTTTCGACCCTGACCTCAGCAATTGTATTACTGTGGATGCCAGTAACAAAGGCTTAGGTGGGGTACTTCCCCAAATAAATCAAGAGGGGAAGGAATTTATAATTGCCTATGCTTCGCGAGCATTATCACCCACAGAAAAGAGATTCTCTGTAATTGAAAAGGAAACCCTAGCTTTCATATGGGCTCTTGAGCATTTTAGAGCATTTGTATGGGGAAAATCTTGCACTGTTCACAGTGATCATAAACCTTTAGTAAGACTATTGACCACTGAAGGATTGTTCAATGCTTCCCCTAGGATTGCCAGAATGTAATTAAGGTTACAAGACTATATTTACAAAATTGTTTATGTTCCGGGCAAGGAGAATGTGGTGGCAGATTTATTGTCACGCATGCCTACCAATTTACAAGATAGCTCTGACCACGAATGGGTAAATGTCCAAGTGGCGTTAGTTCATGATCACGGTTGATCTGTTGTCAAAAAGGATGAATGGGTTAAGATTTACAAAGATGATGTAGTGTTACAGCAATTGATTCTATTCATTACTAATGGGTGGCCATCAAAAAACATTATTGCAGAAGAACTTAAGCAATTCTGGGAAGTTTGCGATGAGTTATCTATACTACATGGTAATGTCATGAGATGTGAGAAAATCATACCTCCGTCACAACTTAGGTTGAACATAATCAGAATGTGTCATGAAGGTCATAGCGGAATAGTTAAATCTAAACAGAGAATAAAACAGTGGTATTGGTGGCCAGGAATGGATTTATCCATTGAGAGAGCAATAAGAAAACTGTGTGTGGTGTGCAAATTCTGATAAAACTCTAGTTACCTTAAAACCCACTATGGCTGAACCAAAAATTCCAAGACTACCATTGCAATCGACATTATGGGGCCCATTGGTTCTCAAAACAAATGTGTTAGCTCTCATTGATATTTTCTCAAGGTGGCCAGTCCTTGAAATTGTTGAAAAAGTGAATTCTGAAGAAGTTATAAGGTTTCTTGACTGTGCTTTTGTAGGTGAAAGACTTCCAGCACTTCTCATAAGTGATAATGGTGTCCAATTCACTTCCAGGATAGCCAAAGATTACTTTGAAAAATTAGGCATAAAGCATTGCACTACCTCTTTATAGAATCAGAGCGGAAATGGCATGATTGAGCGTTTTAATAGGGTTTTAAAAAATGCCATACAATCGCTATTAGCAACAAATGTGATTGGGAAATGCAATTGTTTAAAACCATTTGGTTGTACAGAACCACTCCACATGACGCCCTAGGGGTATCACCATTCGAAGTGATGAGAGGGAGAACTGTTAGAACAAAATGTAATCCCGAATGGGTATTTAATGTTTCAAGACCTTGTGTACCTGTGGAAGTTTTGAGGTCAAGAATTGAGAATAATCACCTTAAAAACAAAAACGTTTATGACCTCAAGCATGGTGCGAAGATTAGTGTTAAGGTGGGGACCTGGGTCAAGGTTTAGAAACCTTGGAAAGTAAAAAAAAAAAGGGGAGAGTCAATTTTCTGAACCCATGAAGGTCGTGAGAATCTTACGCAATGCTTTCACGTTGAGCGACGGTAAGGTGTGGAATTTGAAACGCAGCGCTGTACTAGAGTAACATTGATTTGTATTCAAATAGTGAGGAATCAAGTTGTTCTTTCTCTAGGAAAAGTTCACAGTATTTTGACATTGATGATGATTATTATTGTTCATAATGACTGCTTTGATAGGGCCGATTTTACTCTTTCAGCCGTCCGTGTGGACACTGGCAAAAGTCATGCTACCTCAGAACCACCTTTTGTGAAGGATGGCATGGCTGGTGGTAGTGTGGATATCGATGGTGTTGGAAATAGTGAAGTTGGTGTTGGTGAAAGTGGTCGCGGTGTACGCAACCGCATTAAACCAAAATAGTTGTCTGACTTTGTGATGCTCATTCTGGTTGAATCCTTCTTTTCTTTTGTAATATTCATTAAGGGAGAAGATGTGTTGTGTTTTGTATATATTATGCATTTCTCTTTAATGTGGGTACACACCTCGCGCTCTTGCACGAGCATTGTATTGTACATATGTTGCACGCTATGTTTTCATTTAACTTGTTGATTCCATTCTTCAATCGTTTCCCCTTGGCAACCAACATTCTTTACTGGGTTTGCGGAGGAGAAGGATTGAAGAATGGTGTACTCCGTTGGGGTCTTCATTTCTACAATAAAGCTTTGAAATCTTCGTGGAGTATGTGCATCTTTACATAACACTCATGCATTAAAAACCAACATCTCTCGAATATGTAGGCGAGTTTCAGAAACTATACATTACTCTAGGAGGTGCGGATGCGTGTTGCCTAGCAACGTGTCAACAGCCCTCGGGCATGTGGGGGCACAATGAGGGCATGGCAGCAGATGTTTCCGTCTGTAGTAGACGCAGCATGCGCCATTATTGAGCCTTACCAAGGATTAATCGAGCCTTACCAAGTGCTCGTGTACAAGTCAAAATGTGTTCAGTTGTTAGTCATTTTAAAAATATACGCACCTCATTCCATAACAGATGTATTGCAGAAAAGCAGGCTGGTGAACGGAACTTTAAATACAAATAATTTTAGACAATCGAGTACTCAAAACAAATTCAAAGTTTTGCAGATTGTCAAGTGACCTTAAACAGTCTTCCGATATAAATTACAATGCAAATTCTTTTCGACTAGTCCATGCAGTGGCCTCCATTAATAGGACTTCCAAAATGTTCCACTGATGACGTCTGGCTTCCTAGCTTTTGAGGCCTATCTGTTTCAAAGGTGGAGAAGAAGACAGTGGAGACTTTGAGGCTAGTTCCTTTCACTTGTGTGTAAATCCTGCCAACACGTTGGCACCCTGTCTCGCTTTTGCTCAGTCACCCGTTCCAGACGAATAGATTTACTCGGTTTCGATTCTGTTCACGAGTATGAGAAGCTACACAGGCCGCTTTCCTTAGGTAATTAGGACTGCACTGGCCCATTAAATCCATGGGCCTCGCTGACACTGCTCCTGCTGCGCTGATAACTTAACCCCTGCACTGGACTTTCCACCAAGAGTGCACATGGCCATTGGTGCTTCGAGGTTTGTGAGTCAACATTGGGGTCACACAGACATGAATGCACCATAGTGGTTACGTGTCGGGATACAAGAGATTTGCTATATTAAACATTGGTAAATGCATTAAACTTCGCCTGTAGGTTTAAAAAGCATATGCAAAATCTATTAGCTTTGTCTACGTTTTTTTCAGGTTGCACAACTTCTGTGCAACATGGCTTAAATTGGGGAAAAAAAGCGCTGTGCTTTTTTTTGTTAAACTTCAATCCCTGTCGCACAGAAGCTCATATGCCGTGCAAAACGTAAAAAACCAGACAAAGCCAATAGATTTTACAAAGGCTTTTTAATCCAATAGTCGAAACCTAATGCATTTACCAGTGCTTGTTTATAACTGCGCTTTGTCTGGGGGGTGCAAGCAAGGGGAAAGAAAGCAGATGGAGGATTGTGAGAGGAGGTAGAGCTGCTGCATCATGCACGGGAGAAAGCAGGCAGAGGCTTCACTGGAGCGCAGGCTGGCTTGAAGTTAGGACAAGGTGATCTAGGGCATTGCATCCTTATTAGCTAGAGACCAATTGAGAGCTGTCCAAAGAGGCTGAATTCTGAGGAACTGTTTGCGATTAAGCCAGTCTTTCCTGCACCAACGTATATCTACCCCCTAGAACTTTTCTTCTGACAAACTGTTGGCCGATTTATACAGGAGATTTAAATAGAATCCCTTGCTATGCTAAGCCTCTGGATCCCAGGCACAAGTGTATCTACACTATGTGGGAATACCCAGTGGGGTCACCTGGCAACAAGCATTGCAAAAACTGTTAGGTCTAGAGTCTGCAGCCAGCCTTTAAACGTAGTCAAGACTTGCTTTGTGTGCATCATTTTTTTTACAAAACTATATTTTTGTGGAAGCTGTGATGCCCTTAATCATATATAATATATATATTATAGATACACATATATACACACACAGATATATATTCATACACACGACAGACAAAACAATGGATAAAGAGGTTTGGCTGAAAGCCCCTGTAAGTACAAATATTATACATATATTTTTAGTAAAAATCTAAAGGTAACTGGCTAATGCTGAAAGGATGGCAGACTTGTTAATGCTCTTTAAAACAGGAATACATTTTCAACCACATGCAATGGAAGACAATTATTTAGCAATGTTATTGTCTCTCCGAAACACGAGAAGATATTCCACGGTCCTGAATAAAATGGCTACTACTTCCTGTAATAGGAGCGTCCTCGAATTATTCTGTTGATGAAAGAAAATAATAGCAGGCTTAAGTTTTCCTCCAGAAGGACTAAGTACTGGGGGGCCATCCTACTAGACGACTTAAAGCGACAGAAGACATCTTCTCCAAACCGCTGAAAAAAACTATGGTTTTGCTATATATTGTCACAGACTTGATATTCACACTGGAAAGCCAATATTTCAACAAGCACTGGCAAAGAATATAGGTCTACTGTTGGCTGCTAGCATGTTGGCATCAATGCTTGTTTGTCATGGTTTTTTCATCTCTTTATAGCTGGGCCCATCTTTAGAAGAAAAAAAAAAAAGAAAGAAAACAGACACTGGCTAATAGCAAAAATATTTTCTCAGTCAACCAAATTAACTTGTGTGTAAGTGAATTCCTTGTGAAAAGACAGAATGCGGTCATTCACAGTGAATTTAGCCAATGGCTTAAGTAGACTGAACCACTGCCCATGCTGTAGTTGGTGGAAGAACAAAATGTGAATTATAACAGATCAAGCGATGAAAAGGGCTAGGTGCAAGCTTTTAGAGGGATATTATACATCTGCTTTCAGTAAAATCAAAAGGCTTTGGTTAACGCTAGACCTTAAAAATGCTCAGAGTAAAAATGAAGGACCTCAAACACCCAGTTAGCATTCCAGCTTAGAAATCAGGTGGAGGGCAGAAACAATTCTGTGACACCTCGGAATACCTTCCATTCACCAATGGATCCCATGAAGTGGTCAAATGCAGAAATTATATGGTTCTTGCTTTTGTTTTGTTTTTTCCAGCTAATTTCCAGTAGTGGTGTGCAACAATATTAATTGGCAGACACCTCTCAAAAACAACGCAATGATAAAGACCCCAACCAAAACTTAAAACCAATTATCATTCATGGCTCCACATCTGGTACAACCAATGATACTAACCACCCACATTCAATACCAGAAATGTGCTCACTGAAGAAGCGCTTTGCTGTGCCAAAAATACCTTCTGATGAGGACAGTGGTAACGGTAGACATAAAGCCAATGTTATTGTCCTAGCAAATGTAGCTATATTCAATAAGCAATAAAAAAAATGAGTGAGTGACTTGAGTGAGCGGGGTATAACTATCAGTTCGAGTGCAGCATGATCAAAAGAAGCACACAGCTGAAACATAATAAAATATCTACACAACTAACATTACGACATTCTAAACCAGAGGAGTGAACTTCAAAATAAATCTGGATAATACTTGCATATACGTTTGCTTTTCTATAATCAGTTGTTATTCCTAAAATAAATGGTGTGCCAGATTGATAGATGATAAAAAGATAAAAGGCAAAGAGAGCAAGGAATCTCTTTCAAATGATTGGATTGCCATAACACGTTCAACTACAATGGATTTGCAGAGTACTCAATGGAGTTTCCTTGATATACTCGCAGTTTATTAAGCAGGCCTAACAGGGCACTAAAACAAGTAAGTACTCTAATCTATAGCAGTAATGCTATAATTTATTTCATTTTATTCCTCGGAAATCACACGACGAATTAACTGCCAGCAGTTAATTTATCCATTTTACAAGCGATGGCAATTTCTTAAAAACTCTCGACATGCAACAGGTAGCCGATCTGCGCAATAGCTCAAACAAAGTTATAGAAACCAGACGTCTTTTGAATACTTTTTTCCGGAGTATCATAGACAACACATACACAGGACCACAACAGTAGCTTAACTACTGCAAATCCTGCCACACCACTCTCGCATAAGAGTCAGGCAGGCAACTCTCCACTTGAGTAAGGAGGCCAATTAAGGCAGATTCAGGTTCTTCTGATATCACCTTACAGTCAACACCAACAAAATATGGTTCATATGCTGTAGCAATGGAAGACCCAGCAGCAGAATCACATTAAGCAACACTCTTAGACAAGCAACAATCCACACAATTACAGATCTCCACCAAGCGGAAATAGATCCTTTTCACCAGCTGATTCCCCGTTTCAATTTTCCCAACTCTCACACCTAAGCACGTGCTCCAGAGCCCTTCTCTGTGAGGTCTACCTTTCACAGGGACACATACAGGTTGCTGAACTACGAATGTAGCCAACCTATGTTAATAAACATCTGCTGAGTTCCTTGAACCTGCTGTAAGCAACAAAGAGGACTGTGAGAGCAATCGACTGCTGCAAATATAGCTGAGACACTGATGAGACTGCCTTGCAAGCAAACCCACCTCAGCAGCAAGGATTGCATTTTTCATTTATTTTTATGCTCCCTTGACCACCTCGAACAAGGAGGATCAAACACCCTAGGGCTAGTGAGCTAGCGAGATCCTGTGACCTTTGTGATCAGCTGTGTGTGGCTGTCCTTTTGTATCATGACATCCAGATGTTGGCATACCTCAAATTTACTCTCATGTACTCTCTTGACCAGCCCCCCTTTTCACAGCTTCTCGCCTGTCTCCTTCCCTCAGCCACTTTCAACACTGTAGCTCCCATTGCATTTTGCCTTGTTTCACATGGATATAAACCTTTAGCATTGCAAACCTTAACAATTACTGTTCCTCTCCCCCCCCCCCATACTTTTTGTCAAAGTCATGAACCACTGGGTTGCTGGTTATGGAAGAATATTTTCGTTTCAATTTACCCAGATGATAATCTGTTTGTGACACAGCCCGCTGCAAACCTAATTTCATAGGTCAGAGAAATATTTCGATTTGGGGGCTATTCAGGAATTGGGAAAAGAATCAGTTTTCCATACTAAAGCAGACTACCAGAAAACCATAGCTGAAATTTCCAATCTGCTGGTTTGAAGATATGGAAAAGTGCCTGGGAATGGTGATCCACAGGGACTGGGAAGTTACTGAAAACGCTAATTAGGGACCGGTTCTGGATAAAATATCACACAATATAGAGACTTAACTTCATAAACTTGTACTTAACAGAGAAAGAACAATCACACATCAAGATGATGGTGCTTCCCAAATTTATGTACCATCCTGCTTAACAAGTGCTCTTTCTAAACTTAGATCGCTGCACATTAGAGTAAAATAGGGGTGGGAGGTGAGCAAATGACCACATTACTGGGAGATTCCAACATTGCTCTATGAAAGAGGTGACTTTGATGTCCCAGACATAGAATCCTACTACATACCAGCACAAGGACATTTTGCAAGGCACTTGTTACACCAGGTGTTCGACTTCAACACTTGAAAGAGAGAAAATAGAATATGGTCTTATGTGAATCATTCTACCCATCAGACTGCCTAGGTCTACAACAGTGGTGGCTACATTAGCAACCACATGATGGACATGGAAAACATGTAAGAGGACAAACCATGAGTTGGCAGACTCCATGCTATTAGATTGATCCTTAGTCCCGTGCTCCTTTTGATTAAGGAAGGACTGTGACTGACTCTCTGGAGAGGGTGAGCTTATCGTTAAGACAACTGTACAAAGAAGATAAGTTCTTGACACTTAAACAGAACAAAGTTGGTAGGGCAGTCACAGTCCTTGACGTTTTCACTTTGTCATGCAGTACTCACAATGATAGCAAGTGTTCCGTAAGAAATGTAAGCCCTTAACGCAAATAGCACAATCAACAGAATCTTGACACTGGGAGGCTAACATAAGTGGTGCTAGGTGCAGTACGGAAATATCAGACTGAGGAGTAGGAAGCCTTGTGGGCAGACAGTGGGAAAGAACTAGATGATAAATGCTGTGTCACTGTTCTGCTAAGACAATGGTGGTGTCAATAAACTACAGATAGAAGTTGCAACATTTCAAATTTTTGCACCATATACTAGAGAAGCTGCATAAAATAGAACCCTTGCTAAGCAACAACTATCAGAGATGGATTGTTGCACACAGGGATTTAATTCCTCTTTCTTGGTTCTGCCCTCCTATGTATGAAAACTGCTAATTGGTAAACTGTCTGCAAAATATTGAATATCATTTAGAGGGGTCACCAATGATTGCTCTTTCGGGATTTGCAAAACCAGTGTCGTAACCACTAAGATTTGCCACGCTGGCTCTCACGTTACCCAAATGTAGAGTAGCCAGGTACTGGTATAAGGATTGAGGGCCCAGAGCAAAAACAACAACAAAAAAGGATAAAAGCCATGGCAACATTTAATGATAAAGCCAAAACATTTGCAACTTTACAACCAATGATGTCTAGGCCAAAGCATATTTGGGGTCTACTAAGGACTTATTTCCCCCTGGGAGGAAGTAACTGTCTATTGAAAGGGCAGAGGTGAGGGTTCTCGGTTCCAAACTGTATCCGAGGTAGAGGGAATTCTTAATGAATTAATGTTCAGGAGATAAAACAATATTCTAAGTGACCTTCCAATGCTTATTGCTCCCGAATTTCAAGAATGCCAATAACCTTGCAATGCTGGGGGACATTGGGTGGGGAGAGTTACTGCCTAATGGGAAGTTAAGAGTTAATGGGTACCTCAGTTCATGTTTTTGCTCAAAATATGCAAACATTTTCTATTGATCCTGTTAAAAGTAGTGTTAACTCCTGCTATATGTTTTAATGAAATGAACTATAAAAAAAAGACAGTGGATACAAATATCAAACTTTGACAGGAAGATTGTGTTCGTCCTTTTTACCAACAGTTTTTGTTTGAAGCTTCACAAAGAGTAACCATTTGTAAACTTTGTTTTAATAGCTATACTGTATTAGACTGGTGTTTTGACTCTTTGTGGCATTCAAGCTTCACAAACATTAAGCGATTACAAACATTGCATGAGTGCTTAGCATGGGGCCCTGATCTAATTTGTGTATAATGCTAAAGATTTGCTTTAACTGGTAGCTGCAACCACATGGGATTAACATCATCTTTTTCAGTCTCCTGGTTCATTGTACTTAGAGTTGCTTTAGTGTATTGGGTTCTTTATGTGCTTTCATTTAATTACTATTAACACCTTCGGCGCTGGGCGAATTCTCCCGCTGTGCGGGAGAATTAATGAGTGGGCGTGTTTCGGACGGCCGGGGGCCGTCCTCCGCACAAGCCCACCGTGACGTCGGACGGCCGGGGGCCGTCCTGAGCAACGAAGGGGTTAATATTGTGAAAGTATAATATGCATATCAAATACTTGTATGTCAGATATATTTCTACCTATAACTTCAGATATCTACATCCCTCTCTGAATATTCACTGAAATAAAAAAAATTAAAAAAACAAAAGGTGAGAGTAACTTTATAGTTGGGTAAAAAGGTCAGTTAAAAAACATTTAAATTCACCTGTTATAGTTAACTGAAGTAACTGTATATCGCACCCTCGGCATGCAGAGTGTGGTCATCAGTAATGTCATTTCAGGTCATCAGCAATGTTATCAATGATGTTATAGAACATGTAATGAATGATGTAATATGTGAGGTCATAAGCAGTGCATGGCAAGGCCGTAAGTTATAGTAGTCCAGGCGTTTTACTATTCTGCATTCCACAGTCCCAGCCAGGGCATTTTTTTCCTTTTTTAACGGCAGCATAGGGAGCCACTCTTGAGCAACCGCTCAAAGTATAATTTTTATATTGAATGCCCTGGTCACACCCGGGGCATTCACTGGCTTATACTGGCAAGCAAAGAGACAGCATGTTCCTCCACTCCATGTGGGCTAGGAGTCAATCTGCAGTGTGTGCCCTGCTTTCCAGGTCACGGGAGTGGTACACTGCAACGTGGTGGATGTGTGATTGTGCTCCTCCCATAATGCGACTGGAGGTCAGGGATGGGATGCCAAAACCTTTTCAATTATGCGGCGGCCTCTGGGGAAATGGAGCGGCCCCCGGGCAGAGGAAAACTTTTGGAAGGCAACCCACGCACGTCGCTCACCAGTTTTATATGAGATATGCATCAGGATACCAGGAATTAGGTCACAGGACCCCCTTTCATAAAGTTGTGCCTCCCTCCGCCCAGAGAGAAGGGGAAACTCGGGAGCAGTTTCTATTTTGGAGAGGGGGGCCCATGCATGCAGCTCCCCCATTTTATTTATTAGTCAGCCCCTCCTGGCACTGGGACAACTTTTTCAGTTTTTGGACCTAGGGGGGATGCATTGGGGGTGGGGGGAAAAGGCCTAGTGGGTCAGGCTATCACCCTGCCCCTCCCCAAAGCGTATGGGTCAGGTTATCCCTACCCTGGCCCCATAGGTGTTATTTTTTATTTCCATTTCAGGACACCGGGACTGAGTTCCCAAGTCCTAAAATGGCTGCCAAACATCTATGTTGAAGGGAGGTAGACAATCAGATCATATTGTGTGATCTGTCAGTACCATGGTACAAACGATACCAGATAGATCTATAAATCATGAAGCTTAATTTCTCAAACTACGAAACAGATTAGCACCAAATCACAAAAAGTAAGTTTTCTGGGTAAAGATCTAGATTTTTGCAAAATTTGGTGTAATTCCGTTCAGCCGTTTTAGCTGCAGCTGTGTCTGGATTTCTTATGGGACACTGCATGGGGAAACCTGTTTTGGAAATCGAACATCCCCTTTTTCCGTCCCGCACATGACTTATCACCCTAAAACTTTCCAGGAAGTAGCAGAGATGGATGAACTTTTCTGGGCAAGTTTTGTGCAGCCTTAAACAGCACTAAAGTTATTAGCAAACCAAAAATCCACTTACTAAGGAAACCTGGTAACAACTATAACTACATAGTCATGTCTTCTAATAATATCAAAACAGTTTTAAAACCAAAAAAACCAACAAAAAAAACACTGAAATTCACCAGTTATATGTAACTGACCCCAGTAAAACTTGTTCCGCCATAGATTTCAGTGATGAAATGGGAGGTCATAAGCAGTGCATCATAGCAGTGTTATACTTAGATCAGTTACGGATAACTGGTACATTTCAGTGTATTTTTGTTTTAAAATTGATTTTTTTTTTTTTTTTTTTTAAATTGAAAGACCTTTGTATAGCTCCACTTTAATGTTTGATTTTTTTTCCAGTTAATTTCTAAGGCTTTTTGTAACGCAAGTTAAAATCTTACTGCCTTACATATAGCTCCACTTTAACGTTTGTTTTTCAGTGAATGTCTTTTTTAATGTAAATTATCTTCTTACCTTACGCCTGCAGCCAACCCTTCACTGGCTGTGCATTAGTCCTGTAATGGTGGTTGCAAGATTCCTCTCCATATTGCAGGCAGCCACTCAGAATGACCCCCCCCAGTGCAATCTTTAAAATATACATGTTTCTATATCTATTTATGTGTTTCTTGGTCATGTTTGGGAACTCTTATTGCACAAAATGCAGTTGTAGAAAAACTCATTTCACTGTTCCTGTGAGATATGGATTTTATTATCTTAATGAGAGCTCCCAAAACCACTATGCAGCAGCTTGAACATTGTCTGGGCTACAAGGATTATAGAGCATTGATGGGCAAATTATGCAGCAAGGTTTACTTAATTATGCAGAAAAAAAATGCAAATTATGCGGCAAATTCACTGCCAATATGATTTTCATCCATTTTAGCTAAAGACAACATTTTTGTGAAATCTGCAAATTCTGACGTACAGAAGGAGTAAGAATCGTTAGACAACGATAACATGCAGTATTTGACAACATACTGCAAACAATGCCTGCAGGTGTAGCTTCTTGTGAGACATTTCCAAAAGCAATGTAAAACCATCTGAAAAAGAACAGACTTGTTTGAAAAGTTTTAAAAAGAAATACAATAGTTTAGAATTGTTAAAAAAAAAAAAAAAAATGTAACAAAGACCTTTATATAAAAATAAAAAAGAGGATTATGAAATTGGCCTCAGGCAAAGACCTGCACATAATCTCCTGTGCACGTTACTATAAATGTGCAAAGGGGTCACACATTGGAGGCTTGCAAAAGGTTGGGGCCAAGTCCAGTCTGGAGGCCAGGATGTGTGCTAAACAATGCGTGTAAAAAACGGACTCTGCACAGGTTAAAGTTAGAATAGGATAAAAATAAAATGTTAAAGTTACGTTGTAGATGGATATGATGTAGGTTAAAAAAAAAAAAAAAATGAAATTCTCCCAAAACAAAGAGGGTTGCAGTTAGGTTTTGAGATGAGAACTAACTTTAAAAAACATTGATATTTTGCCAGTTCTAGGTCAGTCAACTAATTATTACTTTGCGCACCTGTCATGAGTCCTGTAATATATGGGGTTAGTCAGTCAAAACTCTTGATCGGCTGAGAGCCATAAAAGACATTACATCGAAAACACGATAAAATAGTTATAAAACAAGCAATACAGCAATATAAAAAAAATCATAAAAACATTGCTTCCAAGATAGGTACAAGAGAAAAAACATTTAAAAAACACTTCAAGGTGGATCAAGAGACATTTAACCCTCTCTTAAGTCTAAGAGCATGGGATACATAGATAATTACAGCAAAACACCAATATTCGTTGTCTAAAAGTTGGAGATGATGCAGACAATCTTTATAAGATCTTAGGCCCATGGTATGTAAAATTGGTATTAAAAATGGTTTACTCTGACGTACATAGAAACTGCTAAAAAAACAAAATGTACTAGTGTTTGTTTAGAGGTTTTGTCACAAGGACACGGGGGCAGGGATTGGAACCATGAACGTTGAAGGGAATAGGCTACAATAAAGTGCAAAGTACAGAGTCTAAAGCGGGTGAGTAAAATCTATGTTCTCTATTTGAGACCCATGTTAAGTAGCGTTCCATCCCCGCTTCACACTTTAAATCAACAAACTCTGGACTGTGCTCATCCGTTGGTTATTAAGCACTCTGGCATCATGTTTACTTTGGCAAAAATGGGTTTTGACAGGGAGCTTCGAACTGCTAACAGTTTCGACTGGAGAATGGAAAAGGTTTGAAAGACCTATGATGGTAAAACCTTTAATATGGGCAAGCCAAGGAATGGAAAAGACTTAGTCCTGCCTTAAACTGTAACTGAACAAGAGAAGCTGGTATGCCTTGAATGGCAGATCTTGAGCCAAATCAGGAGTGGTGCAACTTGAACTAAATCCTCTAAGAAAGGAAGTCCAACCTCCAGGGGAACAATAAGGCTGGCCGTGCTTTTGGGGGTTGCTAACAACATGTGTAAAAATGTATTTTCGATTTTCTGGAGATTACCAGGTAGAATATACCCCACACACCAGCCTCATAACACCGCAGTGAAAGACATTTACTTTTATATAGGGTGATCAATTCTTTTATTTGTTTTTGGCCTAGTTTGTTCGAGAACCTGAAAATGCGGTCAATGGCCCCTGCTTGTTTACAAGCCCTCTATGTTAAAAAGCCTTCCCAGCTCAATTTATAGAGAGGTAATTAAAACTCAGGACTTTTGTAATAGGGATACCGTTTATATAAAAGAGGCGGGAGGGTTTTTTTGGGGGCCACAAGAAATAATGTACGATTTCTGGTGGTTGATTTTCAGGTTAAGATCCACCACAAATGTATTAAATGTGTCAAGGAGCAATTGCAGACAATTTTCCATACGGGAGATCAGAACGGCCTTGTCCGCGTAGAATAGGACGGGTACCCAGGGGCATAGCTTGGTCTTGGTCAGTAAGAATGGGGGGTGTGAGCATGAAATTTCCCGTCCATCATGCTGGCATATAATGTTAAAATACATTGTGACAAGCAGGGTGCATGAGAGGGGCTTAAGATGCAGTGGAAAGGGAGAGGAATACGGATTTATAGGAGTACGACATGAGAGAAACACAATTTTGTGTCAAATAAACATTTTTTAAGGCCTTCAAAACAGAGATGAGAGTGTGTGTGTTTTTTTGTCTGTTTGTCAGATTTCACCTGTGATTTTTGAACACAGACGCCTTACCATACCTGACGGAAAGCACCTTTACCCAATTATTCATCTGAAAATACATTTTAGGGGGGGCTGTAACACCCCAAGCTCCCCCCTGAAGCTACGCCCCTGCATGTAGCGAACCGTCAACAACTCTAGGGAGGTCTATTCCTTTGGATAACAATGCTGTCTCGAGATCATTAATATAAAAGAAATAAAAAAGGTGCTAAAATGCAACCTTGTCTCACACCCTTGGTTGAATAAAAATATGAAGTACGGTCTCCATTTGTGTTATAGCAAATTTGTACCTTTGTATCACTATGTAGGAGAGTTAAAAGATCAACCAGAGCAGGGTCAATCCCTGCTTTGCCCTTTATGGACCATAGCTTGCCCCTATCCACCATATTGAAGGCGCTAGAAAGGTCCATGAGGGCCATATGAAGGACCCACCCCCCACCACACCCAGCCTGGACATATTTCCCTGATATCAGAAGGTTTAAAGTCTCAACTGTCCCTAACCCCAATCGGAAACCATATTGTAATTCCCCCAAAAATCTATTGATGGCCCACTCCTCCAAACTTTGTAAAAGGACCCAACCTAATATCTTGACCGACGAGTCCAAGAGAGAAATGGGTCGATAACATGAGGGTGAACTTCTGCTTCCTTTTTTAAATATAGGGACAATGGTGGACTTCTTCTAGGATTGGGGAATATCACCTTTGACTGCCGCCAGAAAGAAGTTAGTCAAGAGTGGTGCCCATAAGGCTGGGTCCGGTCTATACATATCAACTGGGACCCCATCAGGGCCATTTGCCTTCCCTGCAGCGGATTGTGATATGACCCTAGCTACAGCCTTAACATCTACAGAGTTGCTTAAGGCTAGGGTCTCTGTATCTCCAGGGGTTAATGGCTCTAAAATAGATTAATACGACGGATCCCAGAAAAATAATTGAAATGTGACCCACCCACTCTTCAGGGGATATACCAGTTCCTCCATAAAATATGGTTTATTTATTACTTCCCAAAATGCCCTGGAGTCTGTCAATAGAGCACCAGCCTGAAGGTCTTCGCATGCTTGCTTTCTAATTAATTTCCTGTTTTCCAATTCCTAGGAGGGTTTCATGGGTCATAGTAGTGGATGAAATGCTAAACTACATCATTAATGACATCACTGTTGACATTATTGAGGACATCACTGAAAACACTTAACATGGATGCATTCCATTCAAGATCGTTTAGGAGAGGCAGAGAATCGGCGAGTCTTATTTGGTGTAAGAGGTTAGTGATCTTTGGAGAGACGGATCTTCAGCTTCTTTCTGAACTGGAGGAATTATTAGAAATTTCTGATGTTGGTTGGAATGCTGTTCCGTATCCTGGGGGTGTACAATGAAAAGGCCTGGAATATTTTTTTCCTGTACATTTTCTCCAGTTTGAAGACGTTTTGGCTTCTGGAATAGCGCTGTCCGTCTATGGTGGTTGGTGTCTTGGTCAGGTAAATTGCAGTATTGTTCCTGAAAGCTTTGTAGGTGAAATAGCGGGTCTGGAAGATGATGCATGCCTGGAAGGGGATCTGTGCAGTGTCGTGAACAGGCAATCTTGTCCACAGAGGGACGACTTGAGACTGATCACGGTTATACTGCACCTACACTTACCCCACATGACTTGCGTTGCTCAGGCACATCTACCCTCAGAGCCAAGGACACTTAAATGAGGCCCACTTTCTGCTGTGAACCGAGTATATAAACCTGATTGCTAAGCTTCAGCTTTCTCTTGCAGGAACCCTGTTATCACCAGATTCAGGAGTACCAGGCCTGACCGATTAAAAAAAAACAAAAAACAATGGCGTTAGGTTATACTCATTATTAAAGTGCATGCTCTCAGGATTTCCTAGCAGTATAAGCAACCGAATCTTTAAAGCTACACAATTAAAAATCAGATCATGTCCTCTTCAGAAATGAACAAAATGTGGATGAGCAACTGGCTGCCTGATGCGGCAAATGGCACTGAGGGGGGGTCAAGTAGCAGCATACAAGCTAAACGGTTTTCCTGTGCGGGATCAACTGAACACCTTTATTTTTCAGCATCTTTGAGAAGACGTTTCCTCTCCCAACAGAGCTGCCGTATTGGCCTTTTCTGGATTCCTTTGGTGTGCCCCTCCACTGACCTCTTTTGGGTTTGTCCTAATGTTTTGTGGATTGTGACTGGGAAGTGTTCCATTGCCCCCATCCATTTAAGGACATTCTACATACCACAGCCGGTCTCATCCACAGCCTGCAGAAACAGGAACATATCTACCCTTTTCTGATACAATTCACCAGGCTCCTCTTATAGGTCTTCCACTCGCTTCAAAACCAGTTACATCATTTACAAATACACAACAGCAGTCCTATCTACCTTGCACAAACGGTCACCATTTCAAGTGGCTCTAGGATCATCTGCAGCCAGGACACCATCAGACTGGGAGCAAAGAAGTATACAAAGGAAAAACAAGGCAACAGACCATTATGCAACCAGAATCTGGAACACAATCCCTAAATCCATTAGGACAGCTATGATGCTGCTCCAAATTAGGGTATGCGCGGAGGGTGTACTTCAACGTTAATTATAATACAACACAATAACAATTCAGTTGTGCTACCAGTATCCAACTATCATTTGTTGAACAGATCTTTGCCTTTGACCTTGAGAGCACTCAGTTGCATTTTGACTAGGTTTGTGCTATAAAAATACCACATAGATACATATTTGCCCACTGGGGTGCGTTTCATCACTGCCTTATTTTCACAATCAATAATGGCACTAGTCAAAGAACCCCACCAAGCTTTCATTAGGGCCCAAAGCTAGTCCTAAACTGTGGAACTTAGAAGTGGAACCTTCCCTGTTGCCCAATCACTCCACGTTTAAGTCCTATAGCAGTATACCCAGACTATCCACCAACATAAAAGAGCAAAGGAACTAATTGACTTCCTATAATTGCAGTTGCGGACATCCACCATTAAAAGGATGATTAGCCTGCATTCTTACATACACTTGCTTTTCCCCAACATGTGGATGATGGACAAATTACTTAAATACCCTTTTGTAGTCATTAAGAGGATTATTTATTTAACCAGGTGGACAAACAGTGCAAAAAAACAGTTCACCACTGTGGACCTGGTAAGACAGAAAAAGAAAAATATAATAGCGTTAGAGGCACAAGCAAATTGAGACCATGTACTTTAAACTGGTAGCAAAGTCATGAGCTATCAAAGAAAGATGTGGTGAATGAGAAAGTAGGAGAAACCGGTCCAGGGTGAGATTACCCATTAAAGAGAACTTCTATTATACAAGATGGTGGAGCAGAAGATCAGATACACCACTCCAGTTAAAGGACCATATTGTTGCACAATACAACCGAGGTAAAAGAGAATCTAATCTATTGGTCAAAACAGAGACTTTCAGCAATGCAAAGTCTCCTGCTACCTTCCTTTCCTCACAACAGGGTACACCAGGAGTTCCTAAAGTTTAGGGTGAGTGGAGGGGGTGGAGGGAGGGGGCAAGGGTAGGGGAGGCTGGGGGGAAATCTAAAAACAGCCGACCCATCTCACTTCAGTGTTAAGGGAGAGTAACCCTTGGGTATAAAGAAGAGCTGAAGAAATGTTCACTCTAAAGAAGATGAGATTCTGATTAGTGTCAAGGAAGGGTTTGGAACAGTGAACTCTCCAAGACATGCACTGCTCAGTAAGGGTTATGTCTAGTTTCCACTAGACCAGGCAAGACAAATAATGACTCATTATATTCTCCTATGTGGAGGGGATGAGAAAGAGTGTAAGGGAGAACAAGGGAATCAGAAAGTAGTAAAGGAGAGAAACAGGAAAAAGAACGAAGGGGGGGGACAAATGAGGAAGAAAAAAGACAAAGGTGCGCGAAAGTGATGGAAAGAAAGGAGGAAGGGGAGAAAGAAAAGGTGGGAAAAGGAGAAAGGGAAGAGAAAAAGGGGGAAATAAAGGAACAAAAGAAAGGAAAGAAAGGGCAAAAATAAAAGGGGAAGTGAAAAAGAAAATGGGTAACTGTTAGACCTGGCACTGTTGGCGTGGGTCTCCCTTCCATTTTTTACTGTTGCCTCGTGTTTTTGCTTGTTTTAGATGCTTTGGGCACTGTGCCACTGCCATTCAGTGCCACAGTGCAAGTGCTCCCTATGGTAAATTGATGTATGGATTAGTGACTCCATGATTGGCTGGATTGGTTTACTTGTCAGACCCTAGTACAGTGCACTGAGTGTGCCCAGGGCTTGTAAACCAAATGCTGCTGGTGGGCTTGCAGCACTGGTTGTGCCACCCACAGAAGCAGCCTGTAAAAGTGTGTCTCAGGTCTGCCATTGCAGAGCCTGTGTGCAGTCTGGTACTGCCATGTTGACTGGGCAAGTACACCCACTTGCCAGTCCCTAAACCTTCCCTTTTCTTCATATCAGACACCCTTGTGGTAGGCCCAAGGGCAGGGTGCATTGTAAGTATAAGGTAGGACATGCCCTGATGTGTGTGGCATGTCCCAATAGTGAATTACAGCCATTTTCGTTTTTCACTATTGCAAGGCTACCTGTTCCCCATAGGCCAGATTGGGCAGTTTGATGGTTACATCTTATAATCCTAACTGACCCAGGGAACATGGTAGAAAAACGAATTTAGTATGCCTGAACTCAGAATGATAAAATGCATCTTTTAGTGAAGTTGGTTTTGCCAAACACAGAATGTTAAAAAAATACCTACTTTCTAAAAGTGGTATTTTCAAACTATCCAAGCCTGCCTCTGCTAGGTTGTGTATTCCTTGTCTGGAGTTTGAGTGACAGGGGCTGGGGGATTCCAGAAGACAGGGTGAGTCAGCACAGGGCTGAATAGAGAGATCTGCATGGAGATGGGTGGGAGGAGTTGCACCTGGGACCTGAATAGGGCTGTGCCTTCCCTCCACAATGCTGGCTCCACCTCCTGTGGTGCATCTGATGTCCCTGGCCTACTCTGTGAAAGGAAAGGAGTCTGGTCAACAAAGTGCTCCAGGACTGACCAGAACTGGTTTGGACTAGGCAAAGGCCTCTCTGCCTTCAGAGAACAAAGGGAAAATGAGTATAAAAGAGTTGCAGCGGTTCGTCTCAGGAAAAGAAGGTATCCAATGTTAAATTCTGTATGAAAACCCTTGATTTAGTCTTCTATGAAATTCCTCTTAAATTAGTTTTTAAGCTCTGATGTATTAGATAATTGATCCTGTTGTATTAACTTTAATATCGCTCATACGTCTTATTGATTTACATGATTTTATTATATTGTGTATTGTACTTTTATGATTTTAATTAATCGAATAAAGTGGTTTGACTGACTGACTGAGTATAAAAGAGGGGACCCAAACCCCAGAACTTTAGATCACTTTGGGAAACAAGAAGAACCTTTGCTGAGGAGAGGAACCAGAGAAACTGAGGAGGAGACTATCCCTAAGCTGAGTGCTGTTTGGGGAATTGGCCTGCAGTGGTTGCCTGACTGCCAAAGAAAGGAACTTTGTGTGTACTTTCATCAACTTGTAAAAGATCTCCAAGGGCTTGAGAGAAGAGCTTGCCTCCTGCTGAAGTCTCAGGGACAACAGACTTCACCAACCAGCTCCCCAAGAGTCTTTCTGGAAAGTGCCTGCTGCTGTGCTGGACTTTGAGGGACTGCGTGTCGCAAGGAGCTGGAAGCGCGACTCACGAAGAAGAAGCGTCACCGCAGCCGAAGCGCCTCACATTGCCAAAGAGGATCGACGTCGCATCAGACGCCGCTGCATCAACGGAGAAGTGTCGCCGCCGCATCGTTGCCGAAGCGCCTCGCATCGCCGGGGAAGAGGACCGACGTCGCATGAGACGCCGCCGCATCAACGGGAAGCGTGTCGCAGGGCCTGTCGCGGCTCAGAAGAATTGTTGAGTCGCCGCACTGCCATCGGGCGTGCACGCATCGTGTCGCATCAAGAAGAAGACGCCATCTTTGTTTCATTGCACCGGATCTTCATCGCATCGCCACGGAAGCGCAGTAAGAAACCGACGCATCACCTCCCCACGCCGAGAAGAACCGACGCATCCCCTACGCATCAGTAGGGACCGGACGCATCACCGTTCTTGCGTGTAAGGAACAGACGCTTCACCTTCCCTGCAACACTTTCGTTGTATAGCGTTACGCATCTTAAGGTACATTGAACTCAAAGTGTCGCACTTACCATCTAAAGAGAACTGAGCTAATTCTACCATTTTTGAAGTACAGTATTGTGGATTTTTGTCATTTGTGGTCTTGTGTTAAATCTATATAAAAGATACTTATTTTTAATATACAACCTGTGTAGTGTCCATCTGTAGTGTTGTCACTTGATTACTGTATGTGTTCACAAATGCTTTACACACTGCCTCTGAGATAAGCCTGTCTGCTCGTGCCAAGCTACCAAGGGGGTGAGCAGGGGTTATTTTAGGAGTGTACCCCCTTACCCTGACTAGACCCAAGGGTCCCTATTTGGTCAAAGGTACCTACCTCTGCCAACTAGAGACCCACAAATCTAACATTGGTGGTCAGCGGTGAGGATTCTGGACTTGCATTTGTGACTCATGTACAGTGATTGGTGAACACTACTAGTGAGTGCAGACCAAAACGCGACCACATACTTTTGGTAGATTGTTTTTTCTGGGATTTTCTATTTTTGCAAAGAACTGCCAAGTTTAACCACCATGGATAAAGCAGCATCCATAGCATCTGTTGATTTTGATTGGGAAGAGGAGAAACTGGAATGCTACAATGTGAAACAGCTCAAGCACTTCTGCAGGAAATTTAAAGTTGCTAGGACCGGTATCACCAAGAAGGATGAGTTCCAAAAGGCGCTGAGGGCCTGGGTTGAACAAGGAATACCCCTGAGAATGAGGAAGGGGCTGAGAATGCAGATGAGCAGCTGGAGGGGCCATTGGGTCCAGAGGGGAGGAGAGCAACTTCCCCAGTAGGTAGCAGTGTTTCTGCCAAAGGCCTGTCCCCAGAGGAGTTGGCGGACAGGAAGGAAAACAGGATGCACGAATTGGAGCTTGCCAAGCTCAAGTTGGGTGGGCAACTGGAGTTAGAAAATAGGAGATTGGCCCTGGAAGAAAAGAGAATGCAGTTGGAGCATGAGAAAAGTTTGAGGGAGTTGGAGTTGAAAGCTAGAAGCTTAGAGATTACTCCCTCTGATGGCAGCACACCGTCCATGCCTGTTGAAGCTAGGGTGTATATTCCTAAAGATGTGGTGAGAGAGTTTTATAAGAATGATGATATTGGGCAGTGGTTCAAAGCCTATGAGGTAGCCATGTCTTCCCACCGGGTCCCTGAGAAGGATTGGGGAGCGGGGTTGGGGGGCGGTTCCTTAGTGAGGGCGGGACACACTGTTAGACTTGCCTTCTGAAGTCCATAATTCTTATAGCCACATGAAAGATGCATTGATGTCCAGGTAGGGGTTGACTCCTGAATTGTATAGACAGAGGTTTAGAAATTGCAAGAAGGTGGAGTCAGGTACATGGGTAGAGTATGTAACTTTCTTTTGCAGAGCATTGGATGGTTGGGTGAAGGGTAGCAAAGTGAATGATTTTGAGGGGCTCTTTGATTTAATTGCATGGGAGCACTTGTCAAGTAATTGTTTTCCAGAGCTACGCCAGCACCAGATTGATAGCAGGCTGACTAACCCTAGGAAGCTTGCGGAGGACGCGGACCGCTGGGTGAGCACCCGGGTCCACAAGGGTCACGTGGGAGACTCCGCCAAGAGTGGGCAGGGTCCCCAGCAGAAAAGTGGGGGGGACAAGGGTAAACAGAGGAAGTTCCAGAAAGGGCCCCAAAGTAATCCCCAAGGGAAGGGTTCCCAGCCTCCCCCTGAGAAGAAGCACGGGGCCCCGACAGGTAGGCCTGTTCCCAGGGGACCCCTGAGGTGCTACAAGTGTGGTGAAGTGGGCCATAAGTCTAATGATCCCCAGTGCCCACAGTTTGGAAAGACAGCACCCACTGGTGCTCCACCCCGGCAGATGGCGAGTGTAGCCCTGGGGGAGGAGAGGGGTGTCCAAGGTGGGCGGGGTCCCGCAGAGATGTCCCTTGTCTCTTTAGGAGACGGTGAGGTGGTCCCCAGGACCCAACTGCCTGATAACACTAAGAAGTACAGGCAGTGGGTGACCATCAATGGCCATAGAGTGGAGGCTCTTCGAGACACAGAAGCCAGTGTGACAGCTAACAAGTGTCACCTGGTGTCTGAAGAGCAGGTTGTCCCCAATGCATTTTACCCAGTTGCTGCCTCTGACAACACAGAGAGCCACTGCAAGGTGGTTCAGGTTCCCTTTGAGTGGGGGGGTGGTCTCTGGTACGCCTCGAGTAGCTGTGAGGCCAGCCATGCCTGTTGACTGTTTGTTGGGGAACGATTTGGAGAGCTCACCTTGGGCGAAGGTGGAGCGAAGTGCTCATTTGGAGATGTTGGGTCTGCCTGACTGGGCGTGTGTGACCACACGGTCCATGGCAGCCAGTAAGGGTGTTCAAGAGGACCTGGAGCCTGAGAGGGAGGCCCAGGTGCCTGCCTTAAAGAGAAGAGGAAGGGGGCGCGGGAAACCGGCCCCCGAAGTTCCCACGGTCCAGGAGGAGGTAGACCCTGAGGGGGATGCCCTGGAGCCTACAGGGGAACAAGTAGCTGAACTGGGGGACCTGCCAGAGCTGACCCATTGGCAGCAGGAAGGAGGACCCTCCAGGGAAGAGTTCTGCGCAGAGCAGAAGTGCCCTTCTCTTGTGGGTTTGCGGCAGCAGGCTGCAGACCAGGCAGCAGGTGATCAGTCTGGATCACATTGGATCTACCGGGAGAATGATCTCCTGTATACTGAGCCTAAGGTTGCTGAGCCTGGGTCAGCCCGTGTGCTGGTGGTACCCCAGCACTTCAGAGCCTTCCTACTGGGGCTGGCTCATGATGTGCCGTTAGCAGGACATTTGGGGCAGGACAAGACCTTTGAGAGGCTTGTCACCCACTTTTATTGGCCCCAAATGCGCAGGAGTTCAGATACTCACTGCAGGACCTGTCAGACTTACCAATCAAGTGGAAAAAGTGGGAGAAAGCAGAAGGCTCCTCTCCAGCCATTCCCTGTGGTCAGCACCCCCTTTGAACGGGTGGGTATTGACATTGTGGGGTCACTGGACCCCAAGACAGCCATGGGCAACAGGTTCATCCTGGTCTTGGTGGACCACGCCACCCGGTACCCGGAAGCCATACCTCTGAGGACAGTGACGGCCCCCGTGGTGGGACGGGCACTGATGGGAATTTTCTCCCGAGTGGGATTCCCTAGAGCGGTAGTGTCTGACCGAGGTACAAACTTCATTTCCAAGTATATGAAGTCCCTGTGGCAGGAGTGTGGGGTAACTTATAAGTTCACCACTCCTTACCACCCCCAAGGAAATGGGTTGGTTGAGAGATTCAACCGGACCCTAAAAGGCATGATTATTGGTCTTGAGGAACCTATGAGGCGTAAGTGGGACGTCCTCTTACCATGCCTGCTCTTTGCATACCATGAGGTGCTACAGAAATCTCTAGGGTTCAGTCCCTTTGAGCTTCTCTATGGTCACCCAGTGAGAGGACCTCGGAGTCTGGTCAAGGAAGGCTGGGAGCAATCTCCCAGGAAACCTCCCCAGTATGTATATAGCTACATGCTGGCCTTCAGAAACCAGACTAGGCGTTTCAGGCAACTCGCTGAGGCGAATCTGGAAACCAGCCAGGAGGAGATTAAGCGGTGGTACGACCAGAATGCCACTCTGGTAGAGCTTCAGCCTGGTCAGAAAGTGTGGGTCATGGCCCCAGTGGAGCCTTGTGCGCGCCAGGATAAGTGGACCGGACCATTTGAGGTGGTGGAGCGCAAGAGTCCTGTTACCTACTTGGTAGACTTGCGGTCTCCCAGGAACCCCTTGCGGGTCCTGCATGTCAACCGCCTGAAGCCCCACTTATAGAGGTCCGAAGTGGGCATGCTCTTAGCGACAGATGCTGGAATGGAGGAGGAGACCGAGCCTCTTCCTGACCTCCTGTCGGCGACAGAGCGAGATGGGTCAGTGGATGGTGTGAACCGCTCTTCCTCCCTGACCCCTGAGCAGCAGAATGACTGTCACCAGTTGCTGGGACAGTTTTCTGATCTGTTCTCCCGGATTCCCAGTGTCACTGATTGGTGCGTCCATGATGTGGACACTGGAGACAGTCCTCCTGTTAAGCACAAAACTTACAGGGTAACTGACAGGGTGAGAGCTTGCATCAAGGAGGAGGTCTCCAAGATGCTTGCGTTAGGGGTGATTGAGTCCTCTAACAGTCCTTGGGCCAGCCCAGTGGTCTTGGTCCCAAAGGCTGCCGCAGTGGGTGCCACGCCAGAACTCCGGTTCTGTGTGGACTACCGAGGGCTCAATTCAGTCACGAGGACTGACGCGCACCCCATCCCCAGAGCTGATGAGCTCATCGATCGGTTAGGGGCTGCCCGGTACCTCAGCACGTTTGATCTAACGTCTGGGTACTGGCAGATCGCCTTGACTGATGGGGCAAGAGAGGTCAGCATTCTCCACACCAGATGGGCACTACCAGTTCCGGGTTATGCCCTTTGGGATGAAGAATGCCCCTGCCACCTTTCAGAGGTTGGTCAACCAGGTGTTGGCTGGACTGGAAGAGTTCAGTGCCGCCTACCTGGAGGACATTGCAGTGTTCAGCGCCAGTTGGGAAGAACATCTGCGCCACCTCTGGGAAGTGTTGATGGCGCTGCGGAGGGCAGGCCTCACGATCAAGGCGAGTAAGTGCCAGATCGGGCAGGGTTCCGTGGTGTACTTGGGACACCAGGCTGGGAGCGGCCAGGTGGCGCCCCTACAGCCCAAGATTGAGACCATCCTGGCTTGGGAGCCCCCCCCCCTTCCCTCCCAAGACCCAGACAGAGGTGAGAGCCTTTTTAGGACTCACTGGGTATTACAAGAGGTTTGTCAAGGGGTATGGCAGCATCGTTGCCCCCTTGACAGAGCTGACTTCCAGGAAGCAGCCCAAGAAAGTGATTTGGACTGACACCTGTCAAAGCTTTTGAGGCCCTGAAAACTGCCATGTGCAGGGCGCCCGTGCTCCTGGCACTCAACTTCTCAAAAGAGTTTATCGTTCAAACAGACGCTTCAGAGCATGGTGTGGGGGCTGTTTTGTCACAGATAAATGAGGAGGGCCTAGATCAACCCTTAGCCTTCATCAGTAGGAGTTTACTTCCACAGGAACAGAGGTGGAGTGCGATTGAGCGCGAGGCATTTGCTGTGGTCTGGGCGCTGAAGAAGCTGAGACCATACCTGTTTGGGACTCACTTCCGGGTTCAGACAGACCACAGGCCCCTCAGATGGTTGATGCAGATGAGGGGTGAGAATCCAAAGCTGTTGAGGTGGTCCATTTCCCTACAGGGTATGGACTTCACGGTGGAACACCGCCCTGGTACAGAACACGCCAATGCTGATGGTCTGTCCAGATTTTTCCGCCTTAGTGAAGAGAACTCCTCGGAGGTAGGGTAGTTCTCCCCACATTTCAGCTGGAGGGGAACACGTGTTAGACCTGGCACTGTTGGCGTGGGTCTCCCTTCCATTTTTTACTGTTGCCTCATGTGTTTTTGCTGGTTATAGATTCTTTGGGCACTGTGCCACTGCCATTCAGTGCCACAGTGCAAGTGCTCCCTATGGTAAATTGATGTATGGATTAGTGACTCCATGATTAGCTGGATTGGTTTACTTGTCAGACCCTAGTACAGTGCACCGAGTGTGCCCAGGGCTTGTAAACCAAATGCTGCTGGTGGGCTTGCAGCACTGGTTGTGCCACCCACAGAAGCAGCCTGTAAAAGTGTGTCTCAGGTCTGCCATTGCAGAGCCTGTGTGCAGTCTGGTACTGCCATGTTGACTGGGCAAGTACACCCACTTGCCAGTCCCTAAACCTTCCCTTTTCTTCATATCAAACACCCCTATGGTAGGCCCAAGGGCAGGGTGCATTGTAAGTATAAGGTAGGACATGCCCTTATGTGTGTGGCATGCCCCAATAGTGAATTACAGCCATTTTCGTTTTTCACTATTGCAAGGCTACCTGTTCCCCATAGGCCAGAATGGGCAGTTTGTTACATCTTATAATCCTAACTGAACCAGGGAACATGGTAGAACAAGCATTGGCATAGCCAATAGGTCTCGCTTTTGGGACCTTATAAGTATTTAGTTATGCAGCAGAATATCCTTGGTGCAACAACATTAACTGTTGCATGGTTAAACACTTATAAGGCCTCAAAAGGCGAGACCTATTGGCTATGCTAATGCTTGAGGTGGTGTTGAGGTGCTGCTTAGTGATGCTGTGGTGCTGCCGAGTGGTGCTGTGGTGCTGCTTAGTGGTGCCGAGTGATGCTGTGGTGCTGCGGTACTGCTTAGTGGTGCCGAGTGATGCTGTGGTGCTGCAGAGTGGTGCTGTGGTACTGCTTAGTGGTGCCGAGTGGTGCTGTGGTACTGCTTAGTGGTGCCGAGTGATGCTGTGGTGCTGCCGAGTGGTGCTGTGGTACTGCTTAGTGGTGCCGAGTGATGCTGTGGTGCTGCCGAGTGGTGCTGTGGTACTGCTTAGTGGTGCCGAGTGATGCTGCCGAGTGGTGCTGTGGTACTGCTTAGTGGTGCCGAGTGGTGCTGTGGTACTGCTTAGTGGTGCCGAGTGGTGCTGTGGTACTGCTTAGTGGTGCCGAGTGGTGCTGTGGTACTGCTTAGTGGTGCCGAGTGGTGCTGTGGTACTGCTTAGTGATGCTGTGGTGCTGCCGAGTGGTGCTGTGGTACTGCTTAGTGATGCTGTGGTGCTGCCGAGTGGTGCTGTGGTACTGCTTAATGCTGCCGAGTGGTGCTGTGGTGCTGCCGAGTGGTGCTGTGGTGGTGCCGAGTGGTGCTGTGGTGGTGCCGAGTGGTGCTGTGGTGGTGCCGAGTGGTGCTGTGGTGGTGCCGAGTGGTGCTGTGGTGGTGCCGAGTGGTGCTGTGGTGGTGCCGAGTGGTGCTGTGGTGGTGCCGAGTGGTGCTGTGGTGGTGCCGAGTGGTGCTGTGGTGGTGCCGAGTGGTGCTGCTTAGTGGTGCTGTGGTGCTGCTTAGTGGTGCTGTGGTGCTGCTTAGTGGTGCTGTGGTGCTGCTTAGTGGTGCTGTGGTGGTGCTGTGGTGGTGCTTATTGATGGTGAGGGGGTGTTGAGTTGTGTTGTGGTGGTGTTTGGTGGTGCAGAGTGATGCTGTGGTGGTGCAGAGTGATGCTGTGGTGGTGCAGAGTGATGCTGTGGTGGTGCAGAGTGATGCTGTGGTGGTGCAGAGTGATGCTGTGGTGGTGCAGAGTGATGCTGTGGTGGTGCAGAGTGATGCTTAGACGAGTTTTGAATTTAATCTGTACATCCCGCTGTGTAGATAATTACACTCTAGGCACAGATCGATATGCATTATGCTGCCTTCTGCACAGCGATAAGCATGTGCAAGGCTAAGCGAGAAGGGGAAAATGTTTGACAGACTGTACTTAGCGAGACTTTAAAATGAATGCATTTAAGCAGAGACAAACCTAGCCCATTGTATTGGCTTGTTGACCGTTTAACTCTTTGCTGTAAGCGTCCGTGGTGGCCTCCTCGTCTGCTGACAAAACACAGGCAAATGCAGATGCAGTGGTAACGTGATGTGTGGTGGGGGAGGGGGCATTAAAGCGCTTGTCCGAGCGAGAGGAAAGCCAGATGGCGCCTCTGAGAAGGGAGGGGGTAGTGCGCGCAGTGTCTGTAAAACAGGAAAATGTGTAGACTCTGCTTCGGCTTCCTTTAATTCAAAAGATACATTGCCTTTTGCACCATTGCGCTTCTCTGATGCAAAGAAAGAAAATGAGCAATGTAAAAACTCCTAGTCTGCTGACAAAACACAGGCAAATGCAGATGCAATGGTGACGTGATCTGTGGTGGGGGAGGGGGCATTAAAGCGCTTGTCCGAGCCAGAGGAAAGCCAGATGGCGCCTCTGAGAAGGGAGGGGTAGTGTGCGCAGAGGAGCCATTAGAGAACACCCAGATGGCAGCTGCGCGGCGTGCACGCCATCGTGAACGCAAACTGGAGGCCAGCAAAAGCCTCTCTGGTAGCACTTCAAAAACCCACTTACTAAATGTCTCGGCCAGAGCAGCGCTAAGCGCTGGCTCAGGCGAGACCTAAAAACGAATTTAGTATGCCTGAACTCAGAAGGATAAAATACATCTTTTAGTGAAGTTGGTTTTAACATTCTGTGTTTGAAAATACCACCTTTAGAAAGTAGGTATTTTTTTGCCAAACTAACCAAGCCTGCCTCTGCTAGGTTGTGTATTCCTTGTCTGGTTTGTGAGTGATAGGGGCTGGGGGATTCCAGGAGACAGGGTGAGTCAGCACAGGGCTGAATAGAGAGTTCTGCATGGAGATGGGTGGGAGGAGTTGCACCTGGGACCTGAATAGGGCTGTGCCTTCCCTCCACAATGCTGGCTCCACCTCCCGTGGTGCATCTGATGTCCCTGGCCTACTCTGTGAAAGTAAAGGAGTCTGGTCAACAAAGTGCTCCAGGACTGACCAGAACTGGTTTGGACTAGGCAAAGGCCTCTCTGCCTTCAGAGAACAAAGGGAAAACGAGTATAAAAGAGGGGACCCAAACCCCAGAACTTTAGATCACTTTGGGAAACAAGAAGAACCTTTGCTGAGGAGAGGAACCAGAGAAACTGAGGAGGAGACTATCCCTAAGTCGAGTGCTGTTTGGGGAATTGGCCTGCAATGGTTGCCTGACTGCCAAAGAAAGGAGAAAGGAACTTTGTGTGTACTTTCATCAACTTCTAAAAGATCTCCAAGGGCTTGAGAGAAGAGCTTGCCTCCTGCTGAAGTCTCAGGGACAACAGACTTCACCAACCTGCTCCCCAAGAGTCTTTCTGGAAAGTGCCTGCTGCTGTGCTGGACTCTGAGGGACTGCGTGTCGCAAGGAGCTGGAAGCGTGACTCACGAAGAAGAAGAAGAGTCACCGCCGCAGCCGAAGCGCCTCACATCGCCAAAGAAGAGGATCGACGTCGCATCAGACGCCGCCGCATCAACGAAGAGTGTCGCCGACGCATCGTTGCCGAATCGCATCGCCGGGGAAGAGGACCGACGTCGCATCAGACGCCGCCGCATCACCGGAAAGCGTGTCGCAGGGCCTGTCGCGGCTCAGAAGAATCGTTGAGTCGCCGCACGGCCGTCGGGCGTGCACGCATCGTGTCGCATCAAGAAGAAGACGCCATCTTTGTTTCATTGCACCGGATCTTCATCGCATCACGGCGTTGCTGGTCGCATCGCCACGGAAGCGCAGTAAGAAACCAACGCATCACCTCCCCACGCTGAGAAGAACCGACGTATCCCCTACGCATCAGTAGGGACCCGACGCATCACCGTTCTTGCGTGTAAGGAACCGACGCTTCACCTTCCCTGCAACACTTTCGTTGTATAGCGTTACGCATCCTAAGGTACATTGAACTCAAAGTGTCGCACTTACCATCTAAAGAGAACTGAGCTAATTCTACCATTTTTGAAGTACAGTATTGTGGATTTTTGTCGTTTGTGGTCTTGTGTTAAATCTATATAAAAGATACTTACTTTTAATATACAACCTGTGTACTGTCCATCTGTAGTGTTGTCACTTGATTACTGTATGTGTTCACAAATGCTTTACACACTGCCTCTGAGATAAGCCTGTCTGCTCGTGCCAAGCTACCAAGGGGGTGAGCAGGGGTTATTTTAGGAGTGTAACCAGTTACCCTGACTAGACGCAAGGGTCCCTATTTGGTCAAAGGTACCTACCTCTGCCAACTAGAGACCCCCAAATCTAACAGTAACAGAATAGGATAAGGAAAGAGAACGGGGAATAGGAAACAGAAAGAGAAGGGGGATGGGTCCCTGGAACATCCTAATAAGCTGTTTCACCATGCCAAGAATGCCACTGTGCACTGTGTTGCCCTCTACCCAAATCCCCAGCCAGTTAATAGTTGTGTGCCAGCCCTGCCTTCAACAGCCTTCTAAAGGCAGTTATGAGCACAAAAAGACTTGGTGCTTTCCAGTCCCTTTCCACAGCTTCACTGTGCTTCGAGACCAGATTTCACACTCTGGCCCCTTTTGTACTATCCTTCCAGAGCCTTGCTCATCCGGATACTCTTACCAAAGCCTTTTAGTTGCCCTCATCAACTCAAACCAATGTAGATCGCCAACTTCAAAGGCAATAATACTTGGGTGCTACCATATGTTCGTTCCCATGAGATACTTCTTGCTTTTTAATCACAACGATTCCACTGGCTAGATTTGTGCAGTTTTAATTAAAGGAGCAGAGAAGATCCAGGGGTATCAAAAGAAAGTATGGAGCTAGGGAAAATAATGTGTTATAAATGAAAATAAAAGTGTACAAACAAATTGAATGGTACTTACCCAGACAGGAGAAGGGTTCTTTGCATGTGGTTGGGAGTTACCTGTATGTGAGCTGATACATATTTTAACACGAAGACTTCCACAAGGAAAAAGGAAAAGTGCCCCAAAGTTATATTGGTGGAAAGTACTAACAGTTGTGGCCCACAGTAAATATTAAAAAAACGTGTGGTCCAGATTGCGCTTTTATTTTTCATTTATAAAGCGTGCCTCCATTTACATGGAGTCACTTGGCACTACCTGTACAGAACAATGCTTAGAAGCCAACTGAAAAGGTGACTCTTAAGTCATAAAAAAATAGAAAGAAAAAAAAAATCCGAACGAACATCTAACAGGATTCTGTTCCGCAATTGCACTCTAGAGGTTCTGCCACCATTTTGTTACTACTCTTCAAGATGGTATAGAGCATTAATAGGAATGTATGTCACTAATTATTTAAGAGGACGGTCCAATATTGTTATATCTCCTGTACGCCAGACATGCAGATGTTAACCAAATCCATTTCTGTACTGGTAACCAATGAAGTTGGACAAAGGGAGACACAAACCCGCTCAAACTTCTCTCAAACTGAAAATGACCGTCATATCTTTCTAAATGGTCTGTCATTTACGAATACTTCTCATAGGGAGATAAAAAGGAACTGTAGAATAGAAATCCAGACACGATTGTAAAAAAGCATTAGCAACAATCGGTTTCAATATACAGATCTTTAAAAAGCAAGCTTTAACCACAGAAGCAATATTTGGGCCAAAGTTCTTGTCGGAATGCATCAAAATCCAAGGTTCCTTACAACCCGCACTGTGGAAAGCCAGTTACCAAAATCTATAAGTCCGAGAGACATCACAAAGATTAAATTTTATACAACTTCGGAATCTCAAATTTTGACAGATTAAATTTCAGGAAATTCATGTCCACCAATTCCCTAATGGAATCTAATTCTCCCATTACACCACAGCTTGAAGTTGTCTGATTATTCTTAACACAGACCACAACACAGACTGAGATGCCATCCACAATCTTGGGTGTCATCCACATACACGGACTTGGGGACCTTAAAAAATCTCAATACAAATGCCAATGGTTTAATATAAAGACTGGAAAGGAGGGGGGGGGGGAGGGACAGGGGGGAAAGCCAGAGGAACTGCCCAGTTTCGCGATTTTTGCTCTGAGCTAGAAAGCCCCAGCTTTATTACTTGGATTTGGTCCTCCAAAAGAGATGAGACAATCAAGAGCCAAGCCGCTCAATCCTATTTCTTCATGGGCAAATCCTCTGGAGGTGCAAGAGGATGGTGAAAAACTATAGTGAAATAGCACCACGGAACTGGCCTGTTCAGCTTTCAACAATGGGGTCTGTACAAAGAAACCAAAAGTCAATTCAATCATCTCAGAGGGGAGTACAAAGGTTCAAGGGAGTATGAACTGACCAAGAAGAATGGTAGGAGATTTAAGTAAAGGTCTTCCTTAGCACCAATCAATCAACGCTTCTCCTGGGGTAAAGAACCAACTTTAATGACCCAACTGTATAGGAGAAAGAAGCTCTAGAAAATCTGCATCTCAATGGCATGGCCAGAGGTTCGGTGGATCGGGGGACGGTGTTAACCTCAGATCATGAGGCAATATGGCCCAGAGACTAGGTTTAAAACAGCAGTTCAAAATACAGTAAAATAAGGAAAAGATTGACTCAAAAGGTGAGTTCTGGAGTAGAACTTAAGAAAAAACATGAAGGTTTATTATAAAATTCAAAAAGGTACAAAAGTAGCGAGATGAAGCAATAGTCTCATTTAAATACAAAAAAATCACTGCCATAAAGGCTCTCAATAATAGGAACAATTTCAGAAAAATAGGCAAAATCAAAATTGGACTAAGTCTTAAATGTGCAGCAAACAGGAGTAAGAAATTGGGTCGCATTCCTAGCAGAAGGCAAAATGTGGGCTCACAACCAAATTCAAGATTTTTGTATCGCCATTTTCTCCATACGAAAGCACTGAAATTGCAAATGATGAGAGCAAAGAGTTAAATTTTCAACAAACCAGTTTACTGCATTATGAATGGTCATATAACCCTATAACGTTAGCATTACCCCACTACAGAAATATCGATTTGGCCCTCCAGAACCAATCTCACTCAGCAGCGCCAGAACAAACTAGTTACATAAACTGAAGTGGCCCACTGTAAATGAATGCGATACTGCATGCAAGCGAAAGGTGCTTGGAAAAGTTACTAAAACTCTAGCAGGCTTTCTTTGAGAACAGGGTCACTCAGAAATAAACAAATCCACATCTTGCTGCATGTAGTGTCAGGAAGAAATACAATAGGCAGTAAACATGATGTGCCATCTATTTTGGACAATATAGTGTCAAGCCCTAACTAAGGCAGTTGCCCAAGCCAGAAAAACACACTTTAACAGGTCATAGCACACTTGTTTCAACTACAATAGTTCCATGTCAGTATAGACATAAATTCACGTGCAGATTAATAGCTCTGCACACGGTTTATCTTCAACATTTTTATTTAAAATAACAAAAGCGCTCACACATGCATGCCTTCCTTGATGTTCTACTATTCAGTGCCGAGATTCTCATTTCACCAGAAATAAAGTCTTAAATGAGAGCCACGATAGTGTTTTGGCTCCTTCTTCTAACCTCTCTCCGACTGGATGACTTGATACTCATTCCCACTTGAGCAACATCCCAGAAGGAGGCACTTAATTACATGTTTGTACTTGATGAAAGAAGATTGTGGTATCTTCCCCAATTGAATTGTAATACGTCACCAGCCAAACTGTTCTAGGGAGAGAATGTTATGTTTTGAAGGATAGGACACGAGCTTGATGGTGGTGGCTGGGGTTTTTCCTGGAAGCTATTACTTGGAATAAACCTTGTAGAATACCGCATTGCGTTTGCAAGCTTTACTTAAATGGCGACTCATCATTTTGCACTGGCGACGAGGTAAAAACGATGAATTCGTAGGTGAATCAACGTATTCGGGGTCATCATAACATCAACGTGAGGAGTTGGGGCGAGAGCTGTGCTGGGTAAACATTGCAAGCTTTAACAGGAGAGTGACATTGGGGGAGCTGAGTTTCTCAATATGCACATTCAACATACATTTGTTTGTACAAATTGCTAAAATATCAGCGATTGCCTACCTCTCCCTGCTGCTCGTGTGGATGAGAATGGTCTGCTCTAGCACCTCTCCACATCACTCTCGCGCTCCTCTCGTGCTATGGAGCTAGAGCTGTGCGCTTCCTCGAGCCCTCTAGCACTACCACATGCTGTGTTCCAGCTAGTTACGCACACAAGCCAAACTGCCTTTAGAAACAGGCACTACACTTGTAACATAGTTCCGCCAGCTTGGAACTTTGGGAAAGACTTGATAAAGAACAGTACAGGTCACTACGTTCTTGGGAGCGTACAGCAGTCAGTGGAGTTATTTGGTGCCTTAGAAGATTTCAGTGATCGGCACACCATAAAAGATTGTAATTGTTGGTTAAGTTTGTTGTGCCTATACAAAGAAACCTCAGTCATATGGACATCATGAAAGATAGAGTTGCGCGAGTATTTGGTGGTGGAGGCCTGCAGTGATAGGCGCACCTAAAGTGCCTACCCATTGCCAGGTGAATTTGTTATGTATTTATGTAGAAAAGACTCCGGTGATGGGCACACTTTACTGAGCTTGTGGCTGTCAAAATACATGGCGATGGGCACACCTTTATGTGAATAATATTACAAACAGTCGGACTATTCCTGCTGCAGCAGTCACATTGTCATAAGTAATTTATTTTTACATTGGTGTATGTGTTTGCTGTTATTTTCACATAGGTGACCTGTATATGCCATCGTAGGTTGAAATTCTATTGTTGAGAAATGCAAATTAAGATGCAGAATGTTACAGCTCCTCCTTTATTGTTGCAATTACCTGGTGAACATAGTATTAAATGGAGTAGGCGGAAAAAGGTATTTGGAAGGCATTGGAGAGTGTGTGGTTACTTGTGAAGTTCAGAGCATAAAACAGCTTGTTATAAACCCCAATGTACCCCAATATAGGCCTAGGTAGTTGCACAACCTTTTACCTACATTTGTCCTACCTTGCTCTACATAACGGTTCTGGCACGGACCTTTTACCTAGTTAGGTGCCGAATAAAGGTCGTGTGGTTTTCTCCGAAAACAAGCCTCATTTATTATGCATGAGGATTCTTAGTATCACAGCAGGATTACCATCTTCTGCATAACTCTGTACAAGGGTCACCGCTATAGTCATCTTTGGCCGGCATGCCCACAGTACCATGAGACAGCTAGGTATAACCCCTGAGGGTACCTTTTGGGTATATAAGTACCACATCTTCACTGGGCAAACCAGAGGAGAAACATCCATGCTGACACGAGACGCTGAGGTCCCTGCATGCAGACACTCCAGCACGCAATGGTCTGACATCCCTTGCAGGGTGTCCAAATCAAGACCAAGACTGGGTCCTTGTTCTCTCACATCAGGTAATGGGGTTGGCTCTTTCCTAGGGGGAGGGTGGGGGGGGGGAATTCTTGGCTATACACCAACATACATGTGAAGTACACTTTGCTACATCTAGTTAGGGTTTGCATCGTAGGAGTATTCATGATTACTGACATGTATCTATACGCCTGCATATATTCACTGTTTTAGTACCATGGTAGAATTCTACCTTTTATTTACTCTGTTGATGGTTGTATTCATACATATCCGGTTCGGTCTCATGGTTGTTGCAGCACACGTATTTAATACTAGAATGGCGCTGGTTCAATAAATACTTATTGAAAAACATCGCCACTGTTTATTCTGTGCATCTCTCTGAGACAAAGTGAACACGAGTGACTGATAGAAAAGTACTGTACTGTTTCCACAATCCCTGAGGAATCAAGGTTGTCAGGTTCGATAGTTGCCAGAAACTAGATTTGTTTCTTGGTGAGGGGAGGGGAGGAGATGCGGGGGGGGGGGTTATAGTGGTACTGTGAGCTAGCTGGTCTACAGACTAACATATCCTTTGGGGTGTCTGGAATCAGTCTGGACACCAATCCCTTAGTTTATGTTGTCTAAACACGCAGATCCTTTATAGATTTATTGGAACTACAGACATGGCACCGCCAACGTTGGTTTGTTTCTTATTTAACGGTCAAATCTGAGTAGTTCAGTTATGCTTTCTCAGAAGGCCCCTACTCGCATATACCCAGAGATGTCTGGAGTAGGAGGGAAAATCCCCCACAGCCGAGTAGGTATACCCTATGTATTGGCTGTAGGTATATTCAAGCTTGAAGGATTATAGTTCCCCATATTGTGCAAAACCTTATCTCTATTACCATAAAATTCCTGTCGCAATATAGGTCGAAGACGGTGCTGCAAATATAGGGGAAGCTGAACAGAAAGGTGCTAAAAAAAATTCGGATAATTGCAGAAATGCACTTACTTTAAAATTAGCAGATTTTATAGACCCAGCAATAGGTGGGACCATTTCCGTCGTGATTGAGGCACACGAGGCATATAGAACAGAGGTGTTCTATTCTTGGGTTAAGTTCCCACCTGCAGATGCGCACACACATCCATTTCATTCTTATACTGCGGATGAAATACCAGAAGAATATTCTCCATACGAGGACATAGAAATCCCGTTAACGTACCAGGAACATATAAACTGGTTTAAAGGCGCCCTCCCCCACACCACAGATAAAGTGAGACTCGGTCCGCTCTATGAGACAAAGTGAGCATGAGTGACTGAGCGAAAAGTACTGTACTGTTTCCACGATCCCCGAGGGGTCAGGGTTGTCATGTTCGATTGTTGCCAGAAACTATTTGCACCTTGGTAAGAGGAGGTCATAGTGGCACTGTGAGCCGACTGCTATACAGGCAAACATATCCGGTAGGGGTGTCTGGAATCAGTCTGGACACCAATCCCACAGTTCATGTTGTCTAAACACGCAGATCCTATATAGTTTATAGGAACTACACGACAGGAGCAGTGGATGTTTACAAGCACTTGGTCCATGCTAGGGGGTAGGGGGGGGGAAGAGGCTAAACACAAGAAGAGGCATGACCTTGCATGCCAGGGACACATGGTGATAAAGAATAGGAGACAGAAGAGTGAGCGAACAAATGGGAGGCCGGTGGGCGGGCTGAAACCCACAGATAAAACATGTCTCTTTGAGACAGCACATGCGCTCTCTAGCTGAGACCTAGAAATAGCCCAGAGGCCTTTGGTGTAGGGAGTGCAGACCTTTGGCAACTTCAGAGGTACCCTATATACATTTCAAATTGCATTCAAATATACGGAGCAGATTAACAGATAACCATATTATGACAAAGACACTTGAGTTTGGCCCAAGTTCTGCTGGAAAACAACAGGTTATTTCATAAAGTTTTTTTTTTAATTATTATTATTTTATTTAAGCCAGACAAAAGTTTACTGACCTCTGCACAACTTCATGAATCACTGGGTTCTTGAAGTACCAAAGGGGTTGCTAGGCCACTAAATAAATTATCAGGTGGGGGTCAATGGGGTGAAGGGCTCAAGGCATATTCATCGCAGAGAACGTATTCACGCAGGACATATGCGGTTTCCAAATAAAGAGGAGCCTACCTGCTTATAGGTCACACTGCCAGAGGCTACCAACAACTTCCGGAGCAGTGACGGCACACAATCCTCATTACAAACCAATAAATGAGACCAAGAATTGTCTAGTTTTTCACATTGCTGTTCTGGTGCACAATAAAGTTACACTAGATAAGGCACTGCTTCGGCGGTATATTTTCAAAGGCACATCTGTACATTTTAGAATGAATATTTTTTACTGTCTAGATAGTGGCTCGGTATTTCCAGCATTATCGAGCTAACACTGCATCGCTTTCAAACTCTCACTGCACTCACTTCCTATTGAGTCAGTGGCTCGCGGGCCGGCTAGAGCAGTGGGAGGAGTGGTTTACACACCCTAAGTTGTCACCTCTAGAGCCTGCACCCCAACACCACAATGGTGTGACGAACTGGACACGTTCTTCCACGAAAAAAAAAAAAAAACAAGACCATTCAAAAAGAGCTTCCAAAATAAAGCTCCACCGTCCAAATCAAAGAGCATGGTGCGCAGGGTACCGGCACCTCCTCTTACGTATTCTTCCTTAGACGCATTCACTTCCATCTCTACCTCTAAGTCTCTCGCAGCTTTAAAGAGCTTAAAATCTGGCTCCCCCTTGACCCCTGCCCTATCGCAGTACTACAGATGGTGGAACCTTCTATCAACCCCACTGTAACTCACATATTCACCCACATATTCAACACCTCGCTAGCAACAAGGGTGGTTCCATTAGCGTGGAAAAGGGCCAAAGTGCTACCACTGCTAAAAAAACCTTCAGCTGATCCCATACAAGTAGCAAACTATAGGCCCATCTCCCTGCTCCCTCCAAAGACTGAATCCTCAGCAGTGAAAATGCAGGCAAAGAGGCAATTTTTGCAATATATAAAATATAAACATTACAAGTAAAGTAAGTTCAGTAACCACCAAACTATGGCTGAAATAAGCATCTTTGAAATAAGCCTCTTTGGAGATAAAACAGCAAAGACCTTGCAGAAAATACTAGCAATATGAAGACCATTCTCTGTAATATCTGGTACAATATTGTAGCAACCGTCCCTTGAAAATTCACAAACTTAAGCAAGGAGGGTGAGAATGCGACAAAAAAAAAATAGGTAGAGGAAACCAAGCAAAAACATCACTACAAAGATGCCAGAGCCACAGGTGATTAGCATATAGAGAGCGTTAATGCAACAAAAGGAAGACAGCTACCCCCCATGCACTGTATCTACCACTCTTGAAAATCAATAAGGAGTCCAGAGAGTCAGAGAGTTATTACACTGTCTGGAAGAAACAAGAAACTGTGGAAGCAGCCGCTTTATCAACATCAGCTAGTTCCAGCCCCTCACATCAGCTGCCACTTCCCATCGCAGGCCACGACCTAGAAATGAGCAGAGTATGGTAGCTTGGTCATGGCTATGGGTATGCCGCAATGCTGGCCTGGGCCCATACTGGCAGTCTGTTCATCTTGCTAGCGGTTTCTGTACAAAACAGTCTTTGCAGGACAAGAGGTTGAAGCTGCTGGTTATGTCTCCAGCAGCAGGCCAGCTTCTGGCCATCAGAGTAGCATACATTGTTATATTCCATATAGGTACCCAATATAGGCTCAGGTAACATCCTAACCTTTCACCTATATTCTCCTCTACATTACACACAACGGTTCTTGGGGATTAACCTTTTACCTAGATACGACACTGCACACAACGCAGGATTTTCCCTAGTAAAAACCTCATACCTTATGCATGAGGATTCTTGGAAACTCAGCAGGACCATCATCTCCTGCATAATAACTATTTACAAGGTTCATTCCCGACGTCATCCTAAGTCGGACAAATGGCACAGCAAGGTAGAACCCCTGGGGATACCTTTGGGTACATAAACATCACATCTTGCTGAGATAGTCAGAGGAGATCAGGACTTCCCTGCCGACAAATTGACGCGAGACGCTGAGGTTCCTGCATGCAGATACTCCAGCTCGCAGTGGTCTAACATCCCTTGCGGGGTGTCCAACTCAAGGCCAAGACGGGGTCCCACAGTCTCTCACTTCAGGTAATGGGGTTGACTTCATCCTAGAGGGATTCTTGGCTCAACACCTACATACATGCTAGGTACACTTGGATATATCTAGTTAGGGTAGCATCGTACGAAAACGCATTTTTATTGTACTGTATTTTATATACTTGCCTATATTCATGGTTATAGCAAAATGGTAGAAATATACCATCCTTACTCTTAGTGCTTCTAATCATTTATATCCGTTTCTGTCTAGTGGTTGTTTCAACACACCTATTTTACACTAGAATGACGACTGTTCAATAAATGCTTATTGAAAAACGTCCATACCGTTTATTCTGTGTATCTCTCTGAGACTAAGTGAGCACAAGTGACTGAGCGAAAAGTAGTACACTGTTTCCACGGTCCTAAGGGATCAGGGTTGTCATGTTCGATAGTTGCCAAGAACTATTCTCTCCTTGGTAAGAGGAGTTTCTAGTGGCACTGTGAGCTAGCTGATACACAGGCCAACATACCCGGTGGGGGTGTCTAGAATCAGCTGGACACCAATCCTACAGTGCATGTTGTCTAAATGCGCAAATCCTATATAGGTTTTATAGGAACTACGCGACATGGCGCCGCCAACATTGGTTGGGTACTTATTGAACGGTCAAATCGGAGTAGTTCAGTTGTGCTATTCTCAGAGACCCCTACCAACATTTTCCCCAGAGACGTCTGGAGTGGGAGGGTACAAAAAATTTGCAGCAGCTGAGTAGGCAAAATCCTATGTATTGGCTGTTGGTTAATCAAGCTTGAAGGACACATTGTTCCTATTGTGCATAACACCTTATCTCGGTTCCCTTGAAAAACTTTTCTTACTAAAAACAATGACTGAGCAGCAAGATAACGCTGTGCATGACCTAAATCTCTCAGCCGATGAAGATGCAGATGCAATACAAACTTCAGAAAATGTTACAAGTGCCATCACTCTAAAATTAGCAGCATACGGTTTAACAGGTAGGGGTGGGCGCATAACCTTCGCGATTGAGGCACACGAATCATATAGAACAGAGGTATTCTATTCATGGGTTAGATTCCCACAGGCAAATGCACGAACAAAAACATTTCATTACTACATTGATGATGACATACCGAACGAATATTGTCCGTACAAGGACATTGAAGTTCCGCTCACTTACCAGGAGCATATATACTAGTTTAAAGGCGCCCTCCCCCATACAAGAAATAAAGTAAGACTCGGTCTGCTCGGAAGAGACGGAGCAACATGGCCAGTACTAGCAGCCTACACACCACACCCTGACATTTAAACCATGCCAGTAGGAGACTTACGTACACTTCATAAAGAAATAATAAGACTTTACAGAAACAGGACAGTGCGTGATGAGAACACTCACTTCAGCCAGCAACGGCTATACCAACATGTCTGATTCAAACATCAACAACTAAAATTACACCACAAACGTTGCACGCAGTGATGGGTAAAAAGCCCACTAAACGTGAATGTCATTCTGGATAGTTCAAAAAATAACAGCTAGTGGCAGTATTTCCACACACTGGTTCACATGAAAAGCATAGAATGCTGACAATTTGCTTGCCCATGGGAATAGCTCCCCAGATAGAGGATTGTACCACTTGAGGTACAGTCTTCGCACCATATATACCAGGACTCATGGTATCCCTTCATTAGCAGTAATACCAGATGTATTAAGACAAATACAGAATGAGTACGGGGCAGAACCTGCTCTAAACTTAGGGATGAAGTTACTAGGCAACTTTGCCTAGGTATCAGCTATAATATTAGCAAACATTAAAGGGGACGCAGCAGCAGTGGCAATACGCCAACGCCTAAGGGATTTCACTCTTTTACAACAGGAGACAGAATTACCTAAAATTATTGAAACCGCATATGCAGAATTAGGTAGAGATAGTTTGGGAGCTAGACCAGTAAAACCTCAACTGATGGGAAGTCCAGAAAAAGAACCCACCAAGCAAACACCTGCTTCTTCAAAGAAGAAATGGGATAATAACAAACAAAAGAATAGTTCTCAATCCAGAGGTAGGTCTCCTCAGCAGGAGCCCTCCGTAAGGAGGAATAACCTTAGGAATAGAGAGAACATTAAAAAACCTGACAGGTATCAGGACACCGATACACGTTCCTCTCGTTCCTTTCAGGGTTCATCAAAAAACTCCGAGAGGGAAGGACGGTCAGAACACAGCCAAGAAGAGCGTGCAAACTCCAGAGACACGCAACGCACTTCGGACTACACATCCAAAAAAGAAGTAAAGCCTAAACCAAAAACTTCCATTCAAAAAGAAGAAAGTAGCGGGTCTTAAGCTCAGACATGCCCAGAATTCTGAGGACTCAACTACTGAACGGGGAATGGGCTCCGACGATGCTAGACAGTGCAGAAGTAGTAACAATAGCTTGCCAGAACCTGATGGAATTTCTGGTGACAGCGGAGCTGAGTGAACATATCACGGTGGATACACCCGATACTAGGGTAAGCATCCCACATAGGTTACATGAAATAACACTCCAAATGGAAGGGGACAAGCCCAGAAAAATTAAAGGTCTCTTTTGGCAGAACCTGACTTTTGGCTATGACATTCTTTTAGCTGAAAGAGATTGGCCGCCTGCTATTGTTATAGGTTGCCTGAAGGGAGAAAAGGTCATTTTTCCAACCTTTTCTGACCTCGTTCCCACACACTTAAACACACATACGCGCAGGAGTGGGCGGTAGCCCTTGCCCCTGCACTATATCGCAACCATGTTGGGTGGGATGAAGAGTCAGCTCACCACGTGATACCACTAAAATCTTCTCCAAATCCACAGAGACAGTATCCAATAAAACAGGAAGCGAAAAAACAGGTCAGGGAGATCGTAGATCAACTTGAATACCAGGGTGTGATTGAAACTTGCACCTCTTCAATGAATAATCCTTTGTTTCCCGTAATGAAACGCGATAATTCATATCATCTAGTTTTAGACTACAGACATCTGAACTCATGCACAAAAACATTTGCAGTACAGAACGCACACAGTGCTGCATTGATGAATAACATTGTGCAGAAAAAGTACAAAACACTGGATATCTCAAATGGATTCTTCTGCCAAAATATAGCGCCAGAGAGTAGATATTTGACAGCATTCTCAGCGCTGGGGTCCCAGCATCAATTTTGTCAACTCCCACAGGGGTATAAGAACAGCCCGGGGTTGTTTTCCGCCAGGGTAACTGAGTTACTTTAGAATCTGGATGAGGGGCCATTGTCCTACGTAGATGATATTTATCTGACGGATGATGACCTGGAGGAACACTTGACCAGGGTGAGCACCATCATTTTGGGATTTGCCTATGAGGGCTACAAGTTTAACTGTAAAAAATCAAAAATAGCCCACCTCAATGTCCTATTTTGGGGATATGGACTTTCAAATTAAGGAAAAAGCTTGGCAGCCAACTTTTTAGAAAAGTGTGCGCAGCTCCAAACTCCAAAATCACTGAACAATTTACGATCCAAACTGGGATTCCTGAATTTCGGCAGAACATACATTTTGGATTCGCATAAAGGGTTAAACCTTTCTACGACCTCATAAGACCTGATTTTTCAGTTAGGCAATGGACACAGGAACACAGGAATATCCTTTGTTCCCTACAAGCTGACAAGATAGCGTCTTAACACTTAGACATGCGTAAATGTCCGCAACTTGGTGATCCGTATAGTTGCGGGTCAATCTGGGTACACCTACCTAACATACAATGAAGGCGAAACAGTACCCATAGCATACAAATCAACTTATATACGAACGCTGAGATGTGTTTTGCATCCACAGAAAAAATTGCCCGCTGTACAGACTGCTATAGTGAGAAAGAGCACTGGTTCAGGGGAAACTAATAACGGTCGTGACTCCAGTACGAGCCTTAGAGGCTGCTACAAAGGCAAGCGTTCCAAATGCTAAAGCCTTGCATCCGAGATGGATACAATGGGCGAAATCTCTCACTGCATCAGACGTAGAACACAGATATGACCCAAGTCTTAACACAAGCATTTCTGCAATATGAACAAGAATATCCTCTCCCAAATGAAATAATGCCTCTAGATCAGTATGAATACATAATTTACACTAACGGATCTGCTCAGCTGGCCATTGAACGTAAACAATACAGCGCTGCATGTGCGATTGTAAAAGGTTGAATGCAGGACGGAAAGTTCCATCCAAGCTGTACAAAAACAAAGTCTCTAGGAGATATCACGGCTCAGCAGGCAGAATTAAAAGCTCTATTACTGGCACTGATAAATACGGATCAAGAATTCCTCACATTAATTGTGTGCGATTCTTTTTACTGTGTCCAGTCATACAATGAATATCTTCACTATTGGGGACAAAATGGGTTTAAAGACTCAAAAGGTGGCACAATTAAGCATAAAATGCTATGGGAACAGGTAGCCGAGTTGAAAAAAGAACTACCAAGAGCTCACGTGATACACACGCCGAGTCATCAACGTGATGGCATTCACGTTGAAGGAAATTCATTGGCTGAAGAAGCCGCAAAGGGGGCAGTATGAACTGCGTCAATAGCTGCAATCACTCATTCAAAAACGAAAATAGACGGACTGCCGAAAGGTTTTCCACTAAAGTACTCCTACAAGTTAGAAGCAAATAACGATCCATTCGCTCAGATTCCCGGAGTGGGGGATAGAGTAATACCAAACATGGATCGCAGATTGGGCTTAATATTAGCTACACACGAGGGTCTGGGTTCTGCACACGCAGGAGTTATGGCGACAGTTTCTTTACTAAAACGCTATTGGTGGCCAGGGTTAACAAAGTAGACCAAAGATTATGTCTTAAAGTGTGACATCCGTCGCCAGATGAAGGGCTCCACCATAACACGTCCAGCACAGACACCATTGCCAATATCAGACGGACCACTGCACTTGCGTGTGTCTTTTTGGACCACTGCGGCCCCTTACAATCTGACGGGGCTTACCAAGTACATCATGGTTGCAGTGGATTCCTGCTCGAGATTCCTATGGGTAAGGCCTCAGCGCTCGGCTGACGCTCAAACTGTTATGAAAGATTTGCGAGTCTTTATAGGGACATACGCAGTTGGCACATTACATTTGGACCATGGCCCCGCGTTTAGTTCTAGGGCTTACAAGGAAGCCATGGAAAGTTTGGGTATTGCACTGCGGAAATCCTCTCCGTACCATCCAGAGGGAAATTTGGTTGCGGAGAGGACAAACCGGGACTTAAAGCAATCGTTAACAGCTAGAGTAGTAGGCGCGGGTGGCAGTTGGGTCAATCACTTATATGGGGTGCAGCGGGCCTTGAATAACATGCCAAGAAGTTCTCAGTGGGTGTCACTCCTTATGAGGTCCTATTTGGGATGAGAATGTGGGTACCTGATCTCGATTGTGAAGGCACAGTGGCGGATGAAAAACCTTTTGACATCAATAAACGTTTGGCTGTTTTACAGGATCTGAATGAATCCAGGGCACTACAGAGTAATGTGCAGGTAAAGCGGACCGCCACTGGGGAAGTCAAGTCAGTCACGACAAGACCTGTCTGGATTCCTAAAGTCGGGGATCTGGTCAGGGAAAAAATAGTGGACAAGAAACAATTTGGGCCATCATACAGAAAGCCTGTACCTGTCCTGGCCGAAGGAACAAGAACTGTACTTCTGCCGCCTCTTGCCGGAAAAAAGGAGAAGAGATTAGTCTCCCTTGATCTGATCAAACCACACTATGTGGCCGATACTGAATAGCTGGCCTAGTGGGCTCCTGAGTAGCCGACGCCCTCCTCTCACTACCATAAGGAAGTTCAGACGGAAAGGTTCATCACGTTGGAAGAGTCCCCTATACGGAATGGTGGACTATGCAACAATGCCATGGAACTCGTTCCTCTCGAAACAGAAATTCAAAACCGAAATGAAAGACAAATTTCAATTCGACCCAACCCTGACGTCTACATAAACATGCTTCAACAAGAGCCACCTGCAAGCTCAACAAAACCTGCAGAACTACCTAAAATAGATCGAACTGCATCCGGCTATTTCATCGACTTCGATACCTTTTCCTTGGATCGAAGTGAACCTGAAACAACGCCAGCCCCAATATCTCATCAACAACAAATCAAAGACTTCATTTTCCTTAAAAAGACTTACCTGGTGTCACCTTGGATAGAACTTTGGATAATCACCGGGATACTTTTCTTTCTCTTCTGGATAGGCTTAGTAACGGTCTTCTGCTTACTTATTAATGGAACTTACCTACACCAAAGTTCTGCAGCATCAAAAGTGAACTTAATCCTGAAACCTCATGTTTCATCACATCGCCAACAAAGAGACTTGTCATCAGTGAACATTACAGCAGTTCCTATACCTGATGGTATAGTATGGGACAAGGTTGATTATGACATATGTGGCCCGACAGAACTTTTAAAAATACCTCATTTATTTAAAATTTCCTTAAATGATATTACCTCCAGTACATTTTCCGATGATTTGGATTTTGAAACTGTAACCAATATGTTGTCTGATTTAGAACAGTCTGCCACATTTTCTAGCAATGAAATGTTAGAAGACATCAGATTTTAACACCATGTATTGCTATCAACATTATGGTCATCATTTTCTGCACAAATCCAGTACCCCTAGGAATGTTTCACATATCACCAATGGGAACATTGCCCTACACCACCGAAAAGTAGTATGAAAACTTTTGCACAGAAATGTTCATTTTTTTCCAGGGTTTAACATTTCTGACCCGACCTCACATTACTATAAGGTTGCACCGACATCCGCACAGAAAAATATGCTGACGAACACCAAACAGATTTACTCTGCTTCCTTTATTACCCAACTGTCTGAACAGGGTTTCGACTTATGGAAGGACACTATAGACTTAAAATCAGTCTGGGGTTCTAGAGACTGGCAAGTCCAGGGAACAGAAGCACTATTTAGAGCATGTCTCATTCCTCAGCAGATGATATTTCTAAATGATACTGTGCAACAGACTTCCTGTCTTGGAATAGCCAAGAACAAGGATTTGCACACTCCTTGGATTCCAACACCATCACATACCGAGGAAACATTTACAATACAAGAAGGGGCTACAATAGATGACATTTTAAAATACAATAGATCAGACCCCAATTGGAAGGGATGGTTGATTTAGCCCACAGACACAAACAGATGTCAGGGAAGATTCAGGGGTACCACCGAAGGGTTTAGTATCCATAGGCCAGACCCACGTTATATCCAACGAGAATATTCGGGGGTAGTGACATCATACAGTGTTGGGAAGTTATGCCTCGATTGGTTAAAAACCTCAACACTACCCCAGGTGAAACAGCACTTATCCGTACTAAAAGAGGATGTGGACCTACCGGATTTTTTATTAGGTCCCAGAAAACCACGTCAGAAACGTTTCTATTACGCTGTCTATAACGAAATTTGGAAAATCTCCCAACAAGAAGCAGCGGAGAGACTGCGAGAAATAGATAGGATCAATTTAGAAAAGGCATTAGCCGTAGTTGACAATGGTATGACTACGTTAACATCCAGGATTTATTCACTGGGCAACATTGTATCTTCTGCTATTGATGTACTAGAACAAGATTTGTCCATACTACAGCAAGGACAATCGCAATTACGTTCTATTATGTTATTAAGCTGGACGCTGCAATCATTGCGCGTAGGTTATGTGCCTTGGCGTTTTATCAGCAGTACGTCCTTATTTTCTGTATACAATCTAACAGAAAAACAGATGAAAATGGTACAGAGGGGAACAAAATATACAATGCTGCGTTTTCGAAAAACTGGACAGATTAGCTTTTACTGTGGCAGAATCACCGTCCACAGAGTGGTTGATCCATGGCCATATAATATTACCGGTCACAACTTTCCAGTTTCAGTACTGCCTAGAACAGGCAGGCAGATATGAAGAAATGGGTAGGGAATTCATCAAGGAATCTTGGGAATTACCGTACAGATTTTGATGCAGGAGTGGGGATCTAGAAGTGTTTCTAAGCGGTACAAACTGTGAGAACGCTTTAAGTGGATCTCTCATATGCCACGCTATTATGCTGCACGGGGCCGGCAGCCGTGATTACCCTAGTATTCAAGCTACTTTCAAATGGGAGTTACTTGATGTTGAATGATCAAGGTTGTTGTGGGATGCTTCCGGGCATCGCATATCTTGTCACAGTGAGCTCCAGGGTTACTTGCTGTATGCAAGTATTGTTTCCACCGACACACACAGTCAGGGAGGTGCCGCTATTGCCTTCATTGAAGGTTTCCTTTATACGGTTTGATACTCTGAGCAGAATGAAAGCCATGCTTCTACAGAAAACCGTGCCCTTAACCTCCGCCCGAGAGACTTTTGATCTCCAAATAGCAAGGTCCTCGGCTGAGATACAGGCACTCATACGTATGAACTGCCCCTTCCATTTCACAGAAATGGTAAATCGTATCTTTAACATGTCTGATACGACGGGTATAGTCCACCTATTTAAGACCATAGGTTCGGGACTGTTAAGCACCTTTCAGACGGTCCTCGGAGTTATACCAAACTTTATACACTCTGTATTAGGAAGCATTTTTGGAGGACTTCCGCTGATCCAGTTTCTAATAGCAGGTATCCTGATTGTAATTTTTCTGCTACGCAATGGACGTCCCAGTCACCAAGGAGAAGGAAAAAGCACTCCTGGAACGTAAATACTGTGATCGCATGGTACAACATCTGGGCACACCTCGCCTATGGGAACTAAGTGCCTCTTGGTTCCTGTCATTTAGATCAGTCTGGATGGACTGCATCCTACCCGTTTCTCAGATGCCTGTTCTGCGGAGAAGAATGCGTGTTGGATCTCTGACACTTCCATCAGTTGCGCAACCGGACGTTGATGCATTACTGGACCCGATAACAGCCCATGTTCTGCAGTCTCCCCAGCGTATTCCTATGTTGATGGCGGCATTCTTAGACCCACCACAGGAAGTCTCTGCTCCTCTTGGATCGGATACCGGCTCCTCCACTAACATACACCGTGGATGGCGCACAGGCTGCCCCAGCATCGGCTGCAGGGAGTACAGAAGATCTGTGCTCAATTGACAATCTGCGAGGTGTTACAGGGATCGTCGTCTGCGAAGGTAGGCAATAGCCATGTTGCATATACCAGCCTGGACACAAACATTTGGCTCGTCGTGTACTGGGAAAAATTCGGCCTTTTTCTAAAAAAAAACTCAAATCAGAGCTTCAAAACAATTGACACTTTTTATGACCTACATGGCTTTCCGATGCTTGTAGTCGTTCGAACTATATATACGGACACATTAGAGCTATTGCTAGAGTGATAATTTTTCCTTTTTAGCATTTTTTAGAGTTTAACAATTTTTAACAAAACTATTGTTTTTACTGTAGTTGTTTGCGTACCAGTGCCTAGACAGCCTAGTAGTACGTTAGAATTTAATTATGTCGTCCAGTCAGATGAGGAGTGGGTGTTATATTCCATATAGGTACTCAATATAGGCTCAGGTAACATCCTAACCTTTCACCTATATTCGACCCTACATTACACACAACGGTTCTTGGGGACTGACCTTTTACCTAGATACGACGCTGCACACAGAACGCAGGATTTTCCCTAGCAAAAGCCTTATACATTATGCAAGAGGATTCTTTGAATCTCAGCAGGACCATCATCTCCTGCATAATAACTATGTACAAGGTTCATTCCCGACGTCATCCTATGTCGGGACAAATGGTAGAACCCCTGGGGATACCTTTGGGTATATAAACATCACATCTTGCTGAGATAGTCAGAGGAGATCAGGACTTCCCTGCCGACATACTGACGCAAGACGCTGAGGTTCCAGCATGCAGATACTCCAGCTTGCAGCAGTCTAACATCCCTTGCGGGGTGTCCAACTCAAGACCAAGACGGGGTCCCCCAGTCTCTCACTTCAGGTAATGGGGTTGACTTTATCCTAGAGGGATTCTTGGCTCAACACCTACATACATGCTAGGTACACTTAGGTACATCTAGTTAGGGTAGCATTGTAGGAATATGCATTTTTATTGTCATGTATTTTATATACTTGCCTATATTCATGATTATAGCAAAATGGTAGAAATATACCATCCTCTTACTTTCTTAGTGCTTCTAATCATTTATATCCGTTTCTGTCTAGTGGTTGTTTCAGCACACCTATTTTACACTAGAATGACGACTGTTCAATAAGTGCTTATTGAAAAACGTCCATACAGTTTATTCTGTGTATCTCTCCGAGACTAAGTGAGCACGAGTGACTGAGCGAAAAGTAGTACACTTTCCACAGTCCTGAGGGATCAGGGTTGTCATGTTCGATAGTTGCCAAGAACTATTCTCTCCTTGGTAAGAGGAGTTTCTAGTGGCACTGTGAGCTAGCTGGTACACAGGCCAACAAACCCGGTGGGTGTGTCTAGAATCAGTCTGACACCAATCCTACAATGCATGTTGTCTAAACGCACAGATCCTATATAGGTTTTATAGGAACTACACAACATCTTAGCACTGCAGTGTTGATGTGGCCTGCAGAAGAAAGAAGATCAAAAAGATCCAATGATCCTTGCTTCTAACACTTTCGAGCTACATGTGTCTGAGGGGTGAGCAGTATGGCACAATGTTTTATACAACAACCTTCTTTAGCCGATGTGATACCATTATTGTTTTTATTCATGCATTCTTCTGTACAATTCTGCCAGTTGAATAATTTGAGTTAGTCACTTTAATCAGTCCTGTGGTGTTACCTAACCTTATTCGGCAGAACACCATCCTAATTTGGGTTGTAAGTATTGGCCTTGGAGCACAAATAAAAGTACCTTCTCTATGAAGTTTCTCACAGGGTTGGCTCAAAATCGTTCCAATTCCATACTGCGGAGTACTTGCAATTCACTTTTATTGTGGACTCCGAAGTAAGGCAAGAGATTGGAAGACAGTGAAGCAGCACAGAGCAGTCAGGAGAACTGCTTGCGTTGAATTTTTATAGGGTAAAGAGACCCTGAGCTGCGGATGTTCCTGCTGCCAACACTTTCAGAGACACACTCTAAACATGCTCCTCAGTATTGACTCCACTGACATGGCCCAACCTCGCACCCTTAGAGCTACAAAACTAGACAACAATAAGACACCTCAGACGGAGTTTGGAAACAGATACCACCGACTCTGCTCTGAAGCTCCATCTAGGAAGACCTTTAGGTAATAAGGTATCGGTCATGTTTGCCATTTCAATTAGTCATTAAGGTAGGAGAGTGTCTGTCTGTCCGTCTCTGGTATTTCCAGGAAATTCACACACACAGGCCATAAAAAGAAATAAGACCATCAGTAAGATACATCACAGATTTTCTCAAATATCACCAATGGACATGTGTTAGTACACAGTCCGAATCTCAAAATGCCCAAAATATCCTGAAAAGTACCAGATACTGAGATAATGTGCACTTCTACAAATGTGTTGCTTCCCTACATTCTCATCAAGGAATCGTAACTTGGGTTTTCTTCTCTCGGATACCATTGAGGCTAGCACCATCTGCTGAGCACTTTATTGCAATTTATATAGACAGTGCAGTCCTGACCAGTGCATGCTTTTGTCACTACCCATGTCAAATTCCAGGAGGGTTTCGGGACCCTCTCCCTTGTTCTCTGCCCCCGCTTGACAAATCACTCTGAAACTTTCAACACAGTACCTGAAGTGAGTGGGCCATTAGTTGAGAAAAGTTCGCAAAGAATCAAACAGCGCCAAAGATATTGGCAAAAGCAAAACGCTTTTTGAATAGAAACAAGGTCCTAACTATAACTACCTACTGGCGACTGCCTGAAGGTGAATATATATATATATATAAATCAAATTGCATCCGCTCATAATACCAGGGATACCACATGCACTCCTTGGTGAGTTTTAAATTATTTTATTAACACGCATGAGTGACTGTCGACGAGTTTCAATTGCTCCAGGCAACCTTGGATGGACAGACTGACATTCTCCACCAAAATGTTTTATGCTGCACTCCAGGAGTTTAAATATGCATTAAAGTTTATTTAGTGGCCATCCATTGCCACACAGCACACCATCACCAACGTGTTTCGACAAACAAGTCTTGATCGCGGTAAAGTGAGTCCCTCTTTTGTTTCTCTATTTATACACAATACACACTTGGCTGGTTATGAAACTGTTATATTTAGTTCCCGAGACAGATAAACGTAAAAACATTTTACAGATTATACAACTGTTTCCATTCGCTTGGTTTCACGAACTCACAGCTGGTGTGGAATGCTCCAAGACCCAATTTTTTTTATCCGTGCTTGATTTCCAATATGAATGTTACAGGTTATTTGGGACTATGCGTTTTTGTTATCTGGGTTAATCCCTTCTCAAAGATGTCCTTTCTTTACAAAGTATTTTTTGTTAGCTCAATGCGCTCCTTACTCACTCTTATGGGTTATGTGGGGCACTACTAATTGCAATCATAATAATGAAGGTTGAACGCATAGCATTTGCATCTTACTTTTCTCACTGCAAAAAAAAGCGATTCATACAGTGTCATGTCTCTTTGCACACAGCAACTGCCATGTTGCCACTCGGGCCTCCTTTCAAGAAACAACATTTTGTATGCATGGCTGTACTGTGCTTTGTGCATGTGAATGGGCCAGATCAACGTGATTAGGAAATAAGAAAGTTCCTGCATCAGCAAAGTGAGCCATGCAAGTGCAAACCTCTGTGAAGACACAGGATTTCTGAATACAAACACTGCCACGCCTGGGCTACGATGTTCGGGAAATTGGTAGTTCGGTATAAATGTACCAGTAATGTAAAAAATTTTATTGTTTAGTTAATTAAAACCATTACAATTTTCCTCACTGTTTATAGCGACTAAGAATCAACAAGATTTAAAATCACTCAACGGTCAATTACACCAAAAAATGTCTCGCGGATTAAAATCACTGTTAAACCATAAATACACTCTAAAATTCGATGAAATAATGCCTGTACTCTACTTTTTTTTACACGGATTGCAATTATGAACCGACAATTGACAGAAGTTAGTCACTTCGGTACCAGTAATAAGTCAATATGAATAAAAGCAGTAGCTTCTGCGGGCAGGTGGGCAAGACCTCTTGCTCCCTCCTTGTGATGTCGCCATCAAACAAAGGATCAGTTATTACTAACATTAAGCTTTCTATGAGTGGACCCTCATTATTGTATTGACTTTGTTGCCTGATCATGTATGCGCAGGAACTTAACCAATTTACAGTTCATCTGGGGGTCAGATGGATCAAGCCCTTTAATTATAGCCTCCCGACATGTTCGTATTCCTCTATCCAAAAAAGCTTTTCTTAGTAAGGTCTCTCGTGCAGGCTTAAGTTTCTTACAAATACATATTAAGTGGATGAGGTCTTCTGTAGGACTTCCACATAGACGACAACTTTTTACTTCCGTATTTTTCCACTTTGGGGCGTATGCCAGTGAAGGGTATTTACCAAAACGCAGTGCCATTAGCTGTGTTTTTTAAGTGGACCGGAAATGTTAAATCCAAGTATGCTGCTAATTTGAGAATCTTGTAGTTGTTAAGGACAGTCCAGGTATGGGACCTCTGGCGCACAATGCTTTTGTCCAGCAAAATCGAGTGCAGTTTTGCAACTTTATTAAGTGTGGACTTAAATGTAACGCAAGGCAGATTTTTATTCCACAGATCTAAAGTGCAAGTAGATTTAAGAGCATTGTGCAAATAACGCTTATGTGGTGTGTTGGGACCGTTGTCTTGCTCGGACCACAGAGCCTCATTTAGTTTAGAGTCCACCGTGTTTTGCTTTATGCGATACCACACTTTAATTGTGGAGTATTGCCTGCCAACTAACTCATTCAGTAAACCAAATTCTAATCGCACTTGTGCTGGGGACGCCGTATGAGGGAGCTGAAAAACCCCTTTTGAAAATGCTGGTTCTTAAGTTGTTGAGTAAGGTTGCGTCTTTACCTTGGAAGGCTACGCTGGCGTAGGTTAACGTTGGTAATGTTTTCGCCGTTATTACTGTAATCAGTGGTTTAAATTAGGGGCCCCTTAGTTTTCCTGCCAGTGTCTTATAAGCAAAGGTTAAATCAGTTGCCCGTTGAGCCATGAAATTTTTCTGTTCTTGCTGGCTTAATTTGTTGTCGAGGTAGAATCCCAAATATTTATAACTTGCGACGTTCTCCAAGACTTTACCTTTAAAATAGATGTTGTGCGAGCGAGCTGTCCGGTTGCTGGTCAGCATTGTTTTGGTTTTTGCTATATTAATTTCCAGCTGATTGGTCGTTAGAAATTCTGCGAGGCCAGTTAGTAGCCTCGTAAGCCCGATTTTGGTCAAACTGATTAGAACTGTCGTCGGAATAGGCGAGGTGCGAAAGGGATAGTGATCCAAGATGCGGAGAGTGAGAGTTAATTGCACCAAGTTTGTCACTAAAAACAAATTAAATAAGTGGGGAGCAAGCACGCACCCCTGCTTCAGGCCCCGGTCTGTGTTCCATTTTCTTGAGACTGTTGATCCGTCACTGAGTTTTACCCTAACCCATGTATCCGTGTAAAATAGCAGTAAACCTTTTAAAATTCTTTCTAGAATATTCCATGACCTTAGTTTCATCCATAATAATTTCCGATCCACGCTATCAAAGGCTGCTTTTAAATCAATGAAGCAGAGGTGCAAGCTCTGTTTATTTATTTTGCATTTCTCTAATAGGGTGATGGAAAGGATATTCGAGATAGTCCCAATCCCTTTTCTAAATCCCGTCTGGTTTATGGGGGGGGATCAGATTTAGGTCTTTGGACCAGGCAACCAGATCCTCCAGGATCAGGGAGGCTAAGTATTTAGCTTCAACGTCAAGCAATGCAATCAATCTATAATTCGATGGATTAGATCTTTCGCCCCCTTTGTAAATTGGTGTCAGGATTGAGCCTTGCCAGCTGTCTGGAATTTGGTTTAACAGTTCAATTTTGGCAACAAGAGTCTCTAGCTGGGAGCTCCAAAAAGCTGGGTCATGTTTAAAGACTGCTTGGAGGACACCGTTGGGTCCAGGAGCACCATCCCTTTTGCTTTTATTAGGTTTTTTTATGGCAACCGCTGTGTATTGGGAGTAGTTTGGACTGGCAGCAATTTGGCGCTCTGAGTTGTCGCACATAGCGTTACCATGGTGCATGTGGCCCCGGTGCCTTGTTTTTGCCTAGGGCTTGAAGGTGCCTGGTAGGTCAGTGCCTGCTCATGGGTGTGGTACCGTGTCTTAAATTTCTGAGCTATATGATCGGCCCAGTCCTGTTCCTTAACGTTCGATACTAGAATGTTCTTAGGCCGATTCAGCTGACTTCTTGTTAGACAAAAATTATTTGCATTGTGTTGTCTCGCATTGTATATTAACTTTAGCCAAAAAGTGTCCGCACTTGCTCTTTTGTGCTCCCAAAGCTTCTTTTTGAAGAGTTTTCTCTGCTCCCTGAATGTTTCGCATGAGACATCTGTACTGCCATTTTGTATAATTTCCTAGCTGTTCTTTAAGTCCCTTCTTAATTTTTCTACCTCACTTGTTAGCCCGATGTGTGGATTAGAAGTGACTGCTTTGATTTTACAGTTTCGGTTGGAAGGCTTGCAAGGAAATATGACCATGCTTTTATTCCTTAGTGCCGACTCAGCTAGTAAATCCTTAATTGAAGCAAACTTCTGTTCAGGCGATCCGCTTGACCAGGTTAAAAACTTTTTGAATTTATAGTATTCAAATTGCCTTCCAGGTCAGTGGCTTTTTCCATTCTTGGTAGAGTTAGATTGAAAAAGATATGTTGAATTGAGTGATCACTTATTGTGGTGTACTCCATATAAAAATGTGCTAGGAACGGCATTAATGGAAGCGTCAGAATTGTATAATCCAGTGTCGAATGTGACCATGGGCCGTGAAACGTATAATTTGGTGGGGTGTCTTCTTCGGATCTTCCATTAATCACTCTCATTCCTTGATATTCTAGAGCGGTTACTAGCTGTTGACCACGAAGATCTTTACGAATATACTTATTTGAGAACTGTTGCTTTATATTCCAAAAGTATTATCAGCTGTCAATATTTCGTCTTCGTCAGGAGTGTGAAATAAATTTGCATTGAAATCACCTGTCAGAATAATATTCCATGCTGGTTCGGCACAGCGTAAATCCAAAATTGTTTTAATTAGAAGAGCATTATTCTTCCTTTTCCTCCATTGGTTGTGTGTAATAATTAATCAGAATTACTGTTTTAATGTTTCCCTGGCTTATGTACGGGAGCTTGATAAGTTGAATACTTGGATCGGGAGAAATAAGCTGCTCCGTTGTAATTGTTAATGCTAGTGCAACGTAGACTGGCAGGCCACCCTTTGCTCATCCGTAGTTATTACATCATTCCGCCGCCACAGAGTAAAGTGTAAAACCAACTATGGGAAGATCTTCTATGGCCCCTTCTATGGCCCCGGTCTCTTGCAAGGCAATTATATCGCTATTGTCCCACTCATAGGGGGGGAAGAGACCTTCGAGAAGCCTTTTTGCAACGACTATGTTACAAGACAGAATATGTACCATATTTCCTTCAGACTTGCTGGTTTTCCCTATTCTTTGTCACTCTGTCTTCTTATTAGCAAGAATGCCTGGTAGCCAACCCCAATTGTGTAAATGTACCAGTAGCCTTGAAGTAAGTTAACATTTATAAAAGCGCATCGAATGCCGGGGCTTCTTGGCGCTGGAGGTAACATGCATGTACTTCATCTAAGAAACGAGGGAAATATTTGCTATTACTTGTTGGGGGTTGAAGCAAACTTTTGAGCAGCTTCCTGAAAGAGGATCTGTTAGATTGCAGTCTTATTGAAACCGGCAGCATATTCCAGAGTTTCGCTGCCCAGTAGGACAGACTTCTACCACCCCACCTAGCCCTTCCAATCCTAGGAACAAGAACCAGCCCAGCATTGGCAGATCTTCAGTCCCGCGGCGGAACATACCAGGAAAAACGTTTCTGCAAATCGCAAGGCTTCCCCCATACAGTGCTTTGTGCACCAAACTAAGTGCCTTAAACCTAATCCTTTCCTGGAGAGGTAACCAGTGGAGGTCCCTAATGCTGTTGGATATGGGATGAAATTTGGGAATATGCAACAGCACCCGTGCTGCAGCATTTTGCAAACACTGTAGTCTTAATTGTAGACGTTTGTCAATGTACAAAAAGAGGGCATTGCAATAGTTTATTCTAGACAAGATCAGGGCGACTTTCACGTTTTTTAAAATTCTTGTGGGATGAAAGGGAGGATCTTTTGCTGCATTTTTAAGAGAAAAAAACAGAAGGCTGTGATATGATTAATCTGTTACGAAAAACTGAGCCGATTGTCAAACAGGACTCCCAGATTTCTAGCTTTGTTGACAGGGTCAGGACGAAGACCTGCCTCAGCTGGCCACCATTATTTATTCCAAAGTGGAGGGCCATTCCCCAAACTCCACAGCCTCCGTTTTGTCAGTATTTAACTTGAGGTAGTTTTCATGCATCCACCTAATGATGTGCAGACAGTTATGGAACTGACCAGCCACCAAGTCTTTCATTTAGGGCCAGTGCCCAAGTATAGCAGTGGACTGTCTTATTAGGGTCCAGGATGATATGTGAACTTGGACGGCGTTATGCATTTGGCAGCTGTGAGTTAAAACTGCTTCAGCCTAAAGTCCTACGACCGCATCATAGCCATGTGACAGTCAATGTCAAGAGTGACAGGGTCACAAGAACAGACCATTAACTGAGGGCTCCATAAACGTATCTTTATAAGAATATAGTTTATGAATCCTACCACGATTTCAGAGTGTTAATAACACATTTGTCACTGCTTAATAAAGACAGTCAATACAGTCGTCCCGTCCAGTTTATGTTGGGAGTCGAGAGTGGCTGGGTAGAGTGCAATTCTCCCCTCAAAGCCTCCCCACGCCTCGTTTAAGAACCACTTCTCCTGCCAAATCAGAGCGAGAAAAAGACATTGAGAGAGGATGCTCATCCACTGGCAGTGGTAAGAGCATGAAACGGGTAGAAGAGCTGCACCTACTGGATAAGTTATTATTACTTACATGGTGACGTTTTGTCGGGGGAGGAGCTGCAATTGATCAAATGGGCATCAGGAGCTCACTTTCTCCATACAGACTAAAGACTCTAAAGACAAGGAGGGGTACGAAGGATTAGGAGAAACAGAAGCAAGGGACATGCAAAGGGAGCAACAGGGCAGAGAGAACATGAATGAACAGCAGAGGTTAAAGCATCCATCACCCCTAAATAGGTAAGGCACCATCTAAGAGGAAGAGCCTGGCTCCTGAAAATACTGGAAGCTCAACTTTCCATATACAGCCGTAGTTGAAAGGAGGGTGGGTCTTAGTGTCAAGGACAGGAACAGTAAAAAAAAAAAAAAAAAAGGTTGATACTCTGGGGTTCGTCCATGTGCCTAACCCCAAAATTGAGTTGGTGCAGTACATAGGGACTGATATGCCCTATGGGGGTTTAAGTCCAGAGGATGAAGGTGGGATCCTGCTCAGTAGAACATGGTTTGAAAAATAGTTACAAAATACAGAGAGGAGGGTTTAAGCACCGCATTTACTGCTGAATATCTGCAAGTCGCCCTGAATTTCAAATGGTGGCAAACATATTTATTAAGATGCAGACATGCAGGCAATGAAGTAAGATGTATTCCACTGTCAGCATGACACAAACGCCACCTCCGCTTAACCATGACCCATAACCAACTGCCACCCACTCACCAACATTCCAGAATCCATCCCTCTTCTACATTCTATGCATTCTTCCAGGGTGTGAAGCTCAGACACTGGAAGAGTGCAACCCAACAATATTCAAATATGAATTTCAGAAAAATATGTTCCAATTTACTTGTGAGTACTTAGCCAGATGATGGCTACACTGGGGCACAGTGTCAATATGTGAGGTAGTTCAACATAATATCCAAATGTATGGCTTTTGAATGGAACTGATGCATTTATGAGCAAACTACCTGGATATATACTGCCATCTCTATAGTGAACAGGCCGTCACAAACGTACAAGCCAGAATAACAGTACTTTGGCTGTGGGAAACCGATGAGAAGCAGGAGGAACAAGCATTGGTAAATGCAGGAAAATAAGCTACAGCCAATAGAAATGGAGGAAAGGTAAGTGGCACGCACAGGAACCAATGAGAAGCCAGAAAAGAGGGGGGATGCAAGTCCCTTTCAAGTTTATATTAAAAACAGATCTCAAGCACAGTGCAAAAGTTGTGCAGGCAAAACCTAAAAAGCATATCTCAAACCACAAATCCATCCACTCTCCACAATAACGCACATTTTTATATATTGAAAGTTATGCTTAGAGATCTTGTCAGTATTCGTAGTTTCTTACGCACAGACCACACTACTTTCATCACTGACGCCCTGCATCAACCCTGAAAACTTCTCGATCCTAAAGTTAAACCGTTCAAAACAGACGGATGTTTACGGCTGCGCAGTTTAGGACCGACCCATGTCAACCGAGGATCTCTGTGTAATTTAGCAATCAGTTAGCGTCACTCGTTGTGATCTATCAGAATCCTCTTAGGTGACCTGTTCAGAACATCTCTCAGCTTAACTTAACCCAGCGTCAAATCAATTAAAAAACGTCAAAAACGAAGGAAAAACTAAAAGGAAAAATTAGACGAGTCATAAATGCATTCCTCAAGACAGCCTTTGACAATCAAAGTTGGTGTTGGAGGCTGTTTCCCTGCTCGCAGCTTTCGGTTCCTTGCTGCCATGTGGAGTGGGAGCAGAGGCGCGGGGGTGCTTGACCCTGGGGCTGACCCTGAGGCTGCGAGGAGGCTGTGAGGAGGCGCGTGGTGCCGCGAAAAGTCACCGAAAATTGGCAGAAGCCGCGGGCACCGCGGGAGCCGCCACAGCAGCAAGAACTGCGGCAAGAACTGCACAAGTGCCCCCGCAGCGGCAGGAGTCGCGTTGGTGCCGCACCAGTGCCGCATCAGCGCCTCGGAGCTGTATGATTGCCCCCAGCAGCAGCAGTCGCCGCGTGATTGCCCCCGCATCGGTAGGAGCCGCGGGAGTCTCTCCATAGCAGCCGTCCAAAGCAGCAGGGACAGCGGTGAGAGCCATAGGAGCCACGAGCTTCGAGCCGCCCCAGAGCCACCCTCTCGGCGGTGGTAGCAGCGAGAAAGGACAGTGAAAGGACTGCTGCATTGGTGAATTATTGGAAGGGGGATCCGTGAATCTGAAGGCAAAACCACCGGAAGGAAGGGTCACGTGACGGGACAAGTCGAGTGACGACGCACGGCACGCTCCGAGTGGCGAGCTGCGAACTGCGAGCAAGCGGGTGGGCGGCAAGGTTCTCACCCCCGCGACCGCAGCGGAACGGCCCTGAAGTATCGCGGAGCAGAGCCCTGGGCTGGGCTGAGGACAGAGGAGGACTCCGCAACAGCTGGCAGGCAGAGGGTAAGCAGGAGCAGGAGAGCGGTTGGTTTCTAGCGCGCCAGCTTTTCTGTCTCTTTACTCTGCCTTTGCACTCTGCCCTGCAGCTGCAGCGAGCTGGTGGCCGTGAATTCTCCCGAGAACTGCAGGGTGCTCTGTGAGGCACCTTTGATTAAGCTCCATTGCAAGGGGGGCAGGATATAACTCTGTAACTGGACATTTTAACATCTTACACTTTGTCACCTTTGTCACCTTAATACGTGTGCCCAGCACTGTTTGGCTATCTTGACAGCAATTACGACAGTTACGGCAACCACAGCAATTACAGTGCAACTACAGTGCAGTACCGTACCCGGTGAACGGCTGAAGTAGGACAGCAACAGGCCCTCACCCTTACTTTCATTTTAAATGTCTGGAGGCCCGCAGGTGATCACCTCAGTGGGCATATTGGATTTTTTCATATCCATATATTCCTCCTATTCCCAAATAGAGACAAACTTTTTGTGATTGCGACTGCGACTGTGACTGTGGGAGAGCAAATCATTGACGAATATTGCCTCGAAGGGTTGAACAGGCCTTGGCCTAGGTCTGGGTTATATCTGTGTCATCCACAAAGAAGTACAAAGAAAGGATTGCTCCGGTCCAAGTTGCTGTGGAGAGAGTATTTGGACCAAAAACTACGACAAATAAAGAGTCTGTAATTAGACCTGTGATAAATACACAAAACTGGTCCACAACAACTTATAAGGGTATATAATTGACAAGAAAGTTTGAATATTTGAAATTGAAATTTGAAAACTTGTTCCCTAAGCAGTACACATTTGGCAGGTTTTAAATAATGTCGACAAAAAAACTAAGGTCAGGGCGTTTACTTGTGGGTAGGTCCTGTGCAAAGACTAAATCAAATCCCCTACGTAACAAGGACATCGCAGGCATGCAGTCAAAAGGAAAAAGTCAATTATTCAGTCTTTGGGAGAGGGGAAGGGAAAAAAAATCTTCAAGTTGAATCAAGTACCTCAAACATCTATAATGGGGGAGATAATATGACTGGGAGTAATGATGTGATGGTTAATATTATCAATACTGCCACAGTTACTGAAATAGCCGATATGGTTGACATGGTTCAGGTCATAGAATCACATACTACAAATACAGGTGGTGCGTGTGGAGGAGGAGAACCCATAGAAACCCAGAGGCATCCAGTACGGTGCCCTGGGGGCCCGACCGGTTCTCCAGTCCACCGGGTACTTCCTGGATCTTCCTCACCTTCCCCTAAAATGGCAAATGTAATCTCATACAGAACATCACATACACCTCATGGAGCCAAAGAAGAGTCCCTTGGTCCCTATTTAATAGAGGATGCTCAAAATAAAGATTTTACTCTCCCCGATCTAGATTTAGAGCTCTGCAGAAGGTATATTTCTCTTGATACTAGTAAGGTTATGGAACCAGCAAATACTCCAGCAATAGCAGTCCCTATAGGACTAAAACTATTTAGTAGCACCCCATCTAACAAATCAAATAAATCGAATTACTCCCTTTTGCAATCACATCCCTCTTTAACCCCTGACTTAAATATCTGTGATACCCAACATAGCCAATGTGTAAGGAGGGATATATTCGTTTCAGAATCATTAGTATCTTTAGAACATTTATTATCTTCTATCCTAAAGCCGCTTGAAAAATTTGTAGGAGGTTCAGACTGTGTGTTGGAAACCGTAACTCAAATTCTGAAAGTATTGTTAAAAAATAATCTGGAGAAGGAGGTTAGTTCAAGTGTATATATTGAACAAATAGAAGCGGAAAAAAAGGGAGATAAGGCTTCAGAGAATATACTCGAGAATGCTAGTAGTCAATCTACAGGTACTGGTCCTGTTGGCAATTCCCATTTTGATAAGATATAAAATAAAGATGCGTTGCAAGAAAAGAGCCCTGAACTCTCATCGGAATCCATACTGGCTATCTCTGACTCAGCTCAAAAAGTAAAAGGCTTGGTGGTTGCAGCCAGAAGGATAGATCAGGAAGTATTCCCTATCTTTAAAACCCAGTTAAGTGATGATAAAGACAACATCTTAGGTGCTTCACACATGGAAAAAAATAAAAGGGGAAAAAGGTAATGAATAGAGGGAAAAAGATGAAATCAACACGAAGATTCTCAAAAAAGAAGCAAAGGAGAATTCGTTTTAAAGAAAACTTCGAGGTTTCAGTTAGTATGGAGACCTCTTCACAGTCCCTGCAAAATACATCACAAGATTTCAAGTTGGTAGATGATATCGTTTCTGTGAACCCTGTGAACACAAATTTAACAACTGAATCAATGATAGTTTGTGAGGCTTCCCCGCGATTATTGCACACTCTATAAGAGATTGTGCAAATACCGAAATAGGGGGGCCTCCTTTATCTACAATACCGGAGCAGCCGAGGCCAGCAATCCCTTTTTCATCAGTACTTAACCCTCTGGCTACCCCATTTTTTGATACTGAAAAAAAGAGAGGTAAACCAGAGATAGCAGGCGTTGAACCCCTCTGGGATAGTATGGATACACACCAGTTAGTATTTATTCCTCTGTTTGATACAGATTTAATTTTGAATAGGACTTCACTTCTTAAATGTCTCTTGGAGATTGAAAGTTTGAAACTTATTCAAAGTAGTGATATATGTTTAGTTTCCATCTTAAAAACAGAAGTTGGTTATAAATCAAGGGTGAGGTTTAATTCTAAAATCATTGTAAACCTTATATTACAATGGTCAGAAGGCCTGCAAAGCAGGGGAATTGACGTCCTTCCTTACTTTGAGTTACCCCGAAATAGAGCCCTCAATAATAGGCCGTCGTTAACTTACTCACTCTTAGATAATAGAGATAGTATGTATGAATCAGAGGAATTAAAAATCTGTATTACAAAAAATGGTCGACAAGTAAAACTTAAAGACGGCCCTCCCCTGTCCTTTACATGGAATTCTAAAGAAGAGAGCCCAAAATGGAACTGGTTACCCGGTGTACTATCGAGTATACCCAACAGTAAACATTCACAACAGTCATCTTTCTAGCAATGAACTAAAAAATAATATCTTGGAATGCTGCAGGAATAAAGAATAGTAGGGAGAAGTTACAATATCTATATGCGTTAGATGCAAATGTGATTTGCCTTCAGGAAACCTGCTGCACAGAAGATCTGTTATGTAAGGATTTTTTCATCTTAGACTGCAAAGCAACCCCGTCCAGGAGGGGACATGCAAAGGGTGGGGTGGCCTGCCTATTGTCAAATAAGATAAAATGGAATTATGATTACTACAAAGATCCTAGTAATCTTTTCTTAGCAATAACGTTGTATAATTTCGATAACGTAAAAAGTCCCCTGTTAATGTTGATAAATGCTTATATTCCGCCGGATGCTTCTTTCGACGTTCTCTTAAAAGCGGTTTTTTCCCACATTAAAAAAGTCAATGATGTAGAACTCCCCCCAAAAATAATTCTGGTTGGGGATCTGAATTGTAAAATTTCTAATACTACTCTAGATATATTCCGAAATAAAGAAAAGGAAGAATCACTGCAGATCCCACAAGCATTATTTCCACAAAATAATAGAACAAATAAGAGGGAAAATTCTCATTGATGAATTAATGAAGGCTGATGGTATTATAGTAAATGGAAGACTCCCTTCGGATACTCCGGCTACTTTAACCTGCAAATCTCATAGCGGAGAATCTATCTTAGATTACGGGATAGTGGGAAGCTCCTCCTTTTTATTAAAAGATCTAAAATGTCTCTAATTCCCCCTACAGTGACCACAAAGTACTAACTCTTACCGTAAACTTAAGTTTGCTTTCGCAGGATCCATGGATATTAAATGGTGAATCCTTTAGTTTTTCTAAGAAAACAGGGAGATGTCATTGGGATAGCAAAGTTATCTTGGGCCTTGACAGTGTCCTAGAGGTCGCTGTAGAAAATCTGTCCAGTTGGAATGGAATAGAGATCGCCAGTTTCAACGTATTAATGATTAAAGCGATAGAAATTGCAAAGATGTCGAATCGAATGAAAAGTACTAAGGTAGTCCCTAGACCCATCCGGTCGCTTAATCTCAAAATAAATAAACTAGTTAGGGAACAATACTTGAATTACTCTTCGGAAAGATATCATAGAATATTAATATTAAAAAGGAGGAGGACACGGGTAAAGGTTAAGTTAAGAAAAGAGAGGGAAGATAACATGTGGATAAAATTGAGAGAAGCAGCCTTTAAAAGGTCAAGTAAGAACATTTTGGTCTCTTATTGGGGAGGGATGTGGTGCTAGATCTCGCACACTCCCGGTGGCCATTGAGGAACATAAATGGGTCAGCTTTATTCAGGATTTATATGCAGATAATGCAAAGGCAATCAAGTATATCGAATTAAAGGAGGACCCCCGTTCGTATGGACCACCTTCTGAAAAAGAAATTGAAAGGGTGATCAGGGGGGATGCGTTCTTCCGGGGCGATGGGCCCGGATGAATTACCCATCACAGTTTTAAAACAAAATAGTATACTGTGGAGTAACATTCTTTATCCAGTATTCAAGAATTGTTATGCAAACAAGATGGTTCCCCCTTCCTGGAAGGGGAGTATATTAGTTCCTCTGTTTAAGAAAGGAGACCGAGGTGTCCCGCATAACTATCGTCAAATTGCACTTCTTGATGCAGTGGGTAAAGTTTTTGCTAAATGCCTTTTGATCCAAATTAATGATTGGTTGGATACGGTTGAGATTTTACCACTGGAACAAACTGGGTTTAGGACAAAGCATGGAACAATTGATAACTTAACCGCTTTACAGGTAATAATCGAAAAATATGTTAAAGTTAGAGGAGGAAAAGTGTACACAGCCTTTATAGACTTCTCCACAGCATTCGATAAAGTTGATCGTTTTGTACTGTGGAGAAAACTGTCGGATCTGGGAGGGGAAAGTGGTCTCTCCCAAACTATCCCTACTGCAAATGGCCTAAAACAAGGATGTTTACTGGCTCCTCTACTTTTCTCCTTATATATTTCTGACCTTCCTCATGATTTGGCTCTAAGAGAGGGCATCGCCCCGTTATTGGGGGGAAAACCGATAGTTTGTTTACTTTATGCAGACGACATAATATTTGACCTAACGCCAAGAGGTTTAAATAATAGTCTACAGGAATTACATAATTTTGCAGAGGCACATTATTTAAAGATTAATATATCAAAAAGTAAAATCATGTGCTTGCACAGAAGAAAAAAATTGCAGTATGGGAATTTTGTATGGTCTGTGGGTGGCCAAAAACTGGAACTTGTAAAATCTTATGTTTTCCTGGGAAAAACAGTGTGTGGTAATCTAAGTAATAAAGCTCATATAGAAAATAACATCCGTAAAGCTACCACACAAGGAAAAAGCTTGGGCTCCCTTTATAGATCAACTGGGAAAAGACACTTTGCACTATTATTAGAGGTTTTCCGTGCAAAAATTCCTGTTGTATGGTATTGAATTGCTTGATGTAGAGAAATGGTTTTTTTTTTTTTAAACACAACAGAAGGCAAAATTTTAAGGAGCCTAGCCTCAGTCAACTCTGCTTGTCCCGTGGCTGCTCTAAGGCTAGAATTTGGCTTAAGAAGTAGTTGGGTACAGGGTCTTGCGGGGATAGTGCGATGGGTTGTAAGCCTGGTAAAGAGTGATCCCGGCTCATTAAGATTCTTAATTAAGAAAGAAGTGTTAGAAAATTTAAAGGAGCAGTCTTTAATTTTTTTAAATTTTAGAATTGCGGCCGACTTGCTACAATTAGATGAGTCTCTGCTTTTCACCCTATCGCCATATCAATTAAAGGCCACTTTGAAACAGGCCACTTGGGAATTAAGCTTCACTAGGGATAGGGAAGCTCGTATCTTAAAGAAGGGTATCCACCCGGCCATAGACTCCTGTACGATAAATAAGGCACAGGCTTATATTTCCTGGAACCTGCCTCATGGGGTGCGCCGTTTTTGGCTACTACTGAGGCAGGGTATGCTTCCTTTAAATAAAGTACTGTCTAAATGGTATGGTTCCTCTGAGATTTGTAACTTGTGTAACAATTCCATCCAGGACATTAATCATGTGATATTTATCTGTCCCGCTTTATTATTATGCCGGCGTAAATGGGTGAGACCAATTTGTTTACAATTATCTATTCTTTCGGCCTCCACACTAACTGATTCTATTTATGAGCCACCCAATGAAATGTTCTGCCACAGGATTTTTAATTTTTTTAAGTGCTTTTTAAATCTATATTAATGCCCCTAATATGATGAATGCAATTATTAATTTTGATTTTACCGGATTCTTATATAGTATTAAGGGCATAAAGGATCTTTTAATCTTCTCAATTGTATAAAATATTATAATGTCTTGTAGTATGAGATTTTTTACTGTCGATTTTTGCTTATACTTGTAAAAACTTTGTTGTACAAATTTTTGCTTTATATGTTGTTGGTTTTTCTGTTTATGTGGATCTCTTCGGAGTGCCAAGATCATAAATAAATAAACTTGATAATAAACTTGACAGCCTTTGATAACGGAGCTGGAAAGAAAGTATATGGAATAACTAAACTAGAACCACAAAAGCACAAAGACATCAATGATAACAAGAAAAAGTGCATTATTGTCCCCAGGCCATCTTTACTGTGTGCTTGTGTCTTCAGGTTGAACAAGTTCACAGAGTGCAACTGGTTAGTGAACATTCTTAAATAACCAACCGCAGGTGTGTCTGGCATGCCGTTCTGGATGCTTTCATTCGAGCCACTTTAGATAGGACGAGCCTAACGTTTAAGTTATTGCAAGGTTTCCAACTGCCGTTTTTGATTAAAAGGGAGGTTGCAGGCAAGGGGCAGTGGTTGTTGAAGAACGACATTTTTGCCCAAATACAATGCCATTTCCGCCAGGCCAATTTACTTTTTCTGCAACCAAAATCTTACCCTCTCCCCCATAACAACCCTAAATGTATTTTTTCTTCATATCATTAATTATTTTAGCATACTAAAGGCTAATATCAATACCTGTGCACGTATGGCTATTACCAAGAGCACCAACTGGCCTCACAAGATAGAATTAATTGATATCATGCCACCACCCCTACTGCAACCAGGCACAACACAAACACTAGTAAAGCCAGTGATCATCAGTGAAAATGCACCCAGGCTCAGGATTGTCAGCACTGTGCCCACCTCATATACCCGGAGGGCATACATGAGCAAATGAAACAAGTGAGGTTAAATGAACTTCCCTGACTCCTGTATTTATAAAAATGGTCACCATCTGCACAAAATGGAAGAATTTGACTTACTTTATGTCTGCCTGCATGCCAAGGTAAAATGAAGCCCGAAACGCAGGCTGTCCCATACAGAACAATCACAAATGGTGTACGCATTTCAGACAAGGTACACTAAAAACCCAAGACAATCCCAGTAAAAATATTGAAGACATGTTGCTTGTCACCAAAAGAAGCTTCCGTCTCTGATCACCTACTATGGACGATTCTCATAGTGTTTCTCTTTTCAAAAATGTATCAAGGCCTGGAGTGAAGACTTCTAAAGAAACTGTCAACCTTCTTTGGAACCTAAAGACGTGGCATATAAAAGGGATTTAATTTCTACATACCTCCAAACTCATTTTTCCCTGTACAATTTACTCCCCGTAAATTAATTGATGAAAGAGCATCATGAGATTTATCATAATAAAAAAAGTAGTGCTTAATCTCCAAACAAAAGGAAGCAAATCCATGGGTAATAAACTGACGCCAGTTCTCAAAACGTTAAAACACCATCTCTTGCCATAGTTTACAACGGCATCTCTGTCTATGTGTTTCCTGGTGGGACTTGTGTCACTACTTACCACCTACTTATACTTTGAGAGGAAAACGCCCACTTCCTACCTCATTGTTATTATAGTGTAAAGTCATTCCTCTACTCTAGCTAAATGCCAGGAATATGGGTGACCAAGAAGATATCCAGTGAATAGTTTGAATAATTTTCTTTGAATTACAAATTCAACGCCAATGATATGAAATACAAATGGTTTTGGAGTACAAGAAAATAATTAGGCAAAAAAGAAAAATCTAACAAGTTGGGTGGTAAATAGGGCAAAAGGTTAACGATAGGAAAAGGTTAGAAGGTTCTGGAAGTGTTTTAATGCGTACTGGCAGGACTCCACTTAAAAGGAAAAATGAACAAAAGGGTGGAAACATGGTTGGAAAGAGGAGAAAGAGCAAAGGGAGGTAAAGTGTGAAGACAGAGTAAAACAGGATTAATAAAAGATATGTCTGATAAAAAATATACATACATATACACACACACATCACTACTCCACAGTAAATACACAATTTTCAAGCGAATTTTTTTAGAACCATAAAGAAGCAGTTATTCAGGCCAAAAAAACAGGTTGGGCAATTGTGAAATTAGGAGTCGAAGAACGCATGCTGCAGATTTGCACGTTTGATTTTTGGGGGCTATTTAAAGGGGCCATGGGAACTAAATATGAAAAGGGGGCATGTGAATTTCTAGCATCAACACATGGTTTCCTGTTTTTCTTCAACATCATTATGTAAACCTCTTAGAACACGTAACCTAAAGTCATCTCACTGGCCACCAACTGTTAGACCAAGAAACAGGCTCAGAATTAGGGGGGGGGGGGGAAGGATTCAAATTACTCCTAAATCAATACATCCAATACCAGGTAACTCCTACCATCAGATATTTATTTTTAAGCAGGTGAACTATGGATTTGGGTCTGTATTTAATGACCTAAGTTTAATAAACAAAATCGTCTGTTTTGTGACTTATGGTATGATTTTCAAACCACAATGGGAGTTCCAAACTACCAAAATATGCCTAATATTGATCTGGTCAAACGGAGGGCTTGGAACCAGTGAATCGAGTAGGTATTGTTTCTGAAGCTGGTTCACAAACACTTCCTGGAATTCTCCTTAACATGCAGAGAAGAACCTGCACCCTTGAATTATAAGCAGTGAAGGCAAGAGTGATCTTTGAGAGTTGTAAACAATAAAAACAAAAACAGTATTAGGGCAGAATTCAATACACTAACCATTCATATAGGCTGTATGACGACTATGAACACAGACTGCAAACATCAGCGACCTCTAGACAAATAGAAATATAAAAGCAGTTCTCATTTAAGATTAGTGTCCACTCTCCTATCAGAGGCCTTCCCGATTTCTAGGGGTACCCGCCAGGGATGTCCCCTCTCCCAGTTACTATTCGCGATCGCGATGGAACCCTTAGCAGCCAGAATCCGCCAACACCACTCTTCGCGCGGGTTAATCTTCACTGACCGCAACCTCACGCTATCCATGTACGCTGACGATATGACTCTATACGTTAGACACCCAGATGAGAATTTAAATCCGCTACTTAGAGAGTAGTTACGATTTGGGGGTTTGTCCGGGGTCAATGTTAACTGGGGGAAATCATGCATTATGCCACTGACTGATGCACCCATGGGGAGAACTCTTGAATTCCCCTTGGTATGGGCAGAGACCGAGGTCAAGTACTTGGGAGTGTGGCTTAGTAGAGATTTGCACCTCCTATGGACACTCAACTTCGGCAAGATGTACGCTTGGCTGCTGGAGAACACCAGGTTCTGGTCGATGCTTCCTCCATCTCTGGCAGGGAGAATAGCAATCCTTAAAATGATTGTCCTCCCCAAATTCTTATACCTTTTCGTCAACATTCCTATACCTTTGACGCAGGCCTTTTTCAAAACTCTGCGCTCGGCGGCTATCTCGATGGTCTGGGCTGGTAAACAGCCTAGGATCAGCTGGGATTTGTTGTCGCGCCCTCTTAGTAAAGGGGGCCTTGGAGCCCCAGACTTTGAGTTATATGCCCTGAGTGCTCAGGCCCAATTCCTCCATTATTGGATCTATCCTGTTCCATTTCAGCCCCATGTTGCCACGGAGAGGGACATTGTGGGCCCTGTCCCACTACATATGGCCGTATATCACCCCTATCATCGCAATCCTACTGAAATTAACACTGTCAAAACGGTGAGATGGGCCTGGGAGGGTTTGAGAAAGCGTGCCCGGAATCCATTACTCTACGCCCCCTCGATTCCTCTAGCTAGGCACCCTCATTTCCCTTTTCTTCAAGATAAGGGAACTATTAGTAGAGCGAAAACCATGGGTCTCACTACTATGGGGGATCTTTACCCGAATGGCGTCTTTTTAACCTGCCCTACTGAACGAGCGGAGGGGGTCGCAGCCTATCCTGGAATGGCTCCTCTCACCAGCTAACGACAACGTGTAGGGCTATACACCCCACTTTCCCGACTGCTCCAGCAACGCTACACTCTCTGGACAATTTGTTAACCACGCCATCATCGCGTAAACTAGTGACCAGATTATACACCTTTACACAAATGCATACACCTTGGCCGGATCCTGGGGCTCTGGCATTGTGGCGCCTAGACCTAGGCGACAATTTAACTGATGAGCAGTGGGCCCACTGCTGTTCCCAGACACGATTCTTATCTCCCAACTATAAGTTAAGACTCATCCATTTTAAGTTTCTCCACAGATTTTACAGAACCCCCCTACAATTATTTAAAATAAACCTAAGAGACAACTCAAATTGCTGGAAGTGTAGACGCGAGGGCGCTGCCTTCCTACATGTTGCCTGGGAATGCCCGGTAGTCTCCAACTATTGGGATGGGATCTATGAAACTATTCAGGCAGTCACCGGCCAGCCCATAGATTGGTCTCCCCTAGTGATGCTTCTGGGATATGTGGAACGGTTGCGCCCGGAATCCCGCCGTTTGACGGCCATGCTGCTAGTTCTTGCGAGGAGCCGCCTTGCCATGCACTGGGGAGCTACAAGAGGCCCGAAGGTCAAAGACTGGATACATGACATTGCATATTGTCAGGAGCAATTGACACTATACTGGGACCTTATGCCCATGGCGTCCCGACCCAAGGACATCTGGGAACCCTTTACTGTTTGGTTGCGGGCCAGTGAAACACTAGTTTCTAATGTACCCCCACACGCTCCAGCAGAACCCCTCGTTGATGGGATATCAGCTTGAATATGTTTCTTAATCCATGTATTGTTTTAGCAGTATTCGGATATGTTTCCTTGTATTTGTACCTGATGTATAGGACTACAACGTATCTCGTATAGTATGGTCTTTTTGTCCTTCCAGGAAATTATGTAAAGCAATCCAATGTATATACAATGCATGTCTATCTCTCAGCGTCGTCCAGAGCATATGCAGGATACTGTATGATCAGTGCCCCCTGTGAACTGTATTGCCCGTATTCCTGACTGTACGTCCCACTACATATTTGTTTGTCTGTTTCTTGCCGTCTCAAAAATCATAAATAAAACTTTTTTTTAAAAAAGATTAGTGTCCACTCACACTTGTAGCACTTACCTAGGCAACCTTCCATGGAACGCATTATTGCAAAATACCATAATTCACAACATAAACTTAATATTTTCGCTCTTATTTTTCACTGGCTTATTGCAAGCCAGTATTTCAGTGCTGCCAAAACAAAACCAACTCATTAAATCCCACAGTGACTGTTGGGTCTGAAAATTTCCGTAGCAACACCATCTGTATAAACGTAGCATATAGAAGATCACCACCGTTTAATAAATCTAAGAATGAAGCTTTGTCTGTGATACTCAAGTGACCAAAATATGCAGACTTTTTGTGGCGGAAGTAGTTAAGAGACAAAAATCTCAGCAGTACAATCGCTCACTGCTGCTACAAAAGAACAACTACATCTCAGAGTGTTAACATACATGCAGTGGTTATCTGTATACCACCTGCAAAGCATAGGTTCAAAACACAATTGGGTGGCAACAACCTTTTTTCATTTCGAGGTTGGTGCAACTAGTACAGCTGGACTGAGTCGTACTAAAACAGTGTTTCAAATCTACAAGAGTGTATGTGGCACCAAGTGCACTAAAACATTAGTACATTATACTGTTCACTTATTCGTCAGGCCCAAAAAATAGACAATATACAGTGAAGGAGGAGGTCTACTCTGCAGGGAATGTATAGTTCTGAAAGCTGGGCTATCTTTCGCTGCCGCCACTGAAGGTCAGAGCGATTTTCAAGATGTTCATCAGCTGTTGCCTTTAGAAACTGCATGCCCACTCGTCCTGCATGCAGGGAACCAGAAAGAGATATGTGTATTATTTGGAATCAGGCATAGAGCTGAAAAAGGACTAGTAACACAGCAATTTGGGGCGGCATGAAACTAAATCCAAGTGGTCTAGGAGTTGAAGATCTGGTTGAAACATACATTCTCACATGTAGGTGAGGAAAATCTACTTTTATTGTGGAAAAGATAAGAATTTGCGAAAGTGGACTCTGCAGTTTTGCTCCGAATTCCAGGCCTGCATGCGCCAAGTAAAACATTTTTTTTTTTTAAACATCATAAGTGCTTTTGGTATAGCACAATAACAACAAGCATTGGCAAAGCCAATGGTATGAGTTTAATGCGACACCACTTGCAAATAGAGGTCTGCAGAATTATATTTTCATTCAATCGCATATTAAGCTTTTAAATGGAAAACCTCACGGCTGCTTACTCAAGAAGCAAGAGGCGTTTCACCAGCCTCAGAGACGACACTCAAGGTGGTCAGATGCCCAGCACTGCGGCAGGCTTGTGCATGTCGTCTATTAACGTGGAAAACACAATGTGAAAAGTTGGGACTTGTAAGAAATCCAAGAACGGATCCTCTAGGGATCTCTTCAAGGTAATAAATTCTCTTACCTCTCCTCTTGTCTCTGACCCCTCAGATTTTTCCCAGGAGCGTTGTGATAACATTTCTGACTTTTTCCATACTAAGATTTCAGACATTTACTCCTTGCTTGAAGCCTCCAACCCCATTGCGGGGTCATCTGTTCGATCCACCTTCCATCCTATTGGGGCCGCACTCACCGAGGGGCCGCCTAGTCTTCTTACCTTTCCTTATATGTCTTCTGAGGTGACCGATCGGCTTCTAGAAGGGGCTAAATCGGGCTCCCCACTGGATCCTTGTCCCCTCAAAGTGCTAAAATGTGGTCGTGAAGTCATTATTCCCCATCTGACTGATGTTCTTAATGTTGCCATCTCAGAGGGGCAATATCCCACTCTGTGGAAGACGGCTGTAGTGAAGCCACTTTTGAAGAAACCTTCTTTGGATCCTGGTGAACTGAAGAATTATCGCCCGATCTCCTTACTTCCTGTTCCAGCTAAGATTCTGGAAACCTACCTTACCTCTCATCTCGGCACCTACCTAAAAGATTTCCATCTACTTGATGGCTCTCAACATGGATTCAGAAGCCATCATAGTACGGAGACAGCATTGACGGCTGTATTTGATAATATCCGGATTCAAGTGGACGCAGGGCACACCACCCTCCTTGTTCTACTTGATCTTACTGCAGCCTTTGATACCCTGTCTCCGTGAAGATTGATTGACCGCTTTAGAGAGATAGGTATTGGGGGCTCGGCTTTGGGGCTCCTTGCTTCCTTTCTTAGTGAGCAGGCACAGACGGTTAAGCTTGGTCAATTCTACTCAGCCCCCAAACCCTTGCTGTGTGGTGTTCCTCAGGGCTCCTCCCTGAGCCCTACTCTTTTTAATATCTATGTCGCTCCTCTTGCGAAGGTTGTGAGATCCTATGGGTTGGAGGTGTTGTCCTATGCGGACGACACCCAAATAATGGTATCCATTTCGCATAGTATAAAGGATTCGGCCCTTAACTTTAGGAACTGTATGCAGGCAGTTTCCTCCTAGATGGTGGAAAATTTTCTGAAATTAAATGGAGAGAAGACGGAGGTCTTGATCTTTGGGACTAAACAGGAAATTTGGTCCAGTGACTGGTGGCCGGACGCGCTTGGCGTCGGTCCCTCCCCGGTTTCCCATGGTAAAAACCTTGGAGTTATCGTGGATAATTCACTGTCCCTAAGCTTGCAGGTTAGTAGGACAGTCTCCACGTGTTTTGGGATCATTAGGATCCTACGGAAAATTTCCCATTAGCTCTTTCGATGCACGTAAGCAGGCCGTCATTGCCATGGTAACGTCCAGATTGGACTATTGTAATGCCCTTTATTAGGGCATTAACAAAGGCTTAGTGCAACGTCTGCAGATGGTGCAGAACGCCGCAGCAAGGCTGGTGATGAATTTACCAAAATATCATTCAGTCACAGCCTCTATTAGGTTGCTGCACTGGCTGCCTGTGGACCGTAGGATCCTCTTTAAGACCTTGTGCATGACTCACGATGCCTACTACGGGTCAGGTCCTGAGGCGATTAAGGCCATCGTCCATCGTTATGTTCCTAGCAGGCGGCTCCGGTCCGCAGATAAGAATCTGCTAATAGTACCGAGATTTAAGAAGGTTACATGGGGAGGTAGAGCTTTTTCCACTGCTGCTGCTAAACTGTGGAACTCCCTCCCGGAACAGCTCTCAAGTCAGGTGTCCCATTCTCTTTTCCGCAAGGCCATAAAGACCTGGCTTTTCTCACAGACCTCGGTATGAGCATGTCTCTTTATCTGCACCCTCATGTTCGCATATAGCGCCTGGACGCCCTTGGGCTTAGTTCGCGCTCTACAAATTTCAATATTCATTCATTATTCATATTAAGTTATACTTAATATGTTTCTTTTCGGTAGCAATCTCCACTCAAATCCACACATCAATCAGAAGATTATGCATAGGAGATTATTTCAATACAGGTATAAAAAAAAAAAAAATCACATGACTTATCAATGTAACGAGTGATAACAGAGTGAGAGGAAAGCAATGAGGACACGGTTGTAAAGATAACATTTGAAGAAATGGAGCTAATCAGAACCATAAAGAGGCGCGTTTCATAATGTTTTAAAACGTAAACATTTTAGAAGGCATACTAGAGAAAATGAACAGCTATTTTTTTTTTTTTAAAGAAAGCTTGATGACGGCTGAAGAAGGAAAACGATTAAAAATACAACACGGAAATCCGGTATTTTATAAGACGAATGTCGGTCAACACATGAGAAAATATCACAGAAACCAGTAACACACATCGACTTAGGAAAAAAAAAGTCGCTCAAAATTTACAATAAACAGACTATAAATCACCAGTATTTATAAAGGGTCCTGAAATAAAAGGTACATTTAAACGCAGGAAGACTAACTTACATTCTCCATTTGTTATACTAAGGTCAGCATGGTTTTTAACTAAATTCGTCTTGTATGTTGTGTTCCTAAAATACTTTGCATTGCCGTTTTAGATCAGGTGCATCTACATGTTAATCTCATTTTATCCAGTCGCGTTCAAAACAATGACTGGCTGTTTACGCTGTACAGCAAATAACCCACCCTTAAACCCAACCTTAGGAACCATTTATGATCCAAAATGTGTACGTCAATTATTGCAATAATCTGAATTCCAGATTGGGCTGGGCTTCTCAATCAGGATTCCTATGGGACTAAGCACAAGACCCCAGATCTGCTAGCTACCTATTTTAATACTGATCTACATGTACCCTAGATGCCGATCTCCATGTTTGATAGGAGTAAATAATTCCTACCATATAGGCACAAATCTTAGCTTTTCCTCCAAATCCTCTATTCTGCCTCCTGTCCATTGCACCTATCCACAGGAGCTGCCAGCAACTTTAGGAATCTCAGCTGTTGTACAGTGTGTTTCTTCCCTCATCTCAAATGGATGTGCTATTATGCCACTGCCCATCTCTCTCAATTTCGGTTTTAATCAGAAAATTGCATCACTTTCGAAACAGTGAGGGGGTCACCTTTACCTCGTTAGAATTAGTCAGGTGTTGCTGTTGCTTTGGCTGCAGTGTGCACAGCAAAGAAGTAAACTAGAGAGTAAATCTTCCATTCCTAACTTTAAATCCACTTATTGGCATACAAATGAATGACAGATAATGCAGATCAGAAAAAAGCACCACATAATGGTTATTTCGATAGTCCCTAGATACAAGGGGCCCAAAAGAGGTGTGCAAAGACCATGTATTTATTGCCAACAAGCAAAGCTGCTCCAATGTAAATGACAAGGACCACATCTCTGCCCCATTCCAGGCCAAAATCACAGTGGGTATATGCGCAGTAGATGGCTAAACTCCATACCCAACCCAAGTCATGAAATAACGGGTTTTAGTAGCTTTTTCAGTTTGATAAGGTTGGGAAATGGTCAGAAATTACCAAGCTCGCTGAATCAATAGAATATTCGTAAGTGGTGTTGCCATCACACAAAATCATTAGTAAGTATACCCTGCTTTTTATATAGTGCTTGAAACACAGTTTGCAGTTACCTAGGACAGGTAATAACATGTGTGACTATCGTTTATCTTATTGGGGCAAAATTCATGGACTTCAGAAGAATATTCAAAGAGGGTAACAGACCATGAAAACAACAGAGACTGTTTCAAGATTATGCCCCAGCAGTGGTAATCAGTCATATTCTCAGCTTTTGGCATCAAAACAACTGTATAGTCTAAGAGTGGAGTGCATCTTATCAGGCCAAGGATGACATATCTTAGAGGAACATCTGGGCTGCCATCCCACATCCCAGCAGCATCACTGGCAAGCCACAGTAGAGTGAAATTAAATGAGAGTTCAAACTCCTATTAAGTCCGTCAATCTGGTGGTCTACAGTCAGACATCAAATCTGCAACACATTCAAAAGAGAAGTTCCCAGCATGGACACTATTTTAACCGACACTAATATGTTATGTATTTCTCATTTAAATCCTTGTCACCAAGTAAGCATAGTGCTGTCTTAGTGTACCCTTTACAAAAGGCAATAAACCTGTTCTTTCCCAAATAAGAGGTGTTAGAAATTGGGTCTCTAGTTGGCAGAAGTATGCACCCTGTTCAAGAAGGGACCACAATCCTAAACAGCGCAAGTTACAACACAATCCTAAATTATCCTCTGCTCACCCTCTGGTAGCTTGGCACAGAGCAGGCAGGCAATGTGTAAAGTATTTGTGCAAAAACTCATACAACACAGTCAATACACCACAAAAAGACTCCACACCAGGTTAGGAAAATAGATTACATTCTGAACAAAAGACAAAAAAAAATCCGATGTGTAGAAGTCGAGATATTGAATTTAAAAAAATTAAATGCAGTAAAGCTCCTAAAAGCAATTAACTCTAAAAAAGGTTACTTTAGATCCCGCTTGCCCGGGGAAAAGTCAAAGTTCGGGCTGACCACAAAGGAGCATCGGCCGGCTACAGGACCCACACAGGCCCTGGTGAACAAAGTATCTTTCCTGTTAGAAAGCAGCGAGATGCCGGAGTCAAGAGGCGTCGAGCATTGTGCCGGTTTCTGCCACGCACTTGAGGGGATGCATCGATCTCACCAAGTGGCAGCTCTCTGATGCATTGATCTCTGGAGGCAAAGTGCTGGGTCTGAAGCAATGCGCCGATTCTACTCCCACAACCGGGTCGATGCGCCGGTTCTGCTGCACGCAGACAAGGAGATACGTCAAAATCCAAGTTGCAAGTTTCTGGGCCACTTCCAGTGAGTCAGGCACAGGAGGAGGGGTAGAGACTTTGATTTCTCCAAGTCTCAGACAACAGGAGGCAAGCCAACACGCCCTAGGAGATCACTTGAAAGAAGGCAGAGTTCAGCTCTCCTTCAGCAGAGTCAGAGAGTAGCAGGGCAACAAACAGAAAAGCAGGCCTTCCAGATCAGCAGTCCAGTGGAGTCATTGGAGCAGCACTGCTGTTTTTCTGACAGAGTCCAGTTGTAGGTCCAGAAGTGTCCGATTTGTGTGGGTAAGGGACCCAGTACTTATACCCAAAAGTACCTTTGAAGTGGAGGCGACATCAACGGCTGGCCTCTGAAGTGCACACAATTTCTTTCAGCCCAGTCCTGTCTGCCAGGCCAACCCTGGAGGTAAATCAGTGCTCTGTGAATGGTCAGGACACTACCTATTGAAGTGTAAGTGTCAGCCTCTCCCATTTCTCTCGCCCAGGAAGACCCATCAGAATGCATATGAGTGCTCAGATGAGCCTCACGTCCCTGTGTTTGTGGCTGTCTAGAGGGACTGCACAAAGTGTTGCTGTCACCCAACCCAGACGTGTATTGGAGACAGGCTGTAAGGCACAAAAGAGCTAAGAGCAGAGAACTGTCCACTTTCTAAAAGTGGCATTCCTGAAACAGTAATGTTAAATCCAACTTCACCAGTAAAGAGGATTTATCAAGACCAATCAAAACATATGAAATAGCTAATCCTCTCTGATCAAGAATTACAGCTTAAAGGTGCATTAAGGAATTCCCCATGCAACCCTACGAGAGGAGTAGGCCTCACAGTAGTGAAAAACGAAATACACCATTTGTCACTACCAAGACATGTAAAACTTAGAAGTACATGTCCTACCTTTTACTTACATAGCACCCTGCCCTTTGGGTTACCAAGGACCTTCCTTAGGGGGTGGCTTGTATGTGATAAAGGGGGTGGCGGGGGAGTTTAAGGCTTGGCAAGTAGTTTTTAAATCCCAAGTCGAAGTAGTAGTAAACGCACACACAGGCCCTGCAATGGCACACCAGAGAGTTTGAAAGGCTACTTGTGTGGGTGGCTCAATAAGTGCTGCAGGCTCACTAGTAGCATTTAATTTACAGGCCCTGGGTATATGGTATACCACTTTACAAAGGACTTGGCGGTAAATTAAATATATCAAACAGGTGTAGGAGAAGAGAGCACCTTCACTTCAGCACTGGTTAGCAGTGTTAAAGTGCTCAGAGTCCTAAAAAGATGCAAAGACTAGGTCAGAAAAGTGGAGGGAGGCAGGCAAAAAAATTGGGGGAAGACCACCTTATGGCTGTCAGGTCTAACAAGGTGCCAGCGAGAACATACGGAGGTTCAAAGGTGTGTGGGGTTAAGGAGGTGAATGCACAGACAAAATGTTGCAGCTTAGTGGGAGGCTCGGAAGGAAACTAATATAAGCCCCAAGGAAGAACGGTAAAAATTATTAGAATCAGAATATGCAGCACTAAACACAGTAACATTTCCAAACAGGATTTCACACTGGTTGCCATGTGGTAGTTCCGACAGGCTTATTTCTTTAATTTATCTGCACTTCTGCAAATCAGTCCACTGTTAATGCTTTTTATTAGGTCTCGTTTACTGGCAGTTTTTAACTGTATTTTCGGAAGACTTCTTGTGGACCATACCAACACTTACAGCGGGCTTATAGCCCACCCACTGCTTATCTTTGGATGCATTTCTTGCCCATTTCATTTGCTTTTTTCTTAGCGGGTGGCTTTCCTTCCACACTTGTCTCTGCCCTGTTGCACAGATCTTATATCATCCTTTCAACTGGATGATTTGTCTATTTTCACCATTTTTCACATTCAGGGAACTACATTTATCTTTCTGCATTTCATGAGTGCAAGTGTTTCCTTAATCTCTCCTTCATGTGCTGCTTTCCCTCTCAAATATTGGCCCCATCCCACACTTTACTTGTTGCTCCCTTCTCCCCTACCACACCTGTACTACTTGCTTTTTTCACATCTTTTTTTTTTTTTTTTTTTTAATTTACTCCCCCGCCTCAAGTACCCTCACTGCTCCTGCATTTTGACTTCTGCCACACCAACTCATCTGCTGCAACCCCCAACCCTCCCGTCACAGTAACCTGCATTTCTTTTTTTTAGGAAGACTGTCAGTTGCCATTTAAGGCCACTGTCTTTAAAACACACTTTTGCACATCTTTAGATTTTTTTGTTTTTTTAATTCCCTGCGTTAAGTTCGGTTTGCCATTTTATAATGTAAAAAGGAAAACATGGTGGTTGTGGCATGTAGTATATGCACACATCACCCTGAGTCACTATAGCATCACGATGTGGATACGCACACACATAAAAATCGCTCTTTTTTGGGATTTTGCCAATGCTAGTTAGCATTGACAAAGTTAATAGGTCTAAAGGAGAGATCTATTGCATCCATTGCTTGTCTTCCTTAGAGGCTATTCGTAAGTAAAGAAGCTTTTGAAAACAAATTGTAATCAGCCTCAGTCACTTTTTAATCCAACAACTAATCACTGCTGACAGATTATTTACGATGTGGTATTATAAAAGCCTCAGGTACAAACATTGCAAATGTGATTAAACAGGGTGCATTGCAAATTGACCACAAAAAGGAATATGCATTTCTTTACATAGCTTCAAGCAATATTATAATGTGACCTAAGATTTGTTTAACGTTTACTTCATTTCCTAAACAGAAAACAATGTTCCAAGTAAGTCAACAAGGCAAACTATTTCAAAAAAGTACACATTGAAATCAGTTACAACATTCATCAATATATAGACTGGTGAGCAAAATCAACCCAGGACATTGCAAGGTATTTGATACGATTGGCTGAAAGTGCAAAAATAAAAACAATATAAAGCGCCATTGCAATAAGTGCTTAGCATTACAGTTTTACAACTGATGAAAACAGGAGGCGCCAAAAATCTAAATGGGTATTTTAATTTAAAAAAAAAAAAAAAAACGTGTGAGAGTTTGATACTAAGAAGATGTTTAATTGATGCAGAGGATGTTCACCATGCAACTAGCCTACATAAAGCTAAATATAATTTTTTCTTTTGGAATCTACAGTGCACATATTTTAATCTATATACACTGTAACACCACTTTCAACGCATAAAATATTTCAAAATGAGAAATTTAAAAAAAAAAAAAACTGCGAAATTTGGAGAAGGATGTTTGAGACCCCCACTAGTGTTTAATTTCTTTCCAAAACTACCCTGATACTGACAACATCTTTCAGGTTTTTCTCTCTGGTCCTCATTTTACAATAACCTAAGTCCCTGAGGTCAACAATATATATATATATATATATATATATATATATATATATATATATATATATATATATATATATAGCGTGATCAAGGCGAAAGCCGAAACGCGTTGCTTGTGCAGTCAATAAACATCTTAAACTGCAATCTTCCAAGGTGTCCGTGTTTCTTTCTGGAGAAACAGAAGTTTGTGTTGGCATATTGGAGGGTTTCCGGTACCCTGAACACGGACCGCCCCGACTGACAGCCTTTACCCTTACCGGTTTCTGTGGAGAGAGATATATATATATATATATATATAGATATAGATATACAGTTCGACTCCTCGATGGCAGTATGTCTCAATGTGTTTAACTAACTATGGTATTACCATACATCATAAATAAAGCAGTGCTCTCCCAATTGTATCCAAAGATACAAATTGGCATCTTGATGAAAAGAAAAGTTACGTCATTTACTTTTAAAGTGGGTGGTGGCATTCACCGTTCACAATCAACCAAACAGAAGAAAACTCAAGTGGGAAGTATGCAGAATGAAGAAGACACTATCGAATAGAAGGAAAGCCTTCTAAGTGCAAGTGTAAAACCACCACCACCACTCCCCCTGGAAGTATGACGGGGATGCAAAAAGAATAAATGCCTGCATATGTTTATTCATTTTTACATTAAAACATTGGTTTCATTTCCTTCTGGAGAGGTAGGGAGTTGCTGAAAAATAAAATATGCAATAATTGACTTTTGTAGAGTGAAATTATTTCATCGAAGTCCACTCAAACCTATGGCACAGTTATCGCAGGGGCAGCAGACTAGTGAACTGTTGTTCTCGAGTCCTGGCACTCATTTTTCAGATGACCTCAACGTTGGTAAAAATGACAAGACACCGGAGATAGTAAGGGTATGGTAAGGTACAGATGCAGGAAGAGCATTTGAAGAAAAGAAAGGTTGTGTTATCAGAGTATTGATCGCATCACAGCCAGGGTCTCGCCAGAATTAACCTGTATTTAAGCGCGTCTATAAACATGTGTCAGGTTCTGGAGGATCCATCAAGTGCCTGAAGCCCCCCCGAATATTGTGTCAATTCCTTGACACCGCGTGTAAAATGCAGACATTCTTGCAGCCCCCCCTTATCACAGAAAATCTAGGCTAATGGTGAAAAAAATGAGCCCTCTGCTAAATCTATGCCATACTGGTGTACTTACCCAATCAATAAAAGTAAGGTGGATTTCCCGTCGTCACACCGTTTCTTTTACCGTAAATGTTATTGCCTGTTAGTAACTTAACTGTGAGAACATTTTGAGTTGGCATGAAGATGCCCCCTCATTTAAACTAGAAAGAGCAAGCTAAAAGAAAGTATTGGACATCCTTGTAGGATTAAGGACGGGAAGGTAACAGGCAGTTCGACTCCATTTTCATCTGGCAGGGCAGAGCAAACACTTGTCACATATGATGAGAGGCAATCTGGGTTTGGTCTCATCCATGACCGGACAAGGGATGGCCCGACTACAGATCACCTGCCGTCGAAAGCATGAGAGAAAAATCAACTATCTGCTGAAAGTTGGCATTAATCGACCAAGCAGGGGGTAACATTTGGGAGCTAAAACGTTTATGTAGTTTCTCCTGAGGTTGCAAACCTTGATTAATCTTCCAATTCTAACCTTGCTCATGAGGCGTGAAAAAGTACAGAGGGTAGGGTCTATCGCTACCTTCAAATCATTAATGGCTCATGTTCAAGTCACCAGTTTTGACTAATGCTCCAACTCTAATCTCGTTTATTAGCTACATGTTACCATGTAGAATGCTGGGTCGTCCATGAATAACCCCCATTCGCGGTTAAGTGCACATCGTGCTCCACTACACCTTCAACTGCGCTGGCGATATGCAGATGTCTATATGTTTTAGCTCCTTCTGCCACTCCTTTATGACTAACTTACTACATCCAGCAGGTCTTAGTAGGAAAAATATGTACACATCCAGTTAAAGCACTCAATAGGAAACAGACCAAATGTTTCTGAGGCATCGAACACAGTGCAGAAAGCCATTTCGTTATTTTCTTGCAGGCCGAGTCGTCAACTTGGAAAAGATTATACAAAATATATTGTTCATGATAGCTCTGCAACAGTAAGAGTCAGCAGGGTGCAACCACTTGTCCCGGAATAAGCAAAGCTATCCTGGGATAATACTAACACACTAAGTAGTGTGGGGCAGCTTAAGCCTTCCAAAATGTCACAAGGCTCACCCAAGTCAAAAGTTCTGAAACGAACAGAGCTTCAAAATGTGCACTTAGACTCATTTACTGTAAATCTTACATACCAAGATAGCTTCACATCAAGGTTTGTGTCTGTTGCTTTTAAGTGGGCCTGTGCCTGCAGGTACTGGACGATCGCTCCCGAGTGCAAGTACTATGAAAACAGCCTAGTCTAGAGCTCCACCTAGCCAAATAAAATGCACCCTAGGACGATCCAAACTCTAGGCTACCGACCACTACAACAAGCACCGTCAAAGCCAATAGGACTCGCCTTTGCAAACTATTGGCTTTTGCAATGGTGATTAGCCACGTTGCACAGTATGGCTAAAGTTTAAAAAAATAAAAACAAGCCTTTAATGCCCAGCCCGCATTATTTTGTCAGTGCACACACCATGTATGCACCTGCCAATAAAAATGTCATGGCTGCTTATTTTTTCCTTTTTAGTTACCCATACAAGTTGGATTTTTAAAGGAAAAATAAAATAAAAAACTTTTTTTAAAAGTGCAAAGGCATTTTTTTTTTTTTAAGTGGGTAGGAAGAGCGGAAGCAACGGGTGCAGAAGGAACATTAGACGAAGGCAGGAGGGAGATTCAGGGGGCGGCAAGGGAGACAGGGAAGCAACACTGGGAGGACGAGACAGGTTAAAGGACGCAGTAGCACATGGTTGGAGAAAATGACACTGAGCGAGTGGGGGGACAGCAACAAAGGGGGCAGAGAAGAACACGGGTGGGTGGAGCAATGGGGAGAAGCACGAGGGCAATAGCATCACAGAGTGCAAGAGGAGACAAGCACGCAAGGGAGACAGCTCAAAACACAAGCATTCTCATGGAGCGCTTAATATGAAAGAAAACAAGCATTTGCAATGCAATAAGTCTAGTATTTATTAGAGTTTGAGCTTTTGGCATTGTAAATGACAATGCCTTTTATTTAGGAGTTGTTTTTAAAACAGATAAAAGGCATTGTTATTTACAATGCCAATAGCATAAGCTCTCGCAAACGCAAGACATATTGCATTGTAAATGCATGCTATAAAAATTCAAAAGAGCGTTAGGAGAGAGAGTGTCCTGCCTGCAACAGCAGTCAGGACAAAGCTAATTGAGAAAATAGTGCTTGAAGGCTGTAATTAAAGCCTATGGAGCAACAACACACGTAACAGGGGGTGTCGCCATGGGAGGTTACAAAATGGGACAAGGCATTACTAAGGAGGGACTACTAAGCCTTTTGACCACTGAAAAGCCAGTTTACAGTGGACAATGACAAGCCAATTAAAAATGTGGGCGGAGCTTCAAGTCCCTACCTCAATACAGCATGCCTCGCAGAGCAGCGCATGCACTGCCCAGGCTCGACCTAAAAAGTAGTGCTTGAAATCAAGCAGTGGAAGAAGAGATGCCAGCCAATTAAGAGATGGCAGAGAGGTAATCAAGGTCCAGCCAACTGGAAGCCACTTTCACAATAGCATCAAAATAAAAGATTGATCATTAAAAGTACCATCCTTAATTTGCATCATTTTTACCTTACATACTCTTCAAGATAGTAGTTAAAATACAATTTGAAGGGTCAAAATGTGTAAGAGACACTGACCCGGGTTGCCATTAAATTCAAATTAGACTGAAGAAACCAACTCTGCTAAGCCAAAACGAACACATATTCAGAAGAAAGTACTGTCACTTTTCAAAAAGGTGATCTAACAATTTAGTAGACAGATCTATTGTATAAAAACCTATAGTCAAAGGTCAAAAAGTTAAAGCAACCGTTGTCACTAAATTCTGAACAAGGAGATAATGAAAGAGAAATAAAAACAAGGCAAATATTTCTCATCAAAAATAGAGAGAGCTATCCTTATATTATTAACAAAGCATGTTCCTATTGTTTGCATATCACATCACTCCTGCTTCCACGTCACCCACCATTCACTTCCAACCGAAATTTTAGTTGTAGAAGGCTGCATGACAGCTATGGTAAATATTAGAGACCCCGTGTGAGGAGAAGCAAAATGACATCACTGTAGACCCACAGGAGAGGCATCTGCATGCCACAATATTACAGACCCACCCACGAACACCGTGGACACCCCGTTACCTACTATACAGGTAGAATGATCATTAGGCTGGGGAATACACAGGGTGGTTAACTTTTAAAAGTCCCAACTTGGCATGTGTTAATATACGAGTATAACCTAACATTTGGCAGGCACTCTTAATTTAAATCTGATGTAGCTGATAGTTTAAGCAGGGGTCAACCTTAACTCCTATAAATCAGTCTCTACCCCTCCTTGTACATTAAAGTACATTAATCACACAGAATTTAACAACGAGCATTGCTAAAAAAGCTAGTGTGAAAAATGTTCTGACGAAGGTTGCTATTAACGTTCTGTTGGTGCTTATCCATACAAAACATAAGTGTCCTTACAAAGTGTAGAAACAAAAGGTTTTCAAGAGGGCAAATATATTCCAATGTGGTAGCCCTTCAAAGATTTCAATAATTAGCAATTACTTTTGGTTCACGCAACCCCGCTGTGTGACCATACATTATAGCCTGCTTCCGAGGGCTAAACCGGTCGTTAAAGGCCCTGAACCCCGGCTCGAGCATATAACGAGGGGGAGGGGCTTTAACAACCGGTATAGCCCGAGGAAGAAGGGCTAATGTACATATACAATGAAAGCACAGGTTGTTTAGAGTTAATCGGGGGAGGGACCACTGTTCAACAGCTAGACTAACAACGAAATAAAGGTTTTTGCAATGGCCAAAAACACCAATGTGGAAGAGGCAGTGGCTAACACTTAAACGTAACTATTCCCTGCAGTTCCTAAATACAAATACTCGCTAACTATGTCATACTAACAAAAGAAATAGGTTGCTAAAAGTGTTTCCTGGTAAGTAAACGTACACGACGTCCAGTACCCACACTATTCTAGCTTCTCTCGTTACAGCCAGTCTCAGTTTCACCACACTGATATTGCAGACGCATAATCTACCTTATAAATAAAAAGAATGGTTTCATCCTTTGGGCGTAAGGACTAAATCACCAATGAGATATGAAGTGTCCCTTAAGTTCCTGCTATTTTATTTAAATTCGACAGCAATTCAAAACTAAGGTTTTTTTTTCCCCATCGGACATATTTGTACGCATATCTGCACGGGAAGTGTTAACCTATCGCCCGCCTCGCTGCCCGTCGCAAGAGATTGTACATCTCTCTGAAATAAGCATCCTGTGGTCCACAAACTAAAAGGCCACTACGACAGGTCGGTGGCTGTAAATCTGCGGCTAAGTCTAACCTAGCTGTCACGGACTTTAGTCTTGACAGCATAAGTTCATCATTACATCCTTCTGTGAGCGATAAAATAAGCACCACTCAGTGCACTGGATATTATTAAGCATCCACGTGTGGAATGGCACTGGCGATTGATGGTTGGCTCTTCCTGCTGCTGCTTCCGCGTCACCCGCCATCCATTCCCAACCGAGATTTTAATTATAGAAAGCTGCATGACAGCCATAATTACTAATTATGAGACCCCAAGTGAGAAGTAACAAAATGACATCACTGTAAACCACACAGGGAGGCATATGAATGCCACGATGTTACAGACACACCCACGAACACCGAGGACGCCCCGTTACCTACTACACAGTTAACGTTAGGCCGGCACATACACAGGGTAGATAGCGGATTTAAAGGAAAATTGATTTTTTTTTTTACCGTTTGGATGCGGGGAAGGTGCACACTGCGGCGGATATAAGGCTGCGTTGACGGCGGTTGCTGTGTGCGTGATAAAAGACGCGCCCAGGCAGCAACAAGGACCGGTAAGAGGGTGGCTGAAAGACTGCACAGAGCGCGATGTGTCGCAGAGCAGCCAGAACTAAAACTAGTGGTGGGAGGTGCCGGAGGTGGAGCAGGCCTCATTGCAAATACGGCTGCGCGCCCGCATAGGACGACAGTACGATCTCGATATCACCCCTGGGGTACCAAATGAACATAGCGCCCCTGGGGTACCTGCATTTTTCTTAAGTAAATATGTGTCAGGGTAAAGTGGACGCTATTCGTACTGCTCTGTATCGCCCACCCAATGTTCTTTTGACCCACGCCCTCTGCTCCCGTTGTCTCGGTAGCCACACCTCTGGTCCCTGACGATCGAGACACGCCACCTGCCAAGCACGTTTGGATAGGCTCTCCCTTTTCTTGCCTGTGAGCTGCCTAGTGCAACCAGACGTTTTACATTCATCCTACGCTGTTCAAATGTGAGCTATGTTCTACAAACGTGAAGTGCTAGTTTTCTAATGTGTGGCTGTAGTCGACGCCATGTTGCGAAGCAAAACCAATTTGGAATCTGTTGAAGGTGGTGTAGTTACGTAAATGAAACCTGAGAGGGTCAGTCTGGCATATAGGGCAAATCAGGCAGTGCCCGATTGGCTGGGATTTACCTGTGGGTTTCTGATGTTTTGTTATGGGATGTCTCGTGTCGCTCTCGAGGCTGTGCACGCGTGCACTTGGGGGAAGCTCGAGGCCATACATAGTGCCATTATTGGCAACACACCCCACCCCCCAAAACAACAGAGCATGCATAATGATGAATAAATACACAACACAACTTGTTGCCCGGCGCAACAGAGGGCGCCAAGGTGGCCGGGGGAGGCATAAATACCCTCCCCGAATCCTCGGCGCGCCGGAAGTGACGCGCATCGCGCGCCAATGCAAGGGGGTGGGGACTCCTTTCTGAGTCCCAACACTGTTAGGGGGGGTGGTGCTAGTGCCCAAATGGCACTAAAGGGCCGCCCTTTTAGGATGGCCCCCTGCGTGTGCCGCGGGCAGCCGCATATCTTTAGAATTGTTATTTTTTTGAAGGGCTTATTCTCGTGCGTTGTAAATTGTTTTTCCGCATCTACTGTATATGTTTTATTGTGATTTGAAACGTGGAGCTTTCCTGATGTAGCCAGCGCACCGGTTAAGTTAGTTTTACTTGGCTGTCTGAGGTGTTGGCTGTGTCAGCAGTGGGCTCCGTTACTTTACCACTAAAAGGATTCATCACCAACCTTGATATCATTCGATTTTGTTGGTGAGTCCCGTATCTTCCATTACAACATTTGGCGACGAGGATGGCATCGGGATTTCTGAGGACTAGGCAAGAAAATTCAGAATATGAAAGGTGTGAATGTGTGTGTTGAATACGATACGATTTCGTGGGGGATCAGCAGGGACATTTCTTTCCACTCCGCCGGAGGTTAGCTCCTCTGGTTCCAGGGAACAGGTTCATGCTGCATCGTCTTGTGCAGGAACTTATGGCTGCCCGGTGCCTTTGAATGGGGTGCCATCCCGGCATGCACGGAATACCAAGCGGGAATGTTTTGTACCTGTGGGTTTCTGATGTTTTGTTATGGGATGTCTCATTTCGCTCTCGAGTTTGTGAACGCGAGCACTTGAGAGCGGCTCAGGGCATTGCATATCTTTAAAACTGTTATTATTTGAAGGGCTTATTCTCGTGCATTGTGAATTGTTTTTCACGCGCCTACTGTATATGTTTTAGTGTGATTTGAAATGTGGAGCTTTCCTGATGTAGCCAGCGCACCTGTTAAATCAGTTTTACCTGGCTGTCTGAGGTGTTGGCTGTGTCAGCTGTGGGCCCTGTTACTTTACCACTAAATAAAGGATTAATCACCAACCTGGATCTCATTCGATTTTATTGGTGGGGACCGTATTTTCCATTACAACAGCTGGTCTGCAGATAAGTGTGTGGGGCGGTTTCTTAAAAATTTGTGACCCTGTTTTATGGCCAGGTGGGCTGGTTCATACAGTTGATTTTCCTGATATTACCACAAACATTGAGTGCAGTAAACACAAATGTATGCAGTCTCCCAGACCTTGTAAAGCATGTCTTTACAAATTCAAAACACGCCTAATTTGCAAATGTGGGCCACAATTTTAGGTATTTGGTTCACCAATGGAGGCCATTTTTATTTTGGCGCCGGGGACTATCTTTTTCTCCCAGTCTGACCTTGAAAACGTATAAAATATGACTGACGTTTAGTTCGACAGGTGACTTCCTACCTTATCGAAACAGACGCAACATAGAGCTCAACCATATTGCATTATTCATTTGTGCAGAGATCTAAAGTTTTCTAGGGCCCTATGATATGCCTCCTGGGACAGGGTCGGACTAGGACAGAAAATAAGCCAGACACCAAAATAAAAGTTGCCCCTTTAGTAAATTAGAAAGCTAAAAAAATGTGGCTTGAGTTTGCTAATTGGGGCCGTTATGAACTTGTAAAGATACACTGTGTAAGTGCTTTGCAAGGTAAGGAAGATTGCGTTGATTTGAGAGTGCTGCAGGCGATGCTTGTTTTAATACCAGGGAAATCAACAGTAAAAACAGGCCCACAAACAGCCCAAAAAAGGCCCACACATGGACTTGTCAGACGAGCCCATCGGACACCGGCTTATTGCCCTATAGGCTGATCTGAACCAGTCCTGGGGCTTCTAGTCCTGGCTTTGAAACAAAATAAATGCAGCGAAAATACCAGAATTGGGTCAGCTACTCAGTTATGGAAATGGAAAATATAAGAAATTGGTTTACTGGTTGAGGCGGGTGTAAACCTACTCCAGCCGCAACCACAATCCTTGTCAGGGTGAAGTCACAAGCAAGTCCAAATTAACCTGTGCTCAATTCTCTGGTAGCTTGGCACAAATCAGTCTGGCTTAACGTTGAGGCAATGTGTAAAGTAGTTATACAGCACTTCAAACAGTAATAAAATGAAAACCAAGAAGAGTCCCACAACTAAATAGTGTGAAAAGTGCAAAATATTGTAAGTTTTAATAAACAATTTGCACAAGAACAACAAAATTCCAATCAGGAGAACCAGAGATATGCAGATTTAAAGATTTCAGTGAATATAGCACCAAAAAGCACAAAGTGCCAACTGTTGTTATGTGGTCGCGCCGGACCGGGACAATATCACAAGTTCAGGCTGGCCGCGATGGAGCGTGGGCCGTCTACAGAGACCCAGTTAGGCCAGCTGAACAAGAGTACCTTACATCCTAGTTGCAGAGCAATGCTAAGGCCTCGTGCTGAGATGTGCTTTCCTGCGTCGAGAAAACATCGACGTGGAACTTGCGATGTGAGATCCTGCACCAAGATATGTTGCACAGCGAAGGCAGCAACCATTGACAGGAGCTTGCGATGCGAGGTCCAATGTCATCATCAAGGACGCCGCTGGGGCTCACGAAGACTTGCGTAGCGAATTATTGTTGCTGAGAACGAGGTGTGCAGCGATGGGCCAGTACTGGTGAAGTCGCTGGGGTTCGCAAGGACTTGCATCGAGATGCACCACGTAAAGCTAGGTCGGTTGTCGGCGTCGAGATGTGTCGCACTGGGACTGGCTGGCGGAGCCATCGAGGCGATGCATGGTCCTGTGTCGGAATTGCGAGGCACTGGGCCTGTTGTCGGTGTACGGATACATCGCGCTGGATCAAGCTTGCAGAGTGTACTAAGTAAAGAAGTCCAGATCGTAGACAAGGTGGTAGGTTCCAAGATGTAATTTATTGTATCAAATTCCAGGTAAGTAGATCGATGGTAGATTGTAGTAAGATGGTAAATACTAGTAATAGCTGTAATAGCCCCACCAGGAGTAGCCTCCCTCTGCTCAGCCTCTCATCTTCAACTGACACGCTCACCAAGCCCAAACACCAACATTCCTTGACATCATACAACATTCTCCAGTCAATCAGGCTGAACAGAAGGGAGATTATTGGTGTAGAGAAAGAAGACAAGAAATCACACTATAACATATCCTCTTTCTTTACATCAACAAAAGAAAAAGAAAAGAATATGAAACAGGGTAAAAGATAGCAAGGAGTACTATCTTAAACGTAATAATGCATGTTAAGAAAATGCAATAATGCAATAACATAAAAATGCAATGCAATAATATAACAGCATTAAATGCATAATGCAATAGCATAAAAATACAATGCAATAATAAAACAGCATAGAATGCAATAATACAATAACAAGAAAATTGCAGCAAAACAATGGCACGCACACCATCCCCATTTCTCTTCAAAGGAAGGGAAAACCGAGAAAACAAAACATATGCCAAGTAATGCGCACACCTGAAGGGACAAACAGTCTCAGGCAAAGCAATAAAGCAAGAAAAGCAAAGCACGTACAACACTCGTACGCCTGACCTCTCAGGCACCCCTACACTCCGAAGATCCCATCAACGGCAACACAAGAATAGGTGGACAAGCAAGAGCCGTGAAATAAACAGCGAACCAGCACTGGAAAAAAACTGACAGGACCAAAACAGGAACATAGAAAAGTACATACGTGACAAATGGTACTCAACAAGAAGACAGCAGGAGATGTACAGGGATACACTCACCCATGAAAAGTACAGGGATACACTCACCCATGAGACGGAGAAAAATGTAAAGGGATACACTCACCCATGAAAACAGCATAAAATAAGGTGGGATACACTCACCCACAACCCATGAAAAGTACAGGGATACACTCACCCATGAAACAGAGAAAAATGTAAAGGGATAAACTCACCCATGAAAACAGCATAAAATAAGGTGGGATACACTCACCCACAAAACAGAATGAAGAGAACTGGGATGCACTCACCCAAGAAAACATCATAAGAAGTAATGGGATACACTCACCCATGGAAACAGAAACAAAGTGAACTGGGATGTGCTCCCACAACCTCCACGTAATAGGAGAACAAAACACACCTCCCTATTAATTAAAAAAAAAAGGCAAAGCATAACACAATATGGCAGCACATACTAAGTTTGCATGACAGACAGCAACCAAAATAAAAGGTAAGTTTGCAAAATACCCAGCAGCAGCGTGGAAAAGTAACTTAACAAAATGGTCAAAAGCACACCCAATTGGAACATGGCATACAAGGTGGTAATATAAGAATAGTGTGCAATAAGAAATGGCAGCAATAAAAAACAAGAACTATATAATAAAAAAAAAAATGGCAAACAACAATGTCATTGATGAAGAATTGAAGAGTGGGAACAAAAAAAACAGTGGACGAATCAAAGTTTAAAATTATATCCCACATGTGAGACAATATGATGCCAATGGTAGATAAAGGTCAATAATTTCCACACGCAGTTGAAAAAAAAATTACGTTGTTCACTTTAAAACACCGGGTGTAATGTTTTGCTGGAACTTAGAGCAGTGTGCCAGATTAATTAAAGTCTCTCAAACAATCTCAGAGATTCGACGTAAAGCAGTGTGCAGGATAAAATAAAGTTTCTCAAGACAATCTCACCAAAGAATCTCACCAATTCCTCGTAAAGCACGGCTCCGTGTGATTGATGAAAGGCATGAGAGTAAAGTAAGAGTGCGCGCGATGGGCTCGTGAAATTTGAATGGCAGCAGTTCAAAAACAGCAGTTTAACAGCCATGGTGCAGGGTTGAGCACTTAAGGCAACGAAAAAACAGCAAAAAATAAAGTGCGCCCAGTGATAGGACAACACATAGACGCTGACCCCAAAATGCGCAAATGCTCACCACAAATGCCGCTCCTTATATACAAGTTGGTGTGCCAGAACCTCTTAAAGAGTCCCTCTAGTGAAGTTCTTAGGCCCACAGGCGGTACCGCATTCGTGAAGAGAAGTGGGAGTGAAAATGCAGGTTCCTCAATAATAGACAAGTCTCATTCAAGACACAGCTGGGTGCCCTTACTGTAGGGAGTGAACGCCTTAATCTGGCAGCAGGCAGGCTCCTCAGCAATGGTGACAGCAGGCTCCAAGTAATGAAATGACAACCACTAAGGCTGCAGGTTGTCAAGAAGTGCAAGACACTGTAGTTGAAGGTTAGGCACCCAAAATTAGACTTAGTAGCAGGAAACTCACCATGCTTGAAAGAAGGAGAATCTGGCACGCCTGAGTTGGAGGCTGACCGGTGTCAAGGTCACTGGTGGGGCTGGGGCTGCCAGTTCCTTTAAGTATATTCACGTAGAAGCTTGAAACAGGATTTCCGTATGTTGCAGTTGCTATGATTGCAGTTTCAATGTTCCTTGTAGAAGAAAATTCAAAATTTGTAGGTTCAAGAGTCCAATCGTCGCCAAAATGTACTAGGTAAAGAAGTCCAAATGAAGGCAAAGTGATAAGTTCCAAGGATGGAGTTTATTATATCCAGTTCCAGGTAAGTAGAAAGGGTAGGTAAGATGGTAATCAGTAGTAGCCCCACCAGGAGCAGCCTCTGAACTGAAATGATGCCACTGTGCCGATGCAGTAGGAGAACCCAATAAATGTGTAATGCCCAATTACACATCCAAATTTGAAGTAGCGCATCAGGACAAACATGAATACAGCATCAGGTAGTAGGAAGGAAATAAAATAAACGCCCCAGACAAGCTGTCAAGATGGGAAAGAGTCTGGTAGTTGAAAGTCAGAAACCTTAGGTAGACTTTGAAGCATAAAACACAGCTGTCAAGTACAAGCAGGACACACTCACCAGGCTTGAGAGAATTAGAATCTGGCAAGTAGATAAGATGGTAATCAGTAGTAGCTGTAATAGCCCCACCAGGAGCAGCCTCCCTCTGCTCAGCCTCTCATCTTCAACTGACACTCTCACCAAGCCCACACACCAACATTCCGTGACATCATACAACATTCTCCAGTCAATCAGGCTGAACAGAAGGGAGATTATTGGTGTAAAGAAAGAAGACAAGAAATCACACTATAACACAGAGCTGTCAAGGCGATGCACGGTCCTGTGTCGAAGATGCGTGACGCAGAGAAGCCTGTTTTGTCCCTGTGGCTTGAGAACAGCTCAGCCGACTTACCCTTGTAGATCTTGGAGTCCTGGGACACACAGGCAGGCTGCTTTCAGCAGGGCAGGTCACAGCAGAAGAGTCTTGGTGCAGCAACAGCTGTCCTTGGACAGTAAAGCATGTCAGCAGTGCAGACTTCACAGATGGACTGTCCTTCCTGGCATAGTCCACAGCTCGAGAAGTGATCTGAAGAGTTAGTTTCTGAGGTCCAATATTTATACCTGGTGCCTTCTTTGAAGTGGGAGAAACTTCTAGAGAATTTTCTTTGAAATGCTCGGGTTTCCTGCCTCCCCTGCCCTGGCTCCAGACTAACTAGAGGGGGTAAGCAATCCTTTCTGTGAAGGCAGGACACAGCCTTTTCAGTAGTAAGTGGGGCTGTGCCCAGCTCCGCCTCCCCATCCTGCCATTGATGGCCCATCCATGCACGCCTGAGCTCTCTATTGTGTGTGGCCGTCGGGAGGAACACAGAAAGACCAACTGCCAACTACAACTAGTCATGTGACCCAGAGATAGTCTGCAGGCACTAAATGGCTAAGGTAGGAAAATGACAACTTTCTAAAAGTGGCATTTTCAAAATTGTAATTCGAAATCAGACTTCACCATAATATAAGATTTTTCAGCCAGAGATACAAAACATGAACTGTTTATCTGTTCCCATTTGGAAGTTATCCTTGTTAAATATAATAAGGTAACTCCAATGTTATCCTAGGGGAGAGGTAGGTCTTACATGACTGAAAAACGAATTTAAGAGTTTTTCACTATCCGGACATGTAAAACATAAAGATACATGTCCTACTTTTTAAATATATTGCACCCTGCCCTGTGTTCTGTTTACCATAGGTGTGACTTATATGTATTAAAAAGGAAGGTTTAGGCCTAGCAAAAGGTTGACTTTGCCAGGTCTAAATGGTAGTTGAAAACTACATGCACAGGCTGCAATGGCAAGCCTAAGACATGTTTGCAAGGCTACGTAAGTGGGTGGCACGGCAAGTGCTGCAGGCCTACTAATAGCATTTAATTTACAGGCCCCAAGTATGTCATACCACTTGACTAGGGACTTATAAGTAAATTAAATATGCAAATTGTGGATAAGCCAATGTTACCATGTTTTAGGAAGTGAGCAAACACACTTAAGCACTGTCAGCAGTGCTGAAGTGCAGAGAGTCCTAAGGGGCAACAAAATGAGTTCAGAAAATATGGAGGAGTAAGGCAAAACATTTGAGGGAAGATTACCCTAAGGCTGATCGGTCTAACAGAAAACTTGAGAGGTCTGTCAGTAAACATTAGAGCAAAAAGACAGAGCTCTGAAGTTTCCCATCTTCATACTGTGAGTAGCTTATCCAGTAAAGGTGTTTTATATTTGCATACTTGAATTTGCATTCTTTTTTTATCCTATTATAAGGTCAGGACTACAAGTACCAGAGTGCAGAAAACCTGGACTGGATGAGCTACTCACAAATGGACCTGGGAAACTGGAGAGCGCAGCAAAAAAAATACCTACAGAAGTACAGGTTAATGTCTGATTTATGGTGACACTGACCTCAGAATATAAACCAGTAGTCTTCAAATTTTTTAGTGCCGGGCCCACACCTCTTTTTAAAAATAAATAAATATTGGTGGTTCCCATAGTGACAAACATATTTTTTTCTTAATTATACTATACAATTACCAGATCTAAACATATTAAACATTGCACTTATGTTATACCTTTTAAAAATGCAATCAAATACATAATTTCCAATACACTATGGGCAGCATGGTCTCCCTAAACTGAAAAAATATGTATAGTGTGATCCTGTATGATAAATGGGGGGAAGACTTTGCAAGTAATTTGAACCCCCCAACCCACTCCCACCGACTATTACTCCCAGGCAGGACATGAATAACAAAAGATTCTACTGATGGCTTAATGCCACTGTTGTTTTCACTAAAACCTATCGCTGTTTTCAGCATGATGCCCCTCTTGGGCAGTTCCTGGTTCCCAGTCCCCAAGATCAATTCAAGCACCCCAGGGTAGGCCCGCACCCCAGTTTGAAGACCTGGTTCTAACACATACCTTTAAATTATGTACATAATCAATTGGTGCTTAAGATTAACCAAGAGAATAACATTAGCTGCCCATATGTACAATAAGCACAGACACATACATACACATATGGTGCAAAACAGAAGTAATTCATAACGTCTGTAGGGAGGTAGTACATAAAGTGGAATACGTACAGCCAACTATTCAACTTTGTTTGTTGGGTGTGGTACACCATAATAAGTCTACACAGGCAATATCCAAAGCGGTGGAGCTTAGATTGGTAGTAGAAAAGAGAATAAATACATTATAATGGAAGAACAGAAAGGTACCAGAATATAACATTTGGGAAGCAGATATGATTAGATGGCTGTCTGCAGAATGAGAAGTGTGGAAGAGATTGCAATAGTTGAGCAGGGCTCAAGTTAGATTTATGGTGTGAGAAGTGATATTGACGGAACTGAAATGTCAGGATGAACCTAATTAGAATGTTCAGCAATAATTTGAGACACACGAATGCTGAGAAACTCACTGGACATTTTTTTGAGGCTACCTAATACAAAATGAGCTTGAATGTGTGCAAAAAACATGGAGTTGGTGGGTAGATGAGCTTGCAGAGGCAATGTTTAATGTTTCAATAATAGCACAATAGGACATTGGGTACCTAAAGGGGAAGGTGTGCGGGTTTTAGCAAATGCTTGTTATGATATAAATGTTGGATAGAAGCTATTGGAGATGGCCAACCTTTGCTTGGTATGCTCCAAATTTTTGCCTGCATTTCTAAACACGTTTTTGTTGACCATAGGTCTCTGTGCACTCTACCCCTGCCAACCAGAGGTAAAGTTCTTGTGCTTTCCCTTCTTAACATAGGTAAATTGGCATACACCTAATGTGCACATTTAATTTACTTAACATTTCGTAGTATATAGTACTCATGTACTTAGGGCCTGTAAATTAAGTGCTACAAATGAACTACAGCACTTATTGTGAAACCTACTGACGTATCACTGTAAGCCAGGTTTACAGGCCTGCCCATGCAGCCTATGTGTGTAGGTTTTAAACTGTCATTTCGATCTGGCAAAATAGACCTTTTGCTAGGTCTAAACCTTCCTTTTTGATACTTGTAAGTCACCCCTAAGGTGCCCACACGGCAGAGTGCATGGCATTTAAAAAGTGGGGCATATATATTTAGTGTTTTACATGTCCTAACAGTGAAAAAACCTCCAAAGACATTTTTCACCGTAGCAGGACTAACCCTCCTGTAGGAAAACACTGGGATACATTATCCAATCTTTCTTTATTTCGGTCCGTGGACCATAAAAGAACAGTACAAAAACATACGATATATAAAAACAGATTAAAACTATTAAAACCCAGATAAAACCATGATAAAATTAATACAAGGGCGGTTGAAAAAGTCAATCGGCATTTAGTCCATTACTGGTTCCTAAAAAAAACCTTGCGCGCCCACCACATAAAAGATAAAAAACGAGATACAGCGTAAACAGTTGGCAATTGAGTATCGGCGCGTTTCTAATTTCGGCGCCCGCATGTTATGACACGTCCAAGTGTGCGGGCCAGAATCCTGTTTTCCCGCGAAAGCACCGACAATTTAATCTGGCACATCCCGAGCATCGAGGCGCAAGCCAGAGGACTCCGATACAATAGGTATGAACGCGGGCAGGACCCTTGATGGTGTAAGTATACGGGACAGGCAGCATCGAAACCTACAATACAGGTATGGCTTGATCGATCCAAACCACGAGGCAATGCATTCATGGCATTTTTTATGCTGCTCTGTTTTTTTCTCTCTCCTACGCCGGTCACTGTTTCCTATGGGGCATGTTTTGAATACCAACAGAGTTTGACTAAAGGGCTACCCCTCAGATCCTGGAGTCCTCAGTGATGTACATACTCTCCCAAAGAGGGGTAAGGGAGAAAGTTGCGCATGAAATGTATGAATGAATAACTATATCGATTGATTTTAGCATGGTGTGGTTTGTTTGGAGTGACACTAGAGTGATTTTCTTACGTGACCACGCACGCACAGGAGTGTGAATACCGACAGATTGCGATCTTTATCGCCACATCACTATATATACACCACCTGGTTGCGTGGGTATTGATATATACTACTGGAAACACATACTATTTAGGTATGTTGAGTGATGTCACCGGCACACCCTATCGTCCTGACAGCATGGGTGTAACCACAGGTACATCACACATGGGAAGTGTTGAGTTTATACTATAATGTTATACTATGATCTCCTCTTTTTCTTTTACTTACAGATGGAGTAAAGAAATTACTAAAGACAATTTGGTCGGTTTTTTAAGGAGCAGCTTTCTGCCCTTAAGATATGAATGTAGAATAGGGAATTCCCTCTCTCACTCTAACCAGGGAGGATATCCCTCGTTTGCCCTGATGAAAGTCCAGGACCCTTTGTGCCAACTAAGGACTGAAACATGTTGGCACTAGGGTCATAGGACCATAAAAATCAAATTGACCCCCCCTTGTTGAGCATTTTAATATCCCTAGCAGATCCACGAATAAAGGGATACCGGGATCTGTTTGCGGATTTTTAATCTTTAAACTCCCACTGGCTATTTTTCATCAAGAGCTCCCTGAAATACGGTCGAGCCCACCCTGACGTATAGGGGTCAGGGTGACCCGATGATGAAGCATGACACCACTAGGGTGTGTGAGGGTAGTATAAACAAAAGGAAGTGTTTCCTTCCCCACTCTCTAGTGGGTAACAACTAATTGCTTCATATAGGGTCTTCCCATATCTAACCGTCCAGGGTTAAGTATAAGAATTAGTGAACATTTTTGTGGAATACAATTGAGTATTATACTTCAGGAATCTAAAAGTTTCTTCACAAGGCCTTGTACCCAGGTTCCTACACAGTTGTACCAGCCATCTTTGTCTGATTTTTTATATCCCAGACAAAAAAAAGAAACATGGAGTTAAGTCTCCTCTTCCATACTGCATGCAGGGCACCCCAAAGCAGAGCTGCCGGTCTATTTGTTTGAAAATGCAAGCAGAGGGAGAGAACCGTGCCTGAACTGTACATAAAGTTTCCTAGCCAGGGCTGGTTGTATTTCATCTAGGCATGGCTCCAATTTATAGGTATCCTTTATGTTCAGAAATGTAACTGTGAGAGAACCGATGGCAGGATTTTCATGGAGTTGGGCAAGTTTACTCCCCCCTGTAGCTACTAACTAATTGTTTACGCGAGATTGTACTACAAGCTACCTCCGGATTACTCTAGAGACTGTCTCTACCTATGGTGTGAAAACCTTCCTTAATGTGTGCAAACCAGGCCAGTTTACCTATACAAGAGAATCCCAATATTTCTTGCAGCTCTGTCCTATATTTGGCCAGTTCAGGAGTCACCCATAATCGCCGCCAGAATATTAGGGGTCTACAACCAATTGCCTCTGCAATTGGGCTCACCCGTAGGTCCAAGCGTAGTGGGACAAGTGGGGAGCTCACTGGTAGGCCAAACAGCTGTCTAAAGAGATTATTCTCGGTCTTAATAATGTTCTTGGGAAGACAGTGCCCCCAGAGTTCGGCCCCATACATGACAGCACTCCTTAGTTGGATTTTATAGATCTCTATAACAGATCCTACTGGCTTATGAAAGGAATTTCTATGTAACTTTGCCAGCCCTCCCGTGGTCTGGGCTAGCTTAAGACTTGACTTGTCCATATGTGGCCCCCAATCCATTTTTTCTGTTAAGGTGATACTCAAAAACAGATACCCGCTCGAGTTGAATACCATTCAAATGCGGGTTAGGACGAGTTGTGTGAACAGGGTTAAAGACCATATATTTTGTTTTCTGTATATTGATCTCCAGCACCTTAGTTCTACAAAACTCGCCAAACCCATCCAAGATTCTGTGGATACCCATCGGTGATTTGGACAGCAGGAGGGTATCATCAGCAAACATCAGTGCTGGGATTAGCTTGTGTGCTAGCTTAGGAGCATCTATAGCCTTCAACCTACTCAATGTATCAACCAGTCCGTTAATATAAATACAAAACAGGGTGGGAGCCAGCACACAGCCCTGTCTGACTCCTCTATTTATTGGGATGGGCGGAGTGAGTTCCCCGTGCTTCCCATGCCTGATTTGTGCATAATTGCCCTCATGCAGTCTTCTTAACATATTCAGGAGATAATTGGGAATTCCAAGGTCACTTAATACCACCCAAAGGGCATCTCTTGGCACTAGGTCAAAAGCACTTATAAGATCCACAAAGACCAAGTGTAGACTACCACCTTCCAGATGCACCGTTTTCCAATAAAGGAGTTGGAGCCTAAATATTTGGTCTATGGTGGATGTTTTTTCCCTAAAACCAGCTTGTAGAGGACTCATGACTTTATGTTCCTCCAACCAGGCCTGTAAGCGATCCAATATGATCCTTGCAAAGATTTTTTGTGTTACGTCGATCAGACTGATTGGTCTATAGTTGATAGGCAATAATGGGGAACCTTTTTTTTTACACTGGAAGAATCTCGGCTCCAGCCCAAGTAGCGGGGAGTGCCATCCCTTGTAATATAGCGTTAAAGAGCACCCACAGATATGGTCCCCAGATGTTAGGCTCAGCACGGAAAAGATCCCCAGGTATCTTGTCCAGACCTGGGGCTTTACCAGGAGCTGTTTTTCTTACAGCACTGATAACTTCTGTCAGGGTCAACTCAGGGATCTCTGTATGGGGGTTTTGTGGTGGCTGAATTGCTGTGGTCTGGGTGCTAACCTCAGTCTCCAGCGGGGCGTAGAGGGCCTGAAAATGTTCTTTCCAACTATCAGCCGCTATATTGGGCTCTAGAGCCGCCTTTCCATTTCCACTACCTGTACTTACAATGTTCCAAAAGGCTTTCATATCCTTAACCTCTAGGGCCTGTTTCAGAGATGCCCATTGGTCCATTTACCATGATTTGTTTCCAAGTGCAATGGTGTCTTTATAAAAAGCCCTTGCAGTTCTGGTTTGGGTTCTACTCTTAGATTTTATGGCCTCTATCAGGGCCCTCTTCGCTTCCCGACAACTGCGGTTAAACTAGGACTGCTTAACCTTTTCCCATTATAACACTTTATAATTCTTAACTTCAATTTGGGAACAGCTAGAACAATGATTCAAGGTCTCATTTTGACAGTATTTTAAAATTCAACTTAATGGACAAGTCAGATTTTATAATACTATTTTAGAAATTACACTTTTAGAAAGTTGTCATTTCTCTGATTAAGTCAAACATGTTTTTTGCCAGTGTCCAATGTGAACTGACTGGTAATGGCTCTCCTGTGGTGTTATGTGTATTGCTATCAGACAGTGGACAAAAGGCTTGGATATGGAGAGATGCTTTTCTCCATTGAGCAGGATGGGCTGGGGCGGGGAGTTGTGACAGCCACTTCTGCTACGTTCTTCTCCGAGCAGCAATTTCAATCCAGCGGATCTTTACGGCAGCCTGTAGTCTTGCATCGGTGGAAGAATCCAAGCTCCAAAAAAGTGACTAATTCTTAAGGTAGAAATTTTTACCAGTCGAAGATACAAAACATATCCTGCCAACGAGGAACCTTCTCTTGATCTGAAATTCAGATTTCTCCTGCTCGGAGTTTCCCATCAAAAGTCAGTGGTCTAACGAGACCTCCTCCAGCGAATATCCGACAACCTGAAGCCCTCTTTGTCCACAGCCTGCTACCTTGCCCCAATGAGGATTTTTGACTTCCATTCCAGAGACTAAGTTTTAAGGCAGAACTTTTCACCGGGACGAACCTGGTCCCTTTTTCCAACCTGTGCTCAATCGCAGTTGGCCTCAACTTTTGACTTTGTCTCAGTGAAGCACAACCAGATGCTGCAGTTGGCACATAACAATTTTTGGCACTATTTTGATCAAACTTTAAAAATTCATAGCTATGATTCTACTCATTGGAATTTTGTTGTCATTTTATTTATTAAAATGTTCTCCATTTTTCTACATTGGTTTGGAGTTTTCTTGTGTTGTGTTTTCACTTTATTACTGTTTGAGTACTGCATAAATACTTACATATTGCCTCTAAGTTCAACCTGGCTGCTTTGTGCAAAGCTACCAGAGGTTTAAGGACAGATTAATTTAGTGACTTTTGCGATTCATCCTGACAAGGATTATGTTTACTAATTGAGTTGAGTTTTCAGCCACCCCCAACAAATATTCCAATCTCTTACTAAAGCCAATAAAATAAAGAAAAAAAGGAATAATTTCTACCAAGTTTCTCAGTACCATACGTGACTTGCTGCTCCAGTCTGGGTGTTTTCTTTGCATTCTCCGACTTCTCTTGTTTTATCATTATAAACGCAGGAGCACAAATCCTAGAATATATAAATAAAGCATTTGTTATCAAAACAACATTAAACATATGTTAGAATCTTTCTTTTACACTCCTCAAGCCACATAATGCAGCCATAACACCAACTAAAAAGCTCGCCACACATTGACCTGGGAAACCTACCAGTTAGAAGGCTCAATGCTTCTTATGGTTCACATTTACCTGGAATTTATTTTTGGAGCATCCGATCCTTAGTTCTGTCTGAAGGGTGTATATATATTCACTGAAAAAAACAAAGTTTACAGGGACATTATAGGTAGGAAATCAAATTTTAAAAAAACATTCGAAAATCAGTGAAAAACACAAAGGTTACAGAGACGTTATAGATAGGCTCAGGTTTCACTCGTACAAAACCAGAGAAATTCAGCCGTTATAGTTAGTGAGCTAAATATAACTTGCGCCACCGCAATGCAATGCTTATGACCTTACATATTGCATTACTCATGACATGGTCAGTGACGTAGCAAACACAAGGAGATGATGGGCGGAGCGCTGAAACTTTTCAGACACTCACCCCCAGTCACAGATCTGGGTTTAATCCATCATCATTCTTTACCTCACTTCGCCACCCAGTTCAGACCCAGCCATATGCAAATCAGTTTTGATCCTGTTCCTCATGGGAACAGTCCAGCCCGAACTGCCAAGCCAGGTCTTCCCTGGACCGGAAACAAGCATCCTGGGACCGGTTTCATCAGCCAGGCTAGCTTCAATCCAGTGGCAAAGTGAGCAAGGGACCCACGTCTGGGCATACCCTGCCAAATTAGGGCGAACAAAGCAAACACAAGGAGATGATGGACGGAGCGCTGAAACTTTTCAAACACTCACCCCCAGTCACAGATCTGGGTTTAATCCATCATCATTCTTTAGCTCACTTCGCCACCCCAGTTCAGACCCAGCCATATGCAAATCAGTCTTGACCCTGTTCCTCATGGGAACAGTCCAGCCCAAACTGCCAAGCCAAGTCTTCCCTGGACCAGAAACAAGCATCCTGGAACCGGTTTCGGTGTAACACCCCTCATCAGCCAGGCTAGCTTGAATCCAGTGGTAAAGTGAGCAAGGGACGTTGCAAGGGGGGCATTTGAGTGGGTGGTTTTACCCTTGGTAAAAGCAAACAGTGCAGCTTGCCTAGACTGAGCATGCGCAATGAGTATTCAATTTTGGCCAGGTGGTAGCCTGCCAGCCAGTAGGATAACCACTGAGGTTGCCCCACCAATTAATAAGACTTAAAGTCCTGTGCGCCAATTCCCCCAACCCCCGTTGCCAACCGCATCTAGGATAGTGCATCTCCTGGGTCCCCACATTAGATTGATTAGTAGGAAGTTAAGTAGTTTAAAGACTGGAGTGGGAACAACCAAAGGGAGATTAACAAAGTGGTACAATAGACGGGTCAGCATTACTATCTTGGCCAAAGTTGCCTGTCCTGCAACCGACAGGGGCTGGGTGACCCAAAACCCAATTTGAGATTTCAGCGGAGTGACCGAGGTTTTATGAGGTTACCATCTAACAAGTCTTTAGTGTTCCTCAATACCTGTATGCCTAAGTAGCAAGACGTCTGGGGGGGCCACCTGGATGTTGTAAGGTCCAAAGGGGAGATTATTCCTCCTCTCTGCAATATTTGTAAATGACAAAACATAGGAGTTGCAATAATTGATCCGGAGGCCTGACAAGTTGATGAACAACTAGAGTAATTTAGTTATGGGTGTCAGATCTTTATCAAGGTCACGTATGTATAAAATGATGTCATCACCGTACAGGAATATGACATGCATGGTGAGTCCCTAGGGGATCTCCCAGTCCAGGGCGGACTGCAAAATGTACTGTGCCAGAGGCTCCACCGCTAATACAAATAATAGTGGTGAAAGTGGGCATCCTTGTCTGGTGCCAGAGGACATTGTGTATTGTGATGAGATGTGTGACCCCATCTTAACCCGTGCAGTTGGGTTAGTGTACAACAGTCTAACCCAACGCACATGAGTAGGATGAATGTTCAACTTCGCTAAGGCAGAGAACATATATTCCCATCCAAGTGTGTCGAATGCTTGTTGTAGTTCCAGGGAGAGACAGCCTGCCGCCGGCCACGGTTGTATGACAGAAGCGCACATGGCTAAACCAAGCGTGCCACAATAACGCGGTCATAACAACAAATGCGTCTTAACCACGCATTCCTTTACCACGCTTGCCTTTACAACAAATTTTGTTGTAAAGGCATGATTGGTAAAGGTATATGCGTAGTAAACATTAATCCCGATCCTCCCCTCCCTGAGCCCTAAAACCCGGACCCATCCCTGCAGTCTACCCACACCAGCCCTAAAGACTACCCCAACCCCTCACCTTGATGCCTAAATCCCAGCCCAAAAAACTACCCCACCCTGAGCCCTAAAACCCGGGCCCCGGCCCCCCTGAGCCCTAAAACCACCCCAGCCCTAAAAACTGCCCCGAAATCTAAATAAAAGTAAAAAAAGTACTCACCAAGCTGCTATTCCATCCGCCGACTGCAGGAAGTCTCCAACACCCCTACGCTCACTCGCTGCAGTGCTAGACCGCCTTTACCACGCATATGCGTGGTTAAGGCAAGCATTGTTCCGCTTGTGTGGAAATGGCACGCGTGGCTCATCCTGCGTTGTAAGGGTCGTTTCCTGCTGCCCACAACTCACAAGCTGCATCCATGACCTAATATAAATGACGTATATCTATAGAGGTGTTGCGTCACAGGACAAATCCGCATTGGTCTGCATGTATCAGTTGTGGAATCAGAGGGAGTAGGCACCTCGTTAATACTTTACTCAATATTTTATATTCAGAGTTTAGCAAAGATAAAGGTCTATAAGAGAACATGTCTTCTGGGTTACGACTCAGCTTTAGGAGAGAGGTGACTAATGCCTGACTCATGGTGGGCGGTAAAGAACCAGCCTCAAACAATGCCTTATTAAGCCTTTCTAGTTGTGGTGCCAATCAAGAGGAAATGTGGCTTAAAATTCTATAGGTAGCCCATCTGAGCCAGGCATCTTATTACGGGCGAGCTCATCATTGGCATGCCGCAGTTCGCCTGGTGTGACTGGAGTACCCAAGGCCTCTCTGTCAGAAGCTAACAGTGTTAGAAATTGGGTTGTTAGTTGACTGGGGTGTAAGCCCTGATCAAGCAGCAACCACAATCCTAGTCAGGGTAAGGCACTAGCAAACCCCAAATTATCCTGTGCTAATCCTCTGGAAGCTTGGCACAGAACAGTCAGGCTTCATTTGAAGGCAATGTGTAAAGTACTTGAGCAACAGTAAAACAGTGAAAACGCCACACAAAAAGATCCCACACCAGGTTATAAAATAGAACTTAATTTAATGAACAAAATAAGACCAAAAAAAAAAAAAAATCAATTAGTAGAACTTGAATTATTACATTTAAAAGAATAAACTGTAAAATAGCGCTTCGAAGCAATAAGCACTTACCTGTGATATCTAGTCACGGTGGACCGGGACAAAGTCAAATGTTCAGGCCGATCACAATGGAGCACGGGCCGGATACTGGGACCTAGTGAGGTCTGCTGAACAAAAGTACCTTAATCGTGGTTGCATCAACGATGATGAGGGGTGAAGCTGAGACGACGTGTCAGTGCCGATCCACGCAGCGGCGGCAATGTGCCAGTCGCAATCCGTGCAGCAGCGGCGATACATCGGCTTCGATGAGCTGCACTGTGAAGGTTCGACGTCGTCGCCAAGGTGGCTGTCGATGGGGATGCGAAGACCTTACGCCGGGAAGACTGTCTCGCACTGGAGGTTCTGAAGGGGATGCGTCGGGTCCGATCCACGCAGCAGAGGCAATACGCTGGTTCTGGTCCACACAGCGGTGGCGATGCGTCTATGCTGATCCACGCAACAGAGGTGATGTGCCTGTTCTGAGCCACGCAAGAGTGGCGATGCACCAGTTCTACACAAGATGCGTGGATTCTGCTGGAGCAAACACCTTAGGCCTACTTCCAAGGGTCCAGAACTGGAGTGGCACCACTTGGCAAGGCAGATTCACTGATACCCCAGAGTCCTGGTGCAGAATCAGGGTAGTTGGAAGTCTTTTATGTCCCTGAGACGTCAGATCAGGAGGCCAACCAGCTAGCCCTTGGAGTCACTCTTGACTCAAGTGATGCATGTCCAGTCCTTCTCACCCAGACAGGGGAACAGCAGGCAGCAGGGCAGCACAGCAAGGCAGGAGTCCAGCAAAGCAGCAGTGCAGCAGAGTGGTAGTCCTTCAGCAGCAGAGCACCCCTTTTCCTGGCAGAGTCTTCACAGGTCCAGAAGTGTACTGAAGTGGTGGTGTCAGAGCCCCAGTACTTATACCCAGTTGTGCCTTTGAATTGGGGGAGACTTCAAAGACAGGCCTTTGAAGTGCACAGAGGTCCTCCCTTACTGCCCTGGCTCCAGACTCAGTACAGGGGGGTATGCAGCACTTTGTGTGGGGGCAGGACACAGCCTATTTAGGTGTAAGTGAGACTGGGTCCAGCTCTTCCCTCCCATCCTGTCAGGTTGTCTCATCGAGTTACACCTAAGCTCCCATTGTTTGTGGCTGTTTAGGGAGAATGCACAAAGCCCAGCTGTCACCCATCCCAGACGTGATCAGAGACAGGCAGCAGACACCTAATGGCTAAAGCAAAAAAATGCCAACTTTCTAAAAGTAAAAACAACAATTTATGGACAGAATGCAGAACAATGTCATACATTCACCCCAGTACAGAGATCTGGGCCTAAATCCATCGTTTTTTTTGCTCACCATGCCATTCCAGTATGAACCCAGCCATATGCAAATCAGTCTTGACCCTGTGCCCAATGGGAACAGTCCAGCCCGAATTGCCTGGCTAGGTCCTCCCTGGACTGGAAACAAGCATCCTAGGACCGGTTTCGGGGTTTCACCCCTCATCAGCACGGATAGCTTGACTCCAGTGGCATGGAGAGCACGGGACCCACGTCTGGGCATACCCGTCCCACTCGGGGTGACAAATGCAAAAACAGCAATTGATGGACAGAATGCAGAACAATGTCATACATTCACCCCAGTACAGAGATCTGGGCCTAAATCCATTGTTTTTTTGCTCACCATGCGATTCCAGTATGAACCCAGCCATATGCAAATCAGTCTTGACCCTGTGCCCAATGGGAACAGTCCAGCCCGAACTGCCTGGCTAGGTCCTCCCTCTACTGGAAACAAGCATCCTAGGACCGGTTTCGGGGTTTCACCCCTCATCATCCAGGATAGCTTGACTCCAGTGGCATGGAGAGCACGGGACCCACGTCTGGGCATACCCGTCCCACTCGGGGTGACAAATGCAAAAACAACAATTGATGGACAGAATGCAGAACAATGTCATACATTCACCCCAGTACAGAGATCTGGGCCTAAATCCATCGTTTTTTTGCTCACCATGCCATTCCAGTATGACCCCAGCCAGTTAAGAAGTCAAGGATGGGTGGGAAAGCTTTTTCGCACCTTACTCCTCTGTATTGGAATCAGCTTCCCACTCCACTGAGGCAATGTCCGGATCATCTCCAATTCAGAAGGCTTCTTAAAACTGTTCTGTTCTAGACGTTTCCGTGTCAGCTTACTCCCGCATTTCCGCAGCGCAGAGATACCCCTTCGGGGGTGATTCAGGCGCTATACAAAACTCATCAATAAATAAATATGCAAATCAGTCTTGACCCTTTGCCCAATGGGAACAGTCCAGCCCGAACTGCCTGGCCAGGTCCTCCCTGGACTGGAAACAAGCATCCTAGGACCGGTTTCGAGGTTTCACCGCTCATCAGCCAGGATAGCTTGACTCCAGTGGCATGGAGAGCACGGGACCCACGTCTGGGCATACCCGTCCCACTCGGGGTGACAAATGCAAAAACAACAATTGATGGACAGAATGCAGAACAATGTCATACATTCACCCCAGTACAGAGATCTGGGCCTAAATCCATCGTTGTTTTGCTCACCATACCATTCCAGTATGAACCCAGCCATATGCAAATCAGTCTTGACCCTGTGCCCAATGGGAACAGTCCAGCCCGAACTGCCTGGCCAGGTCCTCCCTGGACTGGAAACAAGCATCCTAGGACCGGTTTCGGGTTTCACCCTCATCAGCCAGGATAGCTTGACTCCAGTGGCATGGAGAGCACGGGACCCACGTCTGGGCATACCCGTCGCACTCGGGGTGACAAATGCAAAAACAACAATTGATGGACAGAATGCAGAACAATGTCATACATTCACCCCAGTACAGAGATCTGGGCCTAAATCCATCGTTTTGGATGGATTCAACCCAGATCTGTGACTGGGGGTGAGTGTCTGAAAAGTTTCAGTTCTCCGTCCAAAATCTCCTTGTGTTTGCTTTGTTCGCCCTTAGTTGGCAGGGTATGCCCAGATGTGGGTCCCTTGCTCATTTTGCTACTGGATTCAAGCTAGCCTGGCTGATGAGGGCTGTTAGCCCGTAACCGGTCCAGGGATGCTTGTTTCCGGTCCAGGGAAGACATGGCTTGGCAGTTCGGGCTGGACTGTTCCCATGAGGCACATGGTCAAGACTGATTTGCATATAGCTGTGTCTGAACTGGGGTGGCGAAGTGAGCTAAAGAACCATGATGGATTCAACCCAGATCTGGGACTGGGGGTGAGTGTCTGAAAAGTTTCAGCGCTCCGTCCAAAATCGCCTTGTGTTTGCTTTGTTCGCCCTTAGTTGGCAGGGTATGCCCAGACGTGGGTCCCTTGCTCACTTTGCCTCTGGATTCAAGTTAGCGTGGCTCATGAGAACCGTTCCCATGAGGCACAGGGTCAAGACTGATTTGCATATAGCTGTGTCTGAACTGGAGTGGCGAAGTGAGCTAAAGAACGATGATGGATTCAACCCAGATCTGTGACTGGGGGTGAGTGTCTGAAAAGTTTCAGCGTTCCGTCCAAAATCTCCTTGTGTTTACTTTCTAAAAGTGGCATTTTCAGAATTGCAATTTAAAATCCAACTTCACCATAAATTTGGATTTTAACTTGTGATTACAGAGACACCAAACTTAAAAAGTCTATCTCATCACAATTGGGAATTACACTTATAAAATTTAAAAAGGTAATCCCAATGTTATCGAATAGGAGAGATAGCCCTTGCAGTAGTGAGAAACAAATGTAAGAGTTTTTCACTTCCAGGACATGTAAAACCTAAAAGTACATGTCCTGCTTTTTAAATACATCGCCCCCTGCCCTCTGGTTTACCCAGGGCCTACCCTAGGGGTGACTTATATGTATTAAAAGGGAAGGCCTGCCAAGAGGTCTGACTTGCCAGGTCGAGATGGCAGTTTAAAACTGTACACACAGGCTCTGCAATGGCAGGCCTGAGCCATGTTTAAAGAGCTACTTATGTCGATGGCACAATCAGTGCTGCAGGCACACTAGTAGCATTTAATTCACAGGCCTTGGGCATATGTAGTGTACTTTAAAAAGGGACTTATAAGTAAATTAAATAGGCCAATTGTGGATAAGCCAATGTTACCACGTTTTACGGCGAAAGTACAAGCACTTGTCCACCAGTTAGCAGTGGTAAAGAGCACAGAGTCCTAAATCCAACAAAAATGAATTCAGCAAAAAGTGGAGGGGGAAGGGAAAACAGTGCAGAAAGGGCCATTACCAACAGACACCCTGAGTAAGTGTAATCCGGCGAGGAAGGACTTAATGTTAGAAGGGCTGGGGGCGTGGGGAAGCAATGAGTTGGTGTAATAGTCCCAAAAGGTCCCATTGATATCTAATTGAGTGGTTTTGTGGGTATTGGGGATGGGAGCACTGATAAGACAGGTGTAGGTGGCGGCTGCAGTTTGCTAATTTGTGCGAGCAGTGCACTGGCTTTATCGCCATCTGCATGTGGTTTCTGTGTGTAGGCTGCATAGTCAATAAGCCGCAGGAGCATGTATATTTAATTCTTGCCTCTTGCTAGCCCTCTACATGTGTATCGTGTTCCGCTGCTTCTCGCTCCAATGAGCCTAATTGGTTCTCAGTGCATCGAAGGTCATTAGGGACTGTTTTAGGGGCACCCACTATGATATTTAGAGAAACACCCCTCACCACCACTTTAAATGCTTTCCATTCTACCAGTGGGGAAGTTGTGGTATTAGCATTTTCTGCAAAGTATGTGTAGTGGCTAAGGTGTCCCGAACGCTATGTCCTCCAATAATTGACCACATTGAGTCAAAGTTAATGGTTTCTCTACTGAGAGATAATCCAAAACTGCCAGGGTTTGAGAACTGCATTTGGCAGTCGTCCTGATCAGTTAGATTCTGTGTTGAATTCTTACTCTGGATACCAGTCTCTGTAGATTTAAAATTATTCACAACTTCACTAGTCAATCAATTATTGGTACACAGTTATGATTGGTGCTGCTGTTTGTTTGCTATATAGGACTGCCAGGATAAAGCCTGTATGCTTTGGCTAAGGAGTTGGTTGTGTTTCAGAATATTGACACAAAATATTCTGCTACAACAATATCATAACAAGAATAGTGACAGTAAAAATTGTGAAGGTTAGTATATATTGGTAAATGTAGTGTCTCCTACTCTGAGTTTAAAAGCATTCTTATTTGAACTCGCTAAGGAAATGTCATTCACTGTGTTGTTACTGAAATCAAGTTATACAGATTGAATTTGATTAGTGCAATTCAAAATCTTGTTAACCAAGAACCCTTGCCTAATTATACTCTGGGATTTGCTAGAATAAAGCTTTTAGAAGGGCAGCCCTTATTTTCTAACACTTAGCATGCTTGTCTTCTTGTATTTTAGATGAACCACGGCAGGCGTGGTCATGGTACTGACATTCATTGTAGGCAAGTTCCCTATTATTGGCCCCTCATCCTTCATACTCAATTAAATCTGAGGTAGAGACAGAAAAGAGGTGATTTTTAATTAGCTTTTGCTTATCACTGATGCCCCTAAATCACCCTTACAACCTCTCCCATCTAGCATAAGAGCCTTAGCTTTTACCTTTCTTCCACTGAACCTGTAAACTTCTTTAGGTGCGTCTTTAAAAAGAAAATTAAAGTTGGAAATTTGCAACAACTACCACCAGAAGACTTCCTGCCCTCTGTCCTTTGGCCTGCTGGCATAACCTCACTACGTCTATACACATTGAGTACATTGCTTACATCGTTTTCATACTTCTGTTGCACTGCTATGGCATATGACCCAATTTTTACCCCATCAAAAACTGATGAGCAGTGCACCTGAAGTGTGAGGCTCCAACTCCAACTTCTCTCATCAAAGCCCGCTCCCTTGAGCATGACGTAGGCTGTCCTGTTATCAGTGTTTTTTGTGGATATCAGTGGTAGTTTCTCAGTGTTTTCCAAACATTTTAAAATTAGTGCTTATCAGTGTTTATTCAGTTGGATAACCCCCAAAATAGACAAAAACTGTGTTTTCCAGTGTTTACAAAATTTGTTTTTTGCATTGATTGTTACAAAGCACATATTTAATTCAAAGGAGAAGTAAATGCAGGTTATGTACTGTCTTCCCATTGGCAGTGTGCCCAATGGACATATGTTAGACTGTTTTAAGCATAGAAAGTCTGGGCTTTGCAGTCACACTAACATCTCATTACCCTCTCTCCCATCTCATCACCTCTCACACTCTCTCTGCCTGGTTACAGAACTATTGAAAGATTGAAAAAGTAACAGTGTTATATGCATTTTTTAAATAAACAGTTTCTGGACACAGCTGGGAGTCATTCATCTACTCTACTGAATATTATGATATTTTAAAGCTGGCCAACCCTGCCAGCAGCACAGTACATTGTGAAACCTCTAAAACGTTTAATAACGCCATATTAATTTGTAGCACTGCATTCTATGGCACCTGAAACTTAATGCTTTAATCATGCTCACCACTGCTTTGCTGCACTGTTTGCCTGGCTATATTAAAAGTGATGCTGCTGTTGTGATGACATTCATAGCTGCCAAGTGTCCCCATTGCAAATGTCCCGTTTGAAATCAGTTCTGGCCATTTAACATACATCACTTGTATTCTGGAAATTGAAATTGTGCTGTCTATTAACATTGTAACAATGGCCTCAAAATCACAGCAGTAAAGTGCAGTTCAGTAAAAAGCCAGGACTTGCTGAAGGTATCACACATAACAATGGGACACCCTTTCAACTATGAATTATGTTGATATGTGGAAAGTTTTGTGTCATCTTTTCACTACTATCCCATGTGCATGGTGGCAGCACTCTTTTCACAGGTACCTGTCACTACACCTTGTTAAATGTTTAAAGCCTGAGGTGTTTGGGAGGTTACCTGCTGACATAACTGACTTGTTAGAAAAGGAGATGGGTGTATCAAAGATTTTAACCCATTCTGCGTCTCTTGGTAAATGTACTTGTATATATTGACCAAGATTCTTATGAGTAAGCCAGTTCACTAACTTGTGAAATAATTCAACTCTGCCAAAATATCAAATATGATTTTAATATTCACAAATTATCTATAGTGCATATTATAATTATATCAGACCTAAAACATGCTTCTATCCATGCACCTTTATTACAAGCACACAAAACTGGAGAAAATAAAAGGAAGAAGAAACAGTATTTTAGTGACATCCATAAAAACAAAATACAAGCAGAATAATCTTAGACTGATCATTCTTGCTGTTACCTTGTATGACAAAGTTACATCGTGTTGGCTATTTCAGAAAGAAATATTGAGTAATTATTTCTCACTTTCCTTTATGCGAATGGCATTTTAGTTTGTGGTTGTACAGGTGTTTATATGTTTACACTGAGAGGGCTGTTTTCCTTTCGATGTAGTTTTATCAGTTATTATAGGTTTAATCTTAAAACAGGATTGCCTAAGCATTAGCAAGGCAGACTGACCAGGGACTAATACTCAAACAGATGCTTGATGGAAAATAAACTGCACGGCATGAGCAGCAAAGTTCAGTTCAAATCACACACCCCAGTATGTGCACCAGTTTTCATCCCTTCAAGAGCCAGTTAGAAATGCACGTCAGTCTTCACGACCCACTCTCTTGAGCACAAGCATTTGGACTTACCACAGACTTACATTGAGGGGATGTATAAGAACAGTCTGGACAGATGATCGAGGGAAAATTAAGTGCATATTTACAAGCACATTATTAGGTCCACTCCCCCACACAAGAGATATAAGACTGGTGTTTGCTGTCAAGTTCCTTTATTAGCACTCCGAGAAACTGCCAAACAACCAGACAGTGAAGCTGCTTCCTCAGACTGCTCCCCATCTCATTTTCCTACTCCAGCCTTCTACATTCCACGTGATCTCACCACATCCTATATGCTCTGCCCAAATGCATCTTATAACATCCCACCCATACTCAATATAGATTACTTTACAATCAACTGGACCAATACACTATGGTTGACTAATGAAGGGAAAAATTGGAAAGACATTGACAAAATAAGCTACAATATTGAAAGCCCGGACTAATAATGAATCTCACAACTGACAGATGATATGACTAAGTAGATAGCAACCACACAAAAGATATAGCACATGTGTAATGACAAAGGTAAGTCAAATGCAGCAATCAAACAGAGCACACTGCACATGTGCAATGACCAAGATAAGTCAAACATAGCAGGAATATAGGAATCCAGCCTGCAGTTGTTGTGACCAGGATCAAGGTACTTTGGCTCAGTGGGCTCTGTGTTGGCCTTGTACCCTGCCCGCGCTCCATCCCGAATGGCCTGAACTCTTGACTTTGTCCCGGTCCAGCACGACCAATTAACTCTTTGGGCGATACTTGTTTCGAAGCGCTATTTCCGCATTTAATCTTTAAAAATTCATATTTCAGCTTCTACACATTGGTTTTTTGTTGTTTTGGGCTTGTTTTATTTATAAAAATTAAGCTCTATTTTTCTTAACTGATGTGGAGTCTTTTTGTGGTGTTTTTGTACTGTAATACTGCCTGAAGTGTTGCCCAAATACTTTATACCTTGCCTCTTAATTTAAGCCTAATTACTCTGTGCCAAGCTACCAGAGGGTGAGCACAAGATAATTAAGGGTGTGTTGTGACTTACCCTGACTAGGATTGTGGTCCCTACTTGAACAGGGTGCATACCTCTGCCAGCTAGAGACCCAATTTCTTTCATCGTGGAACAGCCGTGAGGCTAGGACTTGAGTTTGTTCAGTGCTTTACAGTAATTTGGTGTACACTGTCCATTCACATCCAAGACCATTTTGATTTTTTGTAATTTCTTCCTGATTTACATTTGTTTTTACTTTTCCTCTACATCATGTCTCTGGCTTCGGGTTCCACAACATGAGCCATGAAATTTGAGCTGGCCGACTTGGAAACATACAAAGTGGTTCAGCTTAAAGCAAGGAGATGGGGGTTCCTGAAAACCACTGTGGGCGGGTCTGTGGAAACACATGTCTACACTGGGGAGGGACACACTTTTCACACTAGAGACTGGGGACCAAACCAAGTACACCTCCATGAAGACCATTTGATTGCCAAATTTGGCTGACTCCTGAGAAGTATCGCCAAAGATTCAGGGACAGCCAGAAGCTCTCCAGCCAATTCTGTGTAGACTTTGTTGATTACTTCAGTAAGGCACTGAATGGCTGGGTGAGGTGCAGCAAGGTTAGTGACTTCAATGGGTTGTACTATTTGATAATGAGAGAGCACATGCTCAGTATCTGTTTTCATGAGTTGTGTCAGCATCTAGTGGACAGTAAGCTGACTGACCCCAGGAAGCTTGCTGAGGAGGCAAACCTCTGGTCTAGCACCAGAGTGTAGAAAAAGGTATCTGGGCGGACTCCCACAAAGGTGGTCAGGGTTCCCACCAGAAGAAAGAGAGGGGAGGAAAACTTAAAAATAAGGAGCCCTCTTAAGGCCCCCAATGATAATTCCCAAGGGAGTAGTAGTGGTAACCAGACCCAGTCTGATCCAAAAAAGAAGGGGTTCTTTGACCATAAGACAGGGAGGTTTGTACCCCAATGTACTGAGTGCTACAAGTATGAGTACTCCGAGGGTGACTCCAAATGTCCCAAAAGGGCACATCTGTCCACTGGTGGGCAGATACCTGGGTTGGCGAGTGTAGTGCTTGGGGAGGAGTGTGGTCCCAGTTAGCTTGGGGGGACAGACAGAGGTGACCCTAGTGTCCCTGTGGGATAGAGAAATGGTGACAAAACACCACATGCCTGTGAATACTTCCAAGTACAGGCAGTGGGTCACCATTATTGGGCAACGGGTAGAGGCTCTGCAAGACACAGGAGCCAGCATGACAACTGTCAAGTGTCAACTGGTGTCTGCAGAGCAGGTCCGACTGAACACATTCCACAAAGTCATAGTCGCCGACAATTGAGAGAGCCATCTACTGATGACTCTGGTTCCCTTTGAGTGGGGGGAGACTCAGGTCCCTTAAAAATTGCTGTGAGCCCTGCCATGCCTGTTGATTGTCTGTTGGGCAATGACTTGGAGCACACTGCCTGGAGGCAGGGAGAGCTCAGGTCTCACTTGGAGATGATGGGATTGCATGAGTGGGTCTGTATGACCACATGGTCCATGGAAGGGAGTCAAGGGCGTCTGGAGCCTGGAACAATGGCCCAGATAGCTTCCAAGTGGTGGGGGTGGGAAACCAGCCCCTGAAATTCCAGCGGCGGATTTTGACGGGGTTCCTGAGGAGGAGGCCCCTGAGCCAAATGGGGAGGACATTGCCACCCTAGGTGACCCACCTGAGCTTGCTGGCTGGTATGTTAGGGGTAGGCCCACCAGGGAGGAATTCAGCAGAGTACAGAGTGAGTGTCCTGTTCTTGAGGGCTTGAGGCGGCAGGCCTCAGCCCATGTAGCAGGTGAAGCCTCTGGGGATCACCTCATCTACTGGGAGAATGATCTCCTTTATAGCGAGCCTAAGGCTCCTGGTTCTGGGGCAGCCTGTGTTATAGGACCGTCTTAATATGTTTGGCTCTTGATATACCCCTGGCAGGACATTTAGGGCAAGACAAAACATTCGCCAGGCTTGTCTCCCACTTTTATTGGCACAGAATAAAGACAGTTTCTGAAGTATTTTGCAGGGCCTGTCCTACCTGCCAGGCCAATGGGAAGTCAGGGAAAAAGCAGAAAGCTCCCCTGACCCCACTTCCAGTCATTGGCACCCCCTTTGAAAGGGTGGGCATCGATGTAATTGAACCTTGGGACCCCAAGACAGCCTTAGGCAACAGGTTTGTCCTGGTCTTGGTGGAACATGCCACACGCTACCCAGATCTTTACCTGCGTTGGGCTCCCCAAGGAGATAGTGTCTGACAGAGGCACTAACTTCATGTCTGCATGCATGAGGCCTCTGTGGGATGAGTGTGGTGTAATTTACAAGTTCACCACACCCTATCACCCCCCAAACTAATGGTCTGGTTGAAAGATTCAACAAGACTTTGAAGGGCATGATTATGGGCCTACCTGAGCCCATGAGGCGTAAGTGGGATGCTGTAGGAAAGTAGGATATGCTTTCATGGTTACCGCCACTTTTTGCTGGTGTCAGTATGTTTAGTTTCCGTAGTCTGACTGGGATCCTGCTAATCAGGACCCCAGTCACTGTGCTTTCTCCCTAAATTGACACGGTAAGTACTTCTGTACCTCCACAGTTTGCTACTGGTGTATCCTTATAAGTCCCTAGTATATGGTAGTTAGGTACTCAGGGCATAGGTACACCAGGGATCTCCCATGGGCTGCAGCATGTATTGTGCCACTCCTGAGAGACCACTCAAACTGTGACTACAGGCCTGCCATTGCAGGCTGTGTAGGTTGGTGCTAACAACACTCACAACAGATATAAGTTTTCATATATCTGAGGTCAATACACTTAAAACCTATAAGTCACCCCTAAGGCAGGCCTTTCAATCCTGAAGGCTGGGTGCTGGGTTGTAAGTGTGAGGGTGCCCCTGCATGAGCAGGAAACCCCTACAAACCCCTGAGTCGATTCCCCAGGCTTGGTAAGAGAGGCCAGCCATTTTGATACATATAGTGGCCATCCGTCACTACGCGATGGCTAACTATGTAGTGGATGTGCCGAACCTGGGTACGTTTGGTAACAAACCGTTACCGTTACCGGTATTGGAGGCATGATTCCATGCATTGAGGGGCTCCCCTGTACTCCCGGTAACAGCCTTTCAGCGTCTGCCAGCAAGCCAGTGCTGCTGCCGACCCCAGACATGATTCGGCCCTCCTGCTGATGACCCGAGCTCGAGCAAGGGAAGGTAGAACAATAGGTTTCCTGTCACAGGGAGGTCTGACCACCTCCTAGACAGGAATTCGTGTATTGGGCTAGGGTGGGGCGCTTGCCAGTGCCACCAGACTGCTTTGAATGGCACATTTGGTGACCTCCTTGCATACTCCAATTTGAGCCAGTTCAGGGAGCCCTTGGCTGCCGCTCTGGCACGAAACTAGACAAAGGACATGGGAGAATCCTCCTCTCTGTTCAGCGTCCCTCCTCTGGGAGGGGCCCCTTAGTTGTCCTAACCCCTTTCCTAGGGTATTTAAGGGCTTACCTGTGGGTGGGTCCTCAGATTCGTCGTGGAAAAAACTCAAGTCTGAAACCACATCACTCTTTGACCGCCTGGAAACTTGGACTTCGCCTTGAACCTAGACTGCATCAAGGAAGACTCCTGCTGATCCTGGTCTCGCTGTTCTGCAAGTCTTCTTCGTCATCTTTGTCTGTGCTTCTTCCAGATTCTTCAACAGACCTGTGTGCATCAAGGACACCCAAAGTATTCTCACTTGGAGTGAAGGAGTCTCCCCTATGCATCTGCAGGCACTGCAACAAAGCTGACCGGTCTGCTGCTCCGGACATCCCACGGACTTTGAAAGGCTCAGCAACACAGGTGGTGGTTCTGAAACTGCCTCGAGGCCTGACGTGTCCTCTCTGCAATTTTGAGGCCAGTATCCCTCGTCGGAACCGCTGGGACCAAACCCCTGAGCACCGTGTCAACTTGCCGTTGCCAAGGCTTGTTGGCTCTGTACTCCAGAGATCTTCGGGCTACAAGAAGCTCCAACCTCCAGCAAATCTTCCTGCCAAGTACAGCATCTTCACTGCATCCTCTGCACCGTGGGCCTTCCTTCTTGGTGAGCTGCTTGAGGTCCTCTTGTGACTCCTGTGCCCTCAGCCTGTGGGTCCTCTTGCGGGCCTTCTCCTGCTTCAGTGGCTCCCCTGCTTGCTTGGGGCCTGCTCTAATTCCCCTGCTTGTGGTGAGTCTATTGGACCTTTCTGGTCCCAACGTTGCTCCTTCTTTGCTTTACACACCTTTTGCAGCTGCCAAGGCTTGTTGGTGTTCCCACCTGACACCGACCCCCTGGCTCTTGATGTACGACGTGGGACAGCTTATGCAGGGCTCCTGGTCTTCCTCAGCATTGCCTGGTCCTCACCGCTGCAAGAACAAGGTCACCGGCATCACTTCTGAACCATCTGTCATTGGTGAGTATTGCTCTTCCGTGTCTCCTGGTCACCTCTGAGTGGCATAGACACTGTCCACTCTGCATACAGGTTCTTCTCTTCCGGAATCCACCCTTTGATTCCACCAGACTCTTGCACTGTCTTCTCCAGCGGCATCTTTCCTGAAGTCCTCCATTGTGGTATACGGCGGTTTCCAACGTCACTTCGCACCTATGTCCCCGGCCTCCCTCGTGTAGGTATCCTGGTTCCTGGGGTATCCACGGGTGGGGTGACTCTCCAACCTTCAGTCTTCCATGGGGTTTCTTCAGGGTCCACTTCGAAGGGTCCTTCTTCTGGAAAACTGCAACTACGATTTCTCAGTTGACTTCTATTGGACACGTGGCTGTGTTTCCACTCTGCACACAGCCTCCACGGGGTTCCTGGGTACTTACTATGGGTGGTTCATTAGGTCCCTGGCACCTCTGAGCCTCCTGGTCCAAGTCCCGACTTCGATCGCAGTTCAAATTCCATTTTGTTTGTATATGGTTTGGTCTCCCCCTGGAGACCACTGCATTTTGTGCTTACTTACCTGTTTGCAATGAAGTATTGTTGTGAATTTGTGTTTATATCTCCAGGTAGGAGATATACCAATGCGTTAGTGAGTGTTGTGTAATAAATAGACATATTTTTATATATACACTGTGTGGTTCTTTTTCGTTTAACCTACGCTAGGTTTGATCTAGTAAAATAAGCTGCTTAAAATTCCTTCAAGATAAGCCTGAAGGCTGCTCTCCACAGCTACCAATTTGAGAGCTTTTAAAGGTTATCAAAGATCACTAAAATCAACATAAGGGTTGCCTGCATTAGTGCAAGGTGCTTCACTTAAGAGTGCACCATATACTAACTCAGCCTCCTACAGACGTCTTCTTGACATGCCTTCTCTTTGCCTACAGGAAGGTGCCACAGAAAGGAGTAGGGTTCAGCCCCTTTGTGCTTCTTTATAGCCACTTTGTTAGGGGACCTCTGAGCATTGTCAAGGAGGGGTGGAAGAAAGCTCCTAAGAAGTCCCCCCAGGATATTGTGAGCTACATGCTGGCACTTTGCAATCAGATGCACCACTTCTGGAAGAAGGCCATAAGCAACCTAGAGCCCAGCCATGAAGTCATGAAACTTTGGTATGACCAGAAGGCTACTCTGGTGGAGTTTGAGTATGGCTAGAAAATTTGGGTCATGGAAGCAAAAGAGCCCAGGGCTCTCCAGCAATTGAACTTGCCCATACGAATTCAAGGAACGTAATGGGGAGACCTCCTACTTGGTAGCTCTCCAGACCCATAGAAACCCCCCCAGGACGCTTCATGTAAATAGACTGCAGCCTCACTTGGAGAGGTCCGAAGTGAGCATGCTCCTAGTGACAGATGAGGAGTGGAAGAGGAGAGTGAACCTCTCCCTGACTTATTTTCTGCACAGGAACACTATGGGTCAGTAGAGAGTGTCGGCCTCTCTTCCACCCTGACTCCAGAACAGCAGAGGAACTGTTACCAGTTGCTGGGATAGTTTGCCTCACTTTTCTCTCTCACCCCTGGACTCATACATCTGTGCGTCCATGATGGTGACACTGGGGACAGCCCCCCTGTAAAGAACAAAATGTACAGGTTTTTAGACAGGGTGGGAGCCAGTATCAAGAAGTTTCCAAGATGTTGCCCTTAGGGGGGTGATTGAGCCCCCGAACAGTCCCTGGTCTAGCCTTGTGGTGTTGGTACCCAAGGCTGGCCCACCAGGCTCCACACTAGAACTCCGGTTCTGCGTGGACTGCAGAGGACTCAACTTAGTCACCAGCACTGATGCACACCACATCCCCTGAGCTGATGAGCTCACTGACAGGGTTGGGTACTGCCAAGTTTCTCAGTATCTTTGATTAGATATCAGGGTAATGGCAGATTGCTCTGACTGAGGGGGGCAAAGAGAGGTCTACGTTTTCAACACCTGAGGGCCACTTCCAGTTTCGGAGGATGCCTTTTGGATTGAAAAATGCCCTTGCTACCTTCCAGAGGTTGGTTAACAGGGTCCTGGCTGGGAAGGAGGCCTTTTGTGCCACCTACCTAGATGACATTGCTGTTTATAGCTCCAGCCGGGAGGAACACCTGCATCACCTCCATGAGGTGCTTCATGCCCTGCAACAGGCAGGCCTGACAATTCAAAGCCAGTAAGTGCCAGATTGGGTAGGGTTCTGTGGTGTATTTGGGACACCTGGTAGGTTGGAGGCAAGGTGTACCCCCTCCAGGCCAAGATTGAAACCATCATGGTCTGGCAACCACCTAAAACCCACAGAGAAGTGAGGGCCTGCCTAGGCCTCACTGGCTATTACAGAAGATTAGTTAATGGCTTTGGCACCATTGTTGCTCCCTTAACTGAGCTGACTTCTAAGAAGCAGCCCAGATTAGTGATCTGAACAGAGGCTTGGTAGAAAGCCTTTGACACCCTCAAACACTTCTCCAAACAATTTATTGTGCCGACAGAAGATTCAGAGCATGGCACAGGGGCAGTCTTAATGCCGCTAAACGAAGAGGGTATAGACCAACCAGTAGCCTTCATTAGTAGGATGTTACTTCCACGGAATAGAGGTTAAGTGCAATTGAAAGAGAAGCTTTTACTGTGGTCTGGACACTGAAGAAGTTGAGACCATACTTGTTTGTAACTCACTACCTACTTCAGACAGACCACAGGCCCCTCATATGGCTCATGCAGATGAGGGGTGAAAATCCCAAACTGTTGAGGTAGTCCATCTCCCTACAGGGTATGGACTTTACGGTGGAACATCAGTAACGGCCGGCATGGCTCGTGGGTGTGGGGGGCGGTCGCGGGGTTGCGCAGGGAGGGAGGTCGCGGGGGGAGGGGGGTCAATAATAAAAAAATATATAATTTAAACCTACCTTTCTGCCGGCCCGGGTCCCGCGTCTTCACTGCTCCTGCTCTCCTGCCTCCGACAGCAACAGCCTCCCTCCCCTTCCCTAAGCCAATGACAATGCTCCAGTGGAGTGTTGTGATTGGTCAGGCGCCGCCCAGCCAGGGGTTGTAGGGGATGGCATGTTCTCCATGCAGGCTGCAATGCAGCCTGCATGGAGAAGTGCAGAGTGCGCATGACTGGTTTGGGCGGAACGAGAGGGCCGACCAAACAGTCTTTGCGCACTCAGGAGTGGGCAAGCCACTCCTGCCCTGCCCGGGCAGCTCTGCCCGCCTGCTATTCGCAAAGAAAAATAAAATGGTAATAACCAAAAGTTATTACCATTTTATGTTTTGGCTTTCTCGCACTGCAAGAAAGCAGTGAGGCGACGCTCATCCACCCTAGTGGAAGAGCCGCCCCTGTGGAACATCATAGATGATCAGACCACGCCAATGCTGATGGTCTCTCCAAGAATTTCCGCCTCAGTTAAGAGAACTTCCAAAAGGTTGAGTAGCTAGCAACACTTTCAGCTAGGGAGGACACATGTTAGACCTGACAGCCTTATAGTTGTTAGTCTTCTCCCCACCTTTTTGCTTACCTCCTCCAGTTTTCTGATCTAATTTCTGCTGGCTTTAGGACTCAGTGTACTTTACCACTGCTAACCAGTGCTAAAATGCTTGTGCTCTCTCTCCTAAACATGGTAATATTGGCTCATCCCCAATTGGCATATTTGATTTACTTAAAAAGTCCCTAGTAAGGTGCACTATATGTGCCCATGGCCTGTAAATTAAATGCTCCTAGTGGGCCTGCAGCACTTATTGTACCACCCACTTAAGTAGCCCTCTAACCATGGCTCAGGCCTGCCATTGCAGAGCCTGTATGTGTAGTTTGCACTGCCATTTCGACTTGGCAACATAAACCTCTTGCGAAGCTGAAACCTTCCCTTTTTAGGTCTCGCCTAGCGTTGCAGCGCGAATACGCTGCCATCACTTTGCGAGGCATGCAGTATACACTATAGTGTGGAAGCTTCGTGGAAGCTCCGCCCACTCTCCGGCCCATCTTCTTCATTGGCTTAGGTTATAAATGCTGCCTTCCGATTGGTTTTAAGCTTGTTAGTCCCTCCCCATGACAGCCATGTCAGTCATTTGTATCCTTCCATGGCTATTGGCCCCTTTACTGCACAGACTACTTTCTTCCCGTCCCTCCCTACCCCCCCCCCCCTCCCGCAGTCTGTGACTTCTTGGGGACCCCCTCCCGCGCACTCCTGGTCGTGCTCGTGCCTTCTCGCGCCCGCCCGCACTCCGGTTTTCAATACAATAGGTCTTGCGTAAATGCGAGTCCTATTGCATTGCCAATGCTCGTTTCCAGCCTGGGAGCCCTTTGCCGGCATTTTCAGCCCAAGCGCTATATGCTGACAGGCTAGAACTCCCTGTCTGCGGCGCCCTTGTACATTGACCTCGATGATGTGGCGGAGGAGCACCCGGAGTTGGTAGATTCAATCTGTGAGAACACCTGTCGCTACACCAGCCTGTTTGCTGATGCTGTGCAGGGGCTATTGCCAGAGTACAAGGAAAAGGAGGTGAGTGCGGCGGTAGTGCATTGTGTGGTGCAGCTTGTTTTGAACTTGGACTCGGGTGGTTGTGCAGAGCAGTGATGTGGACGGGTGTGATGGACATAATCACCATAGGCATGGCGGTCTTAACAGTTCCACTTATATGAATCCAGTTTGATCCACGATTTGACCCTCAAACTATAGTATATATCAAATACAATAAATAAAAATTGTAATTTAATTGTTAATAGAAAAATTACATTCCTGGAAAAATCCAGACCCTCCCCCCACCGTTAAACCCTGCCTCTTCTGTCTGTGCGGGACTATAGAAGACTAGTGCTCAGTCTTCTATACTGTTGTACTTTGACTGCTCTCACAAGTCGATCTAAGAATGCCAACTTAATTTTTCGCTTCCAAATACAATCCGAATTTCGTATGATTAAAAAAAAAAAAGTCTTATGCTATGTTGGGTACAGTTCTATTGGAGCTATGCGAGAGCAGTGTTTGCATTTTTCAGCAATTCGATCGACCTGTTATTTTTGTTCATCGGGTCTCACTGTGTGAAAAATGGGAGGGTGACAGGCTGCCTCCTGTCCCAAGCTCATAGCTAGCAGACTTCACCCAAGCACAATACCACTAGCAGCATGGGACAGTTAATCATCAGATATTCTCCAGGCCTTGCTCTGTTTGTAGTCACAGCCCAATTTGTCCTTCTCAGCATGTGCGCCACAGTGCTACCATTAAGGGTTAAAAGGATTTAAAGTCAAGATAAGAATATCATTATAGGACAGGTCACTACTAGACAGACGCCGAATCTTTGAGTTGGTATTGTGCACATACCATTAAATATACCAGTCTTTTACGTTCCTGCCTCTTTAGGACTTTTTTTTTTGTTGCAGATTTATATAGCGCAAATTCGACCTGTAGGTATTGGAGTGCTTTACATGAGCACCAGTTACGTTACACAAGGACACACATTCATATTTAGTAGGCACAGGGAGATTAAGTGATTTGCCCAGAATCACAGGATGTTGAGCCAACGCCGAGGCTCAAACCTGGTTTTCCAGGTCGCAGCTCTGACCGCAAGGCTGCAACCTTCTGCCTTTTTAATTGCAGGTGACTTCTCAGGCGAGTGTTATATTGTGCAAACAGGCACGGTTAATCTTGCTTTTTTGTACACTTTTAAACAAACCTGGCTGGACTTTTAGATAACGTGCACCCCATTGTTAAAACTATATTTTTAGGTGGAGCCTGAGTCAGGGCAAATGCGCTGCATAAGATCTCTGCATTTCACAGCAGCGATAACTCAAAATCAGCAAGTGACATTGTTTTTTCTTTGTTATGGAGCGTGATACATTGGGAGCTTCAGAATTCTTTAGATACAGAAACACGGGGCAGCAATTTTCTCTTCATATGTGAAGGACCTCAGGTTAGTCCCTAGAATGATTCAGGCAGTAAGGAGGTTCAGTGAGCCTGTGCATAGTAGCAGCATATTTATTTTTGAGTCCTGAAAGGAAAGGTTTCTGTGAGTTTGATTTTGCTGCCGTTTATGCTATTGGTAAGCAGGCATCTTCCACTGATAATTGTGCAATGTTTTCTAATTTCATTAATTGTGTACATCTATTCTGTATCACTAGGTGTACAAACACCCCTGTGTTTGTTCACTTTTGGACCTTATAATCATCACTGATAGCCAGAAAATGCAGCAGATAGTCTGTGAGGTTTGGCCGGTAGGTTTCTGAGAAGTTGTACTTTGTACCCCATATTTAATCCTTGGCACTGGGTACTGAGTAGTTGCCCTTGAACAGTGGTACACAGGGCTTGTGGTCTGTAACCATGTGGAATTCTTGACCGTAAAAGTAGAGGTGAAAAAAGCCCAACCCTACTAAATGGCCCAGGCCTCATTCTCTAACTGTGAATAGTTCTTCTCTGTGTCCATAAATGCTCAACTACAAATGCCAACACAACGAGATGATAGACGGAGTTCTGAAACTTTTCAGACACTCACCCCCAGTCACAGATCTGGGTTGAATCCATCATCATTAATTAGCTCACTTCGCCACCCCAGTTCAGACCCAGCTATATGCAAATCAGTCTTGACCTTGTGCCTCATGGGTACAGTCCAGCCCGAACTGCCAAGCCAGGTCTTCCCTGGACCGGAAACTAGCATCCTGGGCACTACAAATGCCAACAGGTCCCACTGTTTCTGCAGTACTTCTGCATCTATGCTTACCACACTAGCATACACTACCAGTTCTGTGTTGCCTGTTGGTCAAATGATCTCAGTGTGGCTGACTTGGTGGGTAGCAATACATTGTGTTCCATAAACCACTGCCAGGCTATCTCACCGTTAGTGAGGTTGTGAATGGGCAACGCCAATGGCTCTAACTTTCACTAATGCGAGACCGATTGCATTGCAAATGCTTGTTATACATATGAGTCACTCCTAAAGTAGGCCCTACACAATCCAGAGGGCAGGGTGTAATGTATTTAAGAGGTAGGACATGTACATCTACTTTTGACATATCCTGGTAGTGAAAAACTCTCAAATTCGTTTTTCACTACTGTAAGGCCTGCCTCTCTCTTAGGTTAACATTGGGATTACCTTATTACATTTTATAAGTGTAATTTCCAATTGTGATGAGATAGACTTTTTAAGTTTGGTGTCTCTGTAATCACAAGTTAAAATCCAAATTTATGGTGAAGTTGGATTTTAAATTGCAATTCTGAAAATGCCACTTTTAGAAAGTAAACACAAGGAGATTTTGGACGGAACGCTGAAACTTTTCAGACACTCACCCCCAGTCACAGATCTGGGTTGAATCCATCATCGTTCTTTAGCTCACTTCGCCACTCCAGTTCAGACACAGCTATATGCAAATCAGTCTTGACCCTGTGCCTCATGGGAACGGTTCTCATGATCCACGCTAACTTGAATCCAGAGGCAAAGTGAGCAAGGGACCCACGTCTGGGCATACCCTGCCAACTAAGGGCGAACAAAGCAAACACAAGGCGATTTTGGACGGAGCGCTGAAACTTTTCAGACACTCACCCCCAGTCCCAGATCTGGGTTGAATCCATCATGGTTCTTTAGCTCACTTCGCCACCCCAGTTCAGACACAGCTATATGCAAATCAGTCTTGACCATGTGCCTCATGGGAACAGTCCAGCCCGAACTGCCAAGCCATGTCTTCCCTGGAAAAGATAGATGTTTCAAGTTTGGTGTCTCTGGACTTGAAATTTAAAAACACAACTTACGGTAAAGTTGGATTTCAGATTGAAAGTCTAAAAATGGCACTTTTAAAAAGTTGGCATTTTCCTACTCTAAACATTCTGTGCCTTCTGCCTGTCTCCAATACAAGACTCGGGTGGGTGACAGCTGGGCTTTGTGCATTCCATCTAGACAGCCACATACAAAGGGAGCTTAGGTGTGCCTGATGGGCCATTAACATCCTGCTGGGTCATCCTTGGCAGAATGGGACGGAGAAGCTGACACTTGCACCTGAATGGCCTATCCCCACACATACCCCCCTGTGCATGCCCCCCTGTAGTGAGTCTGGAGCCAGGACAGGAAGGGCAGGGACTCTGTGCACTTCAAAGCTTTTTCTTTGAAGTCTCCCCCACTTCAAAGGCACAACTGGGTATATGTACTGGACCTCTGGCCACACCAACTCAGTACAATTCCGGACCTGTGACCACTCTGCCAGCCAGGAAGAGGTAGATCTGCTGTGCTGCTCAAGGACTGCCACTCTCCTGGAACTTCTGTTTGCTGAACTATTGCTTTGCTGTGTCGCCCTGCTGCCTGTTGCTCCTCTGCCTGGCTGAGAAGGACTGGACCTGTATCACTTGAGTCCAGAGTGACTCCAAAGGCTTTCTGACTTGCTCCTGTTGCCTAAGTCTCAGGGACACAAAAGACTTAGAACCCTCATGTTCCAACCCTTGGGCTCATCTGCTTGTGAGTCTGCCCTGCCAAGTGGTACCACCCCAGTCTTGAACCCTTGGAAGTGGATCTAGGGGTTTGCTCTTGTGGAACTGATACATCCTCTGCTGCTAGAGCAAAATCGACACATCGTTGCTGTTGCGGGAACTGGACCGGAGCATCGCACTCGAAACGTTGCATGGAGAAATTGGGCGCAACACCCCAACTGCATGGACATCACCAGCGAATCTTGTTGTTGCAACCAGGATCAAGGTACTTTGCCTCAGTGGGCCCTGCGTGGGTCCTGGATCCAGCCCACGCCCCATCACTGTCGGTCTGAACCCTTGACTTTGTCCCAGTCCAGCAATTAACTCTTTAGGCACCACTTGATTCGGAGAGCTATTTTTGCATTTAATGTTTAAAAATTCATATCTCGACTTCTACACATTGGACTTTTGTTATTTTGGTCTTGTCTTATTAATAAAATTACGCTCTATGTTTCTAAACTGGTATGGAGTCTTTTTGTGGTGTTTTCGCTTTGTTACTGCTCGAAGTGTTGCACAAATACTTTGCACATTGCCTCTTAAGTTAAGCCTGACTGCTCTGTGCCAGTCTACCAGAAGGTGAGCACAGGATAATTTAGGGTGTGTTGGGACCTACCCTGACTAGGATTGTGGTCCCTACTTAGACAGGGTGTATTCACTACTCCCACTCCAACCTGAGGAACAGGAGGGAATCTTTTAGACTTTAGAGAAATCAGATTTACTATTCCTACTCCTGCTTAAAGAGTAGTAGTAAAAATGTTAAATGTTGGAGGAATCAGATTTGCTATTACCACTCCAATGTAAGCAAAAGAATGGGAAAGGCATGAACTTTGGACTGGTTGGATTTACTATTCCAACTCCAATCCAAGCAACAGTAGGGAAAGTGCTGGACTTTGGAGGGGTCAAATTAACGTATTCCCACTCCTACATAGGCAAAAGTAGAGAAAGTGTTAGACCTTGAGGTGTCAGATTTACTATTCCCACTCCAACGTAAGCAAAAGTAGGGAAAGTATTGGACTTTGGATGAATTAGATTTGCTATTCTTTCTACAATGTAAGCAAAAGTAAGGAAAGTGTTGGAATTTGGAGGGGTCATATTTACTATTCCCACTCCAACGTTAGCAAAAGTGGAGAAAGTGGGAACTTTGAGGGGGTTAGATTTACTATTGCCACCCCAACAGTAGCAAAAGTAGGAAAGGTGTTGGACTTTGGAGGGGTCAAATTTACTATTCCAACTCCAAAGCATGCAAAAGCAGGGAAAGTGTTGGGCTTTGGGGGGGTGGGGGTCGGATTTACTATTCCCACTCTAAGCAACATTAGGAAAAATGCTAGAATTTGGATGGGTCAGATTTACTATGCTCACTCCAATATCGGCAATTGTGGAGAAAGTGTTATACTTTAGAGGGGTCATATTTACTATTCCCACTCATATCTAAAGAAAAGTAGAGAAAGTGTTGAACTTTGGAGGGGTCAGATTTACCATTCCTTAGTGCAATATAAGTAAAAGCAAGGAACTCATTGGACATTGGAGGATTACATTTACTATATCCACTACAATCCAAGCAACAGTAAGGTAAGCGTTGGACTGGGAGGAGCTAGATTTACTATTCTCACTCCAATGTAAGCAACAATAGGAAATGTGTTGGACTTTAGAAAGGTCAGATTTACTATTCTCACTCCTATTTTTTTAATAGTAAAACATTTACCTATAGACCAAAAAATTAAAACATATTTAATAATAAATGTATTCATTAAATAGAAAACAAATAAAATTACATTAAATTACACATTTTATATAAAAAAGAAAACATGTTAAAAATATATAAAATTCTAAATTAAAATGCTTCTCTCATTACTACACTAAAATACACACACTGACAAACAATACATATTAATAAATTAATAATAAAAAAATTCTAAAAATGAAACATTATTAATATTAAATACATTCATAAATAAAACAAATATGATGAAACCAATTCCTAAACATAAAATAAATTAACTTGATTTATTAAATACACTGATCAAGTAAGAATAATAATTAATCAATTATTTAAGTTACGTGAAAATCACATTATGTCAAAATTATTATAAATTTAGAACACTTATTTGCATTTTAGCTGCCACTAAACTAACAATATCTAATTAAATTAAAAAACCATCACATTTCATATCAAAACATTCTATCTGTACTAAAACAAACCAAACACAAATATTATTTTAATGCTAATAACAAAATACCCTATCAAATTATTTAGAAAAACAATATTTTATACAACTATATTAGATAGAATGACTACATACAACTATATTGAAAAACATTATATTGCAAAAAATATATCTTCTATATAGACTATATGGACAGTATATACTATAGTCTTACCTTTTATATTCTGTCCCACAATATTTTGACATCACAATATTTTTGCACAATATTTGTGAACCATGATATTTTTTGCACAATTGTTTTGGTTTGGACTATGGTATTTGACTTCAGAGACATTCATATGGGAATATGGATGGAAAAATAGGGATATACCTGGTGGAGAGGTGTGGTGCAGCGGCCAGGGCAGCTGACTTCGGAGCACAGGGTTCACGGTTCGATCCCCGGCTCCGGCGGCAGCTTAGCTCAGCACCATGTGACTCTGGGCAATAGCTCACTTAATTTCCACGACGGCCCCCAGCGCCTTGAGACCCGTAAGGGTGAGTAGCTGCGCTATATAAAAACGGACTTACTTACTTACCTGCTGGTGGGTCGATCGTTTTCTTGTCCCCTTAGTCTGTTGTAATTGGTCTGTTTGTCAGATGCCATTTTGTGTGAGGAAGTAAAGAAGATAGAGGCAGTTTGCAAGCTAACAAGTCTGCCTCTTGTCTTGGAATTTTCATTATTCAGGATTGCTGAGGGGCCAGGAAAATTATGCTCATATTTATGTTGTTGTTTAGGTTGATGCCAGCCAGGTCTGATTTTAGACATGGGGCAGTAACGGAGTCAGTGACATATCATTTTCGACATATCTGCTTTTGGCTGTTTTGGTCTTAGATACAATTTTGCCTCCACTCTCGTAAAGGTTCCAAGCTTGGTCCTTTTTTCAGTCAAAGATTTATGTTTTCAGATTTGTAATGTTTTTTCACGTCCTTGTACGAGATCCTCTGTCAGCACGATCTGCTTACCTGAGAACATCCCATTATATACTGTCTTTCACTTTGATTGCCTTGACTGCTTTGTTCCCCCTGTTGTACTTCTCCCCCTTGCCGGCCTGCCTGACTCTATCTGCATTCCTTACCCATTTACCATTCCCTCTCTACCTTACCTTCCTTTTCCCCATAAGACGTGCGTCTTGGCTTTTCTACGCGCTAATACCTCACATTATTGTTTAATCTCATGTCTTCTGTTTTCTCCTATTGTCTATACTTGGCTACTGTAATTGATGTAATTATGTAACCTGTAACTCGCTGATCCTCATGTAAAGCGCTCTGATACCTCCGGGTCTAGCCAGCGCTATATAAAACTTTGCAAATAAATAAATAAAATACCTGGTGCTGGCTGACACAATAATGTGCTCCGAAAGGCACGTGGGGCAAAAAGTGTTCCACTGTCTTTGCTAATCTTCCACCATGTCCCTTTTTCTTTCTCTTTCATGCTCCATCGCCCTTGACACAGGAATGTGCTTGTTGGCGGGGTCTCAACTACTCAATGCGCCTGCTTTATGCCCCAAAAGGATCTATCAAATCCCTCCCTGTAGCGACTCCCTGTGGATGACGTTGGGCAGGTTATTATGGTTCACTGCTCACCGTTTCTCAGCAGACCGACATATATCTTGATGAATGTCCATCAGATTTCCATCCCATGGCTGCCACCCCACCCTCCTCCCAAGTTCCAATGCTCCGTCAGATGCCAATGTCCATTTACCATAATTAGCTAGACATTGAGTGCCATCAGAGAGCTCAGCAGCAACAGCCTCAACTGCGAGTTGCAGGAAGTCACTCTCAAAGCGTGAAAAAGCAAGCTCCTCAACACATATGCTACAGAATGTCTAAATCATGGGTAAACTCAAGCATTTTCACAGGGGCCAAAAAGATCGATCTGTGGTGTGACAGAGGGCCGCTTTGATGCCAGTGGGGTTGTGGTCGGGCAAGGGAAATTGGGGGAGAGGGGTGGTATTGGTGGGTGTAGGGTAAGCAAAGCCTATACATGTAGTGGCTGAATTGAATAATGTGAAACCAGAAAACCTGGGATTAATCCCGGCTTCACCACTTTACCAAATTGTGTGATCATCGGCAATTGTTTTTCACTTTCCCTCCTTTCATTTTTACACTTATTAACACTGCCTGGGCATTGGATGCATCTCATTAGTACCAGTTTAACACTCAAATATATCAGTACGCAACAGAAAGGTGACCAGTCAAGTTTTGCAAGAGGCCTTCGACTGCGTGGGCAACATGTGTTGCTGCGCTTTTAATAACTTTTGAACCATTTGAGCTAAAAGCACATTCTTTTGTTACAAATTGCAGATTATGCAGGAGATGACAGATTACGTGGCAAATTCAAAATTTACGTAAAACGCCACAGCCGCACAATCGCATAATTCAGTAGCCCTGACTATCCTCAATGGTGAATGCTAAACTGGCTTCCATGTTTATTAAGGCTATTCAGCATTTTTTTTTCTTTTTATGAACAACCCCCTAAGCAGGATTTTGTGGTTTAAAAGCAAAAGAAAAATGTCTCTGGTGAGTAAAGAGTTTTTTCCCTGTGCATCGGGGAAATTTTTACATTCACTTGGCAGTCCAGTGAAGCGTGGGCCACCAGCAGACTCAGACTGGGAAGGCAGGCAATCGGGCATTGGTCGATGGGCCGGTGCCCCAGGGTCACGTGTGGGCCGGTTTTTTGAGGCCTCTGTAACCCGGCTCAAGAGACTGACTTTCTTTTCCAGTCCCTGTCAGGCCACTTTAATGTGGTGCCAGTATCTTGGTCACTCCCCTGCTGTAATTTGAGGCTGGGGGCCAGGTGTTGCTTTAGCCTTTGGGGCATTCTCACCTTGGCCCTCCGCCTCGCGTGCCCTTCCAGAAGCAGTGTTATCCCCCACTGGGCCATCACTTTTAGGCCTTGGCGTGTGCAGGGAGGGTGGGTTTTATGCAGGGGCCTCACAGGGGGGAAGTTTTTATTGGGCCATTCTCACTACCCCCCTCCCCCCACCCATTTGAGCAGCAGCAATGTGCTTTTGACACTTCCCTTGCCAGGTAAATGCCCTGAGGCTATAATGGGCTGGCGAGGGGGTGAGTAAGAGAAGTGGCCTCCGTAGCAGCCTGGTGTTGTGACCTCATCCCCAGTGTCTATTAGGTCTTGTTGGGGAGAGGAGAGGGTTGCATAAAATTGTGCTATGGTCAGAGATGCAGACCTTGAAACTAGGATCGGGACCCAGCGTCAGCTCAACATCCTGTTATTCTGGGCAAATCACTTAATCTCTATACCAAAAATGAAAATGAATTTGATCCTGTGTAATGTAACTGGTGCTCATGTACATTGCTCTAATGACTTTAGGCCGAGTTCACACTATACGAAACTATAACAAACAAGCATTTGCATAGCCAATAGGCCTCGCCTTTTGGACCTTACAAGTGTTTAGCCAAGCAGCACATTATCCTGTGTGCTGTGCCGCCAGGGATTGAAGAGCTATACAATTACAACACACTGGGTGTGAAAAAAAGTGTGAATAATTTTATGGCTAAATATTGTCCGTATTGTTTTTTTAAGTTTGATAAATGGCAGGACAACCTTATAATCTGTTTAACGTAGGTAAGCCCCGAGGAACACCTAATGCTAGAAAGGGCGAATTAGGTGTGGTAAGATCTCGCAAGCGCATTACACCTAGCTGATTGCTGTAACTGGGGTTTGATGATATACACGTAACTGCCTCAATTGGAAAGAACGTTAGAATAAGGTGTGGCATCAAGGAAAAAATAGAACAAGCTTCTTGCAGACAAAATGATTGTGACCAAGAGGGCAGTATGATTAGGGAACTTGAAAAATGTCTAATTGGAATACATAAACCAAATTTGCTATTTTCTAGGACACACATATATCAAACATATAAAATTGTGATATGTTTGTCAAAGATGGTTAAGGGGGAATATTTGACATCACTAACAGCAGTAAAACCAAACATTATTTCAACTGTAAGGTCAACTAACAAAATCCCTTTGTAAGGTAACTGTATATTAATTTCGACAAAAATATTGATGTCAAAGAGGCAACTGCTTCCATGTGATGAAGAGAACATTCTATGGGTTACCACTAACTGGCATTTACAAGTTAAACACAGTATTTTAACTTAGGAGTCACAGCCAACAAACACAGCTACACTAAGGGCACACAGGTGGTGTCAAAAAGTGGAAGGACCCCATCAGCTTGCGTTCACGCTTATGAGGAAGCAACGTATAAGGTGCTTAATTATCTAAACCTGCATTGCTAGGACCCTGGAAAACTGCAAAAAAAGTTTTACCATTGTTTACTTTAAATATGTCACCATTATGGGGTCATTTGGTCCCTACTTAAGAGTGGTTGTATACGCACCAACTAAACTTTCCAATGTTATGGGGTACTGGCGCCAAAACATGTTTAAGAGGAACATTTAATAACCTCTTGGGCAACTTCACTGATGAAGCAAATTTAATTGCATCAATTACTGTATTTTCCGATCTCTGAAGGTAGCATTCGCGTCGTGATGACTGGGACGAGGGTGTAATGAAAATTACCTGTGAACATATGGAGGCTGGGGCGTTTCAAAAGAGGTTAGAGGACTTTAGCGCCCGGGATAGCCGCGCTCCTCTTTTTTTCAACTGTGTACCGGAGAAGACTGCATTCTTTACAGCAGGACTAGTCCACGAGCCATGCAAATATAGAGCACGCCTCCACTTCTAGTACTCAGCCCACCCACAAGCGAGAAACAGATGATAGTTAAGAAACACATATCGGCCGCTCACTTTTCCTCCATCAGCACTATGGGGGTGATTACGATGGTGGACAGACTTAAGTCCGTCCGTCATCGTCCCGGGGTTTGGGACCACCCGCCTATATGGCGGCGGTCCCGCACAACATATTACAATGCGGCCGCCACCACCGTCGCAGCAAAAGGCATCTTTAACATTGCGGTGGGTGCTGCTGGCTGCAGCACCCACCACAATGTTAATAATGCATGTTGTGCATTTCCCTGTACTACGTGGCAGGCACCATGCGGTGCCTGCCACCTGGTGCAGGGAACTGCCCCCCAAGTGCAAAATGCACATGCCCCTGCATAAGGGGGGCCCACAACGGGCCCCCAAAGTAAATCCCCACCAGCCTTTCAATGGCAGTTGAACCGCCATTGCCAAGCTGGCGGGGATGCTGCATCCAAATCTGGCGGACGGTGCCTGCTAGGCACCGCCACCATTTTGTGGATGCGGGGTGGGTCCGACAGGCAATTGTAATGATTGCCTCTGTCGGACCCGGGGCAGACAGGCTTTCCGTCCGCCAGGCACACCGCCCGCCATCCTGAAATGACGGCCGGTGGCGGGTTCACCGTCATCGTAATCACCCCCTATGTGTTCACTATCTACTTAATGCAGTGTTTCAATAACGTTAATGCTGCATCTAAGTTCTTGTTAACTGGTGAGACACTGTTATATGTTACCAACAGTTAAAGCAGTGGCGGCTCGCAGAGGTAACGCCGTGGGGCGGTGAGACGGGGCGGGGCTGGGTGGGGGTGGGGTAGTGAAGTCTGGCATACGACGGCAAAGGTGAACATAAATAAATAAATACCTGCCGTCGTATGTCGGACTCCACTACCTCCCCACCCAGCCCCACCCCCACCCCGCCTCACCGCCCCACGGCGTTACCTCTGCGAGCCGCCACTGAGTAAAGTATACAAGCACACTTGAAGGGTCGTGTCACAGGACCGCATTAGGAAGCCTCCAGTACCATGCATCAAAGGTGGGTGAAGGGAGCGTTACATGTCTGCACAACCAGTCCGGAAATGTCCCACCACTGTGAGAATGACTGGTGGCGCGGTCCGCAGTGTCAACGCGAGCATTCAATGCCCAAAAGGGGAAAAAACCAGCGTGCGCAACATGTACACGTTCTCACCATTCACAAGCCCGTACACGCTGTTCCTTCGCCAAATGCCGCTTCTCGATTTCATCTCAGCCTGTGCGTACCACCCCCCGGGGGAGGGAGGACACCTGGGACTGTACAAGGCCTCCAGACGTATGACGAGGTTTTTGAGAAAGCCAGGGCTGGCGCTAGCCCGCCTGAGACACAGTATAATGTAAGCCAAAAACGAGGTGAAACAAAGTGAAACGCCACTGCCACGCCAAGAAAGAGAGGCAGACCTTATTAACACGGCCAATTTCCGGCATCTGCGTCTGCTAGACAGGGTCTTTTTCGCAACATACCAGTTGTGAAGGAACAAGGAGGAGAAGGGCAGCCGTTTAGAAGAGGATTCTTAACTCGATTGTTCACCTGCACTTATAAAAAGTAAAGAGCTGTGCCGCACTGACGAAGCAACAAAAGTTTAATAAAAACAAAACGAAACTCAGTACAAAAAAAACACATCCGACTAAGCTCCCACCGTCAGGTTTCCCCAATGGAAGTACAATAAATGTAACGTGATGAACAAAGGAACAATAATACTTGTAGCAGGGCCAGTCGCCGGGGATAGGAACCACCCACAGAAAGGAGGGACAAATGTAACAATTAACCAACTAAAGCAAAGGAATTTACACAAGCACACAAAGGAACGAATGGGAAGCGAGAGGCATGATTAATGCCAGAGAGAAGATACAAAATGCCTCGCAGAGCAGGCCATGCGTGCTGCGCTAGGCTCAACCTAAAAATAACCGGCCAGATTCCAGTGAGTCTAACCAGATGGTGAATCATGAAAGGGATGATCAGGGAATGTGGGCCACTTTTTTTAGAGTGCCCGGGCCTAATTGTGATCCCAATCCGACCCTGGCCACCAGATCAAGCCAGCCTACAGTTCCCTCAACTCTGACTGGGTGGAGGAACCAAAAATTTGGCAAGAGGGGAGCACCGTCAATGTATGGTGGTAACTCCATGCTGCAAGCCCTAAATGCTCACCTCTGTTTTAGCATTCAGTGCTTGTGTTCCACTTTTTTAAATAGAGACTGCAATTCATTCTTGTCGTCAGTGCTCCGCATTGTTCTCGATGGAAAAGTTTTAATGGTGAACTGCACGCTTCTCTCTATTTTATCCCTTTTTCGAGCACCAGCTTGGTGAGGGCGAGGAAGCATTTTACAACACATCTTTCTGAACACATTCCCAGCATTTTGGAATTTTTGGAAGAGGAAAAAATCAAGATATGCACTTATTCCACCATCTGTATAGAACATTGAATTGAGCTCCCGATGCAAATCCGGGCCACAATTAATCAAATTCATAATTAACATTAGCTTACCAATGTCTCTGATTAAAAACGACAATTATTGTACAGTTGAATTTAAAAATAGTTTCAATTGTTATTTTAGATGCCACTTCCAAATTGCCATTAAAAGTTCCAATGTGACTTTGAATCTTTTAGCAACATTCATTAGTTCTTTTGCAATTGCATCTTTATTTTGCTTCATAGCCGGATGAGACGGGGAAGCGTTTTGTAAGCCAGTTAGAACGTTGTTCAGTAGGGTTTGGATGTGGGGGTGAGAGCTCGCTGTGATGAACATGGGCGTTTAATTCCCTGCTTTAGTCGTATAAAATAATGTCACTGCAAGCATCTCTGATCAAGTGCAAATCTGCTTAGTGAAGAGCAAATGTTTTATTCGTTTCAAATGTCCCAAAACGTTGGGCACACAAACCACGCCTTATGTGAAATGCAGACAAAATGATGATGCACAAGCCAAGGAGCACATAAAATCAAGATTGATGCATAAATTCTGAAAACCAAATCGACCTCTGTGCCTAGTCGTACCCTGCCCACATGACGCAGCATGTCCACATGACCCAACAGTAACTCCTAGCTCAAACAGAGGAAATTCATTTAAAGAGATGACAGGAAAAGAAGTTTCCAGACGTTCAAGTGGTGGAACTCTGCCACGTTAGAAAAGTGCAGAATCACGGCAGAGCTTTAGCAAATACAAGATTTACAAGTTGATGTCAATTGTTTAGCAAAGATGACAGCGTTTTTAACCTCATTTCCTCCCTTCCTTTACTTTCCGATTCTGCCTTCGCACAAATAAAGTACATAAAAATCCGGACCGTCTTTTCTGCCGACGCCACTCAACTTTTATCATGTAAGAAGAGAAAGGAGACCCTCTAATTTTGCCCTGATTATTAGCCAGGTGCAGCAGAATTTTTGTTCGGAATTCCACTCTGCCTCATTCGGAGTGGGCGGTGTTCCAGCATCTGTTTTTTTCCTTCATCTGGAAAAATCTCAGCAGCCAAGCCTCATTCCCCTTTTTACCACAAAGCTCCTTCGTGCCAGAACATAACTTTCACTTCCAACCTTCTACTCCCCACACACCCTCCCCCTCCCACCCCGCCCCTAGGCTAAGAGCAGAATGTAAAATACAAGTGTAAAATCCGACGGAATTGGGAATTCTGTTTGGTTTTATTTCTGGTAAATCCGGCCTTGCCCAGTAATTACCCAATTCAAAAGACTTAGGGGCACATTACGATACCCGGCGTAAAAAAATCCGCCAGGCATGGAAGCGGCAAAAATCCGCCCGCACACACCGCCTGAACACCGACCACGCCATTATGAGTACACAAACTGAAAACCGCCATCGGCGGAAAAATCATACAAAATACCGCCCGCCATCGTCCGAGTCGGAGTCAAACCGCCCGCCACGGACGGAAACACGCACGACAACACAAAACCGCCCGCCCTCACGGCCGACACACCGCACGTGAAATTACGATCGCACCGCCATGAGCGCGGAAAAACAACAAAAATACCGCCCGCCAGCGCAAACAACGCCGATGAGAATCGACACGGCAGAAGCCATGGCGCCCACGTACCTGCACAGAAACCATCCGCACACAAAACCAATAGCACACAACATGGCCAACAAGTCCACACAGCAAGGCACGCACAAATACACAAGCACAGTACACATCCCGAAAACACCCCCCGGACAAACAAAAAATACAAAGGCCAGAACCCCAGACACAACACACCTGAAAACAACAGACCATGAGGACACACCCACATAGGTGAGTACAAAAGCAGCACTCCCACAGACCACAACCCCTTGCTACATTGCAAACCAGAGAGGAGAGGAGAGGACACAGTGACACAGCAAGGACAGCAGCACACCACAGAAACGCACACATCACAACCACCACCACCACCACCACCAAACACCGGCACCACAAACCCCCTGCACATTACACAACACACACCGCACCAGCACCACAAACACCATGGCACCACAAAGGATGCCCAAGTTCACGCCCATGGAGCTGACGGTCATGGTCGACGAGATCATCAAGGTGTACCCACAAATCTATGGGAACATGGTCCAGCACACACCACTAGCCACCAGAAACAGAATGTGGACCCGGATCGTAGACCAGGTCAATGCAGTCGGGACCCTGCCCAGGAACAGAACCGAGATAAACAAACGTTGGAATGACGTAAAGAGCCTGGTCAAGAAGAAGGAGGGCAAAAACAGAGAGCTGGCTGCCGTCACTGGCGGAGGGAATCCCGCGCTCTTTAAGACCTTCAAAGCGTGGGAGGAGAAGGTGCGAGTCGTAATCCATCCGGAGATCCTCGCCGGATTAGCAGGGGGAGTGGAGGCTGGTAAGTACAAACTAATGTATACCAGCACACCGCTATGTACACACATGCGCAACCACCATGCCACAGCTCCCAGGGACAAACACCCCCATGTCCAGCACACAATACACAACACATCACACGCACATGCAACAGACACTACCACACACAGGCCAAACCGAACAACTGTAAGATGCGTGGGGACATGTGTACACTAAGCCAGCCACGTAACCACCAACAGGTCCACAAATATGCCAGAAGCGCCACAACGAGCACCCGCCACACCCATGTGTCCGCCACAGCTGCACCAACTGACAAGTAACAGGTAAGTGGCAGGAACACAAAGTGCAGTGGGTCGGAGGGGGACAGCTGAAGTACAACACCCACCAGGCCCCCACTCCCACAGACCAGCAAGGTGGAGCACTCCCCACACCCATGTGTCAGGCACAGCTGCACCAACTGACAAGTAACAGGTAAGTGGCAGGAACACAAAGTGCAGTGGGTCGGAGGGGGGACAGCTGAAGTACAACACCCACCAGGCCCCCACTCCCACAGACCAGCAAGGTGGAGCACTCCCCACACCCATGTGTCAGGCACAGCTGCACCAACCGACAAGTAACAGGTAAGTGGCAGGAACACAAAGTGCAGTGGGTGGGACGGTGGACAGCCCAAGTACAACACACACCAGGCCCCAGTCCCACAGCACAGCAAGGAGGAGCATCCCCCACACCCCACACCCACGTGTCAGCCACCGCAGTGCACAACGACAGCCGAAAGGCAGACATCACGGTCCACAGCAATCGGTGTCAGTGGGTGTACAGCCACCCCCACGACCCACTACACCCCCCACCCCCACAGACCTGCAACATGGAGCACCCCCCGCTAAGAGCCATGTGGCATCCAGTACAGTGCACGCACGAACAACTTGCAGGTGGGAAACTGGACAGGGCTGGATTACTGGAGGCATGAGGACCATAACACCACCAACACATGGGACATGTCACGTAGCACACGAACACGCAGCACCGCCCACCGTCACGAACAAGTGAACAATGTGCACACGGACATGAACAGCAGACTCACACCCCACATGACCCATCACAGACATAGCAACACCCAAGGAGCCACGTCTGCATGCACAAGCCACACTGAATATAGTCCCACACGGCAGCCACTGTGCAACTCATCACACACAACCGAAACACCATTGAAGTCCTGTCCATGTAGCCCCTACTGCCTGTCAACCACACACCCCACAACTACGCCTATGTAAGACAAACAACACTAGACGCAACAGAGCGGAACAACAGAAATGCACACGAACACCACTGAACCCATCAAACACACAGACACACCATGCACATACAACATACCATCCATCCCATCCGTCAGCCCCAGTCTCATGAAAGGCATGTCATCCGCACAGCTGCCACACATACAGCAGTCACGCTAAGACACATGCCCATGACCAACCATGTGCCAGAAGTCAATTAAGCGCACGACACACTGTGAGCAACAACACACAACATGGGCCACACCCCCCCGAGCACTGCAGTGATGCACATGGCACAGGGCAGCACGCACACCAAGGAGATGGGACAACTGCAATACGTTGGCTGGCACACAACTATCACTCACTCATAACGATGCGTCCAATGCCATGTCCAGTAACCACAACAGACAGCAAATATGCAGGGCATGTCAGGCATGCACACACCTCAGACCATGCACTGTCATGCTGCCACAACACATGTCACGTTCGGCACCCATGGCTCACAGCATGTACCCCAAAAGCATATACCCTCCCAAATGCGAATCTGGGGCATGGCCCCCATGTTGCCATATGCGTTCCTAAGCGTTCCATTTGAACTCCAAAAGCAAAGTACAAACCAGACCCAGGATGGGCCAGGAGCCCGCATACACCAGAGTCACAATGAGTAGGGGCACAGCAACACACCCATCGGCATGGCCAATCCGTCCCATGCCACATGTGCACAGCACACAGTCCCATTGCCTAGCACACACAACTACAGATGCCACAGCCACACACTCGCCTCCGGGAAATCCATGTACGAGATTGCACGAACTGCCAATGTCAGACGACTAATACATACTTCGCCAGGTGCAACACAATAACAAATCTCATTCTCTCCACAGGTGACGAACTGCTGGACGCTGGGGATGGAGACAGCAGCCAGCACAGCCAGCCTACAAGCCCCCAACGAGGACACACGGATCTGGAGGATCTGTCCACCTCTTCGGACACGGACCACCAAGCTGGCCCATCTGGCGTGGCAGGGCCCAGCCGCTCCCCAGGACCCCTCCTACCCACCAACCCATCATCCAGGGATGCTGAACAGTCCCAGTCCCCTGCTGCCACTGTCGTTGCGGCCACACCCACGGTCATTGCGGCCACTACCACTGCCGCAACCGCCACCATCGCCGCACCGACCACCACCGCCTCCACCACCACCACGTCTTCGCTGGCACCAGCCCCAGCGCAGGTGGTGGCCCGGCCGACTGGATCCACCCTGGGAGCCACAGCGAGGACCGTGGTGAGCAATGTGGCTAGTGGGCAGGCCGGTGGCAGCAGGACTGGTAGGAGGAGCAGGGTCAGGGAAACGCCAGCCTCCCCTGGGAGCCATGCCCTGCCTCAAATGGACAGAGTCCTTGGGGCCTATGAAGAGGCCCAAGGACAATGGGCCAGGTCTGCTACTGACACGCGGGAGGTGCTGGGGGTGCTGAGGTCCATGGACGCCCATATGGGCCAATTCGTGTCCCGTATGGACCAACTCGTGGACCTCATGGGCCAGCTGGTGGTGGCGGTGGGGTCACAGGCAAGGCCAGCAACACCACCTCCGCCACCACCTGCTAGGGCGCAGGCTCGGGCAGCAGTGTCCACTTCCCCTGCGTCCACAGCCAGTGAGCACACCTCACCCACCACCAGCAGGTCGCCACCACACACCCCCTCCCAAACGTGGAAGGGGCCGTCCGAAGAGGAAACAGATCTCCCGGGAGGACTTCGCACGCTCCAGTCGCAAGTGAGGCAGCCAGCCAGCCTTCCGCCAGCCTTCCTTGACCAGCCACTGCATTGACTTGCTCTACGATCCCACTCCACACAGCCATCTGGATGGCATGTGTGTGTTGGACTATGGACATAGAACCAGTGGGTACACCCTGATCATCACGCAGCCATGACCGACAGCTCATTGTCACTGCACGCACCACTTTTGTCATCACCTTACACACAATCACATGTCACAGTTTGTAATAAATGCACCTTTTTCACTAACTGCTGTTTGTGCCCTGTGTCTTTATTGTACGGAATACAACGGCCACCTTGGGCGGAAAGGCACCTGATGCGTGGCATGGAAATGGAATCCGGAGGGCCTGTAGGGACCTAGGGGTGGGAGACAGAACAGGAGCACATTCAATGAGTGTGTCACACACCCATCACACAGTACATGTCAACAACTACAAGCAATGTACACACATCGCACAGAGCAATAGGGCACAATGCCACAGCCACCAACAGTGGCATACTACCCTGGCCATGGAGCGTTGACACACTGCACGCAGTGAACATACGGCCACCCTGACACAGCACACACACACCTGCATAGATACAGACACATCATCCGTCGTACATGGACACTCACCGTCAAGTGAAGTAGCGGGCGATGAGCTGCTGGCGCACATTCCCAGCTTCCTCCTCTCCGCTGTCCACCTCACTCGAGCTGTCCTGGTCTGCGGGCTGGGGCCCTGGTTGATCTCCGTCATCCACAATGAGGGGGATCTGCTTCCGAATGGCCAGATTGTGCAGCATGCAGCACGCCACCACTATCTGGCACACCTTCTGTGGGGAGTACGCCAGTGCACCCCCGGTGCGGTCCAGGCACCTGAACCTGGACTTGAGGAGGCCAAAGGTACGCTCGACCACACGTCTGGTCTTCCCATGTGCCTCATTGTATCGATCGTCTGCTGGGGTGCGAGGATTCCTCAATGGACTGAGCAGCCATGCCCCATTCGGATACGCAGAGTCACCTGGGTGTGAGGGACACAGAGAACCGTTGCTATTCCAACTGGACAGGGGACAGCATCGCACAACCAGCACGCTACACCACTCCACATACTCACCGACAATACAGCCACGATCCTGTTGCAGATTGGCCATCAGTCGTGGCAAGATGCTGTTGCGCATTATGTGTGCGTCATGGGCCGAGCCTGGAAACTTTGCACACACGTGGGTGATCACCATGTCCGCAAGGCACACCACTTGCACATTCAGGGAGTGCGTGTGCTTCCTGTTGCGGTACAGGTGCTCAGTGGCCTGTGGTGGAACAAGGCCAACATGAGTGCAGTCAATGGCTCCCACGACGTGTGGGATTCTGCCAAGGGCATAGAATGCACCCTTCACTGCCGCCAATTCACGAGCCCTGGGGAATCTGATGTACCTGTTCCGGTACAGCATCATGGCTGCCAGTACATCCCTCAGCACCTTGCTGAACATGGGCTGGGACATCCCTCCTCCACTGCCCACTGTGTGCTGGAATGACCCAGTGGCGAAGAAATGCATGGCGGCCATCACCTTAGCCGTGGGGGTGACAGCAGTCGGATACACCCTGCGGGGACGGAGATGGGGCTCTAACATGGCACACAGTCGATGCAGAGTTGGCCTGTCCAGCCGAAACTTCCTGATTACCTCTGTATCGTCCATGTCCGCCAGCAATTGGTATGGGCGGTCAATGTTCGGTCTCCGCCTGGGTTAAATGGCAGAGGACACATGTCAAAGCAACACGGCACATAGCAATTTCGCATACACATCACTGACATGACTGAGCAAGCACATGAGCCACAGCCCAGCTGTCAAGCTGGGACGGCACGGCCACAATACACTTACACAGGTCTCCCAACAATGGCAATGGCAAGTGAGACATACCACTGCCATGTGCATGCACATGGGGATCTAGGCCCCAATGACTTGCGGGGCGTGCTGATGGGGACTGACTGCATATTCGTCAAGCGGCAACGCCACGGCAACATGAGTGTCTGCTGAGCATGGTACTGCTTCCGAGGCTGGATGAGTATGGCACACGACGACGACGATGTGGGCACGGGCTGAGCGGCCAATACAAGTGGGACCTGTGGCACGAGGGGATATGAGACAGTAGTAGGTGTCAGCACTGCACCCTATGTACAGCACTGTACGGATCACAGCTCCCGAAACATTGACTGGTGTCCACATTGACAGCCCCATGCCAAGACGGCTGTGTGCTTGCAGTCACACGTCACAGGTGAGAGGTTACATTGCACGTGCCAGGTGGCAGTCGTACATAGTGGGAGCTGGCATGTGTGTGCATGTGTCTCCTGTTCAGGATCCACCAGATGGGCGCTGACTCTGTACTGACCATTGGACACAGCATGTTCCGTGGAAGGCTTGTGTGTGTGGGATGGTGGCACTGGATGTGCCTCCGTTGGGTGGGGGGCCATGCACAGGGCGGGTACGTCGATGATTGCGCATTGTTGGTCACGGTGGGTGCACCAGCTAAGATGTGTTGCCCTGTGTTCAATTCCTATGTCCGCATGATGATGGACTGTGGATGTGGGCAGACTACACATTGGTCGATGTGCTGTCTATATGCATGTGCCTTCACACCAGGCACAGCTGCCCCTGCACATGTGACCCCTGCTGGACTCGCTGCTGGGTCTGTGGAGCTGATGCACCTTCTGCGCGTGGGGCGGACAGCTCTCCTCACTTCCCTCATTGCGCATGTCATGTCTTTGCCGCAGGTGACATGGATCATGGAGGGCCCACATGTACGCGTGGGTAGGCTACACATGATTGTTCACTGGTCGCCACCCCCAGTCAGTGTTTCGAATGGGAAGGTTGTCGTGCTGGTGGTATGTTCGATGTGGCGGATGGGCGGGCCTAGGTGCGGGCTTACATTCCGGACATGGGGGGTAGTTGGATTGGCGACTAGTTGCAGTACACACGGGACACGTCTCTTCCTTTCCACATCTGGGTCATCCCTTGTACTAACTGACAGTGATACAGTCATCTTCGCCCCAGCCCTCATGTCCTCCCCTCGCCCCCCAATATGCATGCTCACCTGCGAGGCTAGCGCTTGCACAGGCAGCCCCAAGCTCGCACCAGAGAGGGCAAGGAGTGTATGTGTGGGTCCAGTTGCACGAGTGGGCTGTCTCAGGGTATGATGTGTGGCGGGACACCGTCCACCTGCGTGGTGCCCCAAATGGAGACCCGGCCTGCATGGACTATGCATCACAGTCTTCGCCTTCCGGATCCGCCACCTGCGACACCCAGTGGCTGTGGCTGCCCTTGCGGCCATGCCGCGTCCGTCTGTGGCTGATGGCCCACACATTCACTCTTTGGCCTCTCTGGGGAGGGCTCAGGGGTGGTGGCGCACGCGCTTGCACTTAGTCGCAATGGCATGTGGCGTGGTTGGTATGATGGGCAATGGATGGGATGGTGCGAGCCACCTCCCGTGACGTCAGTGCTGCTCGTGCTGTGGTGCGTCCCCCTACACTTCCATTTGACTTTTTGCCATGCTGGACGTTGAGGTTCTATTGCCTGCGTGATATGACCAGGAGGAGCGCGAGGAGACCTCTCACACACCATGCTCCACTGCCATCCCGTGCCCTGTATCGCCTGTGCGGATTGACTATGTTGGGGTTACACCTGGTCGACTGGGGCTGTGTGTGCCTTGTCAAGGGGCATGGCGGGCGCACAACAGGATCCAGCTCGTCCACAGAGGGTGGGCTGAGGTGCGCCTGGTACCGCTTTGTACGTGTGCCCGGCTGCTGTGCACACACGTGTTCACTCCCCCCGACAGGTGTCCTCTCACAATGCCCAGGGAAGCGGTGGTGTACTGTTCATGAGCCCTCCCAACACGGCGTGCTCCAACTTGGCATGTGCGCATCTACCCGTCGCACCCACCCACCTGAGCACTGCGTCCATACGACTTCACACGACACATGTGTGTCTTCCACAGTAGTGCTACTCATTTGCGTTGACATCCAATACCAGTGGACTACATGGTCATGTCACGACTGCCGTGTACTTCACATACTCTCATCCTCTCTCATTCGTACTTGTGAAATGAGTCAGCGGAGACAGTTCTGGTTTCAAACATTATATTGAGTCTTCTGTCCTCTGTGATGCAGTATAGTGGACACTACTGGCAGCGGAATACATATTGAGGATATACTGAGCATGATTACAAATGGGATAGGGTGTGGGGTTACATCTGCTTGGCCAAGGCTGTGCTAATGTACATTTACGTATAGCTGCGGAGCTGCGGACTTTGACACAGACGGTATACATGTAGCCTACCAGACCGCTCGGCATCATGGGCACAGTCCATCTCAGTTCCATGTGACAGGTTTGCTGCGGTTGTTCCTCATGCACGCGTGCATGTGAGATGACATCAGGGCATGTGCTTGCGTGCATGCAGCGGCGTGCCACTTGTTGTTGCACTGTGGTGGTTACTGGACATGTCACAGTCACTGGGGTCGTGTTGTTGTTGTATGCACTTGTCGTCCATGCAAAGGTCCTGGTATGGGATTCCCGGGGCGGGGGTGGGAGGGGTGCAGCACCCACAGACTCCAGGCGACCTATTCATGTCCACTGAGCGGTGTGTGTGTCCATGTGCGCTGGATCCATGTCGTGTCCTGGTTGTTCGTGCAGTTCCGTCCATGTGGGTGCGATGCACAGAGCCCATGCCACTGCCTCCCACGATGCATGCGGTGTTCCTGGATGTGATGGGGAACAGTGTGCATGTCCCGGTCATATCCGATGTCATGGCGATGTCGTTGATGGTGTGGTTACAGTTGCCGGTCGTTTGGTATGGCTGTTGTGGTGGTGACTGGCCAGTCCGTGCGGAAGCTGAGCATGGGTGCGGGGTTGGACTTCATAGGTCAGTCGGGGAACCTGCGTTGTGGTCCGACGTATTTACAGGTTGTCAGGTATGCGATGCCGTCCAGCAGGGCTTCCATGTCATTGGTGGTGTACATGTTTGCCAGCCAATGAAGCGGATGGTGGCTGTCAAGGTGTTGTTCGTAGGTTGTCCCTTGGAGGACCATGATGGGGCATGCTGGGTGACATTCGATGTAGCTGTTCTCGATGATCCGTCGTGTGGAGGCACAGTGGTTCCATTTCAGTGCGCGTGCGATGTTGGCCACATACGCCATGCCCCCATAGGCAGAGCAGGCCCTGTCGTGTGCGTCCAGAGGGAGGAGTAGTGGTAGCAGGTCCGCCTTCAGACATGCCGGGTTGGAGAGGCATATCTCGACGGGATGCTGGTAGGGACACCTCCGACAGTAGAAGACGGGCATGACGCAGCTGAACAATGTGATGCGGTAAGTCAGTCGGTAACTTACGTTCAGCAGGGACAGGAGATCGCATCCCAATGTATGTATCGTGCTGGTTTGGTACAGCTTGAGCTCTTCGGCGTAGTTGGGTAGGTGTGTTGCGGTTGCCATTTCGCAGCGGTGCGTTGTGGTGGCGTGCTCCGGCTGTGTGTGCAGTCTGCAATGTGCACGCTCCGAGGTTGCTGTGAGCTCTGTGTAGTCGTAGGGAGACAGGACTTGTGTTCTGTTGGCTTGTTTGGAGGACACGGGCCCTCTTCCCACATGCTTCTCAGACAGTTCAAGGTCAGTGCTGTGTGACTCCTTCCAATTAACTTGCATGTGGCCGACATGGGGGAGTGTTTTCTTCTTTCTTCCCCGTCCGTTGTGTGCTTCTGTGATATGCGCTATCTGCCGTGTGGTCGGTCTCCTCGGCATGCCTGTGTTGGTCTATTCTTGGACAATGGCTGTATTCACCGGCTTCTGTCGTAGGGCTGTGGTTTCGGTGTTGGAATGGAAGGTCATTCAGTGCTGTCTGCTCTCCCTTGTGTGGGCGGCAGGCTGCCTTTCCGCTCTGCGTTGGGCCTTGTGTGTGGATGTAATTCTTGGGCCACCTGTTGTCGGTCACCGGGCTCTTTGGTGTTCCGTTTCATGTGTCTTGTTCATATGTGCAGGGTGGTATGGGTTTTTCAGTGTGGTACTGGCGTTCCTCTTCCCGAAGGGGCCCTGCTTCTCCTAGTTGGTGTTGCCGCCACTGTGTGCTTCGCCATGTTTGTTACACTGGGGTGTGTCCTGCTGTTGCGTGACTTCACTGACATGTGTGCGTCGGTTGTGTGGCGTTGGGTGTTGTCCGTGAATTGGGCGTTGGGGACATGTCTGTGGCCGGCCTGTCACGTGTCATGTGCGTTCGGGGTGGGGCTGGTGTGTGTGCTGCTTGGTTGTGTCCCTGTGTCTGTGTGCGACGCATGCATGGCGCTGCGGTTGGCCTCTGCGTTGTGCGCATGTGTGGCGGCGTCATCGGCGCTTTGGGGCCGTGACGGGGTGGTTGGTTCCTAGTCCCAGGTGGTGTGTACACATGTGTTCCGCGATGTTAGGATTTGGCCTGTGTGTCATATGTGGATGCGATGGTGGATGTGTAGTGTGCACGCGCTGGTGGGGGGTTGTCCGCTTTTTCCTCCCTTGCACTGTGTGCGCTGTTTGCGTGCACTTGTTGTGTGTGTGCCTACCTGCGTCTCCGCGGTACGTTGCGTCCTTGGTGGTGCATCAGCAGAAGCATGGGAAGGGCCTGCAGTGCTGGATTCATGCCCGGGGTGCCGCTTCTTCGTTGTCCGTGCTCTGCGTCCGTGTTTCCGCCTCTCTTTCACGTGCGGTGTCTCTTTGCCGTGGGAGCCGTTTGTTTGCGGCATCGTAATTTATGCGCCGGGCGGGACGTGTTTCGTCGGACGGTGTGTGTCAGTTGTGCTGCGCCGCTACGTGTGCGGGCGCACTTTGATGGCGGACGGTGTTGCTGGCTTGCCGGCGGTGTTTGGCCTGCTTTTCGCATCGTAATTGGGCGGGCGTGTGGACTGCTGCGTGCCGGCGGTAACTGGTGGTTTTTGCATCCGCCAGCACGGCGGTAGTGCTTCCGCCCGCCATCGTAATGGGCCCCTTAACTCGTAATTGCACGGTACTGAGTGGATTTACTGCATAATAAGTAGATTTGCATGCAAATTTACCACACCCACCAGTGCCGTGAAACTCAGAATCAGGACCTTTGTAGTGACTATTAAAATAACTTGGGGCCTGCTGTGTATCCAGACAGAAACATCCCAAAATATCCATTCGAAGAGGGTCAGAAAATGACCTGCCTAATGAAATTGAATTGGGCAATAATTTGGATGGCTGCTCATGCAGGGAAAGTAACATGCAAAGAACAACAGATCACTATCTTGGCATTTTTTAAAATAACAGTGCAGCCCATGCCCATTAAAGGCACACCTGCTGTTTTGAAAAAAACAAATTCCATTTTGGGAACTTTTTGGGGGAGTATGCAGCGGTCTCCTGTACCACTGTCTGCTCCCTCTGAGGCTGTCCAACATCCTGTGCAAACCAGATACCAGTGGCTTTGAGGAGTCAGTTGCTATCTGATCAGTGGTTTTCAACTTCAGTTGCTGCCTCAAAGCAGTGCTACATTCCATTACGACCCCCAAGTAGGAGGGTGAACCGTCTTTCAAGCTCCCTCCTATTTGCGATTCTTAATAGGTCATCGAAGCCCTTTTTTCGAGCCAGAAAGACCTTTCTGACAAATAAAAGGTTTTGGATACATTGTAAAAGGTGTTTTGCAGCCACAACCCTGTGTTTTTACGAATCGCATGCTTTCTGACTGTGAAGAACTCCTTGTACACGAGACCCTCAGTTCCTGGATGTCATGATCCTTGGAAACGGAAGTTCACAAACTCCTGAAGAACACCCAGTCTCAGAAGAAATTTGCTGGGCGCACTCTGGTCTCTTGCAAATTTTTTGCTATGGAGATGTAGGAGGTCATTTAGAGGAGGGCGTAAATAGGATATCTACCAAAAAATGGCGTCTGCAAGAACCCCACTACGGAAATTTGAGTTAGAAAAAATGTAAGTGCTGATAGCTCCACTATGCTGTCATGGCAGAAATGCTGTCACTATTTTTTCTCCCCAGGTGCGGTAAACATGCCAATACCGTGCTTAACTGGCAAATGCATTTTACTGGTGTGGATTTACCCCACTGCAACTGCAACTTTGCATGTAAGTTTACAACACTAGGCGGGTGGACAACACTTGCTAGAGTGGCCGTGGCTGGGGAGACACGAGTTGTGCCTTTCCTGCCCCAGCTATATGGTGGCCAGTCCCCTGAACCCTCCTGACCCATAAATGAGGCCCTGACTCTGTAGAAGGGGTTAGAAGAAACAAAGGGCCACATGCATCAAGCTTTTTTCCGGTCGCAAACGTGTCGATTTGCAGAATCGGCCCGTTTGCGACCGGAAAAAGGCCTTTTCCGATGTATCAAAGGCTTTGAATTTGCAAATTAGGTAATCACAATTTATTGCAAATGCATTTAGGGAATCGCAATTTGCGATTCCCTAATTGCGATGCATCAAGCCTTTCCTAAATGCAAACTGTTCATTTAGGAAAGGCTAATTACCATCAACTTGAAGTTGATGGTAATTTGCGCATGCTTTGAAAAATGCACAAAAGTGCATTTTTCAAAGTGGTGTGCAGCGCACACATGCCCTTAGGGCCCTTAGGGCATGTGTGCGCTGCACATGTGCATACTTACCTTTTTTGGGGGGTGCATCAGGGGAGCCTTAGGCTCCCTGGCACCCTTGGAATTGCAAACGCAATTTGCGATTACTAATTTGATAATCGCAATTTGCGAATTCATTCCTATTCATTCCTATAGGCCTATAGGAATGAATGGAGTGACATTACCTAATAGCTATTCGCAATTTGCAAATCGCTATTAGGTAATGTTTAAGAATCACAATTTATTTTGCGATTCCTACATGCATAAGGAATTGCGATTCCTAAATAGCGATTCCATAAAAATCGCTATTTAGGAATCGCAATTCCTTATGTTGATGCATGTGGCCCCCTGTGTTAAAAATTCTCGACAGAGCCCAATTTTTAACTCGCCTTCATTGATGACTAGTTGTTGATTCCCCGGGCAAACATGCAGTAGATTTCCTGAATATTAATGCACAATAGATCCCAGGTCACTACTGAACTCTTTCAGATGCTGGATGGGACTAATAATGCTAGTTTCTTTATGCTTTGAATTTAACTTACCCTTACATATACAGAGTGGGGAAAAGCCTGTGCGCAAGTCCAAGAAGTGGCCCGCTATGCCAGATGTAACCTGGCGCACTTCAGTGTTCTTCACCGTTCATACCTAGCTCCCACTATAGAATATACACTTAAAGACCCTTCGAATGCCCAAGATGTGCTGAAGAAGAGGCCTCATTCCTACACATGACCTGGTTGTGTAGAACACTGATGGGGTACTAGGATGCTGTAGTGACAACTCAAACAGTTGACCCACATCAATCTCCAAACATCAATAGCTCACTGCCTATTGGGCACTGTGCCTAAACCCTAACAGGGAATTATGCAAAACAAATTTGCAAAATTGTGCTTGCCTCTGTCGAAGCGCTGTATTGCATTGCCTGTCTAATATGGGGCCTACTATTCCCAAAAAATGACCAAAGATGTTTTGGAATGGGTACTGGCGGAAGAACTGTGATTAAAAGTGGGTAGAACAGATGACCGGGTGGAGGAGGACCTAAGGAAGTGGGAGGATATGTTGATTCAAATGGTGGATAAGCCTGCATCAGATGAGGCCTGATTTAATCTAGTGCCCTAGAGGGGGACAAAACTTGTGCTGATTATATAAACATGTACATTCTGCTAGCCGACTAGCAGTAACAATCATGCACGTGCTTGGGCACACTGGGAGGCTGCCCGAACTCCTGCTTGATTTCATTGAATATGGATATGCATTGCTGCCACAGACTGCTGCCTTCCATCGTGCATGGGCCAGTTGGTTTATTAATGATCTAGGTTGTTGATATGTCTGCTGACATACTTATAAATAAAGATAAAAAAATAAAACATTTAGCTTATCTTTTCTGTAAGTGTGTCAGGCTTACATTGTATTCTACGCAGTAGCAGTCAAATTGAAAGTGGCTTGTACTTCACTCAGATTCCTTACAAAGAACCAAACTGGCAAACTCTAAGTTATTCAAAGGGAGAGCGATTCAATAACAGACAGATGACAGCTTTTTCTACCAATGGCACATTTTTTTAGGGTTAGAGTTTCTGGGAATTCATGAGCTCGGAAAGGGCCACAGTGGAGTTGTCCTGAGCACAAAACAGAATTCCCTAATTTATGCAGTTCTTAACATTGCTGTACCCAGTGCATGCAGTTTTTAACATTTCTGTAGAATGAAAGCGCTATTTGATAAGTCCTTCCATTTGATTCCATCACAAGATGGGGCTGACTACTCTACACAATAGATGAGTGGTAACGGTGGTACAGAGATGACGAGAGTTGTTAATGTATTTAACCAAGATTTCTGCATATAAAAGAGCATTCATATGTCAGATGCAACATCTAGACAGATAACATTTTAATGGAATATAGAATGAAATATCATATACGTTTGGTTTTACATTTTTGGCAGGAAATCATGCAACAGAAGCAAGAGTTGAAGCATCTTGGTCAATTAGAGGCACATTACTGTCACAGCTTTTGCAATTTCCTGGCTTGTTTGCTGTTTCACCCTTGATGCTTCTGCTTTATCTTTGAGCTATCTTGCCTTACAGTCTTCCCTTGCTTCTGCCTGTCTCTCTCGCTTCAAAATGTACGTATTTATGTATGTATGTGAATCCTCTATATCGGTTGACTCTAGCTACATATTGGCCTCACTCCTTTCCCACCTTCCTCACCAGGTGTCCTAGGTAATGAACATGCTACATGGTATGACCCTGTGTTTGGGTTTATGTTGTGTCTTGTGCACGTATTGACCTTCCTTTGCACCTGAGGATTGTGCATGTATAACGTTGTACTGACATTCTTCATCAGTTGGGACTGCGGCGGTTAGCGCTGGAGGTTCCATTGTTTGTCAGAATGAGTCTTGATTTCATTATCATAACTTTCTTCTGTACTTTGAAGGTGAGGACTCAAATCAGTGTAAGATGGATGAACCTTAAAGGCGACTTTGCGGACAGGAAAGTGAAAGGAAACCGCAGAGGACCAAGGACATTGGAGGTATAGTTCAATAGAGGGCCTTGCTGTAGTGAAGCAAGGGATTTAGATGGAGCAGCAATGCTTATTGCCTCAAATCCAGCTTCAAGATGAGCAGAGATCTACTTGGTAGAAGTTTAGGAGGAGGTATGGAATGCAGGCCATCTTTGGGGGCACTCCAGGAAGTGGTATTAAGAGGGCCATAAGTGCCTAGGAGAAACCTAATTTGTGAAGGAGAGCTGGAAGACACATAGTGTCTTGTGAAAGTACTTGGGAATGGGCACAATTAAATACTGTACTGGAGAAAGCTGTTTCAGCCCACCATTGGAATGCAATACAAGTCATGCATCCATCATCCAACTCAATACACCTCCCCTCCATTCACCAACACCATTTCACAACTGAGTCAATTTTTTAAAACTTCTCCACCAAAACCTCAACTGCCATCCTCTCCCCCACATATCATCACTCTCATCTAAACTGCCTTCTGACCAATGTGCGACAACGTGCAAGAAAAGACTATGGGTCATATTTACAATGCCCCTGTGTCACTTTTACGCCGCCAGAGCGTCACTTTTGTGGCGCTCCGGAGGCACAGTGTGCCAGCCCATATTTACAATGCCACGTAAAGCCACCCTGCGTGGCTTTTCATGGCCTTGGAAATATGGCCCCCTTTCACGCATTACTCTGCGTGAAAGGGGCATTGCATGGGTGTTGGTGTGGGTGTTACCACACAACACTCAGGGAATCTGACGCATTCCCAGATTTACAAGGTTTTATAAACCTGGGAATGTGTCAGATTCTAATGCCTCCCCAGGGGAGGCATTAAAGTGGCGCAAAAAAGGAGTATTACCTTTATTTCTCCTCGTTTTCTGCAGCACACATAAAAGAAGGAAAATGCCAAGCAACTACAGACCCATCTCAAATAGTCTGTTCCTTGGAGGGCGGAAAAGTTTCTTTCAGATCTCAAACTACCTCAAAGACAACCCAGTTCTATCCAATGAACAAACAGGCTTCAGCACAGGGAGTTGTTATAAATCTGCCCTTATATTCACCTGGAATAATCTGAAAACCAGCTGTAGATAAAAACGGTGCAGCTACTTTATTATTCATAGGCCTATCAGAACATTTTAACTTAGCATCATGAATCATTATTTAACAGTAGTTGGACACTGTGGTGACTTCTTTATTGGAAGCCTGGCCTGTTCAAGCTAGGGGAAATGGCCTCCATTAGCCACTTTGTTCACCTCACGGTTGTGGAATGTGACGGAGCTAGGTGTCTGTGACAAGGGATCCCTGTTATGAGGAAAAGCCTTCCAAGGCATAAAAACATCAAAAGCAATGGTAGGAAGAATCAGGTGAGGCAAACGAAATCCTTCGAGAAGGAGTGATGATTAGGAAGAGAGACCCACTGGAATGAAGGAAAAGCAGCAGTCTGTAGTGCTCAAAAACCCCAGCAGAAACTTGAACACAGGAACCAAGGAGCGGAAACTGTTGAGAAACATGACTTCGGCTGTGTTGTGACGTAATGAGGAACTGTTTGTATGTCCCTTTCAGAGTGCTGGAAAGGAAACAGGGAGTTTCAAAATAGGAAGTTGCACAATATTATAGAAAATAAAGAAATCATGAGGTGGCCAATTTGGTCTGGAATTTCATCGAAAATTCTTGAAGCTGTTTAACAGATAGCTTTACAAACGTGTCCCTCTTTGTTGCCAGATTCAGTCTCCTCTTGTGCATATACTCATACTCACTGGCCTGAAGCTGCTGGGGGTATACTGTGACTTGGTCAGGAAGCCAACACATGGTTGAGCAATATGTAGAAAGCCCAAGGGAATGCCAAGTAGGAGTAAGCAGTGTAGCGTCATCAAGGTCCACCAGCTGAGTGAGGGATTGTGGGGAAACCCCTGTCATGGAGCCTTGATGTATTGCTTCCGCAGTGACTGTGGCCATTGAAGTCCATCCTGTTCTGCGCTGCTTGGATAGAGCCCATTCAATCTTTGGCTTCGGGTGGCTTGACACTACAATACAAACTAAAAAAAAATGGCTTATATTAAATGATCCTGGATTCTTTCTACTCCTACATTATGGACAAGACAAACAATATCTCATTACCTCCCTTCAGTTCCATTTCAGACAGTATCAATAGAGGAGTACTTTAGGGATCAATCATTTCACCTCTTCTTTTCAGAGTATAGTTTAGTCCACTCCTAGTCCCAGAATCAAATAGAACCACCAATATGTCTTTCCACTTCTCGTATTGTAACTATACTGATGATACCCAGATAATCCTAAAACTGGAAAACCTAAGATTCTAAACAAGCTGATTGTCTTCAAACTGTTGAACTCTGAATAACAAACTAGGATAAATTCAGTGCATCAGAAACTGAGATTCTAACATGCAGAGACTGGAAAAACTATGATCGATTGACAACCTGGCCCGAAGGAATGGGAGCACCAACAACATTTTCAAAAGAGGTAAGAAACTTGGGAGTGTCTTTCATCTTAAAGGCCATTCACTCGCCCTCTGTCACTAGAAGATCTACTTTCAAGATACTGTGCATCAGTCACATGATAATAAATGGAAAACTATGAGAATTTCTTCAGATGAGGCTTAAGTGGTACTCTTGGAAAAGGACATTGTGTTTCAGATTAGCAACCCTGCTAATCATACCACCATACAGGATGAAAGCCATTAGTAGTACCTTCTTTTCTGTCAAAGCTACTAAATTATGGAACTCACTTCCAGCAAGGATACGACCCATAAGAAACCATTTGGAAATCAGGAAATGATGAAAACTCAGCTTGTACCTGCCTGGATCTTCCAGCAATGGAACAATGCCCCTGAAGAGATACATAAAGAACAACACAGCATTTCACCTTAACAATAAACTAATCATTCCAGGCTCTAGGAAGAAAAGAATCAGCTGCACAACCTTCTGCCTCCAATCTGCTAAACTATGAAACCCTCTTCCAGCAAAAATACAAGCCATCAATAACTACCTGGAATTCAGGAGGATGGCGAAGACCTGGCCTTTCCTGGCCTGGCCTACCTGAACCTACTGGAGATAGGCTGATATCTACCTGGCAAGACGAGGACTCAAGCCTCATATTTAGCTTCACAAAGAGAAACATTCAATGCTAACAACTGAACCCAAATGTCATCCCTTTATAAGTCAGAGCACAGGATAGAAGGGACTGAAAGAGCCTCCGTTCTCAATGGCAAATTCATTCTAACTACTGTTTAGTTTCCTATAAACTATATGCTACTCAGTTACTGTGAATCATTTATTATATACGTCTTACCTGCATGGCCCATGCATTCCATTATACATTGTACCAGGTCATTTTGAATGTATGAATATATGTTAAAAGAATAAAAGTGTTTAAAATAATATGTGTAAGACAATACTTCTGAGGACAATGATAGTGGAAATCAAGGAAAGTGAAGCAAAGATGTTAACAAATCTCTGGAGTACATGGTAAAGATAAGGGAGTAATGAACAAAATAGTCACTGTCTCAGGACCATCATATACTTTAACAGTTGAAAAAGTGGATGGAAAGATTTGTTGATAAATGGGAAGAGGGGACTTTAACTCGTACTGATGTGCGATTGGGAAGTGAAAAGATTTTCTATTTTTGGATTTATGTTCAAGAAAGATACTAAGGTGAAAAACCACACAAGCTCTGAAATACACAAGGTGAAAAATGCCCTTCTGACATTTAGGCCCCCATATTGAGTTGGTCGGATTTTGGTATGAAAATTTAGTGGGCCAGAATCTAACACACCTATGCCTGTGCCTAAATACGGAATCTGGGGCCACGGCCATGGCCTCGCTAGGAGGAGCATTGCCTGTTTCCTCACTGTGTCAAGCTCTGCAAGTTGGGCTCTGGTTCCGAAGAGAATCCAGCTCCTCCTGCTCCCTCTCTGACGATCGAAATAGCAGTTTTTAGATCATAAAGAGAGTAAGAGAGGAAAAGGGTGAATGGAACGAGAAAGAGAGACTTCAAATCTTTGGGAAGAAAACAGCATAGGTAAGTGGCATAGTGAGAACTGAATAAAAATACATGAACATCACAGAATCATTTGTACAGAAAGAAAATAGCATCAGTACACAACACAGAAAATTCAAACAACCCATCTGCCACACTCTCTCTATCCCTCTTCAGAATGGGGCATTTTAATTCTTTAAGTAGAAATAGTGCCAAGATGCCCAAAGTGCAATGATAGTCAATGGTCACTTTTGAACAGGACCTAGGCGCAATTTGAAACTGACCATGATAGAGCATGGCTCAGATACTCTAAGAAGGTTTGTCTTGGTCAAAGATTTTCCCGTCCGACTTTAGTCCTTTAAGTCCCAATCCACCACAGGAATACACATCTAAAGCCCCCAGGACCTCAGGGGAGGCACTTAGAGACTCAGTGAATAGCAGGCAGAGGCTAACAAAAGGCTCCAGTCCAGGTCCAGTTACTAATGGTCAGCTGGGCAGTTGCAGTTAAAGACCACTTGTAGCTTATTGTTTCCCTGTAGCTTTAACAGGAGGTCAGCTTTATGACCCTTAGAGTCAACTTCTTTGTCCTGGGTACAAGAGGAAGAGCAGATTTAGTCTTCTTGGCTCTCCTTGGGTCTAAAACAGGAGGTTCAGTCCTCTTCCACAGGTTCAGGAGTGTTTTGAAGTGGATGCCTAGAGGTGCAACATTTATGCAGAGCACGAACTAGTGGAAGGCAATGGCCCCTGGAGATGCCCTGATCAATGGGGTAAAGGTTCCCAGGGCTAATTCTACCTACATTGAGCATTTTGTAGATGGCCAAAGTCTTTAGCCACACTAAACTTGGGCTCTGAGGGCCGGGTTGTGCATGGGGAATGTACTATGCTAATCCCAGTGTCACATCTAGCACAACAAATTCAGTTTGATGCAGTTGCTGTACCCACAACAACCTCAGAGACAGAAGTCTGGTATAACAAAGCTGAACTTTCAGCAGCCCGACATTGGATACATGCAAATTGTTTTGGCATTCTCTTTCCTTCCTTTGAAGTGTGACCGTAATGCTATATGTAAACCTAGCAGACCTGTCAAATAGGCTGTGACATTCTATTGTCAAAAGAGACCCACAGTGCATAGGGCCTGACAGGCTGGGAAGACCACAAAAGGGTCTGGCCCAAGTGTCAGCTCATATGTGCCTGTGACAGGGTAGGCCTCATTGAAGTGCGTCCCAAGTGTAATATGAAAAGCCCCAGCAGACATGTTAAGCAGGATGTGACATATGAAAAGCCCCAACAGATCTGTCAAGCAGGATGTGACATTAAAGCAGGAACTGACACTTTAATGTAAAAAGGGTCCTTCGACCCCCCCTTGCATATTTTGGCAGGTTCAGAGGGGTCATCTCTGCCCATTCAGGTCATTCTATTGTTTTGCTGATGGGAGCATGTTCACACCTCATTCACGCCTATTTAAATACTAATTACTGGCTGGCTGAAGTGGGAGTACAAAATGCAAATCTAGCTTCCTGAGTCTTCAGGCAAGGCAAAGGTAACTTTTCAAATGTTACCTTTGCATAATATTTAGAAAAAATCTGAGTTTGCATTGAATTGGATTTTTAACAACTGTTAAAATAGTTGTTTAATTGTTTTTCTAGTTATTTCTATTCATTAGATGAAGGATTAGTATTTAGTATTTCAGTCCCGTGTTTTCCTATGGAATAGCCAAACCTGCTACAGTGGAAATAGCTTTGAGGACATTTTCACTTTGAGGACAGGTTTAACATTAAACTTTTACATGGCTTACTTTAAATACCATGCAGCCTGCCTTTATGAGAAATACGATCGACTTATGGATAGCTTATTAATATTTAAAAGGAAGGCTTAGGCCTGTGAAAAGGGGTTATTTTGACAGGTCGAATTTGCAGCTGAACTTGAACAGCCATCCTACTGGTGAAAGACTTGAAGTCTTGTATAAGTTGTCACTTTAGTGGATGGCACAATGGGTGCTACAGTTCACTTATGAAATTTAGCAGGCCCTCTGCACACCTAGATACCATATAATAGGGTCTTGTAGGTATGTTAAATATGCCAATCAGGAAAATACCAATTTTACAATGCTTAAAGGAGGAGCACAGGCACTTTACCTATGGTTAGCACGGATACAGTGCACAAAATTCTATAGCCAGCAAAAATAGTGTTCAGTAAAGAGGCAAAAACATTGTGGTGACGATCCAGAAAGGGCAAATTCCCATCAGCTTAACTACTTTACGAGCCATACCAGAGGTCTTTTTGTTTCTCACAGGGTTTAAAATGGATTCTAATTCTTCTATCTAGACATCTATGTCCCTTAAAGTGCAATCCTCAGCTGCATGTTTTGACATCTTGGCAACTCCCTGTGTCTATACTGGTGTCCTCTTACCCATTGCAGCACCAAAGAAGTATAAAATAATCAGGGTAAGCCAGCCAGTGACACCAGAATTCCTTATCTCTTCACTGATGTCAAAGCAATCTCCAAACTAGCATTATGTATCAGGACAATTAGCAATTGCATATACCAATCAATCAATTCTAGTGAAGTGATGCAAACAATCCGAGTGTAAATTGTAGCAGCAGTAATAAAACCTTAAATCTTACACTAATCCAGAATGCACAAGTCTCACTAGCCCCAAGGCATAATAAGTCATAGGACAAAGAGGGGTGGCCTAGTCAGGCAACGATGGCCTGGGCTTCGCTTGGGTACAGCCCTCATAGCAGGGTTGAGAGACGTGCTTTTCAAGCTATACCTGGCTGATGAGCCCTACCTAAGGCAAAACCGGTCCAGGCTTACTTGTATTCTGGTTCAAGGAAGACCTGGTCTGGCAGTTTGGACTAGACTGTTCCTATTGGAGCAGGGTCAAGACTGATTTGCATATGGCTGTGTCCTAACTGAGGTGTCATGGTGTGCAAAGTGACAATGGACTGGGATGCAGACAGAGTAACTACCAGTGGCTGAGATTAATTCAAGCATTCTATCTATCACTTTTTTTATACTTTAGTGTGTTGCCCTAAGTGGGACGGCTATGCCCTGACGTGAATCCCGTGCACACTGTGTCACTGGAATCAAGTTATACCTGGCTGATGTGCCCTAACTAGGGAGAAACTAGCCCTGGGTTGCTTGTGTTCCAGTTCAGGGAGCACCTGGCATGGCAGTTCAGCTCGACTGCTCGCATTGAAGCAGGGTCAAGACAGATTTGCATTTGGCTGGGTGTAAAATGAGGTGTCATGGTGTGCAAAATAATGTTAGACTGGGATGTGGCCCGAGTAATTACCAGTGGCTGAAATTATTTCCAAAATTCCATCCATCACTTTTTTTTATTCTTTAGTGTGCTACCATAAGTGGAGCAGGCATGCCCAGACGTTGGTCCAGCGCACATTGTGTCACTGAAATCAAGCTACATCCGACTGATAAGCCATAACTATGGCAATATCGGTCCTGGGTTGCACTTAGTCATGCATCATTTGCCAGTACTGGCTTAATTGAAGGCACTGCTCCATTTCCACTGGTACACCTCCGTTTTTATCCACTGGCATGGGGATGTTTAACACATATAGCACATCCTCCTCCTTTCCTACTGATCCCTCCAATTTCTCTGGTGTAATTTGGTGAAACAAATAAGAAGGAGGTAGAGCAGTATTGGTACAAACTCTAACCCTATCCCTGATAATTAAGTATTTCAGACTCTCATTGGTTTCTTTTATACCACACATAGGAGACTCTTGATTGTAGTTTGTTGGCTTCCTCTTACCAGATTAAGAAAGCCACCCATTAGTTAGCATCTGCCCTGCTTTTTTGTCTCAATGTCCCTGTCGTCACACACATTGACTAACAGGAAAAGAGTAAGGTATCTGCCAGCCAATGCCGCAGCGTAACCTGCGGAGAGGGTGGGGTAGAAGGGAAAGAAAGGTTAAGGATGGGACTCTAACAGCTCATTTCCCATCTATTATTTTGGATGGAAGTAGGGAAGTTCTTTCACGCTTGGTTCTCGCACCCTCGCTATCGGAAGCTTCTGGACAGAGCCTCCCCCGGCTCCCGTAGGTAGTGCTGAGGCTACTCCTTTGCCTCTATCATCTATCCTCTTCACCTTTTCTCCTGCTCTATACTGTGGGTTTCACACACACTTGTAGCTCCTGATATATAGCTCCTAATACCATGGCATTCTTCCCTACCCACCAATATCGCTTTCTCCCATTGTTATCTACCCAAGTGAAAATTCACAAAAGTTTCTTAAATAAACAAAACCAGTCTTGAAATATTATACATTTTTTGAAGTGCCCTAGTACTGTCTGACATGATTGGTGAGCTGAACGTGGGAGCTGCACTCCACCCAAGTTCAACCTCCCTCTCCCAGATATTTCTCTGACTTAACTTTGGCACCTAGATTTGTGGTATGAAGATTGGTCCAGCTCTGCTTCCTGCTTCTGGTCAACCGTATGCACTTCTTGACCAATCGCACCAAGTCTGTCCACACTCCAACTTGAAGTCTGCAAATGTTTTTTTCTCAAAATAAAAATGAATCTGTGAATCACAGAACCAGGCAACAAGATGCTCTCCTGGTACCTCAGCAAGCATAAAACTATCCTGAGGCAAGACACAATTGTATATGTTCCATATTGGGCTCCAATGGAGATTGTATGATGAAACAAAATAAAGGTGTTACAACTGGGCAGGATCTGAAGTCATGAGACAGTGGGAAACGACTTTAATCATAGATAAAGACATGTAAAATCTGTCACCGAGCAAGCTATTCAGAAATTCCTCATCAACAGTGCCAGGCATGAAAGCAGGGCTTTACATGTAAGAGACTTACATATTTGAAGATATGGTTAGCACTGAGCAGAAAGATGGCTGCAGCAGTTAAAGACACAGTAAGGCAATTGTTTTTTAAATTTCACTGATGTAAATATGGCATCATGTGTGTGGCTCTGCTGAAATCGTGCATCTTGTGACTAGTTGATGAAAGTCCAATGATTCAGCGTTGCCAAGGAGATTTGTAAATCATTGCTAGTCCCCACAGCTCCTTTTGAGTGGTTAGTTTCTGTACTGAGCCAAGTGTCAGGATTTTACAATCCAGTCACGAGGTGGTGCTCACAAAGGCCCTCAGGGGACCTGCCTTTATCCCTGAATAGAATATATACACTTCTACCCCTTGCATTCCTAGATCCACTTCCTATTCAAGTCCAGGCTTCTGCACCGTCTTCCTGATGCATCATGGTCCCTGTAGTCCTTTCTGTCTCCAAACCCTGCCCTGATCACATCCTGGTGGCAGTACTCTATTCTCTCTCTTGATTCCTGGATTCCACTGGTTTTCTGATCTCTTTACACCTACTTTCTCGACATTTCACTCTCTTGGCTCCGACTCGTGCTCCGTTCCTTGATTTCCTGTGTCCTGCCTTGTGTCTGCTGGTTTCCCAGTTCTTCCCCTTTCCAATTCCCAGTTCTGCCTTTCCTTCGTAAGTGGTTCTCCGATTCCCTGCACCTGGTTTATTCATTGCGCCGGGCTCTTTCCCTGCAGTTGTGCTCTCCTACTGATCCTACAGCTTATTAGTCCAGTGAGCCCATGGTGGAATGCCCAAAATGGATCTTTCTACCCTAAATGGCTCCTCACTTGAACATCCAACATACATGTTCTAAATCGACCCCTTTTTGATCTATTCTTTATACAACATTTGCTTTCCAAACAAGGAGTATTGTTTTATGTTTCCACAAAACACTGACTTCCAATTTATCAGCTGCATCCCATCTGATAACAAAACATGATAAGTGCCTAAACAAATGATTTGTGTCCCTTACTGATAGGTTATCCAGACCAAAGCTGTCTTTGGTTGAGAAGTCCTTAGATATAGTCCAGCAACAGGCAGCCATCTTCCTTCTTTTATTGCTGCTGCTCACCAGATAAGTAATCCTTATTTTCCTCCTCTCAATTATTCATATAAATGCCAACTAAGATTTAATATATATCTTATTGTCTATTTGTGCTACTGCCTGTTATCTGTATGCCTATGAGATTGTGATTTAATCGCTTTAAGGTATTAGCACTCTTACTTGCACCTTTTCCCCTTCCTCCAAACCTTGAACTGCCCCCCCTCCCCCTCTTCCATCCCGTGCCACGTCTTCTCCCTGTCTCTCTCGGAGACACCAATTTCCTCTCCCCTTACTGGTAAGCAGTTCCCATTTCAAAGACGCACCGGAGCCTCGCTCTGCCACTCGCCTTTGAAAGACGCGCCGAGGCCTCCCTCTTACTCTCGCGGCCCCGCGCGCACTTTACTGATTCGTCGTGTCCCACGCGACCGGTCTGAGGCTGCCGGCGCATACACAACTCTATGTATTTAAAACGCGACCGGTCTGAGGCTGCCGGCGCATACACAACTCTATGTATTTAAATACATTTATTAAACAAAGCCTCCTCACCTCACTACTCCCGGGGCACATCTTTCGTCTCTCTCCCGGTGCGGCCGCTACCTCCAACGCGACCGCACCGGGACCCTCTTTCCGATGTGTTCAACTACCCCGCAACAAGGAAGTAAGCCTCGTTTTAATATATTAGAGGAAAGACCCTTCCTACCACCACACATCACCAAGCCCTTCATTTCGAGCTCAAACGACAGTTACAACACCGAAGAGAGGATCTCCTTCACGCAGCTTCCCCCTACTGACTAAGAGTTTTTTAACTCTTTATACTACCTATTTAGTTAAATACCCTCGTGCACCTAGCCTACGTTTACTCATTTTAGTTAATTTAATTATTAAAAAAAAAAAAGGAGAATGTCGGAACAACAATTAGATTCATTAGTTGAGAATAGATTAGAAGAACTGGTAAATAGGGCTTTAGGCAAACTGATGGGGTCGCTGGATGACACCATCAATAAAAAACTAGAAACCCTCTCCAATCAACCTGCCAACCAACCCGGATGCTCTTCCTGGCCCGATAAATCTCTTAATAAAAGGCCATCAGGTGACTACCCTCATAAAAAATCCAAGAAAGCTAAAGGGCTGATTGAGGGTCTACCGGATGACGCCGGTGACGGACTCAGTGTGTTCGACACTGCAGATGGGCATGACGGCCCGGTTGTCCCTATAGACAGTGAGTCTGATGAGGACCACACTTATGAGCCAGAACTAGATTTGTCCTGCTCTTCAGAGTTCGACTCTGATTATGAAGACACACCCACGGCAAAAAAAGGGACATCAGATGAGGCATCATCGGCCTCTGGGTCTAAGATGGGGATTCTTGACCCACTTGGGGACAATATGTTTGACCCCCTCATGATAAAACATCCCCTGTCACCCGAATGGACCCCCTCACAACATGTGGCTAAATACATTACCTTCTGGTTGAGAAGAGAGATGCCTAAGGAGGTTAGATCTCGTCTACGGTCCGAATGCCCACGGCCATCACTCCCTGATAAGATAACCAAAACACCCGAACTCGACCCAAAGGTCGTCTCATTCATTAACAAGGGAGGCAGAGACCCTAGAAGAGGCCTGGATAGAGGCCTGAAGTCCTGCCAGGACAGACTCCTTGATATTACTGGCCCCCTCACCAAAATCTTCGAGATGGCCGAGACAGCTTACCTCAACGATACTCACGTTGACCCAAAAGAACTGCGAGAATGGGCTCAGAGAGCTGTTTGCCTCCTTCCCAATGCAAATACGGCTCTTTCAAATGAAAGACGGAAGAGTATCCTCTTAAAACTGGACCCCAAATTAATTGAACTAGCCACTAAAGAAGGAGGACCTTCTTCCCAGGGCCAACTCTTTGGCAATGAATTCATAAAGGAGATGGCGAAATATGTGGGGATATTCAGCTCCATACAAAAGTCCCAAAAAGAAATAAGAAAGGTCTTCAACGATAGAGTTTTTGCAAGGGCCGGGCGAACAAGGGGTCGGTTCCCCGGCCGCGGTATTCCTTCCTCTAGACCCTACATGGCACGAGGCAATAGGTCCTTTCACCAATCCTATGGTTCCTATGGCTCCTACCCCAACTTCTACCCCCAAAGGCAGAGAGGACGCTTCCGGAATACCAGAGGCGATAGAAGACAGAAAACCTTCTCATCAGGTACGTCACACCATAGACCCTTTAGATTCCCCTATAAAGGTGGGAGGGAGACTAGCCCAGTTTTGTGGAAACTGGAACTTAGTGGACGCAAGACCCTTGGGTACTACAAACGGTCAGGGGATACCGAATAGAATTCACAGACACACCCTCTCAAGACAAAATCCCAAGGGAAATCACTTTCTCTCCAGAACACTCAAAATTGGTAACAAAGGAGGTACAAGACCTCTTGGCCAAAGGTGCCATCAGAGAGGCAACCGACCCAGTGGTTGGCTTTGTCAGCAACATCTTTTTGGTGGAGAAAAAGAACAAAGAGATGAGGCCAGTAATAAACCTCAAAGATTTGAACGAATGGGTGGTCTACCGTCACTTCAAAATGGCGGGTATATACCTCTTAAGAGATATCCTAAGGAAAGGAGATTGGTTAACAAGATTAGATCTCAAAGACGCCTATCTCACTATCCCCATCTGGCCTCCACACCAAAAATACCTCCGCTTTACATGGCTAAACAGAATCTGGGAGTTCTCCAGTCTCCCATTCGGACTATCCTCAGCACCCTGGTGCTTCACAAAGGTACTCCGGCTGGTAGCAGCATGGCTCAGGGCAAAAGGCGTAAGGTTAATAATATACCTAGACGACATTTTAATAATGGGTCAGTCCAAAGACGTTGTATCCCTGCATACTCAGTGGGCAATAGAGATATTAGAGAAACTAGGTTTTGTAGTAAACCTAAAAAAGTCATGCCTAACTCCAGCACAAGACACTCAGTTCCTAGGGTTCATCGTAGACACCCTCCACACAGAGCTACGCTTACCCAAAGACAAACTAAAAAAATTACGGAAAGAAATAAAGAAGGTCTTACTAGAGAAGACCATCACACTAAAGAACTTAGCGAGAATCCTGGGCCTCCTATCCTCAACCATCCAAGCCATATTCCCGGGCCCACTCTACTATCGAGCCCTCCAAAGACTAAAAAAGAAATACCTTCGCGTAAATCATTCATACTCTCAAATTTTGTCCCTAGATCAGGACTCAAGGGAGGAATTGGAATGGTGGCTCAAGAACGCTCAAGCGTGGAACGGGAGGGCAATCTTCGGGGAGGAACCCGAAATGGTGATAGATTTGGATGCAAGCCTAGAGGGTTGGGGAGCGAGATGCGGAAATTCTTCCACAGGGGGGCGCTGGTCACACCAAGAGAGGAACATGCACATCAACTGCTTGGAACTCCTAGCCGGCTCCTTTGCAGTCCGCAGTTTCACTCAAGAAAAGATGAAATGTTGTGTAATGCTTCGCATGGACAACATTTCAGCAGTCCAATATGTGAGCAAGATGGGAGGACCACACTCCAAAGACTTAGCGGAACTAGCGAAGGACTTTTGGGGTTATTGTTTAAGCAAAGGAATTTCAGTTGTAACTCAACACATTCCTGGGTTGAGCAATGGAGTAGCGGACTGGTTCTCCAGGAACTTCAGAGACTCCAGCAACTGGAGACTGAACAGGGAGATATTCCTACACATCCAACACATATGGGGCCCTTTCAACATAGATCTCTTTGCAGACAGATTAAATACTCAACTGACACAGTTCTTCAGCTAGAAACCACACCCTCAAGCAGCTGGGGTGGACACCTTCCTACAAGATTGGAGAGGTCTAAAGCCATATGCCTTCCCTCCATTTGTCATGCTACCCAGGTTCCTCTTACAAACACGCAGATTCAAAGAAACAGTAGTAGTGATAACTCCTCTTTGGAGATCCCAAGCGTGGTTCCCTGTAATTCTAGAAATGTCAGTAGACTTCCCTTACTAATTCCCCATTTCGAGACCCTAATTCTAGGCCCTCGAGGGGAAATCCATCCTCTAATAGAAGAAGGCTCCCTCACACTGATGGCATGGAAGATTTCCGGAGACAATGGGAAATCCCTGGCCTTTCGCCAGATGCTTTCAGACTCATATCTGAGTCATGGGCATCCGGCACGAGAAAGGCATATAGACTGGCATGGAACAAATGGATTTGTTGGTGTGTTCAACGGGGTATCAATCCCATTTCAACTGATGTAGTCTTTGTATTAAATTACTTAACAGAATTATTTGAGTCAGGTTTATCCTATAGGACCGTAAACGTCTATAGATCAGCCATTTCTGCCGGTCATTGCTTGATAGATGGACTACCTGTCGGTCAGAATGCTTTGACAAGGAGGATTATGAGAAGCATTAGGGTCCTTAAACCACCAATACCTAAGTACACCTCTCTTTGGGATGTTAAACTGATCCTTCAAGTTTTAGAGAACTGGGGTGATAATCAATATTTGTCTCTTAAGAAACTCTCTTACAAACTCACAAGCCTCCTATGTCTCGTTTCATTTAGACGCACATCTGATGTTAGAGCTTTAGATGTCACCAGTAAAGCATACCAACCTGAGGGAGTATGTTTCTACATTAAAAGAAGAACTAAGACTCTTTCCTCAACCATTTTCTACCCTTACTTCCCTGGAAACCCAAGACTGTGTGTGGTGCAATGTTTGAAAGAATATGAAAGGAGAACCCTTAATCTGAGAAACGACGTCACACAACTACTAATATCTCATAAAAGGCCTCACAAAGCCGTTTCCCCCACCTTAGCTAGATGGGTAAAAGATGTTATGAATGAAGGAGGTGTGGACACCTCTATTTTTGGAGCACATTCGATTAGAGGTGCCTCAGCCTCCAAAGCCTTCGTCTTGGGAGGGGTTTACAAGACATTTTAAGAGCAGCCGATTGGTCAAATGAAAGCATGTTCAAAAGTTGTTACTTTAAGCCAATGCCTAATGTAATTGATAATGTATTGTATGCACTTTGAACTTGCATAATATTGGCCTCCGTGTCGTGCCATAAAATGTAGATTTTCCACAGCCTGATGAGCAGAAAATCTGGATTTTATTAAGGACACAGAGCTAAGATTATCCCACCACTGATACCCACCCGGGTAGACTAACCTATTTTATACTTTCTTTCAGAGTAACGGGGTCTGGTTCTGGAACGTTTCTTCTCTTGGATACATTCACCAGGAATTTACTTATCACTTATCCTGTTCACAGCGCAAAAAAGAAGGAAGATGGCTGCCTGTTGCTGGACTATATAGATGTTCAGAATGTTTGAAAAGTTCTAAATTCTTCTTAATTGTTGCTGCTGTGTGAGCTGGCAATAAAAGGAGATTGCATAATATTGGCCTCCGTGTCCTTAATAAAATCCAGATTTTCTGCTCATCAGGCTGTGGAAAATCTACATTTGTGTCCCTTACTGATAGGTTATCCAGACCAAAGCTGTCTTTGGTTGAGAAGTCCTTAGATAATGGCTGAAAGCAAATTATGTATACCATCAAGAAAGTAGAGAGTGGTTTGAGGGAGCAACATAACACACACCAGGGAGTGGAATGCACATTCTTTCTTTACCCTGTTTGTCTAATTTCTTCAGAGTCCTGGCCAATGTGCTTACATTCACATAGCTGTACATGTACTCAGAATTGTACAGTGAAGTATGACATAAGATAATTTTCAACACTTCGTTATTTTCCAGCTTAAACTCATTCTTCATAGCTCTTATATTTTTACGCAGCTCAGAATAAACAAATTTACCTTCCCTCCAATATCTTTTCTTCTATAATAGATGTGACATTAAAAACAAACAAAAGCTATGGGGGAAATTAGCGGATGGCTGAAGTCAAGTGGTCAGCACACTGAGATCCTGCTGCCATCGTCGACTAAAGTGATATACTCCCCTTGACTTGGTTTGTATTTCCCCCACTCGATCTCGTCCTGCCAGTGGTTTATTTGTTGCTTCTTGTTCAGCACCTACTCTCTGCCTGCTTTTCTCCACCCCCTTGCTCCCATCTTCACATCAGCTCCTCATAGAGTCTGAGGTTTTGACTGCGATTTATTGCTGGCATGGCCCTACAGTTCTACATGACTCTATGGTTGTACAGAGCGGCGCATACAATGGTGTCGTGACGAACAGTAAGGTGATTGGCTTGAGAGAGAGAGATGCGATCTAGTGATGGCTCCATAATGGCGGGGATGCATAATGCACTCAGCATTCATGGGTTCAAAAAGGCCACGACTGGCATGTGCCAAGCTTCCACTAACCTGAGGCTCCAAATCTGCAGGAGCAAAGATTGCCCAATAATCCCAACCAGAGCAAGTCCCAACATGCGACTCAAAATAAGTGTTGGCAACCGTTCCCAGGGAGAAAGGAGTTATATGTAGGACAGAAGGACAACACTATACAGATAGGGCATTTTGGATATTGTCACAACCAAACAGCGAGCTCCTCACCCTCATTCCTGTATAGGGACTCAAATATCTCTGTGCCAGATCCTTCCAAGTTGCACTCACCATATAAAGACTCACGCAGCCATCACAGGGAGACGAGTTAATATCACTCGCCAAACCACAAATCCAGGAACAGTTTTCAGTATGTGTTTTGGTAATGCTCCACAAATACAAATTGTCCACAACGTGAGCATAGCAATATCAACAAACAGAATAGCTCAGTTTGAGCAAGGGGAGAAAAGAAATAATAATACAGTCATGGATATTTCGCCCAAACTTCCGTAATCCATTCATCAGTACACTGATCTTTATGCGGTGAAGAGCTGAATTTCCATGGAAGGGAATAACCAATATAACTAAGTAAAGAGATGAGGGAGACATGAAACGCCAGTGCGCGACTCACCAGTGCTGAGAAATGCCATAAGGAAAGCACCGGGGCTCCGGCACGAAACAGCAAACAATTTGGGCTGTCCGAAGGAGGGGCTGCTAATGAGGGAGTGCAGCACAATGTAGGTAACATGGGACCGGAGTCGGGAAAATCACTGACACAGAACCATGTCTTCGTAGAAAATACAGGAAGTCCTGGAGAGCTGCAAAGGCTGTACTGCAGCTCCAACACGAAAGTACAGAAGGAATTCAGAGGAGCGAAGACCAATCATACAGAAAGGAGGTGGGGATAAGGTGAACAGGAGACTTAAAGCCAAGCACATTGCTTAAATACAGAACCGCCACCTCTCCCCAGGAAGCCTCTCCTCTGGATCTCACATACTCCCTCAAGCCTAGCTGGAGGTCGGCACAGTGCAAGGGATCCAGAACAGAGACATGCAGGTAATAAAAAGGGTGAAAAACTGAAAAATACACAATAAACCCACGCTATTCATAATATTGGGCATAGAGGTGAGGAGGGCTCAGGCTTAGGGGGTCACTTTAAAGACATAAATGAACACTTCATGACTCTGTTACCTATGGGAGACTTACTGTACAAGAAGCACAAGGCATAACAGTTCTCCCTCCCAAAGGCTGACCTACCAGGCAGGGCTTTGCAGGATGAAGTGCATTAAACGTGTTTACGTGCATGAGCCTGATCTGCGGGTTCCCAGGATCTATCCTCAGGGGAATACCCAACCCAATCAACAAAGTGCTGCAATTTGTCATTATGCCTCCTGGAATCCAGAATGCATTGAACCTTAAACTCTACCTCTCACCCTACAACTCTGGGCGATGGAGGTGGTTCTGACTGTGACGAGGTATCATAAGGCTTTAGGAGGGAAGTATGAAATACTGGGTGTATCTGGAGTTCCTTGGGCAATTCTAATTTCAAGGCTACTGGGTTAATTACTTTGGAGACCTTGTAGGGCCCTACGTAACATGGTTGTAATTTACAAGGTCCTATTACACGCAGGTTCTTAGTTGCTAACCACACCTGATCTCCAACTGCATAAGGGGGAGCCGGACGACGATGTGGAATGGCTTGACCCTTCATAATGTATTTGGGATGTTGTAATTTGCTTTTTGCGTTGGACCATTTCTCAACAAGATTATCATGGTGTACTTTGACTGCCAGTATCGCTGTCAGTTCTCGAGATACTTGTAATGGAATGGCTTTAGCATGATACCCCAGGAAGTAAAAAAAAAGGTGAAATCTTGGTTGCTGAATGTGTATTGTTTTTGTTTGCGAATTCTGAAAATGTAATTGCTTGAGCCCAATTGCTGGTAGAGGTAATCAATAAACATCATAAATACTGCTCCAAATTCTGATTGGTTCGTTCTGTTTGTCTGTCTGTTTGTGGGTGATAAGCAGAGGACAAACTATGGTCAATCTGAAGGGCTGTACAGACTCTCTGCCAGAATCTAGAAACATACTGTGCTCAATGATAGAAAATAATATCACCTGCCCAAAAAAATACTTCAACCAATCTTTGGCTGTGGGAATTTTCTTAAGGGGAAGAAATGAGACATCTCAGTAAGAAGGTCCACCACAGCAAGAATAGTGGTATGACCAGGAGCTAGAGACAAGTCAGTAATGAAATCCATACTTATGGAGTGCCAGGGCCTGGGAGGAATGTGCAAAGCCTGTAATAACCCAGCAGGAGCACAACGGTAAGCCTTTTGTTGTGCACATGAGGGACAAGCCTGAACATACGCCTACAAGTCTTTAGTCATACCATCCCACCAAAACCCCTGCTGACAAGATTGTTTCGTTTTTTCTTCAACTGGATGACCTGCTATTGGAGGGGAGTGACACCAATGCAACACCTGTTGTTGTAACTCAGGAGTTGGAATATATATTTTGTCAGCATGATACATTATCCCATCTTTGATGCTATTGACAGGATCAACCAACCATTCATGAGACTGTATAGAACAAAGGACTAAAACCAGTTCTCTCAGAAATGCTGCAGATTCATCTTCCCTACCTTCCCACACACATATGAATTTTTCTGATGGGATTATAGGTGTCTTTCAGATTGTATCTTAACTCCCTTTCCAACACGTGACAGTGCCTCGGCCATGTCTTGTTTTGTGCCAGGGCGATAAGTGATAACAAAGTCATACTCAATAAAAAACACTACCCATTTTATCTGGTGAGGTGTAAGCACTCTGGCAAACTGAAAGAATGTAAATTCCTATGATCAGAGTATATTGTTATAATATGAGGTGCCCATAACAAATAATACTCCACTCCTGAAATGCGAGCTTGATAACTAATAACTCACACTCAGCAATTGTATAATTCTGCTCAGCTGGTAGTAGTGTTTTAGAGAAATAGGCAATTGGATGCCTCCTCCCAGTTTTTTCATCCCTCTGTGACAACACACCAGACACTGCAGATTGGGATGCAGCAGCTTCAACAAAATAGGGCGGTGAGGAGTCGGCATGCATGAATATGTGGGCAGAAGTGAACTTCTCTTTTAGTACAGCAAAAGCTTGCTCTGCCTGTTCAGACCAACTGAAAGTACTACCCTTATGGAATAGTTTAGTGATAGGAGATTTTATATCAGAAAAGTGGTTAATAAACCACCTGCAGAAGTTGGCAAAACCAAGAAACGACTGAACATCTTACTTAGACTGTGCCATTGCAGGTTGGCTTCAATTTTCTTGGAGTCCATATGAGTACCTGATGGTGAGAAGATAAACCTCAAAAATTCAAATCGCGGTGTGTGAAAAACGCATTTATCTAGTTTAGCAAATAGATGGTTGTCTCTAAGACACTGCAGAACCTTTTTTACATGATCAATGTGTTCTTCGGACTGGGAATACATCAGTATATATCGTCTATATATACAATGACGAATATATCAACCCGGGTTGTGTGAAAAATGCATTTATCTAGCCTAGCAAATAGATGGTTGTCTCTAAGAAACCGCAGAACCTTTTTGACATGATCAACGCGTTCTTCTTTGGACTGGGAATATAACAGTATATTGTCTATATATACAATGATGAATATATCCAGATAATCCCGCAAGATTTTGTTGATAAAATACTGATAGGCCATCGGGGCATTGCACAACCCGAACAGCATGACACAAAATATTCAAACAAACCAAACTTAGTGCTAACAGCAGTCCTCATCTCTGTCTCTTACTGTAATCAGGTGGTAAGCCTCCCCAGATCTAACTTGGTGTATATGGTTGACTTTTTTACTTGGTCTAAATGTACGGGGATGAGCGGAAGGGGGTATTTATTTTTTACAGTTGCCTTGTTCAGTGCTCTATAGTCAATACATGCCTGTTAATCCCCTTCTCTTTTTGGCATGAAGAACAAAGGAGATAACACTGGAGAAGAGAAATGACGGATGAACCCGCAGGCTAATAATTCATCTATATAGCTTTAAAAAAATTTGTTTCAGGTTCAGTCAAGGCATAGATGCGACTAGTGGGAAACAGCTCCTGGAAGCAAATCGATTCTGCAATGGAAACTGCAGTGTGGTGGCAAAGCAGTAGCTTTTGTTTTATTAAAGACATCCTGAAAGTCGGAATACAAGGAGGGTAACTTTAGAGATTCCATAGACATAGAAGCTACACAACAAAGAGACGTTTTCTACTCTGCTGCTTCCTGATAGCAATGCAACAAACAAAACTGCAAATTCAAAGTTACAGTACAAGATGACCAATCGATACGCTGGTTGTGCAATTGAAGCTAAGGAATACCGAGGATGGCCCCGAAATTGGGAGCGTCAATCAAATCAAAATGAATCACCTCAGAGTGTCCATTATCGATAAGTAATGAGCCCAGAAAGTTCTGACACATCTATGGCTCTGACCTGTTCAAAACATTATTTGGGGACAAAAGCTAAACCCAATGCTTTGGCAAGGGTGATATCCCAAAAATTCCCAGTCGCTCCAGAATCCAATAAGATTGGCATGGTCTTTCGGAGCTGAGTAGCGATCACTAAGCTAACTGTTATGATAAAGTGTTTAGGAAAACAAGCCACTGTATTTGCAAAACACTGAAAGATCTCACAATAAACAGTATTCAAAGGGCCGATCTCAACCCCTTTCCGACACATCGTCGTGCTGATTAGCTAGGGTCACAGTCTTTCTGGGTATCTTAGGTTTCAATGGACCTTCCCAAGCAAAATGACCCCCTTTACCACGTTATAAACACAAATTCAACCTACTCCTTTTTTCCTTCTCTTCAGCAGAAAGGGGGGCCACACACCCCTCCTATCCGCATGGGCTCGCTGCTGTCCCTTCTTTCTACTTGTTCCTTCTTTTCACCGCACGTGGTGAATCACTTTTTGATTTTTCTCCCCTTCCTTCTCCCAGCCTGTTGTCTAGCTTGACCACTAGATCAATAAAGATTGGACAGTCCTCCGGAGGATTCACTATCTGAGACAGTATATCTTTGAGCTCATCATGGAGCCCCCGATAAAAGAGAGAAGTTCTTTTGTCCTCTGGCCAAAGTGTTTCAGTAACTAGCCTATTAAAATTCGTTAACTACATGATCAAGTCCTTTGAACCTTGCTTTAAACGCATCAATTCATTATCACTGGATTGCATGAACATATGTTTTGTGAATAGGCTCCGCATTTTATCTTTAAACTGAACAACATTATACAAGATCGGATCACCGTTCTCAACCCTGGGAATGGCCCAAATGGCTGCATTACCTGCTAAATAAGAGATCGCTTAGGCCACCTTGGCTACATCAACAGGGAAAGCTGCAGGATGACAGAGAAACTGAAGATGACATTGATTCATGAAAATGCTATATTTCATACTGCCTCCATTAAACCGTTCTGGTACTGCTAATGGGAGCGGACTAGGTGTCATTACAGTCACATTCACTGGCTGACTACCATCAGGCCTGGAAGAGGATATGTTAGGGTTGGGCACGGGTACTGCGAAATGTCCTGGTTGTATGTATGTTGTGCAGCCTTTTGGCAAGGCCCCAGGCGCCGTTCCCCCGGGGTCCCTTTGGGATTAGTACTGCTCTAATTCCGATTTCAAGTGCTGGTTTTCTATTTTTAGGTTCTGTACCTTCGACTGCATAGTGGACAGGGCCCTAGATAAATCCTCCATTGTTGGGGTTGACCCTACTAAGGGACTCGGGGAACCTACATCTGATGGGGCAAAAGCACCTCTTTGCTCCATCTTAGCTCAGGCAAAAAGTAATTTGTGGGATTGGCTTTCGGTGAATCTTCCACTAACCTGAGGCTTCAAATCTGCAGTAGTGAAGATGGCCCAACCAATCCTCCTCAGAGCAAGTCCCAACACGCGACTCAAAACGAGTGTTGGAATCCATTCCCAGGGAGAAAGGAGGTAGATATAGGACTGAAGGACAACACTGGACGGATAGGGTTCTTTGGATATTGTCACAACCAAACAGCAAGCGCCTCACTCTGTGATTCCACTTATTCCTGTGTAGGGACTCTAGAGGAACATAAAGACACCCATTAGTACTCAATAGTGTTCATAAAACAAAATAATTATGCTAAAATGTCTCAGTGCCGGATCCCTCCAAGTTGCACTCACCATATAAAGACTCACCCAGTCATCACAGAGAGACGAGTTAATATCACTCGACAAACCACAAATCCAGAAATGATTTTCAGTATGAGTTTTGGTATGGCTCCACAAATACAAATTCTCCACAACTTGAGCGGAACAATATCAACAAAAATATTAGCTCCATTTGAGTTCGGGGAGAGAAGAAACAATAATACAGTCACGGATATTTCTCCCAAACATCCGTAATCCATTGATCAGTGCACTGACCTTTATGCAGTTGAGAGCCAAATATCAAAAGAAGGGAATAACCAATATAACAAGGTCAAGAAATGAAGATGGGAAACGCCAGTGTATGACTCTCCAGAGCCGAGAAATGCCCGCAGGAAAGCACCGGGGCTCCTGCACGAAACAGCAAACAATTTGGCCTGCCCGGGGCAGCTGCTAACAAGGGAGTGCAGCACAATGTAGGTAAAATGGGACCAGAGTCGGCAAAATCACCAAAATCATCAGCACCGGAGAAAATGCAGGAAGTCTTGGAGAGATGACAAAGGCTGGACAGCAGCTCCAACACGGAAGTACAGCAGGAATTCAAAGGAGCGAAGACCAATCATACAGCAAGGAAGCAGGGACAGGGCGAACAGGTGAATTGAAGCCAAGCACAGCTACGACCACAGGTGTGGCTTAAATACAGAGCGCAGCCCTCTCCTGAGAAAGTCCCTGCTCTGGTCTTACGTACTCCCTCAAGCCTCGCGGGAGGTCGGCACAGTGCAAGGGATCCAGAACAGAGACATGTAGGTAATGAAAAGGCTGAAAACGAAACAAATATACATTATACCCACACTATTTGTAATATTGGACATAGAGGTGACAAGGGCTTATGCCTAGGGGGTCCCTTTAAAAACATAAATTAATGCTTCATGACTGTTACCAACAGGAGACTTACTGTGCAAGAAGCGCGAGGCGCAACAGCATGGAATGAGGTGGGAGGAGGGTGAAATTGCATACATGCCAATAGACCCAATTCAGACATGAAACTCCCTTCAATTTGTAGGGTGGCCATACTCTGTAAAAGAAGTACTTAGATCTGTAAAAAATCAAAGTTAGATAAATGAGGGATATGAGTGATTGTCTCATATGCAGAGTTACTATTAGAACTTTCATAATGGGATGGTTCCTTAGTCATCTGTAGAGACAAAAATATTAAATTGTTTCCACAAATAGATAGCTTCATGAAACAAAGTGAAATAAAAATGAGAGAGTGCATATAGCAATGTTCCAAATGAAGGAATTATTTTATCACCAAGACATATATATATAAAACCATCAACAATGTCCAGCTCACGAAGGGCGCTCTGGTCAGCTGGTGCCTGCGGCAAGGCTGGACTTTACCTTGAAGTATGTTTCTCACCAATTTCAAATATTACGCAGCACTCTCCTTGGGGTTTGTACTTTTCTTTATTAAGCCATCTACTCCTTCACCTACGCGTTTCAACCACACAGGTCTTGGTCACGGTGTATAGCAAGGCATGTGGTATATCTTCTTTCATGTCCCCTCAGGTAATAATCCTTTAGCATTGAGCACTTCAGATTCCCCTTGATACGGGCTGACGACTGGCTGAAAGCCTCCTGATCCGTCTCCTTCCGTTCCTTAATGCTTTCATGCCTTGTATATATGAAGGAGAGAATAATAACAGATGAAGCCAAATAACTTAATAATTGGAGCAGAGGGAGTGAGTGAATAATAAATTCCAGGATCATAACTTAAAGCCCTGAAGAAGCGCAGTAGAGCGCGAAACACGTGTTGGCTTTTGTCTAAACTGCTTACAGTATTTGAGGCTGTTTTGGATTTATTGACTTGGAAAATAAAAACTTGAAGAAAGAATAAAACAAGAAGATTTGTTGTGATTTGTTGCTTCCGTGGATATCTCAGTTTTTGTTGTTGTTTATATATATATATATATATATATATATATATATATATATATATAAAATACAAAAAGAGTTGCCTCTAGGTGGGATGCACTCCCAGGTGGAAATTACGCCAAAGCAAGGGCACACGCCATGAACAAAGTCCCTTTCTGGTTTCCTGCCAGACGCGTTTCGGGCCAACGCCCTCTTCAGTAATGTACAAAAAAGTGGTTCTGTCGGGAGAGGAACAATTGCTTTGTATCGTATAAATACTAACTTAAAAAGTAAACACAATAGACTGATAGGATTGATTCACAGTCAAGGACTGTTAATATGGAACACACCCCAAAGACACATTATTTTTTAAACACACCAAATGTTCTTTGTATTGTATAGGTATCTTATACATATATTAATGAATATGGCTGTCCAGAAACAAATACAAAATACGACGATATAGTGATTTGAGGTGCACGTGAAGTGTCTTGTGATAAATAAACAGATAAAGTGCTGTACATATAATACAAGTGGATCATACATAAGACAATCAAAAGATTATGATGTACTGTCCAATCATTAATGCATAGATACACAGCCCAAATATAGCTTTGAATTGGGGTCCGTGAAGTTGCATGAACTAGTAAACATTTAACGTCGACGTTTCGACCCTAAGTGGAAGCGCAACTTGAATATGCGTCAAGGGCGGGTCTTCATCAGGACGGGGTGGGAGAAAAGACACGTAGACAGCCTGTCAAACAAATGAGAAGCAAAGTGTTTTAAAAAAGGGGGGAGGGTGGGTGTGTACTGCAGTCCGATAGGTAATACGAAATGAATGGGCGCTTACCGCAGATATGGGAAAGGATCCTATTTCATGAATAGATGAGGATCAAATGTGATATCAATCACAAGCAGACCAACACCAAAAGTTGTGGTCTAAGGAGAAAATAAAGGAATTATCATGAGATATGTTTAAAAAAAAGGGGTCAGGTACAAAAAACTGCGTACAAGAAGCCCACATATACAAACAACGTCCCAGTAACGTGTAACTAACTAATGTAGGGGGACAATATCCAGTATGGAAGTTATGCTCTAAACGCTAGGAGGCGACTACCGTTAGAATAAATATACTCGCCCATGGTGGGTATATGATGTAAGTGAAATCAAACCATTTAAAGTTGACCAAGACCTACATCAAGTATGATTCGGAAAAGGTGGAAGCAACGATGCACTTCTATGTGTTTTATAAAGGAAAATATTACTCCTAAGACTGCTCGAAGTACTTAAAATAGGAAAAAGCCTTACATAGTTATTTAAAAATTCAGACTAATGCGAGGACCCCGTGTCTAAATACTACTCGAATTGTTGCTTCCCAGGACTAATGGGGAACCTCTACAGTTTAGAAGGCATTATGCGCATATAATTTCAGCATATGCCAGGTGGGCCGAGTCTGTTTTCTCACTATAAAATAGTCAGGCGCGTTCAAACGTAATAATTACAGGCAGTATAATATTACCAAGTTCCTCATGCAGCCAATAAATAAAACAAACACCAAACGTGTGTAAGCGATTACCTCAAAGAATTCCAAATGAACTCCACCAGCCGGTTGGAGACATGAATATAGAAATGAAGGACGCCGCCGTCAAGCGATCGTTCCCCTAAGAATGAAATAAAACCGAAGTCCTAAATATAACTTCCCGTCTGAAACACAAATAGGATCTAAGTGATTCTAAAGAAGGAAAAAGGGGGGGGATGACTTACATGGGGAGCCTTGACGTATTCCGTCCGAATTGAGTCTGCAAGTGAACACGAAGTCGCCGGTAACTGTCAGTATTTGACAGGTTGCCTGATTAGCCACGTCATACCACGAGAGAGTGCAGCAACTAATTGCTGAAGCAAGAGACGCTTCATGGAATAGTTAAACTATGGAGTGGATTTGAGTGAGTGTTTAAGAAGTCATAATAGAAATGCTTATATTCAGAAAACATAGTCAAAGTAGTAAACTAACTGCATGGGCAAGATTGAATTTTTACACAGGTTACAAAGGTGAATAGAAATGCAGTAACAAAATCGAAAACCTATGATTTAAAAGCAATGTAGTGACTGTAAATACACTGAATTGTGTCACAGGAGTTACATATAGATTTGCCTTTTAAATACCAACAGGTGGTGATGAATCTCAATTCTATGTGTATCAATTGTATCACATTACGAGTTCCTTTTTGAATGGGGCACACAAAAACATATTTAAGGTTCAACAACGGAAATACAAAGATTCTAAAGTTATTTGGGATTACAATTCAGGCAAAAAACATAAAGGAAATTGCAAAGAAAATAAGGCAGATAGGCATTATATATCCGTGAATGACAAACATGGGGCATTACCAGTTCTGTTTAAATGCGACCTTAAAGGAATGGAGAGGTACGCACATGACCCCCAATGAATGGTGTAAACTACATATATGGAGATCTAAATCACACTGTGTCATTTAACTCCGTACAGTTAAGGTGTGTAGTTTACAGATGTAATGGAAGCGTACTGGAGGTACAGGATAGTTAGTACCCCAAACGCATGGTTCAACATATCATAGATTAACGCATATGACCCCCAATGAATGGTATAAACTACATATATGGAGATCTAAACCACACTGTGTCATTTAACTCCGTACAGTTAAGGTGTGTATGTTACGGATGTAATGGAAGCATACTAGAGGTACAGGATGGTTGGTACCCCAAAAGCATGGTTCAACATATCATAGATTAACCATTTGACGATAGGTCTCCTCTTGCTCATTGAGTCCTTGGTTAACAGAGTCCAGAGTCCAGAATATGGATCCAGCGGCATTCTTTGAAGTTCAGGGCTGAGGGTATGTTACCTCCTCTCGCGTGTTGAAAGATTTTTTCCAGGACCCACCATTCCATGTTCTCATCCGAGTGTCCTGCTGTGGAGTAGTGTTCCACTAAGGGTGCTCCCTGCACCTTACATCTGATCCTGCTGCGATGTTGTAGAATCCTGGTTTTAATTTTTTGTATGGTTTGCCCGACATATATTTTCAGACATGGACATCTAATGGCATAGATAACGTTCTGACTATTACAATTTGTAAATTGAGTGAGATGGTGCACCCTGCCATAATGGGTAAATGAAGTCCCCACGCGAGCTTGCTTACATGCTTTGCAGTTACTGCACTTGTAGTGGCCAATCACAGGTGGTAGATTAAGTTGTTGTCTGATATCTGGCGTCTTTGGTGTTTCCAAAAATGAGCTGACTACAAAATCTTTAATGTTTTTAGCACGTTTGAAAGCAAACATGGGTTGTTTCGGTATATCAATTTCAGTTCCAACAAGGTTCCAATATTTGTTGATCGTTCTTTTGATATCATGACTCCTTGTATTGAACGTGGTAACACATATCAAATTTTCTTGCTTCTGGTTCTTCGGTTGTATTTCTAAGAGAGTTTCACGTGGGCGGTACCATGCTCTCTTTCTGGCTCGGTATAGTAACCCTTTTGGGTATCCTCTGTCTCTTAGTTTAGTGATGAGAATGTCCGTTTCCTTGAAGTAATCACTTCGTCTAGAGCAATTGCGTCGCAGCCTTAAGAATTGGCCATATGGCAAGTTATCTCTCAAATTCCTGGGATGGTGCGAGTCGTATTGAGGAGAGTATTTCGGTCTGAAGGTTTCTTGAAGAGGTTCATCACAATTCTTTCATCCTCAATTTCCAAATTTAAGTCTAAAAAGTTTATGGTTTCATTACTGTAGGACATGGTAAATTGTATGTCAGATGAACGTTGGTTCAGCCATGCTTTGAATCGTGTCAGGAGATCTTCCGTGCCTGTCCATATCATCAGCACATCATCTATGTATCTCTTCCATAGGGCAATGTTGTTCAGGAAGGGATTCGAACGGCTGTAGATGTTGAGGTCTTCATAGTGGTCCATGTACAAGTTCGCAAGACTGGGAGCGAACCCGGCCCCCATAGCGACTCCTTTACACTGGTAATAAAATGTATCCTGGAACACAAAGTAATTTTTTGTCATTGCAATACTGAGTAGTTTCAGGAGAAAATCAGTTGGAATCCAGCATGGTTGTGGGCGCTCCTCCAATACTTTCCTTATTACCTCAATGGCTTCTTCCTGCGGTATGCTGGTATATAATGAGGAAACATCAAGTGTAACCATATATTGTGTTCTTCCATCAAATGGTTGATTCTCGACCAGCTGAATGGTATGCATTGTATCTCTAAGGAACGAACGTGTCTCTTTCACCCTGGGTTGTAAGAAACTGTCTATAAATTGGTTAAGTGGCTCTAATACCGAGCCACACCCAGAGACGATGGGTCTTCCAGGAGGATGATGATGAATCTGGGGGATAGTGTATATTGTAGATATCCTTGGATTCGCTTTATTCAAAAAATTGTATTCAGGTTCTGTAAGGAAGCCGTCCGACAAGCCCTTGTCCGTCAGATCTTCAGTGGCAGACCATGTGACGTGACGGCGTGCGGCAACCACCAGTAATATATATATATATATAATAAATCTTTGAAATCCACTGTGGAGTGCCGTTCTTGTTCTTGACATACATATATATGTGTATATATATATATATGTATATATATATGTGTATATATATATATATATTATATATATATATATATATATATATATTCACACACGCACACACAGAGTGGCGGTACACACTAGTTATAGTTAGGGTCACCAGAGATAGGGATTTTTGTCCCTTAATAACTTTGCACCCGTTTGACAAATGTCTGTGAAATTTTGCAGGCCTGTTGCACCCGTTTCATTGTCGAAGATGTGAAACTTTTGCGGAGTTTGGTCAAGTGGGTGCAAAGAAAAGAGGGCAGTCCCAAAACAGCTTAAATTCCATTGCCCTTTACATAGACTTTTGTATTTCACATAGTGCAAAAACAGCCAGTCTGATTTTGCTGAAATATGCCAGCATTAGATATTAGGGTGCACAGATGATTCTTTTGGGTGCTGCAGGCAAGTAGAGTAAATATGTTTTAAGTTATAAGGTTTTTCAACTTAGTGATATCTTGTATCTTGTAGCACTATACTACTAAAAGTAGCAAGGAATCTCGAAATAAAAAACTAGACTGTATATGTAAAGTTTGAGATTTACTACATGAACAGCTGAAAGACCCATTAATGGTCACATGCTAATGGAAACCTCTAAACAAATAGATAACAAATAGAGTACATCTTAATGTACATACATTTTCTTTGCATGCTCTCTAGCTCACTCAATAAAGCGGGCCCAACAAGCCAAACAACATTTTTTTTCCTTATGCACCCCTGTGCAACAAAATGAAAAATTGCCCTAGCAGTGAGCCACACATACTAGTATTTGGAGGACACGATAATTGGCCACTAGGAAAAAATAATCATCTTAATTTTTATAACAACAATGATTGGCTTTCATTCACTTTAGGCTTAATATGTAGCACAATCCTACTAAAAGTAGCAAGGAAGCACAAACTAGAATGCATATGAAAAGTTACAGAATTACTACATGAACAACTAAAAGGCACATTTATGGTCACATGATTATGTAAACCAATAAACAAATACATAAATACAATAGATAAAAAGAAAGAAATCACATTATATCTGATTGCCGCTCTGTAGTTATAGTTAGTATTCCCAAAGATGTGAATACCTCTGATATTAGCTCCCTGATAACTTTCCACCTGCTTGATGAATCACCGGAAAATGTTCCAGACCTATTTTCTGCATTTTGAGATGATGTAAATTTTTGTAGTAAATTGTTAAGTGGGTACACAGATAAAAGGGAGAGTCACACAACATGTTTTTCCATCATTGCATTTTCCATAGACTATTGTATTTGATGTAGCGTGAAAACGGCTCAAGGGATTTACATGAAATTTGGCAGGATTATATATTATGGTGCAGAGATTATGTTTTTCGGATCCTGGAGTTAAGTAGGAAAAGTATTTTTTAAGTTATGAGCCATTTAAACTTAGTGATATCTGTCACCACAGTACTTTCGCAGAATTTCACAAAATTGTGTGAAACTAGCGCAGTACATGGCCGTAAACGTATTTAAAAATGTATAAAGAAAATAAATTTCCGTACCTATTACCACTTTAGTAAAGTGGTAATAGGTAGGGACTCTACTACTTATCTATATCTAAAGCTCTAACACTGAACACAGCCAAAGTGTAGTAAAAACAATATGACTGCCTTATTCTCTAAAAACAGCCATTACCCAATTATATACTGGCGTGCCATCACCATGTACCACAGTATACTGAAAAGTTATCATGGTATACCATGGCCTAAAATATATAAAATATATAAAAGGCCTAGCTGTATTATTAGATTGCAGTGGCCTTGCATCCCTCATGGTGTCTCTTGGGTAATGCAATACTTAACTCAGAATTACAAAGGTTTTGCGTTACTCTGCACACCATAATCTATATTGCTGCTAAATTGCACATACATCTGTATGCCACGCCACTGTAGCCACCTATTACACTGGACGCAATGCCACTATATGCCACTCCAGTTTACGTCACTCCACTGTACGCCACTCCATGGATGCTATTCCACTATATGCTATTCCGCTCTGCGCCATTCTACTGCACCCTACACCATTCTACTCTATGCCACTGCACTCTATGCCACTCTACTCTACACCTCTGCACTCTACCCTGCACCACTCCACTGTACGCCCCTACAATCTACTCTGCACCACTCTATGCCACTGCACTCTCTGCCACTCTACTCTACATCACTGCACTCTACGCCAATCCACACTACACCACTTTTCTCAAAACCAAGGCACTCTATACCAATCGAGACTGCACCTCTGTACTTTACTCCACTGCAATCTAGGCCACTCTATTCCACTGTATGCCACTCCACTCTACAACACTTCATAAACGCTATTCCACTGTATGCAACTCCACTGTACCCTACTCCAGTCTACGCCACTCCAGTGTATGGAACTCCACTCTACACCACTTCATTGTACGCTATTCGATGTGACCCCACTCCAATGTACGCCACTCCACTGTATGCTATTACGCTCTCCCCCATGCCACTGTCTGCCACTTCAGTCTACACCACTCCATTATGCGTCACTCCACTGTGTGCTACTTCACTAAACACTATTACACTCTATACCGCTCCACTGTACAACACTTTGCTCTACGCCACTCCACTCTACAATATTGCACTATACACAACTCCAGTCTATGCCACTCCACTCTAGGCTATTACACTGTATGCAACTCCACTCTACGCCGCTTTAGTGTACGCCACTTTGGTATATGCTGCTCCAGTATATGCTATTGCACTCTAACCATTCCACTGTATGCCACTCCACTCTATTCTATTCCACTGTATGCCACTTCACTATACGCTACTCCACTTTACTCCACTCCAGTGTATGGCACTCCATTCTATGCCACTTCATTCTACGCTAAACGATTGGACCCCAATCCAATGAATGCCACTCCCCTGTATGCTATTCCCCTCTACCCTACGCCACTGTATACCTCTCCAATCTACACCACTCCATTATAGGCCACACCATTGTGCGCTACTCCACTCTACACTATTACACTCTACGCCACTTCACTGTACAACACTCCGCTCTATGAGACTCCACTCTACACTATTACACTGTACACAATTCCACTCTACACTATTACACTGTATGCAACTCCACTCTACGCCTCTTGAGTGCGTGCCTCTCCAGTGTATGCCACTCCACTATATGCTAGTCCAGTATTTGCTATTCCACTCTACACCATTCCACTGTATGCCAGTCCACTCTATGCTATTCCACCGTATGCCACTACACTGTATGCTACTCCAATCTACACCACTCCAGTGTATGCCGCTCCACTCGACCCCACTCCATTAAACGCTATTCCGTTGCATGCCACTCCACTCAATGCTATTACACTTTACCCCGTTCTAGTGTATGCCACTCCAGTCTACACCACTTCACTGTACGCCACTGCACTGCACTGTACGGTACTCCACTATACGCTATTCCAGTCTATGTCACTCTACTGTACACCACTCCACTCTATGCTATTCCACTGTATGCCACTCCACTATATGCTACTCCACTCTACGCCACTCCAGTCTACGCCACTCTATTCTACGCTAGTCCTTTGGATGCCACTCCACTATATGCTATGTCACTCTACTACACTCCACTGTACACTACTTCAGTCTCCACCACTCCACTCTATGCCACTCCACTCTATGATGTTCTACTCTATGCTATTCTACTCTACGCCACTCCATTGTACTCCACTGTATGCTATTTCACTGTACGCCACTCTATTCTACGCTATTACACTGTAGGCAACTTCAATCTTTGCCCCTCTACTGTATGGTATTCCCCTCTACCTCACTCCACTGTATGCTATCACACTCTAACCCACAATACGCCAGTCTGAACCATTTCACTGTAAGCAACTCCACTGTATGCTACTACACTATTCAATATTAGCTTAATAGAAATTCCTTTATTCAAGTCAATTACTGATGATGACTGTAAGCATATGATCAAACAGCTATACAACAGATGTATGGGAGAAACAATGATAACTTGTTACACTCTTCCGAAAGATGGACATCTAAACTCAGAGCAACTGTTCCTACTTATGAACTGACTGGTAGAAAATGCAAAAGTTGTAACTTGGTCAATACTGCAGTCTAATAATGCAACATTTTGATACGTGGCTTGTTTGAAGCACCATGGAAATAATATCAATGGGGTTGTCAAGCTAACTCTTGCTGTTGCTGTTGATGATGCAATATTGTTGATGCTGATCTTGTTCACATGTTTGTTGAACGCAAAGATTTACATGAACACTTTCTTGGGCTGTTTAGGGAACTTGTTTTGCTAGTGGGCCATCTGCACTTCCATATATGAAACTGAAGGTGCTAGGATATATTGCAGATATACTTCTCAAATTAAAATGTATCAGTTTTGCAGCAATTTTCATTTTTCTTCTTTGCATAGCCAAATATTGGCTGCATTAAAGAAACCACATCTGCTGACTTTATGGTGAAACATAATTATGGATTATAGTGGAATGGAACTCTCAATAATAATTGAGTAGGAAAAAGCCAACAGCTGAGCTCGCTCGCTTACGGAGATTCTTTAAAATACCTCTTTGCATAAGTCTATGATCATGAATATAGGTGTGCTTGATTAATTATTCATTATATTGTGCTCATCAAGTACATTACCTTGTAATTAAAACTAGCCTCTAGATTTCCATCCCTCTCCTCTTACAAATTAAAAATTTATAGATTTATGAATCACCTTTCACACTTGTAGCTAAAAACGTTATATTTATATCTATTTGCTATGATTTTTCATATTATTCAAACTATTTTTTCCAATAAAAAAGTAACAAAAGCAATAGGTTAAATCAGAACAGTTAAAAACCTAAATACAAGAAGGTATCAAAGAAACCGCATTTATGTAAAAGATCTATAATTGAAGGTTGACATTTATAAGAATGGTTAGCAGAAATCTGAATCTATGATACAAGCTTTGCACTGAAGTACAGTTCAGTTGTTCTATTTATTTTTTTAAATGGCTAAAAATACCGCTGCTTCTGTTGATTCTAAGTTGCTGAAGAAGATCGCAAATAAGATTCCAGACCTAGAAATTCAGATATTCATAGTAACTTGCCTTGAACAGCATTTTCTTTTCTATTATACATAGCTGAATTCATCAGCACATCTAATTGAAGGTTCCTAAGTAGGTAATCTATGAATAGCGTGGGTCCTACAGGAGCAAAGGGGACAACATAGCTGGTCTGTTTGGCAAGAAATGTTATTATTTTATTGCAAGAAATATGCCTGTATCCATTAATGTTAGCGATATGAAGGCCTTTAATCAAAGATTGCTACAGGTCTACATGCTGTAATTTCAATAATTATTTTAATTTCCTATCTTATAGCATTTAACACTGGTGAAATTTATAAATCAGTCTTTTGGCCAGAGACCCATCTCACAACTGTCAGGAAACGTTCTACCTCTTTTCAGATACAAAACAAAATGGAGAACACAGGCCTGACAACCCCATTTTTCTATCATAAATCGCCACAGGAAGTGACATTACTATATTTCTCAGCATCCAGCTTTCAGGAAGTGCCATCGCTGGTTTCCTGCCAAAACTATCTTTTAAAGAAGATGCCAGGCAGGTCACTCTCCATCTTCCATCTCCAAACAAAGTGACATCATCCTTTGGAACCATATCTTTAGGAACTGCCATCACTTCCTTCTGTCTCCCTACTTCCTTCAACTTCTAGTTAATAAATAAATGAATAAATCCACCAGAAATTCTCCTTCAGAAAAATAGTATTCAGTGGAATTGAGAGCTATGAAAAGAAAGTGTAAAAACTCGAACAAAAGTGGAGTTCTTCTAGAAACAAAATAGATCACTCTAAATATAAAGAAGAACAAAACAATATCAAAAGGCATTGAGGAGAACTTAGAAGGATTACTTCATTCACAGAATTGAAGAGAACAATAGCTCTTCGAAAGAATTATTCAAGATTGCGAAGGAGCTCGCACAGACCACTTGCCTCTCTCAACCAATCCCCATACATGGAAAATTGGGAATTATTTTACAGAGAAAATTGAAAAAAATCTATTTGTCTTTTGAGATCCAACTATCTTCTTATGATGACGTACAGGCTTCTTCTGATCCCCCCCCAAATACTAGCATACATCTGGGAGCCTTTGAACAATTTTCAGAAACTTAGGTACTTCAGCAGATGATGAAGGTCGAATCTGGCTCCTCTTTTGACCCCTGCCCCCATTTTATCTACTCTTATTTATCCCACATACTATGTTCCCATTTTACTCAAATTTCTAATAAATCTCTTGTAGAGGCAACGTTCCCAGAGATTTGAAAGGAAGCAGCATTACTACTCCTGGCCATAAAACCTGGTATTGATGTGCCCATTTTTTCCAATTATTGGACTATTTCGCTCCTTCCCTTCATGCCAAAATTCTCCAATGAATAGCCAGTTGACTGATTTTTTAGAAAATAACAAGCTACTGGATCCCTTTCAGATGGGTTTTCATGCAAACAACAGCACAGAGTCCACACTGCTAGCAGTATTGGATGATATCAGGTCAGAAGTTGATCAGTGCAAGGCCACGGCCCTGATCCTACTTGATATATCTGCAGCTTTCGATACTGTCTCCCACAGTTTGATGATTATCAAACTCCATGAGATTGGCCTACATTCACATGCCCTTCAATCGTTGAGCTCTTTTCTAATGAACAGAATGCCGAGAGTACAGCTGGGAACCTGTAGATCTCGTCCCCTTACATCCAATTGTGGAGTCCCCCAGGGATCCTCGTTTAGCCCTACCCTGTTTAATATCTATGTTTCTCTACTAGAATAGATTGTTAGAAAATAGGGCTTTGAGGTCGCCTCCTATGAAGACGGCACCCAGTTGATTATTTGACTGAGGGAGAAACACAACGAGGCCCGAGGCAAAATAAATTAGTACAGGTTGGATGACAAATCATTGCCTAAAATGAAATGCAGAAAAAACTGAGATCCTGCTATTTGGTGGGGCGCATCTGATTTGGGATGCCTCCTGGTGGCCGGCGTCACTGGGGGATATGCCCACCCCCCAAGAAATTGGCAAAAATTTGGGGGTTATTATCGATGATCGTCTTTCCATGCAAGAACTTGTCAGGAATACCTGAGGCAAATGCTTTGGCATCCTCAAGCTTTTGAGAAGACTGTTCAAATGGATTCCGATAGCTTGGAATAAAACAATAGTCCAGGCCCTCATAACTAGCAGACTGGACTATGGCAATGCCCTCTTTGTAGGCATGGCGGATTACCTGTTCACAAGATTACAGGTAATTCAAAATGCTGCCGCCAAGCGTATCTGTAATATGGGACAGATTTAGTTCTGCTTCGGCCTGCGTGGCATCCTTACATTGGCTACCTATGGGCAAAAGAGCCAATTTCAAACTTTAATGCCACTAACCTAAAGCCCTTTATAATTCGGGACCCAAGATCTTACAGGACAGAGAAGAATTTTATATTCCTACTTGAGATCTCATAATTTAGCCCTCATAAAACCTAAACGTATAAGGAAAGTTAGAACAGGTGGCTGATCTTTTTCTTATTTGGCTGCTGCCCAGTGGAATTCTTTACCTCTGGATATCCGTCTCATTAATAATCACAGTAGATTCAGAAAGAAATTAAAAACCTGGCCTTTTCCAGGCTAATGGATTTTTCTATAGGCTCAAGCTTAGTGGAGTTCTCTTAATGGACAGGATGGGTGGCTATCTAGCGCTGTGACATTCCCTAGGGGATGTGTTGTGCTTTACAAATATGTAAATAAATAAATAAAATAAGCTCCTCAGGGTGTCCCACCTCCCAGGCATACCCAGCAAAGTTCAGACACAGAGAAGGGTATTACCTGATTGGACATGTTAGGGCCAGGAAGGGCCATGGCTATAAATCCCAGTTCCATAGCGGCCAACTTGTTAACACTTAATCATGTGCCTCACTCCATGGCCAACTCTGCCCAGCCCCACAATCATATCCAGACCTAGACCACTCAACCATTTACATAACATCCTCACTTAACAGAGATCCAAAATCATATAAACCCTACTAACCACTGCAAACCCACAAACTACCAAACACCTATTCCAGTTCATGCTCATTAACGCACACTCTGCAGTATTCCATACTCTAGACTTCTCATACCTCATGAACTGTCACACGCTTGGCATCAGAGAAACATTGTTTATTTCCATATCTTCACATATCCTAGATGTCCATATTCCCACAGGCTTTAGCATCTGTTACGAAGACTGAGCACATAAAAGGGACGGGCCACCTTGTCATTCATAAGTCCTCCTGTTTCTACACCCTAGGCAAGTAATTGACACTCAACTTGATAGACCTCCACACATGGCAATTCCCACTCTATGCAACTCAGTATGCCACCTTTCATCTCATCTACAGGCATCCAGGCCGAACAAGGACTGCATTGACAGTTTTCAAATCTCCTTCCCACTTCATCCATCGAAACATGCGCATCACCATCCTGAGTGACGTCAACCTCCCAGACAACACAAGCTCTAAAAAAAACAAGGCAACATCCTCCTCAACCTCAATGACCCACTCAATATAGTACAGTTTGTCAACCAACCTAAGGCCACATCCTCGACCTCATCAACTCAGCATCAACAATCCTTGCTATCCCTATCTCACTGCTGAGAACCCCAATCCTTCAGATCCTTCAAAGACTTATCCATTGACGACATAAAACTTGAACTCATCTCTCAGCCTGCCACCTCCAGCATCCTTCCAAATGACTTCAACAGCATTTTTTGGAAATCTTTGTGTACAGTCACACTCCTGCTAAAACACTCAAGCGCAAGCTGAAACTTTCAGGACCCTTTATGCTTCCCCAAAGACATTTCTGACAAAAAAAGCTCCATACGCAGAGTGGAAAGAAAATGGAAGAAAGACAGAACCCCTTGATGAATGAATACTATTTGTACCCCTCCATTTAATATACAAACAACATATCCCACCAGTCAAAGCAAGGCGGTATTGCAGCACGATCAATGAAGCTGCCTAAAGAAGCAGAATGCTCTTCAAGACAATAAAGCACTTCATAAACCTCCTGCCTGGGCCTCCTATCCCATACTCCTCAGACAAATGGAATGCCATTTGCCTCTTTTTCAGTGCAAACTACAGAAGGTCTGATAACACATTTACAACACTAAGCCTGCTTCTCTTCTTAGACCCACCCCTTTCATGGAATCCCACGATGGTCAGCCTTCAAAGCCCTATCTCTCACCAATCTTCCTGACATTCTCAACTGCCTCAAAGCCTCTTCCTATAAAGATGATGCCTTACCCTCGTCCTTCATCAAAGCTCTCACCAGATAAGCTCACTAATGCCTGCTCAACACTATCAATGCCTCCCTCACTCAAAGCATCCTCCCAGAAGTGTTTAAAACAGGCCACATCCCCTTACTCCTAAAAAAACCAGGCACCAAACCCTGATGACCTCGACCAGTCTCTCACCTCCCTCCATCGGCAAGATCATTGAAAAAGCAGTTCATGCTCAACTCCAAGATCACATCAACCTCAACTATCTTATGCATGAACACCAATCTGGCTTCAGATCATGCTGCAGCATAGAAACAGCTACCTTACATATGGTCCACAACATCCTCCTGACAGATGAAGATAACCCAAGACTCCTGATATTGCTGCCTCTCAGCTGCCTTCAACACCGTTGACCATTCCACCTTCATCCATACTCTGAAGTCTCCAATGGGATTCACTGGCTGTGTTCTTCAGTGATTCTCCAACTACCTTTAAAGCTGACATGCGTTTGTTTACATTAGCACCTCCACTTCCCAGAAGATTTTGATCACCTGTGGAGTCCTCCAGGTTTCCATGCTGTCCCCCATCATTTTCGACCTCTACATGGAATCCCTTGGGGCATTTATCACCGATAACATCATCAAAATATTCTGACATGCTGGTGATACACATCTCCGCTTAAAAGTCTTCTCCCCTACAGACATCTCCATCAAACACTGTCTGCATCTCAGTCTCAGCCAGAGCTGGATGTCAAACACCCAGCTAAAGCTCAAACCTACCCAGATGGAAATCCTCTTATTTTACAAAAATAACAAGCATGAACTAGTGCAAACCTGGCTCTATAGCATGGAGCTTGCTGGCTGGTGGCTCTCTGCACATCTGCAGCCAGGGCATCATCAGACTGGAGGCAAAGTAATTATAAAAAATCAAAAAGAAGGCAAAAGGCCTTTTCCACTTATGCACCCAGAACCTGGAACAGCATCTCAGTATCAACCAGGACCATCACACCCCTGCTCCAATTCAAAAATCAGTTGAAGACTCCTCTGTTTATAAAACACTACATCATGATCTAGAAACAGGCCATAAACAGCTACCTATAAAACTATTTGATCACTGTAGCCCTGCCTTTGATGCTGTGCTGTGCAATACAGTCCTTTGGCTAGTGGCACACTATACAAATAGAACATACATACAGGCTGGTGCAACTCTTAGAAATTCCACAAAATGCACATCAGAATAATGGGACACAGTGGAGAAGAAAATGTCTCAGCAAGTAAGGAGAAAAATATGCAGCAGCAATAGAGAGGGAAGGAGAAAAAGGTTCTATGATATAGGACAAGCAGCATATAGGGCAATTACAAAGGATATAGGTGGAAGCAGATAAACTATGGTATAGGCAGTGATGAATGAGCTAAGATAGAGTATAGGAAGGGGTACAGGTACTAAGCATATATATGGGTATATGGACTAGTGTGTAGTTAGAAGTAGATTTTCTAAATTATTGACAGCTGCAATACAGAAGTAACGAAAAAGTATAGTTCAGGGAGAAGGTGGAGATGTAGGGCATTGTGTATGGAGAGGGATGAAGAGAAGAGAACAGATAAGTGGTTAGGGATGTGAGACCCCATACCACAAACAAGACAAGGGTAGGGTACACAGGGGGGGGGAAAGAAAGGCGGTCTGGAGGTTGATCTGTGAAAAGGGAAGAACAGATCCTTATTGTCTTCTGATCCTGTAGTATTATTATCATTCCCCAGATAAGTCCTGGGAGTACCGCTAAGTTTGAAGAATTTGAGGAAAGAGAAGATAACATTTCTAAAAAACATGATTCTGAAAGAAAGTTTTCACCAGAATCACCTACAACCATCCATAAGGGTTCCAGCATGTTCAGGAGAGCAGGACTTTAGGTGAGCTATCTCTTTTTGGTATCAAATGATTTTGTTTGAGGAGGTGACTGGACGTTTGTGTTTTATTAAATTGTTTTGTAATAAGACTGAGGTTATGTGCCAACTCATCAAAATGACCACTGGTTATGAAACCCTAATTGAGTATAATGTTATTAGGCGATAATATGCTAACTGGATGTAATGAAAAGTAGAAATGGTGTGTTAGCTGGGCATACTAAAACTGGTCATGATCTGCTAAGTGTGAATAATGGAAAATGACAATAGTACCGTACCAGGCTATAGTAAATACTGGCTGTGATGGACTAACTGTTCTTAAGTGAAATTGGCATCTGGTATATCTGCTAATAGGCATATTAGAATTAAGTCATAAAGTTTTAAATGAGCATAACGAAAGGCGAACATGATGTGAAAACATGGTATAATGGAGATTGGAATGTGATGTGATAATTGGGTAACCAGGAATAAGGAAAACGTTCATACCGTTCCAACTTGGCATAATTAAGTTTGCCAGTGAAGTACTCACTGTGCATAATGTAAAATGGGCGTTCTTTTGCTAACTGGGCATAATGGAAACTTACCATCATGTGCTGACTGAACATAATGTCAGTGGGCCGTGATTTGCTAAATGGGAATAATTGAAATCGTCTAGAGGAGCTAGAAGGCGCATAATGTACATTGTCATGAGGGCCTATCTAGTCATGAAGTAACTAGGCTAGTGTTTGGTGAGTGGGTGTAATGGGTGTAATGGGACAATATAAATTGGCAATAATGAGCTACATGACCAAGATAAATCATTTTTTGTTAACTGGGTGTATAGAATGTCTTCATGATGTGCTGTTTGGGTATAACGGCAAGAGGCGGTGAGGTGCTAACTGGGCATAATGGCAAGTAGCAGTGATGTGCTAACGGGTTACAATGAAAATTGTTGATGCCCTGCTAATTAGACCTAATGAAAACTGACCACAGTGTACTAAATAAGCCTCGTAGTAACTGGAAATTGTTAGGTAACTGGGCATAATGAAATAATCCATGATGGTTTAGCTGAGCATAATAGCAATGGGACAGGGTGTGCTAATTGTGCATATTTGAAACCTGACATGATGTACTAACTAATAATAATGGCAATTTACTATTATGCTGAGTATGCTGCAATTAGGCCATGATGTGATAACTGGATATATTGGTAAGCAACAGTGACAGATTAATTGGGCATAATGGATCCTGATGGTGATGTGATCAATGGACACACTCAAACTGTGCTTTCCTTGATATTTTACCTGAGCATCATTGAAACAAGCAAGGAGATGCTAAATGGGCATAATGAAGAATGGTTAAATGCTGATTTGGCATACTTAAACGTGCCAGACGTATTATAATTGGGTATAATGGACAGTCAGAGTGGTACCATGATTGGGCATAATAGTTAAATGTCAACGATGCGCTAACTCGACATACTGGAATTTATCCATGAGATGCAGGGTGAGCAAAAATCAAACTGGTGTGAAGTGGAGTGGCGTGAAGTGATATTCTACTGTGGCATAACAGAAATTAGAACCAATGTGTTTAGTGAGCATAATGACAACTGCCAGTAGGGTGTAAATTAAACATAATGGAAAGTGGTCATCTTGTCCTAACTGGGCATAATGGAAATTGGACATCAAATATTTAATCTGCATGGTGGCAATTGATTTTGGTATGCGAAATGAGCATAATAGGAATTTGTCATGATGTTCTAGCTAGATACAAGGAAAATAGGCTAGTTGTGTGCTTTCTGGCATAATGGGAACTGGTGACAGTTATATGACCTCTAACGATGACATTCTTACTAAGCATTATTGAAAGCGCTCATGATCTGCTAACAGAACACACTGGAATTATGATATCTAACTACTAGGTGTAATGGCAACTGGTTACGATGACCTTAAGCTACCATGTCTTGATGCAGTCAGGCCTTTACATTGTGACAGTGCCCAAGTCAGTGCTAATTGGGCATAATAATAAAAGATCATGATGTGCTACATAGGTATAATTAAAACTGATAGCTAAAGTGAATATAACGTTAGCAGACAGCAGGCAATGCACCAGTCGTTGTGGGCTTGAGTAAACACATCCTGTAATGTGTGTTGCAAAAGAATAAAGTACACACAGGGCCTTTCCCGTGTTCTTAATGATGTCGTAAGAAACAATGCGTGGAAAGTAAATGGAGCACAGATATTGCACAATAACATCGACAAGCTAAATGGAAACTACCAAGAGGTGTAAGAAATGCCTAAATAAACTCAAAGGATACAGGGGCTGAAATGAAAAATTCGAAAGCAAGAGTATATTAGTGGCGATTTTTCTGGCAAACTGTCTCTTTCGTAGGCAAATATCAGACGAAACTGATAAACATGATTGTGAAAATGAGAGGCTGCGTTGCCAGCAAATGGCGCACTCTGCATGTGGAAGGAAACGTTTGCGGTGATTGACATGCTGATAAAAGGCGTATGCGGCCATACAAATGGGTAAAACAATTACCGTGAAAGATCGATCATGAGTGGAATGAGTCCAAATATTGTCCCTTGTGTGCTAAGGTATCTCAAGGTATCATAAATCTTCGCCGCTATATTATATTGTTAAACTGTTGTGGGTCCCGAGACGAGGTCTTAAGATCCTTTCTCAACTGAATTAATCACATCTCAAGAGTCGTGTCTGTCAATGAAAATAAATGCGGTCTAAGGGAATCTCTTGAAATATTGATGTCTGCTTGTCAAACGAACATCAGTAAAAACAAAGCAATGGCTCATGTCGGTCTGTTAAGGTAAAACAGAGAAAAGGTCATTGAAGAGTCCCCTATCCTAAACGTTTGTTAGTCACTGTCTTACGACTTCGAGGTCTGCGTCTTTGCCAAAGTGAAAGTTTTTAAACTTATAGGGACAGATGTATGATATCGTGGGCTTGCGATTTCCCATTAGCGCTGTTTTACGATGTACTACAGTGTGTTTAACACTGCTTGCGATTCCCAAATAGGTCGCAGGGACCTGCCTCACCAATATTCATGAGGCAGGTCGCAATTTGCGACCCATTGGGAATGGCCTGCACTCACAGGGATTGTGGCCTGCTGGGGTCAGCAGACCACCATGCCTGTGATTGCTCTTTCCTGAAAGGAAAACGGGATGCATTTCAAAAATAAAAATTAAAAGCTACCTTTTCAGTGGGACCACTGCCTGCTCTTATGTTAGCTCCCACATTCACAAAGGAAAAGGGGTCCCTTGCGGGCCCCTTCCTGTTTGCGAATGGGTTACCACCTCCTTTATGGAGTCAGTAAAATAAGAATTTTTTGCAACAGCATTCCAGCCGCAAAACATTCATATATGCCCTTGCGACTCGCTATTAGGAAGGGATGCCCTTGGCACGCCATTTCCTAATATCGACTCCAAAACCCTATTTTGCAAGTCGGTAATAGGTTACCGACTCGCAAAATAGGGTTGGTACATGCTATGAACCACCACATGTACGACAGTCTGGTTTGGCGACTGGCAAATTGTGATTTTTAGCGACTCGCAATTTGTAAGACGCAAAACCTGATGTCTCAGACACTGTTTGCATCATTAATATTCATGAGGCAGGTCGCAATTTGCAACCCATTGGGAATGACCGGCACTCACAAGGATGGTGGCCTACTGGGGTTAGCAGACCACCGTGTCTGTGACTGATTTTTAAATAAAGCAGTTTTTTGTTTTGAAATGCAGCCTGTTTTCCTTAAAGGAAGACGGAATGCATTCAAAAAATAAAATGAAAAGTTTTCTTTTCATTTTTTTAGAGTGGGCAGTGGTCCATGGGACCACTGCCTGCGCTGAAAATGTTTTGGGGCCCCCATTCACAAAGGAAAAGGGGTCTCTTGGGGACCCCTTCCCGTTTGCGAATGGCTTACCACCAATTTGAAATTGGTGGTAACCTGCAAATGTTTTATGACCGCATTCTCGGTCACAAAACATTCGTACATACCAGGGCGACTCGCTATTAGGAAGGGACGCCCTTTACACGTCCCTTCCTAATAGCGATTTGCAAACCCTATTTGCGAGACGGTAATAGGTTACCGACTTGCAAAATCGGGTTGGTACATAGGAAAATGAATTTAACCGGTTCCAAATGGCCTGATGGGCCGTTTGTGACTTGTAACATGTATCGCACATCTGGCCCTAAAAGCCATTTTAGCAGTCGCAAATGCCCCGATTCTCCTTTTGCGACTGCTATAAACAGTCGTACGTCTGGCTCTTTATGAACTAAAGCTTTTAGCTACTTTGCAGCTGCAATGAGAGTACGAGCGACGGCCCATGCTACAAGTGCATGTGTCTGCAGATGATTTAAATTAAACAGCCCTAAAAATAAAGGATGTAATGCACATGTGTGGTTTTATGTGTTTTCAGGGCTGACATAGAGACAGCTTTAGTTGTCGCTGTGGCCTCGTTTCCAGTTAGGCAGTCCGTTTGGATTTTACCTGCACTGTAAACAGAGTTGTTGAGATGGTGACTAAAATTCAGGGAAATTCCTTTTGAAAACATTGGGGGTTGGGATGCCATTTGTAATTCAAAATTCGGAGTTTCTAGGGGAATAGAACCTCCAGGGCAGAATTACATGTCTCTTGTCCTCCCAGAAACAGCTGCAGACTTGCATTTTCTCATTAGAGTTGTGGTGAAGCTTCAATGTGTATAAGCCCTAGAGACTAATGGCTGTGGTGCATTGTCTCCCTACTTGAGTGACAAATGAAGCATCTTGTAGTCCACGCCATGTGATCTCTGGGACAGACCACAAGAACGTCTGGATTTATAACCTCTCCACCCTACATCCTGTGCTTTAAACACTGTAGAAGCTTGAAGTTGCCATCAGCTGTATTGACTGCAGGACAATAACTGGGCAGCACTTTCTCATTTTGTAGCATATCTCATGAAAATCTAAATCTGAAAACACTGTTAAATACTCGTAATTAAAACCCATGGTAACAAGGTGAACACAACCGAGGACAGAGCAACTTATTACCAATTGATTACAGCTTCTCAACTGGAAGTTGCTTTTAAAACCATGAAAAATAGTTTGGGACCGACCACCATATTGGTGAAGACTTTGCCTCTGCTTTGTGCACCATCATTTACTTCACCTTTAAAATTCGTCACAACAAGCACCTTCTGCCTGATCCGATGAACCGCCTCCACAGATAACCAGAATCCTCCTGCTTGAAACAATATTGTTCCAGACATTTAAGCCTGTGAAAATTGACTGTGTAACTCATAGGTCAGGTTGTGAATCATGCTCTGTTATTTTGTGTTGCCTTCTCCAACCTAGAATTTATTCTTCGTGTGGCCTCCTTCCCTGAGCCTCATTAGGCCGAGGGGACCCCATCCCCCAGGGCCGCATATTTTTTAAAGTAGAGGGGACGCCGCATATCTCCCCTCCCAGAGCCTCATAAGGCCCATGGGGGCCCCATCCCCCAGGGCCATACTCTTTTTTAATGGGGAAGAGGACATGTATCCCCCCTCCCTGTTCCTCATTATGCCCTGAGGACCCATCCCTCAGGACCGTATTTATTTTAAAGGGAAGGCGGGGCGCGTAACCCCCCTATTAGTCCTTGGTGACCCTATCTCAGTGCCATATCTATATTAAAAGGGGAGGGAGCTGTGTGGCCCCCGTCCACAAGCTTCATTAGGCCCTGTGGACTCCTTAATTAAAGAAATCGGCCCCGGGGGATGGGATCCCCGGGGCCTGGGAAGGCTCGTAGAGGGATGCCGCTCAGCCCCCTCCCATTTTCTTGGCAATTCGGCCCTGGTGGGTTGGCTCGCCGGGGCCTATAATGGCTCAGGGAGGGGGCCACATGCCCCTTTCCCTTATTGAAACAATGCAGCCCTGGGCCTCTATTTTGTTTTGTGGCTGCGATCACATGGGATCTTGGCAAAAACTGACAATTATTTTGTAGTTTGACCCCAGGGCTGGTTTCTCTGGGTCCCCACCCTGCCCCCTAATGCTCTTTTATTTTTTTTTAACTTTAGGGCAGGTGACTAAGTCCATGAATCCTGTAATGGCTGCCAGCAACATTTTTCTCATGTTGCTGGCAGCCAATCAGAGTGCTCGCTCCCGCGGGAGTCTGAGTCCCACAGGAGTGAGATGGTTCAAGGGAACAAAAGCTCCCTGGGCCAATCAGAGGGCTCTATTTTGAAACTGGCTCTCCCTCCAGACTCTCGAGTGACTCTCACAGACCCAACCGTCCAGATATACAAATATTTGTAAACCTTAATTTCTCAAAAACTACTGAACGGATTTACACCAAATCACAAAAATCAATATCTGCAGACCAAGATCTAGCTTCCTGCCGAATTTGGTATAATTCTGGTCCACAGTTTTTGCGGAAGCGCTTCTTAAAGAAGTCAATGGAAAATGCATGGGGATTTTGTGTTTTGGGACTCCTCATTTTCTTGGCATCCACTTGACGGATCACCCCGAATCTTTCCATGCACAAACTAGTTAAAAATAGCATCTTTTTTTAGAAAGTTTTGTGGAGATTCGTCAAACGGGGCCAAAGTTATTAGCAACACAAAAAAAACATTTCCTATGGAAAAGCTGACCTAACTATTACTACCAAGTGGCGACCACTACTGGGTAATATATTTATATATATTACCAGCAACCGGTCCATCAGTAACTAAGATAAGCATGGTAAATTATTTCGAGGTTAAAGGTTACTTCTTCCCTTCGCCAAACAACAGCCCATAGGTCGTCTGTGCTCTAACATTAATGCCTACTTCTCAACTCCTGTCCTGGAAAAATGACCCATCAGAGCCCTTAAACACAATTTTGAAGGCTCACGGATTCCAGTGGAGTTTAATGCTCCAATTCCAATAACATGTGTGAATCATAAAGTCCAAAGACTTACACTGTAAAATGGTTAAGGCTATTTTTTATTCTGATTGTATCCACTTTTATTCTCAAATTCTGGTTTACATTAAACATTTTTAATATTTTTACACCTACTTCATTTATTTGGACTTTATAGTTTGTATATCATAATTATATTGCGTTGTGGTTGCTATTTGTTGGATGTCTTACACCTCTGGTAGGTGGTGTGAAGTGAATAAGACATGTGTCTGGCCATGCTGCATAAAGAAGGCCCAATTGCAGCTCCACGAGTCTGTTACTTCTTCTGGGGTCGATGAGGAAACCCAGGACCAGTGCTTAAGACTCAGTCTTATCTTAGCACCTACATCCTCTTCTGGCTTAGTCACAAAACTGAAAAACATAAAATACGGACATTGTTACTATCATGATAGGGAGAATCCCCGCCGCCGAGCTTCACGCTATGCACAGGCACATGCAGCTTAAATGAAGGGGTGAACCCTTCATCAGGGGCCTGTAGTATACATTTCAAGGTTCTTTAGATAGATAGACAAAACAAAATACAACAGAGAATAATATAAGTAATAACAAGACGACATTCTAAGCTGAAGATGATGAAGTAATAATCATACAGCATAAATATTGCTTCATCATATTGAGATTAGAAAACAGTCTTGATATTATTCTCTCTGTTGTTTTCTTGTTTGTCAATCTATTTAGAGCATCGTGAAATCTATAAAATATAGCACCCTGACGAAAGGATAGCCCCAAAAATGCATTGGGACACAGGGGTTCACTTGTGATTACATGCACGTAGCAATCACGTGAATAAATGGAGTGACACAAAAGCATAAAACGGAATAAGATTTAATTTCTTGAACCTTTTAGATTAATCATGAGGCACATTGAAAGCAGCAAGAGAGCCCACCCTCAGGGGTGCAAGAGGAGACACAGGCTAACCTTGGCTTGTGTTTCAAAAGATACATTGGTTATTGCTGGTTCGAGAGATCGCATCCTTATTGCACACGTAAAGAGACCTAAGTATTTGAGTAATCATTGGATACTACACAAATGTGCAGATCTACTGGACTCGTTGGATGGCACACTTCAATACAAATAAGTGCTCCAAAAGGGATATTATTGATGAAACAAACCTTTTTGTGAACATTTATATGAACTAATCTAAGACTGAGGGTTGTTACATTTTGCTACTGGTAATCCTATGGTGGAAAAATGAACCATTGTTAGACTTGACTATGTTGCTCATGTTACATATAAATGTCAGGTATACATTATTATATTTCTATTAGGAACCAGTGGCAGCTGCTTGTATTTAAAAGTGGTGGGGCGATCAGGCAAATATATGAACCCACTTTTAGGCACTCTTGGAAGCCAGGAATTCCCCTAGGCGCAACCCCAAAGTTCGGCATTGTGATCCATTATCAACAGTGTTGATAACAAGCCACGATTAGGAGCTCTGGATTTGAGACTGAAGTAGGTGCGAGTTTCTCACAGTGTGTACAAATAAATCCATTTAAAATTTAAAAAAATGTACTTACCTACTCCTCTTTGGCCCTGCAGTCCTGTGTCTTTTGCTTTCTCGCCCTAAGTGTACCGGGTATGCCCAGAGGTGGGTCCCGGGCTCACTATGTCACTGGATTCAAGCTAGCCTGGCTGGTGAGGGGTGATGCCCCGAAACTGGTTCCAGGATGCTCGTTTCCGGTCCAGAGAGGACCTGGCTTGGCAGTTCAGGCTGGACTGTTCCCATGAGGAACAGGGTCAAGACTGATTTGCATATGCCTGGGTCCAAACTGGTGTGGCATGGTGAGCAAAAGAACAATGGATTTAATCCAGATCTCTTGACTGGGGGTGAATGTTTGCTTTGCTCTGCATTCCGTCCATCAACAGCGTGTCTTTTGCTGTCAGTGGCAAAAAGTCAGAGGAAGCCAACTCCCCTAACCAATCCAGACGCTGCTCTTATGCTGTTAATTTGCATGAGACAAGCGCCAGGACTGGTAGGAGCGGGCTGGCTCAGCACTCCTACAGGTGCTGGAAGCCTGTGCCTACTCTCCACCCACCTTTCTAAGACCACTGTGGTTGGAGAGGTTTAAAGTGCGCATATCAGGCTGGCTGGCGCAAGACAGCCGGCCAAAGAGACATGCACATTTTAAACTTGTGCCCCACTCCTCCTCCACTGCTGCCAGTCAGTAGCAATGGCCCTGCCCCAAAACTTAGCTTGCGCTGGCTGGCTGCACTGAAAAATAAAATGGAAATAAAATCGTTTTATTACCATTTTATTTTTCATATTTGCTGCGCTGGCAGCAGGGTGGGCGATGCTCTGCCACCCTAATGGAGGAACCGCTACTGTTAAGAACATGTGAATTATCAAGATTAGGGAATGTCAGAATATTAACATTGTTGGATACCTTACAGTTCTACAAGAGTCAAGTACAAACTATAACTCATCTTCCACAGAGGGTGCATAGTGATGAGAGTGTTTAATTTTTGGAAAAAACAAGTTCCACATCAAAGTACAGAGAGTCTTTTAGAGATATTCTTAGGTATATCTAGTCACAATTACAGTTAACCATACAACCTACTATAGCAAGTTACTTAAGATCTCTTTGCCTTGTAGATTTCCTCTGCATCCTGCAGACATCCTAGATCAACATGAGTGGCTGGTCAGAGTGGTGAAGCCCATGGTCTCTTTTTTCTCTCATGTGCCATTCCCTCTTCTCCATTTATACCACTGTCCATCATATTCCTGTGTATCTGGTCACTAGTGGAGGTGGTGAGGCAGAAAAATGCATTGCTTCCATCGGATTCCATGTGCAGGGTTAGTGCGTGCTGGCAAGTTCCTCTTCATCACTGTTGTTGTTCAACATATACTTGTTGCCACAAATTCAGCTGCTGTGCATGTGCACTTTCAAATGTATGCAGATGAAACACAGATCATCTTCCACCTGGGAAACAAGGTGGATGACGTTTCTATTATTAGCAAGTGGCTTGAGAACATCTATCAACGCATGAATGAGAAATCCCTCTTCATAAATCATTCAACAATGGAGATCCTTGTGCTGGAAATGACCACATCCTCCAACCCATCTGTCTAGCATCTGTCCCTAAGTGTTTCACCGATCATGTCACAGCAAGTAAAAAATCGGAATCACCTTGGACAAGGGGCTTTCCTTTGCCCCTAAAATCAATAACGTACTGTCCTTTCTCTGGTAAATGCCCTCTTTTCAACGACAAAAGTTAGGTTGAACTAACCAAAGCTTTGGACATGGTTCTCTATCATCTTCTCTGGGCTGTTAATAAAATTGATCAACAAGCTGCAAAGGGTGCAGAATCATGCAAAAGCCTTAACTTAAGGCAATGGAACCATGTTAGACCAGCTTTCACGATACTCCACTTGCTTGCTGTAGGCTCAGATTAGATTCAAATTGCTCCGCACCCTGGGCAAGGTATACTGAGGTAAATGCCCAGGCTACTTCAAAAAAAGTCATCCCCCTTACACAACCTTAGCCTTTCATTCCACCTCTGGAAACCTCGTTATACAACAAATGTTGAAATGACTAAAGTATACAGGCAGACTAGTTGAAGGACGAGGCCCCAAATGATTACATTACTTGAACCCCGAGTTTAGGGCAGTACCCATCTTCCTGCATCTCAGAAACTCTCAGCAGAGCTAATATGGTTGCCATCTGACTGACTGACATCCTTTCAGGTTAGTAGGCAATGAATGAAGAATATTGGATCGAGGGCTACCCACACATGCAGGTCGACTCTAACTACCTCTGTTAATTGTGGTTCATCATTCTTCCCAGTGAAGTGAAGTATCCATAAAGTCACAATGTAGCACTATACATGTATCATTAAACAAACAAATTAAATAAATGAATGAACAAATATGAGATTTCACATGAGTGAACCAAAGATATTGTGAGGCTCCACCAATTAATTGCATGTAATTCATAGAGTTCTTCATTATAGACTCTGGGCCTCTTTTGGGGTTTGGCAGAATGGAAAGACTGCTGTAAAGCAGCAATCCTCTTGCCACACTTAACTCTTGGTTTATCCCCTCAATTAGAGGTGGGGAAACCACTGGTTACCCCAGGCCGAACTTCAGCTGACTCTACCAATGGCAACCCCATACCTGGTAATCCGTCTTCTACCAGACCACAGAGCCCTAGTGGTGGCAGGCCTGCCCAATTTAAGGCAGGTGACCATTGTTGATTAATTCTTTCCAGTGTCTGCCATAGAAGACTTGACAGACACAGGCAAGGAAAATGTAGCATGGTCTCAATGAACATGTAGAAAACTCCAAGAACGTCAGGCCATTTGTTCTTTGTATTGAGGATACAAACTTCCTCTTTGAGAGCGTTTTTTCTCTCAACAAAAAAGTTTTCCGAGCAGGTGCTTTAAACATGGCGTCTGCTTGGATAACCTGCAGTGCTTGAATGGGAGCCACCACAATGGTGGCTTGAGTGCACAGAGTTCCCCACGGAGGAGGTGGGGATCTCTAAATAATTCTTTTATGAGCCTCTAGGCTTCAGCCACACATGTATCCCAAGGAAGGGCTTTGGCTCCATAAACTTCAAGTCCGGAGTCAATGAAATGACCGCTGAACCTTTTAAAATATTTTTGAAAATGTCTTGAATCATTCCTACTCCCACTATACTTTAGTCTGGTATGTGGTATTAGTGCACTCTTCTGAGTGATGCACCTTGGAATGAGGCGTAACGCAGAAGTTGATGTTTATATTATGGGAAATACAAAACTAGAAACACCAAAAGGCAAAAATAAAACCAGATTTACTCCAACGATTCCATGTTAAAGTCGAAAGTCTCATAGAAATCAGCCAATTTGAAGCACATTTCGCCAGCCATAAAAAGCTTCTTATGATTCTCTAAAAAGAATGGTTTAGGAAATATTTTATGGATGGAGTGAGATATAGATGACCAAGGTATTGTAATCACAAGCTACCATAGAGCACAAACACGCTCACTCTAAGCACGACATTATCAAGAACCTGATTCTGTCTTAAAGTGAAATATTACTTCAATTTAAAGTTTTGAAAGAAAATAAAATGAACATCTTTATGAAGTATTTCACTCAAATATAGTTGCATGTTATTCACTTCTGATCTGTTTTTTCAACAGATATTCAAATCATTTTCAATCATATTATACACATTTGTTATTGCATCAAACCCCTTCCAGGAGGCGAGTTGTCCCCCCCCCCCTAGCTTCAACTAACTGCGTCCCTCATGCCCATCAAATCAAACCAATGACACAGTGCTTTGGTGCCAAAAAAGGTCGCAGTTTATTAACATAACATGTTTATACCTTTGCAAAATCATGGTTATCCTATTCTTAATCTTTCATGGGAATATACTTCCTTTTCTTTGCAATCCTTTTTGTTACTGCGTGGACCCAGCCTCCTCAAGTTCCGGGGACGGGAGGGGCCACTTGTCTGGGCCTCTGTTTCCCGGGTCAAGGCTTCAACTTGCTACCGATTTGGGACCTGCCTGGGCTGCAAGTGCCGTCCCGCTTGCCCTGCCCTTTCGTTGGCCCTCCCTGCTCCCCGGGGGTCCCTGCCGTGTGGCATCCCCAAGGACCTTGCTTGAGCATCTACTCTAACTATTATGAGGCTGAGTCCTTCCATTTTGCTCCCTCGGTACCCCTGCCGTGAGGCATCCCAAGGGTCCTGTGGGAGCATCACATCTACTCTTTTTCCATGGCGGTAGGCCGCCCTTGGCTCCCTCAGTGCCCCTGCCGTGAGGCATCCCAAGGACACTGTGTGAGCCTTCCCTCTACCTTTTAGTAATTCTCTCTTTTTTCTACCTTTCTTGTGTTCCTTCCGCCTCACCTCTACCTTAGTGGCTGCGACGCCCGTTCCTTCTTGTGTGGGTGGGTGGGATTCTTTCTTCTATCCGCGAGGAGGGGGGGGTGGTTTGTGTTTACTTGGGCCTGTAGCCCCCTATTTATCCCCCCCCTCGCCTCAACAGTTTGCCCCAGGATTGGGGGGGGTTCGCGCTTGCCCTGGGGCCACCAATCCTGGTCACCCCCTTTCGAGCAGGCTATTTGCATGTGCAGGGAGGAGCTTCCCGCCTCCGGCGGGCGTTTGGCCCGTGCCCCTACTGGGTCCGGCTTCGCCTCCCCCGGCCCGGGTTACAACTCGACAAAATAAACTTGGATTGTTGCTATTCCACCTCCACATTTGACAATTTTAGTTGACACTGTCAACCTCACACACTTTTTCAGCTTAGGGTTCCTAATTTAGAGTACCTTATAAAATCAAGATACCATGGGAGTTGTGGTACGGGGGACATATTTTTCTGCAATAGAACAGCTGTTTACGCAGTTACTGGAATAACCACCATACCCCTGAAATAAATGAAAGTATTCCTGCTCATTTCCCTAGAATTAGTAGTGTTGGTTCTCTTTAGTTATTCATAAAAAAATCATTTTCACGTTTCAAAGTTCACAAACCAGCAAACAAGCTGAATGAAGGCACTCCAGAAAGGAAGAACGTCAGACGCCGAGTGGAGTCGAGCAGAGTACACAACCGAACCAGAGCGGTGAGTTGGGTGAAGGCTGATGCATGGGGGCCGAGGCACCTCAACCGGAGCACGCCGCGGCTCAACTGGCATAACTGCGCCTGCCACCATGTCCGTCGCCCATCGGTTGCACCTGCGACCCACGCATTGCAACCTAGAAGGAAAAAAGACAAAGGATGGTGATGGAAGGAGGTGGAAAGGCCCTAGGTCACCTCAGGGACACCCAGGGCTTTAAGTGGGATGAAAAAACTGGAAGGTCTCTCAAAGGGCTGTGTCCAATGTAATTAAGGGCGTGGCTTAAAAACACGTAAGCTAAAAATCTGTGCTTAGCATAGTGTGCCGCCCGACTTGTATTTTGCTGTTTCTGTCATTGCATCCAGATATATGATGCAACAAGTAACATCATACCTACAACAAGTCAGCACTATTGGCTTTGTCAATGGTTGTTAGTTGCATAAGCTAAATAAGCAGCAACTATGGCTTATATATAATATTGAAAAAGCTTCCACTTAAAGCCCTGGTGACACCACCACAATACTGCTGCTCCCGAGTTTCAAAAAGAGAAGGGAAATCCAGAGAGAAAATGACTCTCTTTAAAGGATTTCCCTTCCCCTACAACGCTCACCCAGCATGACGTCATGCAGTAACTTCTCCACCAGTGAGAAGTGAGCAGTGTGAGCACCTGCACATCCATGTGCCTGCTGTCACTGCAGTCCGGAAAAAACGGACCGCCTGTGCCAGGGCACAAAACAGAGGCCGATAGAGACCCGTTTTGAAGCCCCCTTTAAAAAACTGCCGGTGCTCAGCACCGGTGAGACCCGGCCCACTTAAAGCCATGGGGATGCCGGAACAGCACGGGGAGGGTAAGGGAGCAGCAGGGTCACCCTGCCTGCTTCTCCCCACAAGCCCACAGGCCCGTACAAGCTGTGCAAACCACAGACCACTGCCGAATCTGTTCTTGGCCTGCTCTACCCCCCCCCCGGCCTGCCAGGCCTGACAACAGCAGCAGGGGGACTATGGCGAGGCGGACGTGAGGCGTAGCAGCAGAACTAGGGCTCTGTCCGCAGGGTTCAGCAGGAGGGGGATGGAAATGGTCGGACTAGGCTCTGATGCGGTTTGTCTCTCTCTCTGTGCTCCCTCGCCTCACCATTTAAACACACTAGACAACATCTCCACCCAAGGAGCAAAGACAAACAAGCAAGGTTCGTTTAAATAAACATCCTGTGGCCATCTCCCGAACACTGCCCTAACCACTCCAAGCCTGCACACAGCCGGCACTGAGCAAGTGAGGGCTCAAGGCCCACCCCAGGATGCCCCAACTGCGTGCCTGCACTCTAAACACTCCCAGTATTTTCATCAGCCCTCATAACTCGCTGCAGGCAACAATGGGCGGACGGCTTTCAGCAGCCTTAGTATTGCGGAAAGTTTGCCAACCACAGCATCTGGGCATCACCAACCTCTTTGCAGTACATCACAGGGGAAGCTTAGGGCAAAAAAAACAACAGAATGCAAGGGAACCAAGCCCGCCATCGAGGGAAAAGTCTCCCCGGCCTCAGTGATCACTTGGAGTACTCGGAGTACAGACCAGGCACGCCCAGCCCCCAAGTCTTCCCCTAAGGACTCATCAACAGGCCTCATCACGCAGTATTTCCAGGCCACTTATGCTCATATTGACCTACTCCCCGCAAGCTCTTCAAGTAACATAGGCGGCAAAGAGGTGACGCTGCCTAAGGACCGCTCAAGCAAGCCCCTCGCTCCAAGCGATCAGTGCGCTCCAACCGGGAAATGCAGGTCCCGATCCATGCCAATGCTTTGTGGGATTTCAGGGAGTGCTAATAATAATTCCTGGAAGTCCCCCAACATATTTCTCAACTCCTCTGTCCTAGAATCTATGGAGAAGGAACAAACCACACCCAACAATGCGCTGAACCTCGAAGTGCCAGCAAATTGGGTTCAAGTAATTACTGCTCAAATTCATCAACCCAACCTGGCCTCACCTCAGGCCACATCTCAGGCCACCTCTCCTGACCCAATCAGACCAAGTAAGATCATGACTGCCGCAGCTGAGCACAAACATGTCTGGGAGATCTCGCTGCATCTTTCTATCGCAATCTGGAGTCACAGATAGAAAAAACGCTGGAGCTCAAGCTAAAGCTGTTTAGAACTCCGGATGCAACAAGTTAATCATCTCCCGATACCCAAGACATCAATGGGACGGCGGACCTGCAACTGACTTCCATTAGTGCTGCACAAAAACTCAATGGCCAGAGTACTGATATGGCAGTCCCCCAAAATGGAGCTACAGATACACCTCCTACAGTCGATTGCACAGTGCCTTGCAGACCCGAGTGCCAAGATGGATCTCATCAGAAACAAAATCAAAGGCTGTTTAGAAAACAGACCGTGTTCCTGTTCATGCACAGCCATCATTGACAGGCTGGCCATACTCCCACAGGTCTTAACTGAACTTGTTGCCACAGGCAGAAGTAAAGCCGACCACTCTGTGGTTAGTGGGCCCTCTGAACACTGCAATCAAAACCTGGTGGCTGAAGATCTAGAAGGGACACATTTCATTCCAACACAAACTTAATAGACAGTCCTCAGTCACATTTTTGCACTCTGAGCTCATCCCTCCTGCAAAACCACCCACTTACAATTACGGACTGCAGTCCTACCACGAGTGCTCAGCCAACAGGTGGGGACAACAAGGAGGCTCTACTCAGCCCATTACAGCCAGATGTGCCACTCTCCAGGAGGGCTAAGACAAAATTAAGGAAACAGCATAAAAAGGCCACAAAGGCCAAAAGAGTGGCAACTCTGATAACCACCAAAAATCAGCATCAACCCGCAGAAGATTACCCCGTTCAGTTGTGTTCGATATTCACCATCAGGACAGGCACTAAAAGCCGAAAGATCCTGCAGTAAAAAGACCAGTCCCTAAGACACCTCCACCCTCAAAGACAAACAAGGAAAGGAATGACCATGTCACGGCAAGCTTAGCCCCTAAGACTTCTCCACTTCAACCGATAAACAAGGAAAGGATGAATGCAAGTACCCAAGCCGCTCTAACTCATGAGCCATGACCAAATGAAGGCACCCCGGCAGGCCTTCATTAACATGACTATACCACCACACGGCCAGCCGACCGCCTTGCCAATCCTTGGCCCCATTCAAAACGTGTCTTCAACTGTGGTAACCCTGGGATTCGACCCAACTAATGCCCACCCCCCACCCAGGACACTGGGCCTTAGCACTGGAATCATTCACCAAAAAGGCCAGCATGGGCAGACTGGAGATAGTGCTAACCCCCTGATACCACATTAAAGGTCAACATGACATCTTAAACAGGGGCAACATTCTTCACCTATTCAAACATGTACCATCCCAAGCCCACATCTGTTTGGATGATCTTGGCTGAGTTAGATTCCAAAAACTCCCCGGCATCACCCATGGTGAGTCAACTCTGGTAGGCCTATGCCAACAACCACATCAGGTCGTCATGCTTAAGGAAGCATCCCTGTTTGCGGAATGGGGAATATACATCAAACAAAATCATCCAGAGAAATATCCACCCTCGCTTCAGGCCAAATCTTTGAAGAAAGGGGTCAATTCCGTATTATGAGGGATAAATACCATTCATCATGCTTTAAAATATCAAGCTGAACTAAAGAAGCATAACGTGTTTAAAATGTCATGCATAAACGATCAATGGGCGGTGTACTCCCGAGACACCAGTGTGAACTGGGAACAGGAACAGCAAGCATTTCATGCCCGAGTCTCCACCAATGGCACTCCTAACACCATCCACACATGGACTCAAAGTAAAAATTCTAGCGTGGCCTTCCCCAGCCCTCAATTAACAATTAATTCCTGGAATGTGGCAGGCCTCAAGAAAACTACAGAGGACAACTCAGCTCTTGGCTATCTTCACATAGGAGGCATCCTGTGATTTCAGGAGACCTGGGCCACAGAAAGAACCACCTTCCCAGGCTACTATAAATTCCATACTCCAGCAATAAAACGTAATATCTATGTCGACCATCCGAAGGGATTTCCATTTTTGTAGAGCACGACCTCAAAATAGAGGCCACCGCAATACTTACCAATTCACACACACTCCAAGCTTTGCTTATTAAAGGTCTAAAATGTGACCTCAAACCATTTTGACTCCTGCTAATTATCTGTTGTGTCACCCCTGCACAGCACCAGAAAAAAACAGACCACAAAGTCTTTAATAACTACATTCGAAGCGCTGCTAAATAAATACGACTCTCGTATGCCAATTATAGACGGAGACTTCAAAACCAGGAACCTGGGCAGTCACACTAAATTAATCAGACCATCCTCAGAGGCCGTACCATTTCAGAGCCTTATTAAAAATCATAGGCTAGTTTCTGTGCAAGCCATAAAAGAAGCTAATGACCCGCAATGCCAAATTCCTCCCACCTTTAGGAATATATCCACTATTGATTTAATTTTCATCAGTGAATCGCTGACACCCAAGCTCCACACCTTTGAAGTAGATGACAGGGGTGAAAGTGATCACAGACCTCTGCGTCCAATCCTGCAATTAGACATCAAGGCTTCACCTCAACTACTTCCACTTGGGGAACCAAGGGGGGAAGAATGCCACAAGGTTCTCCACAGAATCAAATGGAAAGACAACCTTGGCAAAAAACGAAATAACTGGATCACAACTAAAGAGGCAGCAGACAAGTCACCCAGCACACTTACACCTCTGGCGCACTGGGAGGAACTTGTTGCAGACCTTCGCACAGCCCTGGGGGGGGAGGGGGGGGGCAGGGTGTACCAAGGCCACTCTACCAACCGCCTCCCAAACCACAACCAAGAAACTGCCCACAAGTAAGCGCAACCTCCGGAGGGCCATAGCGGCAAAAGGACCAGGTGATAAAAACTTCTCTGGATAAATGATTTCAGCATACAGAGAGGGTCACAGGCGGATTATTTATATGGCAACATAAAACTAAAAAAACCGAAGTGGAATGGCTAAAGATCTTCACCATCCTACAAGAGAAGAATCATTCTCACTTCTGGAAGCATATAAACAGCCTCAGTAACTTCACCCAGACTAAGGAGAATGGCGTGTTGGAAAGGGAGTGGATCACTTATGCCAAGCTCGTATATACGGATGACAGTATAAAAGAAACAACACCCACCCGCCAATTCCAGCTTCAGATACCTATGCTTAAACGTCCTCTCTTCTCACAGAGGACTCAGTCATTGCCACAATATGTAAAATGAGGAGAGACGGGCCCCAAGACCCAATGGCCTCCTCGCTTCAGTCTTCAAAAACGCACAAGACTTTCGGGCAGGGTTACTCACTCCGCTCTTCAACTACCCCTTTGCCACTGCAATGACTCCAATTTCATGGAGAAGATCTATTCTCTTACCGATTCACAAAAAGGGAGATAGTTCAAAACCCCCAAACTACCGGCTAATTGCCCTTTTAGACTAGGAAACAAAAGCTTACACACTCCTCCTATTAAAAGAGCTGGAAGCCTGGGCAACAGAAAAAAGTATCCTTCCATTTTCCAGTCTGGCTTTAGGCCAGAAAGTTCCACAATGGACATTGTTATAGCGTTAGCGTACCTGTGCCATTGAGCGACACGGAGTAAACAACCACCCTTGTTCTGCTGCTTCGTCGACTATAGTGCAGCCTTCGACAGAGTGGACCGGGGCAAGCTGTGGGAAAATGTAACATCATGGGGGGTCCCCCCAGCTCCTCAAACCTATAATATCTCTATACCAGTGGACTTGGGTCCGGAAAAAACAGACCTCACCTCAGCAACTGCAAAAGTCCTTTCCAACAATGGACTCAAACAGGGCTGCGTGTTGGGCCCCCTCCTTTTCAATCTTTACACGGCCGACCTGGGCAAAGCAATGGAAAGCGCCAGCCTAGTTATATCTAGGCTGGGAAGGCTGTGCCTCCCAATTCTGCAGTATGCAGATGATTTTGTGATCATGGATAACACTAAAACAGGTCCACAGAGACCCCATGACGCACTTCAAAGGTTCAACAAGGCCAACAAACTTCAGGTGAACCAGGGAAAGAGACCAAAATTATCATCTTTTGAAAATACCCCACAAGAAACAAGCACACTGTCGGCTCGGGGCCCTAGAAATAACAATGGTTGCAAGCTATAACTACCTTGGGGTCCTGTTCACCGAAGGGGCTAAACCTACAGCCCATCTAAAGCATCTCAAAACCAAGGGCGCGCGAGTCACTCATAGCCTGAAATACCTCAACAGTCGCAAAGCTCAACTGCTGAACCCATGCTAAAAGTCCTAAGAGCGAAACTAATTCCAGCTCTAAACTATGGTCATCTAGCCCTTCTTAGGGCGCTAGAAACACAATTCAAGAACACCAAAATGTCAGCATGCAAAAAAAATCTTTTATGCACCTCGGCAAGCCAGAAGAACGAGTCTGAGATTGGAAGTAGGTCTCTGGAGAATGGACCTCGAATACCAAGGGGTCCAATTAAAATACTATATCAGGACCCTGCGGGCCCCCGAGAACACACTCAAAGCACAACTCAAAATAATCTTAGAGGCAGAGGGCTCTCCATGGAAAGCGGGCTCAGGCAATTAACAACTTGAAAATCAAGGCCACCAATTTACACTGCCCGAACATACCTTTCTCAGCCTGGAAAAGGGCGGTGAATGTGCAGGTCAAGAAAATCTCTTTTGAACTGGACACTAAAAGTCTACATCACTGCCCCACTTCTCAGGCACTTGATGCCTCCTACATGCCGGGGAAAGCCCATCCCTACTTTCACAAAGCCCTTATAGTCCACACACGCAAACAAATCATATAATGTGGCTTCTTGTCCTGCCAATCATGGATTTCAATGCCTCTTGGGCAAGGCAGGATGAGGCAACATCCTGCAGACTTTGCAACTACCGCAGAGAATCATGGCTTCGCTTACTTTGCTGTTGCCCCAAACTCACCAGTGACCGTCACTGCCTGTTAGTCACCTTATTCCATCCCAATGGAATAAGAACCTGTGGAAAAGCCTTGGACCTGTGTTTCTGCAATAACACTTCAACGAACATAGCAAGGCTAGGAAAATTCACTGACGCCATTTAATCTGCACTCCTACTGCCACACCTGGGTGACATTTTTTTATTTTATTTATTTATAAAGTTTTATATAGCGCGAACAAGATCCCGAGGGATATCAGAGCGCTTTACAATATGATGGGAGGAAGGACATACATGCAATATCCATATCGAGTAGGAGAGAGAAAAAACAGGAATGGTCGCAGGTTACAGGACAATTGCACCCAGGAGGGTAATACAATAAACAGGTGTAAGCGGGCAACGAGGGGGGGTCACAGTATGCAGTAAAGAAGAACCATATCAAATGGAAGTACAATGGTAGTAGGAACAATGTCAACGGGCACATGAGCCTATCCCTATTAGGGTAAGAATTTGTTCATTAGGAATCTTTTGGCTTCCAATTTGAACGCTGTCTATGAAGAGATTCTGCGTACTTCTGGTGGAAGAGAGTTCCATATCTTTGGGGCAGCGCCGGAGAAGGCTCGGTGACAACTTCTCTTTTTGTTAAGGATGAGTGGTTTCAAGAGGAAGGTAGAGGCGCTTCTTGAGGCTCTTACACCACAGGATAGTTTAAGTTTTTGTGCAAGGTACGTAGGAGTGTTGAAGTGAAGGGCTTTGTGCGTCAGGACAGCGATCTTTAAGTGAATTCGAGCTTCATATGGCAGCCATTTGAGGGATTTTAGGACTGGGGATATATGTTCATTTCGTTTGGTGTCTGTAACCAGTCTAGCCGCAGCGTTCAGTGATGTCCTTAGTGGAGCCAGGGCGTATTTGGGAAGGCCACAGAGGGTAGCACTGCCGTAGTCTAGCCTCGGCAAAACAAGCGCTTGGACCACCTGCTTGAAATCATTTAGAGGAAGGAAAGGTTTGATATTTCTGAGTGACCTCATCAAGTGGTTTGCTCCTTTACATACATTGCTGATATGATTTTTCATATTCAGGTGCTTGTCCATGGTGATTCCGAGAGACTTGGCTGAGTCTATGATGAGAGGAGTGCAGTTGAAAGCAGTGAGGTGTCTCAGCCAGAGGTCTAGCTTGGGGATGTGGTTCGGAGGGGAGATGAGCAGGAATTCCGTTTTGGAAGTGTTGAGCAGGAGATGGTTCTCCGTTAACCAGTTTTGAGTAGACATTAGGGTAGTGTTGAGTGAGATGATGTTTTCCGGGGATGAGATTTTCAGATATAGTTGTGTGTCGTCTGCATACATGTGGAAGAGAATGTCCAAGGAGTTTAGTGAGTTAGCAAGAGCTTCCAAGAAAAGGTTGAAGAGGATAGGAGATAGAGCAGACCCTTGGGGGACCCCCATGAGTACAGGAGAGGGCTGGGAGAGAGAGTGGTTTGCCTTGACTCTTTGTGATCTGTGATGTAGGAAGGATGAAAACCATTGTAACACCTGATCAGAAAAACCCATTCTGTTTTGCAGGATGGATAGGAGGTTGTCATGATTACCCGTGTCGAATGCGGAGGAAAGGTCAAGGAGGATCAGGAGGCAGGATTCATTTTGGTCAAGCATTTTTAAAATGTCATCCATAACGTGAGTGAGAGCCGATTCGGTGCTGTGCCCTTTCCTAAAGCCGGATTGATGCTGGTCTAGGAGTTGGTAATTCTCTATGTGAGCACAAAGTTGGGATTGCACACATTTTTCTAGGAGTTTCGCTATGGTGGGGATGTTGGAAATGGGGCGGAAGTTATTGAGATCAGATTTGTCAGCGTTAGTTTTTTTTAGTATAGGTGATACCTGAGCTGCTTTTAGGCAGTCGGGGATCGTGCCTTGTGATAGAGAAGCGTTTACAATCCTTGTCCAGGTGGGGATGAATGCATTCTTGATTTCTTTGAAGATGGAGGGGGGCAAAGGGTCACTGAAGTGGTTGGAAGGGTTGATATTCTAAAGAATCTTGTTGATGTCATTTTCACTAAATGGGGTAAAGGTGCCCCATGACGCATTGTTCTTGGTGTTCGTGGTGGTCGATTTACGCTTTTCAAAGGAGTAAATGGGTGAGGTGGCACTGGAAGAAGGTAATAGAGCCTTCTTAGAGGCGAGGTCAGTGGAGATGAGTCTTGATTTCTCAGTGAAGAAAGCGGCAAGTTAGTCGCATGAGGGTGGGTTGCCACCAGGATCAGAGTGGTTAGGTCCAACGACTGATTGTTGTTTGACCAATTCGAAAAGTTTCTTGGGGGCGGTTTGCCGATTGATCCAGTTGGTGTCTGAAGTAGCCAGCCTTAGCACTCTTGATTTGTTTGTTGTAGAGGCTCCTGGCATCTCTAAGGAGTTTTAGTTGGTCTGAGGAGGGATTGGCTCGCCAGGAACGTTCAACTGCCCTAAGGTTGCGGCGTTCCGTGTTTAAGTTTTCGTTATACCACGGTTTGGGTATTTTTGTTGAAGCATTTTTTTGTTGGAGTGGAGCAATGTTATCCATGATGTTGGAGATGGTCGAATTGTAGGCATCGGTGAGTGATTGCACCTCGACCAGGTCAACTTGGGAGGAGAGGGCAGATTTACAGTGGGCAGCTAGTTCGTCAGAGTTTATTGATCTGAGATCCCTTTTCCATATCTTTGATTTCAATGGTTGAGCCTTCCTCATCAACACTTCCCTGTTAATATAAAAGAGGATGCTGTGGTGGTCGGACCAGTCACACGGGGTAATGGAATCTAGGGTGATAGTCTGCCCTTTAGAGATGATGAGGTCTAGAGTTTCTCCTTTAATTTGAGTTGGTTGGTCACAGTGCTGAGTCAGTTCTTGATCATTTAAGAAAGATTTAAGGCAAGATACAGCGGGGTCGTTGGGGTTAGACCAGTGAAGGTTGAAATCACCAAGGAAGATTTGGGACACCGCTGAGTCGACATTGCTAGAGATGATTTCCATTAGTTGCTCAATGAAAGGGAGATTGTCTCCCGGGGGGTGGTAAAAGGTGTGAAGTTTGCAAACCGGTAGGTTCATACTTGAAATGCTGAGACAGAGGTATTCACAGGAGGAGGGCGTCGAGGACTCTAAGTGAGAAATCGAGAGTCTGTTCCTGTGAATACAGGCTAGGCCACCACCCAACTTCAGAGCTCTGTCTAGCCTAATTATGTCATGAGTGGGAGGTACTAGGAGGTCTAAGATAGGAGTGGAAGCGGGATTTAGCCAAGTTTCAGTGAGGATGATAATGTCTAAATCATTGTGTTGGATGAGGTCAAATATATCGGAGGCGTGTTTACTGGCTGATCTGCAATTAAGTAGTACACATTTAAGTCGAAGTGGATTAGGGGGGGAAGGAGTCTGGGTGACGTTCACACGGGTGAGGTTGTCAGTATTGCTGCATCTAAGATTGCGAGGAGGTTCTCTGTTCGGGTTAGAGAGGATGGAAAGTATTTGTCTCGGCGGGAACATGTTAGATTTAGACCAAGAAGAGCTAGAGTTGTGAGGGTCATGGAGATCAATGGACGCAGGGTGGGACTCACATCCTCTGTGGCTGGCGGGGGCATTGGGTAGGGGAATGGATTTCGAGATGGAGGGGGCTAAAGGCTGACCATGTGATCACTATCCCTAGTGGACGCTCTAGGCCAATTCGCAGAGGTGAGGAGAGAGCTGATCATGGGGAAAAGATCATTTGAGAGGGCTTTCAGGTCATGTAGCTCAGAGGTGAGAAGGTGTAACTGTAGGGATATATCATCAAGGCGCGCAGCCAAGTCTGATTGTTGGGCGATGGGTGGAGGGTGTGGGGGAAGAGCGAGCGGCGACGGGGGGCCTCGGTGTAAGCCTGTTGAGGCCTGTGGGGGGGATCGTTGCCAAGTCTCTAGTCTAGCATGTGGCCAAGTTATAGGGATGGGGAAGGGGACATCGTCTGTTAATGGAGAAGACTGTAGGACTTGAGGGAGCCTCTCAGCTCGAAAGTCATCCTGTAACGGACTGACAGTCGGTGAGGAGATTGAGCCCATAGAACCGTCAACCAGCTGAGAGGGTGTTCTAGTGGGTTGACATAATCCGACTGGGGACAAGGTGGCTATGGGATCAGCAAAAGGAGGTGTGGGGTTTAGGGAGAGTGGGGTACTCACTGCTGTTAAGGGGGGAGTACTGGTTAAGCCCCGCAGAGGCCAGACTCAATGTGACTCACGCATGTTCTTCCTTTCCTGGGGTACAGAGTCCCAGCCTGCCCTCTTGCCCCCTTTTCCCTGCACCAGAAATTTTCTGAAAAACAACTGCATCCCTCACGCCTTAAAGGTGATTTCAATCTCTGGGATAACGGGAACCTTGGCCCCCCACTCAGAGATCTGGGCCAAGCCTGCGAGAGCCTCAATTTGCACCAACTGGTACATCAGCCGACTCATCAAGGAGGGCACACCCTAGACCTGTTATTTGCTAACCAGAGTGAGACAGAGGTGATTGAAGTATTACCTCAATGCTGGACCGATCACTTTTTAATCCATTTTTGGATAACGCTGCCCAGTCCAGCCAACACTCCAATTCAATCAGTAACCTTCCGCAAGGGAAGAGAATGGGCTAAGCTACAAAAAAATAGACAATCTCCGACATTCCTAGAACAGAATTTATTTGTATCCAGTAGATCAGTGGAAGAAAATTATCAAATCTACTGTGAACAAATAAACCATACCCTAGATCAGATTGCTCCAGTAAAAAGGCTGAAGAATAGAAAGAAACCCTCAGCTCCTTGGTATAGCGAAGAGCTAAAATTGATGCGTAAACAACGCAAACAGGCTGAAAGGAAATGGAGGAGGTCGTATGGGGAAGTAGACAAAAAAAAAGCTGAAACTGCTGCAGGCCTCATATAAGGAAGCTATCTCTAGGTCCAAAGCAGAGTACTATGCCAAAACCATCTTGCAGGCACCTAATAGTACAAAAATGCTCTTTAACATTATAAAGGACCTATCTAATCCAGTATGTATGGGTAATAAGGTTAATGCTACACAAAAACTCTGCGATGACATCGCTATCTACTTTGATGAAAAGATCAATAAGATTGTTGGTGGCTTAAACTCCAACTACAATAGCAGCCTGGATGAGGAAAAGGAACCACCTACGATACTAACAGTAGAGCAACAGGCAGAGGCATTCAACAGCCATCAGCCGCCTGCTCTAGAGTGTTTTCAAAGTCCCACTGAGGATATATTTAACAACCTAGCCCAAAGTGTATCTTCTGGCTCCCCTCTGGATCCCCTTCCGCAGGGGATATGGAAAGAGTTTCAGTTAGAACTATTCCCCTGGTTGCGGCAGATTTGCTGCCAATCACTAGAAAAGGGAACTGTTCCAGAAGTCTGGAAGCAGGCAGTGGTGACCCCACTGCTCAAGAAACCATCACTTGATCCTAAATGCCCATCGAGTTTCAGACCAATTTCCCTTCTGCCGTACCCAGTAAAAATTCTGGAGCGGGCAGTTAGCAAATCCCTGTCCCTTTATTTAGAAGAAAACCATCTGTTAGACAACGCTCAATTTGGGTTCAGACCAGGGCATGGAACAGAAACGGCCCTAGTGACGGTACTTGATAACCTGAGAATGCGAGCCGACAATGGTAATGCGTCCATATTAGTGCTATTGGATATGTCGGCAGCATTTGATACGGTGAATCACAGTATCCTGCTGAAAAGACTAGAGGACATCGGAGTAAAAGGACGGGCACTGAAGTGGCTGCAATCATATCTGACGGGCAGGCAGCAGGCGGTAACTATCCCACCATTTACATCCCCAAAGACCCTTGTGCGACACGGGGTGCCACAGGGCTCAGCTATAAGCCCAATCTTGTTTAATATCTATTTGCGCCCTCTGATCCCAATTATCAAGTCCTTTGGCATCGATCTAGTCAATTATGCAGATGACACACAATTGGTGTTCTCTCTGGAAGGAAATCATGCAGTATCCCTAGATAAATTCCAGGAGTGCATGTACAATACCTCCAATTGGCTCAGGAAAAACTCCCTACAATTTAATGGAGATAAAACGGAGATAGTATATTGCTCCACGGCCAAAATTGCGCGGCCTGTCCCCTCCGAGTTTAGACTCACCCCTACGGATAAACCACTGATTCCAGCTAGAACAGTGCGTAACCTGGGGGTTTTAATGGATGATAATCTTCAACTTGAGTCACAAGTCAACAAAACAGTTGGTACCTGTTTCTCCTTGATAAAAGCACTACGCCAGATCCTCCCACTACTACCCGTTGCTACTAGATCTCTAGTAGTGAGGAGTATAATATTGAGCAGGTTGGATTATTGTAACTCTTTGTATTTGGGAGCACCACAATCAGTGTTACTGAAGCTACAGAGGATCCAGTCCATAGCAGCCAAATTGGCGTTAAATAGGCAGCGCAGGTCCTCAACGACTTTAGCTTTAAAGGATTTTCACTGGTTACCCATCAATAAGAGAGTTCAATTCAAATCCCTATGTATTGTGTTTAGGGCAGTACATGGTCTGGGTCCGATGTCTATGCAGGAGAAATTTACCTGGTACACTCCTGGGAGAAATCTCCGTTCATCAAGCGCAAATCTGGTAACCACCACTAGATTTAAGAAGACCAGGACAGGCGGAAGAGCATTCGGTGTAGCAGCCTCACGTCTCTGGAATGATCTTCCCTTGAATATCAGACAAATTAAATCTCTGCTCCCATTTAGGAAAAGCTTAAAGACATGGCTATTTCCTAGGGATTAGTTAAACGAGCTCCTCCTAATCTGCGAATATGCTAGCTGTATGCACACTGACAACAGGGTGAGTCGCAGCGCCAGGATACCCGCAGGCTGACAGTTTGCGCTATATAAGTTCAAATTACATTACATTACAAAGACAATTTGGCCCTCGCTGATAGTCAAGTCTCACCATGACCATTCTGCACTTTCTTGTCTTCTGCCTCAACTCTTTGAGCATTTTATCTATTCATATTTTATCATAAAAAAGAATCTGGTTCTAGTTGTACGTCAAGAAGAGTTAATATGAATGCTACTCAATCGTGACGCTACTTCTTTTAAGACGTTTAATGTCAATTGTGATGCCATTTCTTCTAAGAAGCAATGCCAACAGTCTTTTAAAATAGTTTAAACATCTTTTATAATTGTACCCAGGAAACACTGTGTTCATTGGTTCATGTAACGATTTTAAGTAATCAATCATGAATACATTAATTCATTCATACTAGTGTGAATACCAAGCCCACTCTTGGCTCTGTATCCTCCTTATATATCATGCCAGGTGTACACCACAAAGAATCTGACACAGATATAGGTCATGTATCACAATAACAGATCCAGTGAAACAGGCTGGAGGAAGACAGTAAGAGCCATATCCCTCTGTCATGATCGGTGGGCTGTGCTTACCTGTGCATGCTGGGCAGGCAAGGAGATGCAGTGCTCCAAAATTCAATGTTGCTTGAGTCTTCGGCTGCAGAGGAGAACAGCAGTACATCCAGAGTGTAGGTGCCACTTGTGTGAGGCTTTGTCCCAGCGGTGCCTGCGCTACGTGAAATATGCAAGTGGAATCAAGACAAGCTGCATTTGCCAGAGCACCATAGGACTCTCTTGGGATTTACAATGGTGACGGCCATCTTAGATCCATTGAGTATAAATTCCTTGTTATTCAGAGCGTTCTTTGCTAGACAAGTCTTGTTTACAGGAGATTGGAATTTATTGCGCTTTCATAGAGTTGTTTAGGACCTTATTATCAGAGAAGCATTGTGGATAAGCATTAGAGACCAAGGATTTAGACTTTGATTTCCATTTTAGTATTGCAGTCATCCTTTCAAGGATTACAAACTCTACATATTATAAACTCTATTGCACCTATTCCCGAAAGGAGCTAGCAAATCTTTTATATTGTACAGGCTTTGTTTATATCACTTGAATCTTGTAAGGTATTAAGGTGTTGCTAGTTTGGGAAAGTGAATGTATGTTACCAGGAGAAAAGCACAATACTAATTACTGTTTGTTATGTGACAGCTAATGAATTATGTGATTGAGAATCATTCATATCACAGATTTGATTTCTAACTCAATTTAAGCAGCCCTAGCTATAAGAACATGTATGACAATTCATGTTATTCCATTTATTATTTACAAAGGTTATTTATATCTTTCAGTTCTTGGAAGCCATGGACTATTCAGCTACCACCGTGAGTGGTTCATACAGAGATTGTCACAAGGTTTATCAGATGTCATATTAGAAATAGTGAATTGTAATATCATTGACCAAATAATAAACAAATGATTACTTGTTGTAGATATCAAATATGCAGATTGAGATTAAGAACAGGCATAGTGAGGATACCGGTTGTGTCTGACCCTCTCTCTTGCCCCATTCCCCTTTCAACGATCTACTGCAGGCCAGCATAGATATCCTTTGCATGGCTGTCAGTGGGAAGTGTGGATACAACCACTGCTCCAGTTGGATCTGCACTGCCAAGTTAGTGCAACTATAACACCCTCCTTCGGAACACTCCATAGGGATAACCCATGACATAATTAGCACTCACACAGGTAATGCTGGGGATTGGCAAGATATGACCCGCTGGGCCCCAGCCCTGCGTGGAGCATCACAGCAGGGGTAACACTCATCCTACAAAGCACTTGACCCATACTTACTCAGGCCAGGAGAATCCTGCAGCCAGTAGCGGCCCGTGCAGGCGAGCGCAAGGTAAGTGGTTTTATTTATTTATTTTATTTTCCCTATTCCGTCATTTGTCACTTCCACCCCCCCTCCACCAACGCCCCGCCCCACAACGCTTATCTGCATGGACCGTCACTGCCTGCCCCACCCTAGGATGGGTACACTCTAATGACATCATTCTGTCCCAACAACCAAAAGTACCAATAGGTCAAGAAATTGACTAATGCTGCACTGAACAAAAATTGTGTATTATAACTTCCTTGAGACGCTCAATGAAGTATTACCCATGTCCCAGATCATAGGCTTTAATGAAAATCCCAGGATTCTTGCATAAAGCTTGTGCAATCTATTTGTGAACCCACCAGGGCCTTTGGCTTTGCCACACTAAAAGACCACGAAATGGACAAAGTGGAGTGGTCTAGAATTGCTTCCTCTAATTAAAAACACCTTTTATTGTTTTCTGGAATTCCCGGACAGCTATGAGCAGGTCTGTGACACTTTTATATATTTAGGAAGGCTCTTGGTCTTTTCAGAAGTTAGAGGTACGAAGAATTAATCATGGTGGATGGTTAATATTGTTTTTGTCTATCGGGTAGGTTGCTGCTTGACCTTGGATATAAGTATATGATGCAACAATTTTGAACTAAAACCCCAACTTAGTTCAGAGTCAGTTGAGTTCCTTTAAAATCATGGAAATGTGTTCTCCCAGTCATTTTGTGACACTATGGTTCAATTAACCACGTGTGTGCAGTTAGATACTCTCTGAGGCTATGCACCTGTACTATACATCCACCAATAAGCTTCTTACTTGTTGCCTCCATCAACCTCATTATAGTCTCATGGCCTAAGCCCCTTGGTTGCAGGGGTGGCCACTCCTTCAGCTACAGCAGAGGGACTTGTCTGAGGATGCACACTCTATGCAAGTGTTCCTCATGTATAGGTGAGGGGTCTGCATTGAGGCTTCTGCCATTACAACTAGTGGATATAGATTGTACGGCAGTGGGACCCTCCTGGTTTTCAAAAGCAATGCAAAACACCAGCTGCTGATGTCACCCTCTCTAGCAGTGACTCTTAATCCAGGCCTGATAGAGCAATGTGGCAGTAAATATAAGTTATGATGAAACCTAAAACTGCATTCTCTACATTAAGCATTTAAAAAATTGCAGGAAGAATAAAGATAGCCTTTAGAAGTGCCTTTAAATGGTTTAGTGGCGACACGATATACATAAGACATCATTGTGCCTAGGGTTAGATTATGTTTTCTCTATACACACTTACTGTACTTCAACTTTTGCTTTACTTTTAATTTTTCTACTCCCAGTTTCCCGCCTCACATTGCCATAGTTAATGCTCAGTTGTTGTTCTCCGAGTAAAAGCTCCTACCACAGAAATCTGGGACGTCAGTGTTCTCTCCGGGCAATGAACGGCTTAATTTCCCAGGTGTCTTGATGTGACATTCAGTCTATACACTTACATGGGCAGTAAGGAGGTGACAGGTTCCTTCAACCAAAGGCAGCCTCTTGAGCGTAGAGATCATTGCAAACAGCCATATCTTCAGAGAGTATTACAATGCAATTAGCCCGTAAATCCAGGCAATAGGAATTAGATTCGTTTTCTCCATGTAATGAGGTTCATTGATCAATCACTCTCTTCTATGCTGATGAACTATCCCTGAACAGCCTGGGGCTATAACGTTTGAAATAACACATGACCTTTAGTAGATATTTTCTCTGTTTACTGGCTAGGAATTACTAGCATTAACCCCAAAATAGTTCACAGACATGTTCGACTATGGTTCATGAATCATTAATGCTGTGTTGGTAGCTGCATTTTCCAAATGGAAAATTAAGGGGCATATTAGCAAGACCCACGTTAAAATTATCGCCGTTTTAGCGGCAGGAAACTGCCGCTAAAACGGCGATAATGGGCTTGCTAATATGCGTTATGGAATTCCAATAGAAGCCCAGGTTAGATGTCCTGCACATCTAACCTGGGCTTCTATTGGAATTCTATAACGCATATTAGCAAGCCCATTATCGCCGTTTTAGCGGCAGTTTCCTGCCGCTAAAACGGCGATCATTTTAACGTGGGTCTTGCTAATATGCCCCTAAGTGTGTTCACTTTTCACGATAGAAATATTTTACCTATCAAATTTATCCTGATTTTGTTTTTTTTTAAAATGACAGTATTTTGGGTCAGGGCTACCTCCACTGCTCTTTGCCCCAATGCATGTTTACTGTCGTAAAAGACACTAAGATTATTTTCTAATTTCCTGCCCACCCTCGTCCCGTGCTCACATTACTCATATCACAGTTCCCCAGCGTAGGTTATTAAAACGCCTCTATCTGAAATGCACTCATTTCATCCAGAAAACAATTTCCCGTCCTGTCCATCTGCTGTTCCAGTCTCTGCTTTACGTTTCATCACACAGATAACTTCTTAACTTCCAATACTATCTGTGATTGATTCCAGTGACTCAGTCCTACAGCGCGTGGCTTCCTACAGGATGGGCTGAGTCCAGATCATCCTGTGCTGTAAAAATACACCATTAAATGTATTCACACAGTATTTCCGTTCATTAATGTGCTCGTTGCATCTTTCTCCCCTAGTCTATAAAGCTCTGTGGGCCAGATGTATGAAGCGTTTTACCACTGTTTGCGACCGGTAAAATGCTTTTTGCCATGTACTAACCTTATTTTGCGAGTCGGTAACCTATTATCGACTCTCAAAATAAGGTTTGCGAGTTGCTATTAGAAAGGGGCGTGTTAAAGGCATCCCTTACTTATAGCGAGTCGCACTGGTATATAGGAATGTTTTGCGGCCAACTTCAAGTTGGTGGTAACTCATTCACAAACGGTTCAGAGGTCCACAATGGACCCCCCTCCCTTTGTGAATGTGGGCACCAACATTTTTTAAGAGCAGGCACTGGTCCCAGTGACCGCTGCCTACTCTTAAAAAATGAAAAGGTAGCTTTTAATTTTTATTTTTGAATTGCGTCCACTTTTCCTTTAAGGAAAACGGACTGCATTACAAAAAAAAATAGCTTCATTTAAAAAGCAATCACAGACATGGTGGTCTGCTGATCTCAGCAGGCCACCACCCCTGTGAGTGCAGGCCATTCCCAAAGGGTCGCAGAGCTAAACCTACCTCATGAATATTAATGAGGTAGGTCTATTTGCAACCCACTGGGAATCACAGAATGTGTCTAAGACACATTTGTACATGGGTGTTTGCGATTTCCTAATTTCGAATCACAAAAATTCGCAATCAGGAAATAGCAAACTGACTTTTTTGTAAATCTTGCCCCATCTGCGCTGGAGGCCTACACCGTCCCTCCGTGGTTTCTCAATATGATACCCCTAGATCTGAGTTTGCTAATACCAATCCCTCCTGTCAATCTCAGTAGCTTTGGTCACACCCCTTCTTCATTCCTTATCCCCCTGACTCCAGAACTGTACATTTTAATAACTCAGTCTGTCAGTGGGGCACATTGTTAAAACGAATCATTTAGAAGTGTCTCATTCTGATTGTAGTCTTAAAATGAATCCTTCAGTTGCTCTCTTAGGTGTGGGAGGCAAGGGTTTCCGAAATACACCATGTATTTGTCGTCTAGTTCAGATGTTTTGGACTTTCTTTAAGGAAGGTAGACTCTGATATCATGCCTGCTTTGCATACTTGTGTGTAGAGCTGCCTTGCATGTTGGAGTGTGGGCGAGAAACTCAAATTTCATGCTTAAAAAGCAGTGGCCTGCAGAGGCAAAGGGTGAGATGACCAAGGTTCCGGATGGACTGTTTCCATGAGGAGCAAGGTCAGTACTGATTTGCATTATGTGGCCTCTGTCTAGAATAGCACAATGGGTGAAAAATGATGGGTTGAAATGCTACCCAGAGCAGTTGCCACTGCAGGATTCATCCCATCAACCTTTGGGTGTTTGATTGCCAGTGCTGTGCCTGGAAACCTGAGACTTGTTCAGCTTTTCAAACCTACTACTGGCAATGTATGTCAATTCCAAAAAGTAGTACACATGCACCCATTCAAGGAGTACTTCTAGAGGTGCAGATTTACTATGTTTTTGGTAAACTGGTCACTATATATATTTACGATCCTGCTCTAAAAAATGAACAAGTTAAAATCTCTTAGTGAAATGAGAATGACAAGGAAAACTGACACATACATACCAGACCTAACTCAGGATCTTCAGGCCCAATTACCAAACCAAGAATGCATTTACTGAGGAGTGTCACACCCCAAACACCCCCGTTGAAGCTACACCCCTGCCTGTCCTACCTGGCCAGGTCATTCTCCTTGGGAACTCATAACTAAGGTCACATACAACACAAAGTCCTTGAGTACCTGCCCTGGAATCACTTATTTTACATGTATTTTCATTGCACACATTCTTCTTCATCTTCTACCTGAAGCCTTGGTGGTAGAGTTGTCAAATTAGTGCATGTGGGCAGGGCTCCATTATTCTAGTCCTCGCCTTTTACAAATCATTTTATCAAGTGACTGACAGCTCCATGTACTAAGCCCCAGTCACAAATAGAGAAGAGCGCGTGGGCAAATCAACAAGACTTCTCAATCCAGAGTCAAGCCTTGGGTTTGACTTGGCTCTAAAAGTCCATGCACAAGCCAAATCATTGGTACTTCATGAAAACATTTGGCATGTAAATCGTGCAACAAACAGTGTATTTACCTCGGATCACACAATTTGGACAATCAAGGAAGCCGATATTGATTCCAGCCTATCTGGTTTCACGTTTTGAAATTCAGTCACCAGATGGTATCTCTGTCTCTCTCTCTCACCCATTTACTTCAAAGGTCACAGTTTTGTCTTTCATTCTTGACTCACAATGAGTAAAACCGGCATAGATACAGCAGACCATAATCTAAGTCCCCAGACCACCAAGCCAAGAATGCGTTTGTTTGGGGATGTCACACCCCTAACACCACACCTGAAGCTACACCCCTGCTCAGACGGTGCAGGTGGTTGTGGGTGTACCTGTTCTGCTTAGCGTTTCATGGAAATGAATTGATTTCTTCATGGATTTGTGGTGGTGCTGAGTCTTTATGAAGAGGGTGCTTTTGGGAAAGGTGAGTCCAGGGGTAATTTCATGGTTGGTGGTAATCAGATAAAAGAAAAACAAATCCTGTGACAACTACTGCGTGTCTGACAGTACTGAGTCACACCTCACTCCACCATCGTAAAAAAACCTCTCTGGGACTAGCTGCCAGCTGAGGTGGTGTCAGAAGAACCATCATTTTTACGGCAAAACTAGTGACGTCACATCATATATTTTTTGTATCCTATCTGGTACTGCCCATTCGAAATATTCGAACAAAATCCTGCATTTTGCGTGTTTGTCTTTGGCAAATTAAAAGAAGCTGGCTAGTCTGCCATACTTCCATGGCATGTGTGATTGGCCGGCAATGTTACTCTTCACTGAACATGCTCCCGGCTGGCTTTCACCGGATGAGGGAATATAGGCTCTACCACCCCTGACCCAGTTGTTGATGGTCTGCCCCATTTAGAGATCCCCACCCATTCATCTCAGATGTTTCGCCAAAATTGCCTCTGCCTTCATGTTTCTGAGATCTAGATGACCTCCCCTATCCTCCAGTGTAGCACTTGCCTGCCTCTAATTGTTTTCATGGCAATATCCTCCTTTTCTGTTTCTTTCCACATCTACTAGGGCCAGTCAGGCCACCATAATCATAAATGACAATACCGGGAGACGGATCACTGACATAATATCGTCAGTCAAAATATCGAGGTACCAGAATATCGTCGCCAAAATATCGACGGTCAAAATATCGACTTCCTATCTCCATAAAGGTAAGTACCAAAATATCAAAACCAAAATAACGTTGTTAAAAATATAGTTATACAAAAATATCGATTTTTTTAATGTCTTAAAATAATATAAAATTAATTAAATTATAAATATAATTAAATAAAACATAGTTAGAATTTTTTTTTTTTTTTAAATTAATAAATAATAAATGTAATGTAAAAAAATATTAAACATGCATAATTATTATTTTTACATATATATTAACTTAATAATATTAATAAATAATTATTACATTTAATTATAAAATGTTAAAAACATCATTTAAATTATAATTACATATATATCTAAATAAACCTGTAATATAAATATAAAAATTAATTTTCTATATAATAAATTAAATTATTATTATTTTTTAAATAATATTTCACACTACATTAATTATAACAGTAGGGAAAACATTGCATAGCGTAGGGGATACAATAACTATTCCCACTCCAACAAGTGTAACAGTAAGGAAAGCGTTGGATAGCGGGAAAGTAAAAATTACTATTCCCACTCCAGTGAGTGCAACAGTAGGGAAAGTGTTGGATAGCGGGAGGGTAAAAATTACTATTCCCACTCCAACGAGTGTAACAGTAGGGAAAGTGTTGGATAGCGGGTGGGTAAAAATTACTATTCCCACTCCAGCGAGTGCAACAGTAGGGAAAGTGTTGGATAGCGGGAGGGTTAAAATTACTATTCCCACTCCAACGAGTGTAACAGTAGGGAAAGTGTTGGATAGCGGGTGGGTAAAAATTACTATTCCCACTCCAGCGAGTGCAACAGTAGGGAAAGTGTTGGATAGCGAATGGGAATAATTTACTATTCCCACACAACCAAGTGTAACAGTCGGGAAAGCATTGGATAGCGGGAGTGTAAAAATTACTATTCCCACTCCAGTGAGTGCAACAGTAGGGAAAGTGTTGGATAGCGGGTGGGTAAAATTACTATTCCCACTGCAGCAAGTGCAACAGTAGGGAAAGTGTTGGATAGCGTGTGGGAATAATTTACTATTCCCACTCCAGTGAGTGCAACAGTAGGGAAAGTGTTGGATAGCGGGAGGGTAAAAATTACTATTCCCACTCCAGTGAGTGCAACAGTAGGGAAAGTGTTGGATAGTGGGAGGGTAAAAATTACTATTCCCACTCCAACGAGTGTAACAGTAGGGAAAGTGTTGGATAGCGGGTGAATAAAAATTACTATTCCCACTCCACCAACTGCAACAGTAGGGAAAGTGTTGGATAGCGGGTGGGTAAAAATTACTATTCCCACTCCAGCGAGTGCAACAGTAGGGAAAGTGTTGGATAGCGGGTGGGTAAAAATTACTATACCCACTCCAGTGAGTGCAACAGTAGGAAAAGTGTTGGATAGGGGGTGGGTAAAAATTACTATTCCCACTGCAGCAAGTGCAACAGTAGGGAAACTGTTGGATAGCATGTGGGAATAATTTACTATTCCCACTCCAGTGAGTGCAACAGTAGGGAAAGTGTTGGATAGCGGGAGGGTAAAAATTACTATTCCCACTCCAGTGAGTGCAACAGTAGGGGAAGTGTTGGATAGTGGGAGGGTAAAAATTACTATTCCCACTCCAACGAGTGTAACAGTAGGGAAAGTGTTGGCTAGCGGGTGAGTAAAAATTACTATTCCCACTCCACCAACTGCAACAGTAGGGAAAGTGTTGGATAGCGGGTGGGTAAAAATTACTATTCCCACTCCAGCGAGTGCAACAGTAGGGAAAGTGTTGGATAGCGGGTGGGAATAATTTACTATTCCCACTCCACCAAGTATAACAGTAGGGAAAGTGTTGGATAGCGTAGGGGATTAATTTAGTATTCCCACTCCTGCAGTATAATTAACATTAATTAACAATTATTTAAAACATTTTTTTACCTCCCACCATATTCCCCTATAAACGTCACCACCAATATTGTAAAAAATGTATAAATTAACATAATTAATTATCAATAAATTAATTAACTAATAACAATTAACGATAAAATTAATTTCCATCAAATATAAATTAATTCACACAATTAACACTATAAAATAACTTTACAAAAATATGATATAAAAAATATAATTTTTTTTAATAAAAATTAAATTACTTCCCACCCTACTCCCCTATCAACAATCAACCCACTCCTAAAAAAAGTACACAATTAACATATTAACAAATTAATTATTAATAACTAATAACAAATTAATAACTAATTATTAACTTTTTAAAACACAATTAACATATTTACCAATAAATTATTAATTATTATTAATACATTTACAATTAATCAATAATTGATTAATTAACTGAATTAACAATATAAATAATTAAATACAAAAATATTGATTAATTAATTGATTAATTAATTAATTTAAATTAAATTACTTCCCACCCTATTTCCCTATAAACCCACAACCCGCTACAGAATAAAATTACGCAAAAATTAATTAACATATAATTAATTAATTCAAAAAAATTCTTAATTAATATATTATAATTAAATTAGTTCCCACCCTATTCCCCTATAAACCCACAACCCGCTACAGAACTAAAATACGCAAAAATAATTTAACATAAAATTCATTACTTTTTAAAAATTCAAACATAGATTACAAAAATAATATATACATATATTATGACAATCGATATTTCTTACCTGCATTTCGATATTCTGTACCACTATATTTTTGACAGTCGATATTCTGCCCACTCGATATTTAAAACTCGATATTTTGTCATATTGATATTAAAAACTCGATATTTAGACTGTATACCCTGGGAGACTTTGAGCAGCAACCTTCCCTTAATTAGTAAAGGCCAAACAATAGGGAAATCCTAAAGTTGAACCAATTTGTAAAGTACTGGGGTGCCGTTCACAGCCTGATTTCAGAAGTGGCTTCTTAACAGCCAAACTCGGGGAATTATCACCATGTTAAAACAGTCATTCTAAACAGTACATAGTCAATAGGTCCTTGTGGGCCCTTTTCAAATGCTGAAATGACTGGGTTTTTTTCACAACAAATTTTATTGGGTTTTTGCCAACAAAAGGACCTAATCGGGCCATATACATAATCCCACAGGATGCGTTTTGTTTCTTTTATCCTCAAAAACGTCTAGGGAGTAGCATGGCGCAATTGCAATTGCAAATCTTTATAAAATTGACAGCGATGCATCAAGAATTCAGATTGGAGCTCCTGGAATGATTTAAGTATGATGCCATGCATGACGTCACCCAGTGTGGAAATGCCAATATGATCCCAACCCTGAAAGCCCTTCAGCCCAGCCGCTTGTGGGAGGAGAGTGCCCCGCCACAGCGGCGTTTCCTGTGTCAAGCGCCCTCTCAGTGGCATAGGCTGGGTCATTCTGTGGACTGTACCACCAGTCATTAAGGATCTGCAGGTGAGAGGCGGCATAGTATGATTGGACATCCGCAGCAGCTATACCACCTCAGTAGGTAGACTGGAAGCATGTTCGGAGGGCTACGCGAGAGGCGCATCCGCCTCACAGGAACTAACCCAGTAATGTATTGATCTGTCAGACCCATGCAGGAGGGACAGTATAAGGGTAATTCTGGAGTTGATATAGGAGGCAGGGCAACAAGACAATCTTAAAAATGGCTGATCTGCCAAATAGGGCTAGAGGCAATGGGGACCAAGACTTGACCTCAGCCTTGACGCGCCCAAGCAATAGGGCCATATTGCTGTCCCATGAAACGGCAGGAACAAGCGATTGGAACACCCCAAGATATGCCAACAGCATGGACTTGCATACATTCATATACAGTCCAGAAGTCTCGCCAAAGACCTGCATAATTCGCATAGTGGATATGAGGTCCCGAAACCGCGGAGTCAGTCATGAAAAACAAGACGTCATCTGCATATAGCGCAATTCTGTCTGACAATCCCACAGACCATTTAAAGCCCCTCACCTGGGTGTCTACCCAGGCAGCCAAAGCCAAGGCAAACAATAGAGGAGACAATGGGCAGCCCTGCCTGGGGAATGGGGCAGAAACTGCACCCACCATGCAAACCGGGGCAGTCAAATCGGTGAATAGCAATCGTACATATGATAGGAATCGGAGCCCAAGATCAAGCCACTGAAGGAGCGCAAATAAGTACTCCCAACTTGCGGAGTCAAACGGTTTATCGATGTCTGACAATAGCAGAGCTGCGGGTCAACCCAATCGGTCTGTCAAGGCCATGGTGTTGTGAGCACGTTGTATGTTATGACGGGTGGCTCGGTGGGCCATAAAACCAGCCTGGTCCGGGTGAACCAGGTCAGGCATTTGCGCCATCTTAGCGAGGAGCTTGACCTCGATGTTGAGGAGGGATATCGGACGATAGAAGAAGTGAGCCTCTGGCGGGTGCCCCCGCTTGGGGAACACAACAATTTCAGCATGTCTCCATTCTGAGGGAAGTCGCAGCTCTTTGAGTGCTACCTGAATCGCCCCTAACAGATGTGTCCCCAGTTGCGGCATGTAGTCTTTGAGGAATTCACTGGGAAAACCGCTAGGCCCTGGGGCCTTCCCGGTACACAACTCCGTAAGGGCCACATTCAATTCCTCCTCTGTAAGCGTTCATTCAGCTGCGCTCTGACGGACAGGGATTTAGGGGGCAGGGCGTCAATGAAGTTGTTAATTTGGTCTGCCGTCGCAACCTCTTTCCCGGCATATAGGGCCCCATAATACTCCGAAAAACTCAGAGCCACTTCCCCAGGGCCCGACAATAGTCCTCCCTGCCCGTCGTGAAGAGTTGGTACTGGGGCGATTGCATAGGACACCTCACAAAGCCTATGGAGCATTTTACTAGACTTGTCGCCCCATTGGTATATACGATTCTGGAAAGCCTGCCATGCGCACTTGGCCTCCTCTTGGAGCACCTGTTGAGATTTTTGTTGGATCAGGCCCAACTGCAGTCTCATCACTCCACCACCCTCGCCGCAGCCACGCTCCTCAAGGTCAAGCATCTGTGTCTCCAAATGAGACAACTCCTGAAACCGACGCTTGCACTCGCTGGCACAAAAACTGATATCGACACCCCTAAGAGTGGGCTTCATGGCCTCCCACAGTACTATCTTGGAGGAGGCGATCTCGAGGTTAAGAGAGAAGTACTCCACTATGGTGCGATGCAGATGTACCTTGTAAGATGGGTTTCTCAGATGCCATGGCAATAGCCGCTATCTGAAGAGAGGGTGCCGTGGACCCACATGAAGCCACAATGCCACCAGGGAGTGGTCCGACAACCCTCTAGGCAGAATGTCAACCCCAGATGCCCAATGTATGAGGCCAGCCAGCACCAGCAGGTGGTCCAGCCGGGAGAAGGATGCATAACCCGCATCAGATGGATGATAGGCTCGCCAAGCATCTGCCCACACAAGCGCAGTCACTAAAGACCTCAGTCTGGACCCCTGGGCTCCCACACCACCTCCATCTGCGCACCATCTATTCACCTCTGGGGACATTACATTGTTCCAATTGCCTCCAATGACAGCCAGACCATCTGGCAATTCTCCCTATAGGCCAATGATGTGGTCAGCGAAGGATTGCCCCAGTGGCGGGGGGCATGGACACTGTTGATGACCAGGGATTCCCCATAAACTGTACCGGCTACAAAAGCATACCACCCATGTTTGATGGACTGAAAGGGGACCCTGCGATGAATAAGAGCAGCTTCACCTCGCGATCTCCTCACAAACCTGGAATGGAATGTCTGTGTGTACCTGAATCTAGCCACGCATGAGACCTTGGACCCCAGGAGGTGCATCTCCTGTAGAAGGAGAATGGCAGCTTGTAACCTTTTGGCCTGTTTAAGCACTGTCCCATGCTTGACCTTGTCTAAAACACCTCGGACATTCCATGTGGGGCTAGTGGGGTCTGTATCAGCCATCTGGAACCGGGACAGAAATAGTCGGAACAGCTGCAGAAGGAGTTACGGTTAAGTGGACGCCAGGCCTGTGCAATTCAACCTTTAAAAAAACATTAAAACAAACCCCCCCTTCCCTCCCCCACCCCAATACCTCACAAACATTGAAGTATCTGTCGCGGAGAGGGCCCATGACCTACCCCAACGGAGACCGAAAGCCTTCCAATGGATCCCCATATCCCGCTAATAACCCAGAGTCTCCTCTAGAGAGTCTTAGTCCGAGGCATGCTAGAGGTGCAGCCGATGGAAGCGTGCTTTCATCGTGGGTACACAGGCAATAATGTTCAGTCCAACATATAAGATAAGGACAGTTCCACAAACTGCAGCAGCGCAAGAGCCATGCCCTAATGTCGCAGAGAAGCCTCAGCGTTCATCATAACGATGCTTGGGCCGCCTGTTCCGATGCATCTCTGTGGGCTTAGCGTGCTGCGAACATCTGTCACTCAAAGATAAATCGGAATCTAGGTGCGACAGAGTGTGGGGCTTCATGGACACAGTCTCATCTGTCCACGTAAAGATCTCCTCAGGGGTGTCGAAGAATATGGTTTGAGAATAGAACACCACACACATACGAGCAAGGAAAAGTAGCATATATGGTATTTTGAGGTCGCGTAGGCGTTTCTTTGCAGCAACAAAGGATTGGCGCTGTTGAACCACTTTAGTATAATCCGCAAATATCATGATGATATGGGATTCAAAAAGAAGTGTGTCTTAACTGCATGTGGGGGGTGTTTCACCAGTGCCCGATGGGCCCATTCGGTCGCGAAACAGGAGGAGAGAGAGTCCGGGGGTACAAGTGCACTAATCCATTAAGTGAGGAATTTGCCCATTGACTCGCCTTCACAGCCCTCAGGAAAACCCACAAACCGTACGTTTTTGCAACGAACACGACCCTCTGCGACCCGCGCAGTCAGCTCCCTGGTCAAGGCCATGAGTGTAGTGACTTTTTGTTGGAGAGATGTCATGGCGTCCTCGATACTGGATACTCTAGTCTCGGCCTCAGCGATCCTCTCTACCGCTGTCCGTAAGTCCGGGTGCAGCACATTTATATCCAAACCAACTGCACTGATTTTAGCATCCAGCATGTCCCTTGACTGGGTAATGGCGGCCAGGAGCGCTGGGTTGTCAGGCTCAGCCCCAAGGAACCCCCCCAGAGTTGGCCGCCGCTTCCACAACCCCTGTAAATGTATCCATGGTGCTTTGTGTGGCCGTGGAACTTGGAAGTTTATCCTTTGTCATTATGAAGCTACTGCAGGCACACAATCCATACACAACTGCTGTCCATCGCCACAGGAACCTCCAACTCGCCAGACCCCCTAACCACAGCTCCAAGGGGGCAGCACAAGCAGTCAGGATAAGAGAAGGGCCTCCGCGATCGGGAGTCCACATGCAGCACTGCTTCCTAATGAGGGGGCCCACTGGAGCATGTGTGGGTCAATGCGGTGTCTGAATTGTAGGCCGCACTCCCTTGAAAATGTAGATGTAAAGGCAACTTTGTGGCATTAACAGCGGCAGCCAGTTCCCAGCAAAACAGCACTCCCCAGTCCTGCAGGCAATGTGGCGCCAGGCAAGGCAATACAGTCTATGGCGCGGGCGCAGGGGCTCGCGTAGGCACCACGTGGTCCGGCAGGGCCAGCCACGACTCCCTCTGCCGCTCGGCTCAAATTCTCTGTGCTGGGTCCGCTGCCGCCGGGGCCCAGTAACCCCAGCACCGACTTCCTCGATTCAGCACGCCTGGGGATCTGGCCACGGCGCCACTCGGTGAGGCCCTCCGGGGCTGCACCGCCACCTCCTGCAGGCAAGGGCAAGGCCCGGATCGCTCCCAGGCCACACCAGGAACAGCCCCGCACCACCACTCACAGCGAAGCGCCAATCCACCACAAGGGCTGGGAGCAAGGGCAGCGCAATTAGGCATCCATCCACCGTCGCGGCCCGACAAGGTCACCGATACCACCACAGCTGGCCTCTTTAGGGCAAGGCCAGATAGCCCACGGCCGCCGCCTCAGGTGCACAGATGCCGCCTCAAGGCCAGCCCCCAGAGCTTGCAGCTTCACGGCACTCTGCTGCATCCACACTGCCCCCCTGCACACCCCAACACCCAGAGTATGCATGGGAGATATTGAAGCGCAATTTAGGCAGGATTCTGAAGGATGTCGAGTCGGCTGCCGTAGCTCGCCTAAAGCATGTCTGCCTTGTTGGACCGCTAGACCCAGCACCATGAAATGACTATTAAAATATTCTTCTTGCTGGGCTATCAAAACAAATTTTGATGAGGATCAGGTTTCTATTCACAACTCCTCTTCAGTTTCACTCCTGACAAGAGGACTGAAGGCAAGAACGATGGGTTGTCCCACAATTCTACAGACTTTGGAACTGTCCCTTGCATTTCTTCTCTCCCCACTCTTGATCTGGGGGCGAGCTGGAGGACGAGGCGGTCGGCACTTCCCAGTAACACTGGGACCGGTGCTTTGATGGAACTATGACGATGCCCCCTGGGCGGATACCTTAACTGTTCATACTTACAGCGGAATCCGAGCAACCTTGGCTGATGCCCGGTGGAGCTGTCCTATGCAGCTATAGAGGAGTTTGGCTTTGGTTCACCACCTCGGCCGTCACCTACCCAGCCGGACATCTGACACTGTTTTCCTCGTCTCCCCGCTGTGTTTCCTCCCCTTCCCAGCCTCTTCCCTGTGTCTTGGCTATACTACGCGTTAATTACCCATATTATTGTGTAATCTCAGGTTTTTCTCCTGTCTATACTTGGCTCCTGTAATTGATGTAATTATGTAACATGTAAATCGCTGATCCTCATGTAAAGCGCTCTGATACCTCCGGGTCTAGCCAGCGCTATATAAAACTTTGCAAATAAATAAATAAAATACTCATAAAGTTCAGTGCTACACAATACATGGATATAACTGTAGCGTCCTCCCCAGCCTGTGTACCCGCCAATGACAACACCACACACGAAGCTTGGTATTACACTTCATTATTCTGCTGCATGTAACCGCAATCTCAACATTCTAAACCTGCATTCACTTCACTACATTCTAACACTTACGTCACAGTTCTATGGAGTCCATCAGGAGCCAAAAAGGGTTCCGTCAATGCCAACTTACACGATACTACAATAACTACTGATGAAGATGTCAAATGTTAACATATTTTGATCCAGCGGCTCTTATAAGAGGACAGAAACGAAAGTAAAAGCACTTGCCTTGTTCATTTAGTACTGTATTGGGTAACCTGTGTCACCTCATCATTGAAAGTCACACTTACGTCGCATGCAGGTTTCTATAATTTGCAGTGCAAGACAAGATGTCTGCTAATAAATCCAATCATAGTTTCAGAGACCAAGGCCCATTATTTTGGAACAATCTTTTTTAATACCTATAGTTGGAATAGAACTTTTTAATATTTAGGAACTGGCAAAAAAACACCACTTCTTCTGTTGAATCATAGCATACTTGCGCTATTTGTAGAGGTGGGCGAGCCAACAAATTAACAAGGAGAGTCGAGCCAGAGCCGAGCCAAGGGTCTGGCTTGGATTTTAGAGCCTGTGGACGAGTGGCGCCCTGAAAATGTTGGCTATATAGATCATACAAGACATAAAATATGATAAAGCGTCTTCAATTTTTTTTAAAAAGTGTATTTCTTTAAAGTGTGGAAGCTGGAACATTAATTTATTACGATATAGCACTGCACTGAGAAGTACTTTAGTTAAAAGTGATAGTTTGAAAACATGAATCATTAATAAACTAAGAGGCAAGATAGTTGGCATGCAAACCTTGTAGTGGCCCAGATTATAGTCTATTAAACGAAACACAATAGGTTTTCGTATAACTAGTATTCTGAACTGACATGTCCCAGAGTGCTTTCATATGAAATAATGTAGAAAAAGAGCTTTGGTGAAAGAACATATTTGCCTGCGATCCTCCAGTTTAAGCACTGATGCCGCGATCTATACAGGTTTTCTGATTTTAAATTGTACAAATCAGCCACTAAATGGGCATCTATTTGTCACTCCTTATGTTAAGACTTTGGGGCATATTATCAAGGGCTTTATCGCCGCTTTAGCGGCACTTTTTGCCGCTAAAACGGCGATAATTTTATCGCCCTATTAGCAAGCTGTCGCTAACAGGCGTTAGCGACAGCTTTCAGGCGTTAGAGGCCGCGTTAACCATCGCCTTGCATGTCAGCGATAATTATCGCTAATGACATGCAAGGAAGGCGTTCCCTACTAAAGCGACTGAAAACAGTCGCTAATCCCACTACCCCCTATTAGCAAGGCAGGCGAAGCGATATAATAATTCGCGCTAAGCGCGTTTATCGCTATATTTTATCTCCTGCTAGTGAGGATGACTTACCTGTTTAAGGTATAGGAGGTGGATTCTAATGCTGAATCCACCTTAGCGATAATGCGAGAATATCGCTGCTTTTCCAGCGATATTCTCACATTTTACCGCTATCGCTGGAAATAATATCACTATGGAGATAAACCTTACTAATAGGGTGTTATCTCAGCGATATTTTCCAGCGATAGGCGGCGTTAACCAAAGTCGCGCTAAGCGCGGTTAGCAATAAATATCGCTATTCCTTGCTAATATGCCCCTTTGTTTTTAGCTTTTTGTGCATTTTCTATAGCGCGAACTCGACCCGAATGTATTGGAGCACTTTATATGAGCACCAGTCAGTTACACTACAAAAGATCACCATTCATTATTTCTAGGCATGCGAGATTAAGTGATGTGCCCAGAGTCACAGGAGCCAACGCTGAGACTCGAATCTGGTTATCCAGTACCTAAATCGACACCTCTACTGTAATGCAACATCCAGGGACAGGGAAGTAGGCAGGCAGAAGCCACATGAAAGCTGGGCTCGTTATGGGCTCGAGGTTGCAACTGAACGTTGAGCTGAGCCAGAGCCAGGCTTCAGGCTCGAGCCTTGCTTGAGCTTTCAATGGCTCGCGCACCTCTAGAGGTTTATGAAAGGGGAATAACCTGTGCTTTCAGTGCATTATTCTCTATTCCGAGTATCCCAGTCATACGTGGTGCCACATTTCGCACCTGCTAGTTTGCACACACGGCTCTGTTGCAAATGATCAGTTACTCAGTTTATTCCTGATTTATACAGCCCATTGTGCTGGGGGATTTCCCGCTGTGATTATGCTGCTGCAGGTAATGCTGTTTTTTCTGTGCAATGTTCTGCTGCCACTCAAAACCGTATTACAATATGCAGAAACAAGCAGCACAGATGTGCTTTTCCGCCCCTTCAAAAAATGAGGAATAACTGGCACTGTCAATGTGTTATGTCCCATTCCGATGTGCCCAATTCATAATCTGGAGTAAATTGTACATCTGATAAATCGCGCATTATGTACTAACGCAACTAAGTAGGTGTACAATTTACACAAAAACTTTTTGAGGTTCCTTCTGTGACCTAAGATTAGTGCCTACCTTGTGATGCCCCCCAAAGGGTCTCTTGATGCTATAGCCAGGTAAGGATGTTTTTGCTACCCGAATCATTGGTACCCATTATTTGATCTTGGAAGGATGAAGGACTGGGTGGGCCCGGAGAGATATGAACCTGTGACCAATGGGTCAAACACAGATCAAAGTTACATAGATACATCAACCTGTTAGAAGCATGGACTGGGATGTTCCCTTTCCAGGTGGTTTCCGGGAGAGCTCTGGGGCAAGGCAATCGAAGGCATACACCCATGATATTTCCATACAGGTAGCAAATGTGGACCGGTTAAAATGTGTCAAAATGTAACTTCCTAGAGCAACACAAGTATTTACAGAGATTCTGGGAGAATCCAGCAGTTTTCTCACAGGCTGTGACAGTAAAATATTGCATTATAGTCAGACTTTCATCTCAGGCCCAGCAGCCCTCTTGAAATGCCTCACAAGCAACAACTGGCCTTAACTACCGCACACGTCGCATATTCGTATGCCCAGGAGTCATACCTGAACACCTAGTGAAAACCTGTTATTATGTTCGGAAATAAATCCCTGGGTACACACATACTTCTGACAGAAAACAAAAAAATGAACACACGCACCATAAGCCCTGAGGATGAGGGGCTTTGACATATATGATCATGAAAACACATGACGACCTTTTACTGTATCTGTTTTGAAGATTTCACTTTTCTTCTATCAGTTTAAAACATTTTAGTGCCTGTCTTCCCAAAATCGAATTGTACATCTTATCGATAGTCTATTTTCTCTGGCTCTCAATTTGTGATGTTATTTACTAATTATTTACGCCATCCATTCACGGGCTTAGATCGTGGCACTAGATGCGGGTTTGTCTTGGTTAAGCACGTTTACCAGAGGGCTAGTGAAACCCCATGAAAAAAGAACCTAAGCTCAGTATTTGATGTAAGAATTCTTACTATGCAAAGAGAAAACGTTTATCTGAATCCCAGTATGTGCTACTCTTAATCACTTTGACCCAATCTAGCCCACATTCTTCTACAAAAGAGGTCAAATATGCCTGGGGCCTGCTCTTTCCATCTGGCGAGGCAGACCTACTCCTCTTTGTAGTGCGTGCTCTGCATGGGCAGAGTCTTGGATGGCCGCTCCCTGTCAGCCAGCTGTCCCAGCACCTCTGATAGTCCAAAGTATTTCTGGGATGTACTCCAAGTGCACTGACGCTTTAACTATTCCTGGGGTCTGCTGCTAATTGTGCACATTATGAACTTAAATAAACTCTGCGGTTTGAGACATGTTTCAAAATAATGTTTGACTTACATCAGAACTAGATTTCTCATAAAACCTGGAATAAATAACGCTGATGTTATTTAGTATGTTGCGAGTGATAGCCTATATGAGGTCATAATCTCTGCATGATGAGGGTGCAAGCAGTGCACGGCAGCTAGTTTACCTAACCATAACTGGCAGATTTAGAGTTTTGTTAGGTTTTGTTTTGTTACAATAGCTCTAACTCCGTTTTTTTAAATTTCTAATGTTTTGAAACATATGTTAAAGTCTAATAACTAAATCTAACCTTAAAGCTAAACATAAATATTTATAGTTGTTATAGGGATACAGGATTTATGTACACCTAGTAGAAAAAAAGAACGAAGATAACTATTTCTCAAAATGTATGGCATTTACACCTTACAAAAATAGGATGCAGAATGTCATTTCTAAAAACAAAACAATTCTATGATTGGGTTCTGTGAAATAGTAAATGCATTTCATCTTGGAAAATTCCATTAAACAGTTTAGGTGGCATCGTTTCTGGGTATTGGCAAGTCCTTCTTTTGAAATCGTACTTCTTTGAAATCACACATAAGGTCTGTGATATGTGCGTAGAAGTGTTGCAGGAAAATGGCTTTGGTGTCGGACCCACCGTCATTTGGGGCCCCTTATGTGTCTGTCCTCTGTGGGGTGTTCCAATGTTATACAACAAATCCCTACTTTCTGGTTAAATGCTACCATTTTGTCCTCCATGCATTTCAATCTTTCAAATTTTATGCCATCCAATCCTTTCTCTTCTTGTGCTTCAGTAGTCCCACTTGGAGCCCAAAATATCCAGAAAAAGCAATTCTCTTACATTTTTCCCTAAGTCCAGCTTTGCACTCCCAGCATGTCATACACCGAATACGGATAGGTTCTGCACAAATCTGCTTCTAACACTTCAAGTGATTTTTTTACATTTATATATGTATAATCACTGAAAACGTGGTGCTGTCACAAGTTGCTACCTGCTTTCATCTGCCCACCACTGAGAGGCACAAGACTGCAGGGCCTGGTGGGCTTTACAATAATGGACTAAATTCTCTGACATTGCACTGTACTGACTTCCAACCTCTTGGACAATATTTAGAACTTGCCTTTCATTTTGGATCCAAGTAGGACCTTCGTGACAGCCAGAAGGCTTTCCCTCCTGTAGACTAGATTTTCCATAGGCCCTGGCCTCGTGGCATATCTCAATACATATGATTTTTGTTTCTTGACTAGCATACAGTTTTTACAGTGCATTATTGTTACTTGAACCTGCACTCTTAATCAGTCTATAATACATGGGATTCTGCTATCCTTCTATTAAAACCCATCTCTGATGTCCTAATGTCTGCTCCCAGACCTGCAGCAGAGTGGAATGGCAGGTCAGGTCACGGAGCATAGATATTTATGATAACATATTCATTTTTTGCATCTCCTAAGCTAATTATGGAAAAGTTAAAATCCTTCAGCATGTGCATTCTGAGATACTGCACCTTTTTAAAAAAAGTTTGCCTGTATTACACTGATTCTAATATCTTTTTGTAACAAATATCTAACAGCTTTTTTGATGTGTTTAATTTTGTACTAGAAATTCTATTTTTATTCTTCATTTTCGCAAACATGCTCCCTCTTTGATATGAAAGAGCTACGCACCAAGGATTTAAGTGGTTTGTCAGAAAGGTAATGGTGTGGCCATTTATTATATGGAATAACATGCCATCTGCCTTACATGATAGGCATATTGCAAGTCACCTCAGAGTTCCATAACCTTATTACGGAACTCAGACTTCGGTCTCGTTCCTCTATATATGGCCATGGAATTCCGTGGTGACTTGCAATATCCTTATAGTGTATGGCAGGGGGTACTTTATCGTCCCTGTTTCTTAAAAGATCAGTGTTTTACAGGCCATCCTTGTTTCCTGGACCTGCACTGTTTAGAAGGATTTCCTTCCTTCTTGAACTTGCACCGTCTTCAGTGTAGCCTTGCTTTCTGGACCTTCACTGGTTTGCTGTGTATCCTTGTTATTTCAGTGGAACCTTATTTCTCGAACTTCCACTACTTTCATTAGTCACATTTCTTACAGTCCTTGCCTTCTTTCCCTACTTCTGTAGTTATTGTTGCGCAGTTTTCCTATACCTGCTGCCTTAGTTCCCTGTTGCCTTGTTTAAAATGTGCTTACATTCTACCAAGTACCACTTATTTTCTTTCTTGTTTTCTATTAAGAGCTATACCGCACTAGCTCTCTGTTTAACTTGGCTGTGTACTATGTTCCCCACTCTTATTATTACTGCCTGGTGTGTTGATGTATGATAGTCAGGAATCACAGGCACAGTTGGCCACCTAGGTTGTGTTTATCATCTATTAAGAGTAGTGGCTTTACCATATCTTTAATCATGCCACCAAAATTACCATCTTCACAGACCATGCTCTTACGTGTTTGTTCTACATGTGGATGTTTTGCAGAGAGTACCTGTAAATGAAGTTATAGGCAAACAACTTACTGAGCTTCAGTCTTACCATTTCAAACTCCTAACTGCTTTACCACACATTCCCTTTGGTATTAATGTTGTTATCTATATGTCTTGCACTCCCTAAATGTTAGTTATTTTGAATGCTGAAAATTCTAATTTGTCTCTTGAGTGCCTGTTCTTTTTGAGCTTTGACATGCTTTGTTACCGTGTGATAGGCATACTCATTGGAGGCCTCTTCTCCTCTGACTCTCTGTGTGATTTTGAGCAGCTCTTTTACAAATATTCTCTTTTTGTTCCCTGGTCACAAATCCTTGACATACCCGTGACACATTATATCTTTAAATGAGAGTTATGATTACCTTTTCTCATACCAAGTGAACATATATTTATACATACTGAAAAGTGCCCTTAAAAAATTAAGATAACCCATAAGGTCGCATAAGACAGTGATTGGTAACCTTTAGACTTCTGAGGACACCAAATTTAATCATTACTGGAAACGGGGGAACCCCACTGAATCCTTATTGGAATATGGAAAACCCCACCGAGTCATTATTGGACTCCTTGGACCAGTGCGGCTGGTGAGGTTTGTGAGTGGTAGGGCTGGGCTTGTGGGGGGAGAAGGGGGGGGCGGGAGTGCCCGCAGGTAATTTGCCTCAGGACTATGATATGGGACTCTAATCTCTAGTAGGTCAGCGTGATGTTCAGGGTTCACTTACCACATAACACATTTAAATTAACACATTGGCACTGTCTGCCTCGACTGCCATCCATCAATGGTCGGGGAGGAGTACAGTTGGGGAGGACAGTGCCAATGTGTTAATTTAAATGTTAAGTGGCCCTGAACAGGTGGTGCCACGCGTCTTGCAAGGCGTTGCAGTGAAGAGGTGGATTGCGGTAAGGATTCAAAGCAAGTTCATTCCGTCATAGAAATCTACAGAGCGCGAGGACACGCTCAACACTTAACACGTGCCTGTCGCTACATACATGGTACACCACGCGACAGCCACGTTTTACATGCTCATTACAGGCCTGTATGCGGACAGGGGGAGTGTCCAAAGGCCATTTGCCTCAGTCAGGAGTCATATGTATGGGTCTCTAATAGCCTTAGGTGCAGTGTGACGCACAGCTTCACGCTGTTCAGCTGAACACATTTAAATTAACACATTTGTACTGTCTGCCCTCCTCCCTGACATCCATCCATGCAAGTACTCATTGTTTGGCAACCCCCACCCATTTTTCATTGTCAACATTACGGAGAACAAGACAGGGAAAAGCACACAGAGGGAATAGAAGGAGAAAGAGAAGGATTAAAAAATTGTCACAAAGGGATAAAGCAGAAACCTACATGATTGATGTAAAAGGGCAGTGGATTAAAGAGGCATGAGGTGAATTCCAGACTGCGAAGCCTTGGTATTCGGCATGCCAGTGCCGGGCTCGGGCTTCAGAGCAGAGCTTTGGGCACTGACACTTATTCTTAAACAAAATAAACACTGAACCCAACCACATAAAGAGTATTCCCAGCAAAACGGAGTCTGTGTTGCCAGCCACGTTTGAAATACACCAATGAGAAAGTCTCAAAATAATTGTCCCAGGCCATTTGCCTCAGGAGTGATATGGCAGATCTCAAGTAGCCTTAGGTGCAGCGTGACGCACAGCCCCATGCTGTTCAGGGGCTACTTAACACATTTAAATTAACACATGCCCCAACGGCCCCCCACCCTGACATCCATCCATGCGACAAGACCCTAAACGGGCCTAATTACAACTTTAAAAATGTGCCTGCCTGGGCCCAGCAGCTGTGAACTTATTTTTAGCCTTACCTGGAGAGCACTGCACATGACATCCACAAGTCCTGATACCAACAGCAACCTGCAGTGCTATCAGTAAATCATGTGTCAGACTGCCTCAACACAGTATTCATAAAATGGTGTCCAGACCACGACCACTGCGGGTCAGACTCACATGCGGGAAGAAGCCTTACCAGAAGTCAAGTCTGTGCAGACTTGATTCCTTGGCTTCCTGCCTGCCACACCCTTTCCCAACTTGTCACAGGGTGGGGTTCCACCCACTCCTTGTAACGAGTTGGGAAAGGGTGGGGGTGACAATGCTCTCCACTCTCTGATTGACGTGGAGGCTTAGAGATACCGGGCTTGAATTTAAAACGCCTGAGGCTAACTTTACCTCCACTCCATCAGGGGGTGGAGACTAGGCTTTGAAGCTAGGTCTTTGCTGAGATGATGACCTCACAGGTTCAGGGCTGTGAGATTATCAGCTTGGCAAACGCTTAGACTTCGGCCCAGGGAGCAAGGAGTTGACGCAGTGAGTCACACGTTCACATTATACAATTGTGGTGTCGGTGAGTAGGGCAGACAATGCCCTGTGTTCTAGAAACCTACTACAAGGGGGTATTTTTTAAAATTAATAAACAACATATGGATATGAGCATTGCTATTATTGCTTTGAATGTAAAGGGGGCCCAGCCCCGACGCCCTTGCACAGAAACTGCCGCTGCCGTGGACCCCGCCCAAACCAATTTCGATGATTAGAACCACATAACAATACACAAAAATACAGAAGCACCATTCATCAAACAAATGCACAAATAATTAAATATTTTATTTAATTCACAAACACATATAAATAAAATCAAAAAGTTAATATTAATGGGAAGGTTAGAGCTTTTCTAAATTCTATATGATGCACTTGCATTGCTTCCATGAATCAATCTGAGGATACCAACTTAATTTTTAGTCTCCCAGTTCAAATTTCTTCACATTTACAGGACGTTTAACATTATTTATTTGAACATTTTACTTCTTCATTTACATACACCGTATTCTTCTGCTAATATGATTTAATTTTCTAAGCAGTCACGGACACCTGAGTAGGCTTCGCGGATGCCCAAGGTTCCCCAGACTCAGGTTAAGAACTGCTGACATACATCACCAATAACCTTATTGATGTCATCACATGCACATCGCCTATTCCATGCTTGCTAAATTCACTTTATCAACGGTGCATCCCATTGAAGGGAAGCATTTGAACCGAATTTGACATAACAAAACTATGCCCAACACCATACAGGAGCATAGGGCAACTCTGTATGTTGCGGGAAAAGACCATGGCTTGCTACCATGCCCATATTCCTGATACATACTGGAGCATAGGCAGGGCCATTGAAAATATACAATTGTGAAGCTGTGGTGTTCTCTTTGTAATCATTATGCATAAATCTTTATTGCTGCTCCACACATGCAGCCCTTTAAAGAACTTAAACACATCACAAAGTCAAAAGTTCCATTCTGGAATCATAATACAGTCTATTTACCCATGACACACATCTGTCTTCCTCTTTTAATAGCTGCTCCCTCACAGATAAGTTCACTTCTTTTTCTTGGTAATTTATTATTTGATTGAGGTATATCTTTTATTAGAATATATTGTGATAACGGCTATATATATACTGCTAGAATATGTATGCTGTTAGAATTTAAAGAGTTAATCCAATTCATGGAGTAACTCTTAGGTTTTACAAGTCTTGATCTTATATCAGTGCTTTTCTTATGGGTTAATAAGGAGTCAATCATGAGATAAAGAGTCAATTATGACTCAATCTGAGCCCGTTCCTCCAATGTGGCAATTTAATCGCTCAAGCACTCAGCTGTTTGGCTTCATTTAAATGTGGTGTTGCTTGCGAGCAGTTCGCTTGTGTGAGGATAGGGCTCTTTTGCAGCGAGAATCGCACTGGTCTGAAAACCTCTCCGACTCGCGCGCTCCCGGTTGTTAGGAGTCATGGCCTGGTGGCTCCCAGGCCCACGCACTCGCGACGCCCTGACCGGTCCCTCCCAATGCACTAGAAGTGCAAGGAGACTCGGCCGGGAGCAGAAACACAAAGGCAGACGCATGCGTGTGTGCCGCCTGTCTTCTCAGCGAAGCCCAGTCGCGACAGTGATCAGAGATCACGACGGTGATTAAATCAGGTGCGTGATCCCAGGGATGCAGTAGCCTGGCTGCGGCGGTGATTTGTTGTGATCAGTTGTGCAGATGTATGGACATACAAAAAAAAAGAACAATAGAAAGTGGACTAAGTTTAGCCACCAATTTGTATTGAAGCAAGGAAAGCATAACTGGCTGCCATGGCAATGCCATTGTTTCAAAGGCGATCACCAGTTGTTCTCAAACTGTCATTACTCACACACTAATTTGGCTGTCAGCTGGGTGGTGGTGTCCCCTCATTTCCCCACTGAAATTACCAATATTTACACTATCCTTGGCCTGAACTGCCCCCCCTTATTTCTGTTCTTGTCCATTAAGTAGTGTGTAGCATAGGTAGAAGGTTGGATATAAAAATATATATTTTTTAAATGGTTTAGTTGAGGATTGTACAATATCTCATACATTTTTTACATTTGGGTTTATAGTTTGGATATTTATTACAATAGCTAATAGATTTAGGTTTAAAATGTAAATAATATTAGTTAATATTTATCAGTATAGTGTCTAATACTGGTTGTTTTCAGGAGTGGAATGGCTGAGGAAAGAGAAACCCCTCAGCTAAAGGTAAGTGAAGAAATGTTTAGGAGGTACTTTGAAGAGGGGCTAAAGACCTCTATCAAGGAAGCGGTGGTTGCCGCTGTGTCCAAGAGGAAGAGAAGTACTCCCTCAGAGGAGGAGTACTTCTAAGCTTCTGAGGAAGACAGACCCACAAACCCAAAAAAGGGTGGAAGGCCCTAAAAAGATGAGGCATCTGAACAGACCCCTGAATACTAGGTCAGGTACAAGAAGGGAAGAACCCCTGTCCTCCATGGGTGGTAGCCTTAGCGCTACAAAAGACTGGGATAGCCTTAGCACTGCAAGAGATGATGGTGTCCGCAGTGGCACAAAAAAGAGTACCATCCTCAGCGGGACAAAAGAGAACCAAGACTCTCTGAGCCTGGATGATTTTTTTGATGACAACAACGATAACAAAGGGTTTGATGAGTTCGTATTTGACCCTGACGAACGTTTAGAAGTGTTTGAGAGTCTAGACAACGACTTACAGGGCACTTCATCCACGAAGCCAGTCAAGGAACCTCTGGGGGGGAGAATATGTTTAGCCCAGATGCCATAAGGCATCAGCGCAGCTCTAAATGGTGGCCACTGACACACGTGGCAAAATTGATCAAACAATGGGTGAGAAAACCCCTAGAAAGGCAGCATCGGAATCTGATGCAGGCTGAATGCCCCAGGCCGGTAATCGATAATAAGGCGTGCCATACACTCAGCCTGGATCCAGAGCTAATAACTTTCTTGTTGAAATCAGGTAATGACCCTAGAAAGGCTTTGAGCAGTGCCTGAAACAATGCCAGGACCAACTTCTAGATATCCTGTGCCCTTTGGCCTATATATTAGACATGGCTGAAGAGGCACATATAAATATCATGGAGATAGACGTAGAGCTCTTAAGGGGATGGAGTCAAAGGGTAACGCCAGAGCAGGCCTTATATGTGAAAGAAAAAAGGCCATCCTTATGAGGATGAGCTCAAAACTTGCTGAGTTAGCCAATAAGGACTCGGAAGGTGACCTCAGGGCCTCCTATCTGGTCATGACTTCATTACGTCTCTGGGCACGTATGTGTCCACTTTTACAACTTTGAGGAAGACTCAATACAACATGAGAAGTGTGTTTGGCACACGCGTTTTTGGAAGGGCCGATAGGAGGGTACTGCCGGCCAAGGTGTTAGAAGTTTCCGCTTCTATACACAAAATCAGTACTCCCAGAATACAAGAGGATATGGCAGAGGCTTCCAACCCTCAACAGGATTCTACCCTCAAAGAGGAAGCTCTATACCCAGAGGGGGTAGAGCTAGATCTCAAAGCTCAGGACATGAAGGTGAGTGCCAAGGTTTGCATTGGTTCTACCTAAGTAAAGGTAGCCGGAAGGCTAAAACTATTTGCATACAAGTTGGTAGAAGTGATAAGCGACCAAAGGGTTCTGGAAACTATAAGAGGTTTCAGGATAGATTTTTGGGAGGTGACTATTCAAGGTTCTCAACCTCGGGAGATTGCCTTCAACAGGGAGAGAATGCATTTATTGGAGTTGGAGGTTGTTCAAATGGCAGAAAAAGATATAGTCAATAAGGAAGGAAGGAAGATACATCTTAGGAAAGGAGGTAGTAACACTCAGGGACATAGCATGGACTATTGGTCTACTATCCTCTGTAAAAGCATAATTTATCTGGGAAGAAATTATCAGTCAATGCACAGTCATGGTGATCTAAAGAAGCAAACTTTATTTGCTCTCTGCTCCGGGGCGGCAACACACACAGTGCAATCTGTCAAATGTTTCATCTTGTTTGAGATGAGATGTCCCTTATATATGTTTAAACACTCACTGCTTTACATTATAATTACTAAACTCATTCTCGACATGCAGCTGCAATGTCCAAACTTCAAAGGAAAGATAGTTATATTTCAAAAGGAAAGATAAGTCTGTCAGCAAAGTACATTTATAGCAAGAACATTCAGGTCTCCTATCTCCGTCCCAGGGTCTTTGGCTGAAGCAAACAACCTTACATATGCCAGCAGCCTAGCTGCCCACAAAGGTCCCATCAGGATTACAGATTTGTAAAAGTTATGGTGCTAAGCAGATGCCACTTTTATCTAAATTCAAAGCAGCCATTTTTACTAACGAGCACTCTGGTAGAACATCTATTGCAAAACAACGATTTTTTTTTTTTTTTAGTTCTCTTTAAGTTCAAGCCCTTAGACCATACATACCTGAGATAAGGCAGTCTTGCATGCCTGCTGCACCTGCATTTTATAATTAACAAGCAAGAAATGAAAATTTCATGTTTACCTCACGTGGTCATTTGAGAATCATTCTAGAACAACAGTTCAAAATGGGGAATCAATTGCTAAATGTTTGAACAATGGTTCAGCTCTTTATGTTTCTCTTTTTTGCTTTCACACCTCTCCTATCCAAGCAATCTCTCCAGGACCCGTACATTACAGGGCTCTTCAGAGGTTAAAGACATTGGGCTTGAGGAAAAGTCTGTGGTATGTGGATTCAATGACTCTGTCTCCAAAGCTCGAACAGATCTGGAGTGGTGGCTAAACAGTCTAGAGATTTGGAATGGCAAGCTATTTTTGGGAATTTTCCAGAGTTTACTTTAGAGACAGATGCCAGCACTTTGTGCTGGGAGGCTCGCCTAAACAACCTAGAGACAGGGGGAAGATGGGCGAGAGAAGAGAAGCTATTACACATAAATTGCTTGGAGTTGATGGCAGGACTGAATGGTTTGAGGAGCTTCAAAAGTTACTTAGAGAGCAGTGTTGTGCTAATTTTCATGGACAATGTTTCAGTGGTTTCTTAAATCAAATGCCTGGGGGGGTTCGAGGGCAAAGCAGTTAGCAGATCTATGGTATTTCTGCTGGGAACACAAGATTATTTTGTTGGCAGGCCACATTTTGGGCGAGCAGAATCAGAGGGCAGATTGGAGTTTGCGTCATGTCAGAGATTTCAGCGATTGCCAATTGTATCCAGTGGTTTGCAGGAAAGTGCAAGCTCTCTGGGGCCCAAAAGAAGTAGATCTGTTTGCAAGCAGACTCACAGGTCTAGAGGCAAGGTATTTCAGTCGGAGGCCAGACCCAGGGGCCAAAGCAGTGGATGCCTTTGTGGAGGAGAGGGCTTATGCTTTCCCGCAGTTTGCAATGATCCATAGAGTATTATGGAAGGTTCAGAAGTTAGTTCTAGTGACCCCCTTTTGAACTTTGCAAGTTTGGTTCCCAGGGGTAATGGAGATTGCAGTAGAGGAACCTCATTTTATACCGGTACATAAGGGTTTACTTGTGGGCCCAGATGGAGAGGAGCATCCTTTGGTAGTAGAAGGAATGTTGAACCTTCTTGTTTGAAAGATATCAGGGGCTCTAGAAGATTCGCCGGCCTTTCAGGAAAGGATAAGGATTTACTGGATGAGTCATGGGCACCAGGTACCAGCAAGAAATATCAAGTTATTTGGTGTAGATGGAGTAGTTGGTACATGGAAAGGAGTCAGGATCCTGTGGAGGCTCCTGTGACAGATATGGCAAATAATTTTGCCCAACTATTTCAGGCAGGTTTATCTTACAGCACCATTAATTTCATAGGTCGGGCATATCAGCTGGCCATTCCTTGGTAAGTGACATCGCAGTTGGATACCACCCTCTAATATGTAGAATGATAAAGGGAATCAGAGTTAAGAGACCGCCTAAGGCTCGTTAAACTTCCTTATGCTACTTAAATTTGGTATTCAAACTATTTGTTTCATGGCCTGGTAATAGTTACCTCTCTCTGAGACAGATTTTTCAGAAATTAGCAACACTTCTCTGCTTAGTATCTTTCATAAGGGTTTCAAATGCTAAAGTTCCAGAGACTTGCAACACAGTTTGTTCATCAGAAGGTATACATTTTGATATAATTAGAAGAAAATAAAAAATATGTCTGGACACATTTTCTACCCTTTATTCCAGAATTGTCCATAACTGTGCGTGGTAAGTTGTATGAAGGTATATGAACAAAAATGCTAGAATTCCGACATGATGGTAACACTCAACTATTAACATCCACATAAAGCAGTATCTACCGCCACTATAGCTAGGTGGGTTGGAGCAATAATCAGTGAAGCAGGTATAGATCTATCCAAATTTGGTGCACATTCAGCCAGAGGTGCAATGGCTAGTAAAGTGATTTCGGCTGGTGGTACTCTTTCTAAAGTCATGAAAGCAGCAGACTGGTCAAATGCAAGTTCTTTTGTGAATTTCTACTTGAGACCAGTGAAGCATGTAAGCAATAAAGGGGTCCATTACGATGGCGGGCGGACAAAGTCTATGAGTACTGCAATAGTATCGACATACTACTGCGTTACGTTTACTTTTGTAAAACAGCATTTCATTGGTTTAGAACTCTGTCAATTGTAGTAAACAGAAAGTGTACACCCCTTAGCCCCATTCAATTTGATATCTTCAAAGCAGAAGGCTGTGCTCTTTGGCTGAGGAAATATCCTTTCTTCAGACGCCACTATTGAACATTTGGAGAACTACAATGGCTGAAGAAGCTGATCCTGAGCTGTTGCAAGAGTAGGAAGCAGAGGTGGAGTGGAGGAAGAAATTACAGGAATCCATTGATAGGATTTTCTTTCATTGACACCTGGAGGGAAAAAGGTGAATTCTAAACTTGTTACCTGCAACCTATGCAATAAAGTTATTTCCTGTGGGAATGTGAAAAAATACTCAATCTGTACCGCGGTAATGAGAAAACACCTGCAGGCAATTGATTCCATCAGGTTGGCGCATGTGGAAAGAAGGCGTCAGAAAGAGATAGAAGAGGCCAAAGCAGGAACATCCGTAGCTGCCACTTCTTCAGTTTCCGTAACACCTTCGACTTCTTCTACTTTATCAGCACCTCCACCACCAACTGCAACATCTGTCCCTCCAGTAGCACCTTCTAATTCTTCTGCTCCATCAACACCTCCACCAACACCTGGTGTGTCTGTCCCTGCATCAGCACCTGCACCTGGTACTGCAGTGCCATACATCTTTTGAGGCAGGATCAGGAAATTATAGAGCAATATGGCAGTACAGCAACATACTGTGTCCTCTGCTATACTGTCATTGTTGCAGGAGAGAGAAAAATGACCACCCAATGTGAGGTTGTCATTGCTCACTTTGCCACTGGATTCAAGCTAGCCTGGCTGATGAGGGCTGTTAGCCCGAAACCGGTCCCAGGATGCTTGTTTCTGGTCCAGGGAAGACATGGTTTGGCAGTTCGGGCTGGACTGTTCCCATGAGGCACAGGGTCAAGACTGATTTGCATATAGCTGTGTCTGAACTGGGGTGGTGGAGTGAGCTAAAGAACGATGATGGATTCAACCCAGATCTGTGACTGGGGGTGAGTGTCTGAAAAGTTTCAGCGCTCCGGCCATCATCTCCTTGTGTTTGCTTTGTTTGCCCTAAGTTGGCAGGGTATGCCCAGACGTGGGTCCCTTGCTCACTTTGCCACTGGATTCAAGCTAGCCTGGCTGATGAGGGCTGTTAGCCTGAAACCGGTCCCAGGATGCTTGTTTCCGGTCCAGGGAAGACATGGCTTGGCAGTTCGGGCTGGACTGTTCCCATGAGGCACAGGGTCAAGACTGATTGGCATATAGCTGTGTCTGAACTGGGGTGGTGGAGTGAGCTAAAGAACGATGATGGATTCAACCCAGATCTGTGACTGGGGTGAGTGTCTGAAAAGTTTCAGCGCTCCGTCCATCATCTCCTTGTGTTTGCTTTGTTCACCAGTGTCCTCCCCAACAACTGTAGTTTTTGCCTTTGTCGTCCTCCTGTTTCCTATTGAGACTATTGTTTTGGTTGGTCATGTTGACCTTGTTAAAAAAGCGTTTAATAAAAAAATAAAAAAGAAAAAAAGTTCTTTTCAGAACTAACCAACTATCTAAAAAGATAAAGAGCTTCTAATATATATATAGAGAGAGATAAATGGTAACTTTTATAACCAATATGGAGTGCACCACAAACAATCAAGCAAAAAGTCTCAGTCCATCCATTATGGTTATCAAGTGAAAACTTTATTCTTCTTTTTCGTTAAAGAACAACAGCCAGACAGCCGACGCGTTTCGTCCAGATATATGGACTTCATCAGGGCTGTAAAGTGTATATAAAAAATAAAGTGTATAGTACAACATAAAACACTACAGATGGACAAAAAACAAACTAACATGCACAATATAATACACAGGACATTTAAAAACTGTTTGCATCTATGAATGTGTCCAAATTTAAATACTAACATTCAAAGAGCAATAGTGAATTAAAACATTAAACAACATAATATAATACAAAAAACACATTTAAAAGCACAAACATACACAAATAATTTAAATAACAAAAATAGTTAAGACAGGTTTTAGATTGTTTGGGCAAAATTCAGAATACAATAAGACCAATTAGAATTGCCCAAACCAATGAATGCAGTGAGTAAATCAAGCGCACAGCAAGTACACAGTAAAGATTAGAGATGAAACACCGACCCAAAGGTGTGCATGGATCCTAGGCTGAGTGTAGGAAAATATCCCCAGGAGGTAGGAGATAGCAAGAGGGGCATAAGCTGACACATACCTTAAACATATGTCGTTTGTCAGCAAAAATAATCAGTCGAATATGAAACTCACGAAGTGATGAGACAAACTATATATCAGTTTGTTTAGCAACTGCACCCTATTGGATCCAGGGTCAGTTCCAAGATATCAACGGCTCCTGTGCCTGTAAAAGGTAATAATGTCAAGCCAGTACAAATAAAAAAAATTAAAAAAATAAAAATAAAAAAGGAAAAGGAGAAAAAATAATTTAGAAGAAGTCATGATATGCAGTGAAAGTTAGGGGAGAGCTAGTGAAGCTCAATAAGGCCCATCGTACTCAGAAGAGCCTAGGTTCAGGAGTCACTAAACTATGACGAGGATAAACAGGGCCGCAAATCAGTGTGCATAAATTCCCTGTGTCATGAAGAATGAAAGCCTCCCAGTTATCCTAGCAACATTCAACATAGAAGAAATACCATGACTAGGGGGGACAGAGCATTGATGTGCTCACAGTATATACAATGTAACTAGAGTGATGCAACAAATATGTTGCTCCAATAATACAACGAATAAAAATGAAACTCAAAAGGCCCAGTGTCCCGGCAATGCATCTGTTAGTCAGGAAAAATAGAAAAGATGCCATGGCTAGGGGGGACAGCGCATTTATGTTCACACAAAATATACAATATTACTCCAATCATGCAAGGGATAGAGTAAGGCTCAAAAGGCTGTCTCCACATTAGACGACACTAAACATGCCTGAATGAGGCTCGGTAAGAAAAAATAATATTAATACCCCACACAATAAGGTTTAAAAGAAAACAAAACATTGCTGATTTAATAAAATGCTAAGCGATCGAGATGGCGACATGACAATGTAAACAGCGCCATCTAGCGGTATACAAGGCCAGTATTTATTAAACACAGCCTAGTCGGCACAAAGACTGATATAAGCCTTAAGCGTAATTTTACCAAAAACAGCAAATAAACAGAGGCCATTTCCACCTCGATGGGGTGATCAAAGTTAAGCTATAAAATCCCTAGTCTCCCTAAGTACACTTACCGCGAACCGCTCCGTCAGCGGCCTGTTTGGATATCCCCGATCGTGTTCAAAAGAAAGAGAAACGCGGTAACGTGAGAGCCGGTCTTAAATAGAGATCGCAGGATCTCGCGGGAAATGCTTTAATCAAAAGTAAGGGGGTGTCTTAAAAGATGTTATGTTATCAGGGAGTGCCATGCCAACGAGATATTGAAAAGCAGCCATATGGAATAGAGAAGCAATTATAGAGTGATATATCGGATAATGATAAATCCGATCATGTTCGAGTTAGTACTATTATTCAGGGAGGAAAAGCGACCTGATCACGGATTAAAAACAGGACCTTGGTACATCGCCAAGTCTTGCTAGGGTCCATAGAATACGGGGTACAAAAATAATACTAAAGATGACATTCAGATAAATGAGCCCAAAAATATAAATAGCTAGAATCAGAAAAGGAGTGTGAACGGAAATATAAATAAGCAAGACATCACTAAATCATTAGTGATTCTATTAAAAAATACTTATTTGGGGGGAAATGAAAAACGGGGATATTTAAGACGAAAATACTAAAGTATGGAAAGAACATTCGTCACTAGACATTTGTTGACATTTGCATTCAATAATAGTACAAGCTAATTGCATGTGCCAGTGATACAGAATTATTAACTGTGGAGAGAAGCATATCATTATAAGCCTTAGGCTCTAATTATAGGCATATTACATAGATCACATGTAGCCTCAGGATTTTGGTGCATACTAGACTATTGATGTATGAGGGATAAGATGTTATGTAGATATCCCATATAAACGCAATCCATCCTATAGGTGATAGCCAGAGAATCAGGTTGAGAATGTCAACTGTATGCATTAGGGCTGTAAATTATGAGATAAAGTGTGTTTCAACATATAGCAATACTCATAGGAAATAGTGTAATTCATCATCTGTGTTGTGGCCTAATGTGATACAGCGCAGACGACAAATCCAACCCGCCTCATTACGTCTGAGGGCCAATTCTCTATCCCCTCCCCTGGCTCTTAGGGGGACATGATCGATTGCATGGAACCAAATCTCTGGTTTCCCTGCATGATGTTCTGTCATGTGAGCTGTCATTGGGTATCTAGTGTCTTGTGCTTTTATGGCCCGCACGTGTTCCTGGATTCTGATTTTGAGCGCCCTAACCGTGCTTCCAACATAGATAATATTGCAATTGCAACCAATGACATATGTAACAAATAATGATTTACAGGTGATGGTGTGGCGGATGGTATAAACCCGCTCCGTATTGTATTGGAAGTGTTTCTGTTTATTTTTGCCATATTGGCACACATTGCACTCCGTGCATGTGTAAAAACCAAGTGGCTTGTTGGTAAGCCAATTTCCTTCTCGTTGTTTGGGCATTATGTAACTGGGGCATAATCTATTCCTGAGTGTATTACCCCGTCGATATGTGATTTTTGGTCTAGGCGAAATAATGCCCTTCAGACCAGGCACATCCAATAGCAGGGGCCAATGTTTGGCCAGAGTTTTATAAACGCTCTGGCTATCTTTGTTAAATTGGGTAACAAAGTGGACATTAGGTGTCTTATCGTGAGAGTCAAGCATGGGCTTATGTTGTCTAAGCGTATCTGTTCTAGTTCTCTGATTAATTCTACGTTCTGCCTGTTGTAGAACCTTATCCTTGTAGCCCCTCCTCCGAAAGCGGTCTTTAGTAGCTACCAAATTGGTCTTGAAGGTGTCAGTATCACTACAGTTCCTACGGATCCTGACCATCTCACTATAGGGGATGTTGTTGATGGTCGCTTTTGGATGTGCACTGGTAGCATGTAGAGTGCTGTTACAAGAAGTCGATTTTCTGTGTAGTGTACTATGGATATGACCTTCCTGGGCATAAAAAGTGATGTCAAGGAAGTCAATCCTGTCATGTCCACATATCATTGTGAGAGCGACATTGTATGGATTATCATTGAGAAAGTCATAATAATCCCTCAATTGTCCCATTGAACCATTCCAGATGACGATTATATCGTCAATATACCTCCCCCAGAAAATGATGTTCTCAATCCAGGGGGAGGCATAGCGACCCCAGGCATGTGTCTTCTCCCACCAGCCCATGAAGAGTCCCGCGTACGATGGGGCGAATTTTGAACCCATCGCGGTCCCCTGGAGCTGGTGGTACCATAGGCCATCGTGGAGAAAATTTTTTTTGACAGGATGAGGTCCGTCATCTCAATGAGCATCTCGTTGTGCTCATACCAGTCTGCTGTTCGAGTTTTCAGAAAGAAGGCAAGGGCATGAAGGCCATGTTGCTTCTTGATACACGTGTATAAACTGGTAACGTCAAATGTGACAAAAGAGAGTCCCTCACTCCAGAGAACATCCTCGAATTTATTGAGGATGTCCTTACTATCCAATACAAAGGCCGGAAGATTCGACACCAATGGCTGTAAAAAGGTGTTGACATATTCTGACAGGCGCTCTGTTGGGGAGTCAATCCCAGCAATTATAGGCCTGCCCGGGGGAAATTCCCCCCCTTATGGACTTTTGGGAGAATATAGATACATGGAAAGCTTGGATTCCGGACGGCCAGGTATCTATGTTCCTCGTCCGAAAGTAGGCCTTTCTCCCTCCAGTCCCCCAGTTTAATGTTGATATGTATTGAGAGTTCCTTCATGGGGTTAGTGGAAATATGTTCATAGCAGTCAGTATCGTCAAGCTGCCTCTGTATTTCCCCATGTAGTCTTCCCTTCGCATGAGAACCACATTCCCCCCCTTGTCAGCTTCACGTATGATTACTTTATCGTTGTCCCTAAGGGTGTTAATTGCTGATCTCTCGTGGGGGGTGAGGTTGCAGGGGCCTAAGGTGTTACGTGTACGTCCATTAAGTAGTTTATGAAGGTCTTCTGATACCTTAATTTTAAAAAGGTCAATATTGGGATGTGTTGTTTGTGGAATGAATTTCGATTTGGGTTTTAGACCACTATTAATGTCCGGTTTAGCATCAATCCCAAGTTCCTCTGTGAGTCGTTCTAGTGGTATGGTGTCATTGTCAGAGATAGACAGTAACAACTGGGCATTTTCCACATCCCCCACTGTCTGTTGAGGAGTTTGATGTTGGATAGTATCAGTAACACTAGACCTGGGATTTGCATGAAAATAATGCTTTAATTTTAGTGAACGTACAAATTTATACAAATCAACTATGACATCAACAATATCCCCATTTTGTGTTGTACTTAGGGAGACTAGGGATTTTATAGCTTAACTTTGATCACCCCATCGAGGTGGAAATGGCCTCTGTTTATTTGCTGTTTTTGGTAAAATTACGCTTAAGGCTTATATCAGTCTTTGTGCCGACTAGGCTGTGTTTAATAAATACTGGCCTTGTATACCGCTAGATGGCGCTGTTTACATTGTCATGTCGCCATCTCGATCGCTTAGCATTTTATTAAATCAGCAATGTTTTGTTTTCTTTTAAACCTTATTGTGTGGGGTATTAATATTATTTTTCTTACCGAGCCTCATTCAGGCATGTTTAGTGTCGTCTAATGTGGAGACAGCCTTTTGAGCCTTACTCTATCCCTTGCATGATTGGAGTAATATTGTATATTTTGTGTGAACATAAATGCGCTGTCCCCCTAGCCATGGCATCTTTTCTATTTTTCCTGACTAACAGATGCATTGCCGGGACACTGGGCCTTTTTGAGTTTCATTTTTATTCCTTGTATTATTGGAGCAACATATTTGTTGCATCACTCTAGTTACATTGTATATACTGTGAGCACATCAATGCTCTGTCCCCCCCAGTCATGGTATTTCTTCTATGTTGAATGTTGCTAGGATAACTGGGAGGCTTTCATTCTTCATGACACAGGGAATTTATGCACACTGATTTGCGGCCCTGTTTATCCTCGTCATAGTTTAGTGACTCCTGAACCTAGGCTCTTCTGAGTACGATGGGCCTTATTGAGCTTCACTAGCTCTCCCCTAACTTTCACTGCATATCATGACTTCTTCTAAATTATTTTTCTCCTTTTCCTTTTTTATTTTTTTATTTGTACTGGCTTGACATTATTACCTTTTACAGGCACAGGAGCCGTTGATATCTTGGAACTGACCCTGGATCCAATAGGGTGCAGTTGCTAAACAAACTGATATATAGTTTGTCTCATCACTTCGCGAGTTTCATATTCGACTGATTATTTTTGCTGACAAACGACATATGTTTAAGGTATGTGTCAGCTTATGCCCCTCTTGCTATCTCCTACCTCCTGGGGATATTTTCCTACACTCAGCCTAGGATCCATGCACACCTTTGGGTCGGTGTTTCATCTCTAATCTTTACTGTGTACTTGCTGTGCGCTTGATTTACTCACTGCATTCATTGGTTTGGGCAATTCTAATTGGTCTTATTGTATTCTGAATTTTGCCCAAACAATCTAAAACCTGTCTTAACTATTTTTGTTATTTATATTATTTGTGTATGTTTGTGCTTTTAAATGTGTTTTTTGTATTATATTATGTTGTTTAATGTTTTAATTCACTATTGCTCTTTGAGTGTTAGTATTTAAATTTGGACACATTCATAGATGCAAACAGTTTTTAAATGTCCTGTGTATTATATTGTGCATGTTAGTTTGTTTTTTGTCCATCTGTAGTGTTTTATGTTGTACTATACACTTTATTTTTATATACACTTTACAGCCCTGATGAAGTCCATATATCTGGACGAAACGCGTCGGCTGTCTGGCTGTTGTTCTTTAACGAAAAAAGAAGAATAAAGTTTTCACTTGATAACCATAATGGATGGACTGAGACTTTTTTGCTTGATTGTTTGTGGTGCACTCCATATTGGTTATAAAATTTAACATTGGTCTTGGAGACTGCCCCTTGGGAGCAGCAGGGGCAGTGGAAGTGCACACTATCTGAGTCATTTGGCTCAGGATTTCGGACTTCTTTTTGGGGGATTGTTTTGTGTGGAGGTGCGTCACAAACACATCTTTGGTGTGTAGGGTCAGCTTGCTGTTCCACCTTGGAGACATAATAGATAAATGGTAACTGTAAGTTAAGTTAAACACATGCTTTATGGTCCCTTCATAGTAGATGGTAAGTTAATAATAGACTACTACACTGATATCCTATTGTATTTAATAAACATAACACAAAGTCAATCCATCATTGTTTTCCTTTTTATGTGTTTTCAGTCAATACTACTATTTACAGTTCAAGACGACCATATGGTAGTAATCATCATGAACTTATAATTTTTTAAGGGCTCTTACAAGTTCTTGGCATGTATCAGAATTTAATTTTGAGCATTCCAGTTTGTTATCATGATCCACAGAGAGTAAAAGTAATTGCCTTGATGGTTTTAAATGTTATTGCTGCAATGTATTTTCTTACCACATTCTGCTTTTTGGTTGTACTGTGCTACATTAGTTGCCCAAATTGTATCTAAGCCAATAATTGTCCTCCTTTCAAAATTAAGTTATTGGTTTGATGTAGTTTCCTAATGACCAATCACCTAACTCATATATATTTGTTTGTTTGCCTCTCTGTTCCTTATTCTTGTATGTCCGTGTATGTGCAAGATGGTTAGGGTTTGGTTTGTATGGCACTGTTTTATTTTTTGGGCCATGCTAAGAACGTAGGTATTGAAAATGATTTATAATTGAAAGGAGTTGAACTGACATTGATTGGTGAAAGAGGTTTGTAACGGAATCAGTTACCCCTTTTACTTTCCTATGTTAGTAAATGTCACCATCCTCACTTTATGGTTATCGACTATGGTGACACTTAATTGGAGTTAGATTGGAAATTGAAATGAAGGAGACATTTTCCATCTTAATGTCTATGTTTCAGAACACACATTTTGTGCTCTCAAAGATTTGTCTGAGACAAACTTGGATGTGGTCTACTGTAAATGCTGCTAAGTTTGAAAAGCCTCGAAGACATGTAAACAAGGCAGTGTCAACAGTCCTTCGTGATCACGGAATTTATTTGATTTTTCATCCAAATATAAAATATTGCAAAGCAGCACTGTATCATCCTGATGGTGTACATTTTTCCACCGACGAAAAACATATTAATTTCAAGCCTCAAAAATTGGCTCCACAAACATATATAAATGTGAAAAAGAAAGGCTCTTTTAAGAGCCACACTAAGTTATTTCTAATTTAATTTTGTCATATATTGAAAAAAATTGTTTTCAACAAGTAACGCAGTACTTTCTAGATAATTTTGAGGAAGTACCACAGTACATCATAAACCTTTTTGAAAATATATGAATCAATAAAAAATACTTATTCCAAACCCTACAGACTTTGCTAAACTGCCTCATTTCTCCCTATATAGATTTCACATTAAAACATAGAAGAAACACAAAGTGTGGTTTAAACAATATGGCTGCCTTTTTATTTTGCAAGTAATTTCATTAACCAATAATGCTGTGTTTTATTATCACCATGCACCATGATTTACAGCAGTTTAACACGGCCCAATAGATCCCTAAGAGTTTGTCTCTTATTACTTAAAAACAACTGAACAAACTCAGATGAAATAACAAAAATGACCATTTTTACACCATAATCTATATTTCTGCCCTATTTCATGGAAATCCGTTTAGCCATTTGCCACTGCATCTGTTTAAAAAGTCCATGGAACATATATTGGTGGAAAAACGTGTTTTGGGACCCCCCCCTTTTTTCTTTGCACTCCAATCACTAATCAAAATGAAACTTTGCATCATTAGCCAATGTAGAAAAAAATAATAGGATTGCATGTTTCTCTTCAGATTCATCAAACGGTGATAAAGTTAACAGCTTGCAAAAATCTGATGAATTCCTATCTCACAGAATCCTATCTGTAACTAGAGTGACTACTGCCACTCTGTTTTATATATTGCCACTGGGTAGGTCTAGTTTAAAATGCTCTTCCATAGACAAGGCATTTCTTGTTTTGCTAATCTTCATGAAAATTACAAAATAAAAAAGCAAATTCACCTTCTTCCTAGAAAATTTCAGGGTGATCCCTCAAGTAGGGCCGACAAATAAATGGGGTCAAAAAAGCAAATTTCCCCTTGCATTTTCCATAGACTTCTTTAGGCAGTGCTACCGCACGGAAAAACTGCTAAATGGAATTACAGCAAATTTGTCTGGAACCTAAATCTTGGTTTGCAGATTGTGCTTTTTGTCATTTGGTGTAAATCCATCCAGAAGGTTTTGAGAAATGAAGGTTTAAAAATATCTGTATATCTGGGTAATTGGATCCACAAGAGTCTATCCCGGAGCGCTAATTTAAAAATAGAGTGTTCTGATTGACCCAGGGAGCTTTTTTTCCCTTAGGCCATCTCACTCCTGAGGAAGTCAGACTCAAGCAGGAGCGAGTGCTCTTAATGGCTACCAGTAACATGAGAGAAATATTGCTGGCAGCCATTACAGAACTTAGGGACTTAGGGCCTTATTACGATGGTGGTGGGAATGCCACCATCAGGCCGTTGGTGGCAATCCCACTGCAATCGGACTGTGGTGGCCTGCCCGCCGCATTACAATGGCAGGCGGATGGTTGGCGGTCGGAGAGACTGAGGGACTGCAATCCCTACAACAGTGGCGATGCCTGCTCGGGCACCGCCGTAGGGATTACAATGTTCCTTTCCACCGGCCGTTTCATGGCGGAAAGGCAGGCGGAAAAAGACTTGGGGCCTGTAGCGGGCCCCCTCTCCCCCTTGGCCCTCCGATATGGGCCCTGCATATCCCTGCACCGCATGGTGCCTGCCACATAGTGCAGGGATATGCAAATTGTGTTTATTTTGTACTGCGGCATGTGCTGCACACGCCGCAATACAAAACATACACATGGCAGGACCGCCGACACCTAGTCGACGGTCCCATTCCCAACAGGATGGCGGCCGGACGAAAGTCCGACCGCCTTCATAATCAGGCCCTTGGTCCTCTGGCCTGAATTTAAAAACAAAATGATATAAGGGGGCAGGGTACGGATACCCTGCCTCCCTATGCCACATAGGGGGTCTCAGACAGACCCCCCCGGCCAAAATGTCTAAAAAATCAGCAAATTTGTCCGCAATACTTGGGAGTCCCACAGGATTGCAGCACACGAAAATCCAAATGGCTATAATTTTTTAATACATATATATGGGGAGGGCCTCCCCCTCGCCCATTTAGGATACCAGTGACCCCATCTCCCAATGATGGGTATATTTTAGGGGAGGGGTGCACACAGCCCCCCCTTCCCGATGGTGGCCTCAGGGACCCCATCCCCCAGGGCCAATGTTATAAGAAAGGGGAGGAGCAGTGTGGTCCCCTCCCTGAGCCTGTGCAGTCCCAGAGGACCCCATCCCCCTGGGCTGATTTGTGTTCTGCTTCCCTGCCCACACTGGGCAACAGAACACATATAGCTCCCACCTGGAGGGAGTTTGCAAAAAGTAGCTACTCCCTCTGGGCGGGAGCAATGCTGGCTCCCGCACCATGTGAGGCTATAGTTGGGGGGTGTGGGGGCCCTGGGATTCCCCTATGGCCCCAATGTTGTGCATGGTGGGTGTCTATAAATGATGGAGGCCCTGGGGGATAAAGTCCCCAGGGCAAAAATAGGCTTGAGGAGCAGGCCACATGGCCCCCTCCCCTTTAAAAAAAAACACATGCCTCAGGGATGGGGTACCCCAAGCCTGAGAAGGTTCGGGAAGGGGGGGACTGCGGGGTCCCCTTCCCCCTTAAAAACAACTCACGGCCCTGGGGGATGGGCTCCCCGGGGCCTGAAAAACCAGAGGAGGAGGGGCTTGCAGCCCCCTCCCCTTACTTATTATATTTGGCCCCAGGGATGGAGTCCTCTGGGGAAAAAGAGGCTTGGGAGGGCCACGCATCCCTTTCCACTTCCAAAAAATTGACAGCCCTGGGGGATGGTGTGCCTGGTGCCTGAAAGGGCTTAAGGCGGAGGGCTATGTGGACCCCCTTTTAAAAAAACACACAGCTCCGGGTAATGGGGTCCTTGGGGCCTAATAAGTTTTGGGGAGGAGGGTCGCGCTGCCCCTCCCCTTTTGGGGCCCCGGGCCAAAAGAGGCTGGGGGGGCTGTGTGGCACTTCTCCACTTTAAAAAAAATAAACAGCCCTGGGGGATGGGGTACCCGGGGCCTGGAAAGACGCAGCCCCCTCTCCTTTTTTCAAATTATATTTGGTCCCAGTGGTGGGGTCCCTGGGCCCTATTAGTGCTCGGAGAGGGGGGCTGCATGCCCCCCTCACCCTAGTTTTTAGTTGCGGGAATTAGGTCCCCTGGGCCCAAGAAGGCTCAGGGAGGGGGGGCTGCATGCCCTGTTTGATTGTATTTGGCCTGGGGGATTGGGTCCCCAGGGCTTTTTAAGCCCCCTTCCCTATTTATTGGAACTGGCCCCAGGGTATGGGGTCCCTGGGACCTATTAAGGCTCGATGAGGGGGACTGCATGGTCCCCTCCCTTTAATATATATGTTTTGGCCTCGGGAGGGGTGCCGGCCCAAAGGCCAACCTCCACTGCGCATGGCCAAAGGCTGTGCACAGTGTGGGGTTGGCAGCCTGCTGGGGGTTTGGCCATAGGGCCTGGCAACAGGCCAAGCCCTGTGGCCAACTACCCTCTGCGCATGGCATTTGACCGTGCGCAGCATGGAGTTGGCTGCCAGATCCTGTGCCCAACCCGCCACCACGAACGGCCAAAGTCTGTGAGGGGAAGGGGGGCTGGATTTATTTGTGGTAATAAAATATTACTTTATGTTAAAAAAACGTAGAAAGTCATTGAAAAAAACAAAGGTTAAAGTAACGTTATAGTTAGATGTGGTAAAAAGATCTCTTTTTGTTTAAAAAAAACATAGAAATTCACTGAAATAAACAAAGGTTAAAATGACGATATAATTAGGTGAATATGTAAGTGACAACATTAACGTTTTTAACTCAGAAAATCACAGAAATTCATCAGTTATAGTTAGCAGATCTAACTATAACTTGCACCCGACATGCACTGCTTATGACCGCACATATTACATGACTCGTGACATGTTTTCGTTGACATCATTTAAGGCATCACTGATGACATCTCAAATTACATCACTGATGATGTCACTGATGGCATCATCCAAGCTTCTTTTATACACATTGCTCTATAAGCGGGTGTGGCATTAGAGCTATGAAAGTAGGTTCAATATAGCCCAGAATAATATGAAGCATTATTACTGCTATCAGACATACAACCCCCATAGGTAAAGCAAACTTGTGTTATGTGCAACACTGACCCTATACCATAAACTTCATGGATAGCCATGATCATAAACGACAGATAAAAGGGTAACCTGTACTGCACATGGTGTTCTATCTATATACAACTGTTCAGGGAAAACCAAGTTCCTCCAGATGCTCGTCTTGTTACATAACTTTTGCCATATTACTACTAAATTACCTGTATCAAACCCCTCACAGTCACTAAACCTGCACTGAGAAATGAAGTGGATATGAGTAGGAAAGTGGGTACTGTAAACAGTGTTTACGCTATGGAAACAGTTTACTCTGCACCACACTGCTTGCAAACAGTGAAACTCTCAGGAGAAGTACACCACAGATTATTAAAAAGTATCTACTAAGAGCAGTGTACACTCTATGCAAAACGTGTCCCAAGAGAAACTACTCACTTAAAAACCAAGGTCTGAAGGTGCTAAAGATCACACTACTTGCAGACTAGTGTGGTGAAAACTTTACAGATAACCCATCTTCTAAAGCAGAACAAGTACATGGGTTAGTACCTGGTGCACATGGTGTTCTATGTTATGTAGAAAGTATCATGCTGAAACGATTCTGTCTAATACTCAAGGCTCTTTATAATACTGAGGGGTCGATTCCGATCTCGGCCGGAAGCGCACCTAACACTATTCGTCCGGAAAAAAACCAAGCCGAACGCGTGTTTCCCGACCGATTCGAACATTCGTTCGAACGAGCAAGTACGATGCGCATAACTGCCCAGATCCCGACCCAGCCGTACCTACCCATTCCAGCTCCTGTTCCCCGCCCGAGCCGGATCCGTAAACGCCGAATAGAGTCGCACAGAAGCAAATATACAGCACCTTCCGGCCGGACTAGTACGATGCGCCTTCCGTACGCGCTGAACCCGTCGCTACGTCCGGCACGTCAGAGCATCTGGGAGAGCTGCACATAAGCTCCGATTCGCGCCACAAGACGATCCACGGCTACGAGACGAACAAGCCAGCGACGAGTACGAGTCGAAGCAACGAGAAACACGAACGAGACGAACCAACCATGAATCCCATCGCGCAGGTCCTACCAATACTCTACATCTATTACCGGAACCGGTACGGACGCGTACGGCGCAGACGGTAAGTCAAACACCCACAACACAAACAAACGACATGTACCCGACATATGTCACACACACATAGGGATGCAGAAATGACGTACACTAGCAACAGCAGAACCATAGGGGCGGGATGGCTATCACCAATGCCATACACACCCATAGGGGCCTGGATGCCTACCACTACCACCACCCCTACTCAGGGGGGGCTAGATGCCTACCACTACCACCACCCCTACTCAGGGGGGGCTGGATGCCTACCACTACTACCATCGCCACCCATAGGGGCCTGGATGCCTACCACTACCACCACCCCTACTCAGGGGGGGCTGGATGCCTACCACTACCACCACCCCTACTCAGGGGGGGCTGGATGCCTACCACAACCACCACCCTTACTCAGGGGGGCCTGGATGCCTGTCACTACTACCATCCCCACTCATAGGGGATGGATGCCTACCACTACCACCACCCCTACTCATGGGGGCTGGATGCCTGTCACTACCACCACCCCTACTCATGGGGACCTGGATGCCTACCACTACCACCACCCCAACTCATGGGGGATGGATGCCTACCACCAACACCACCCCTACTCATGGGGGCTGGATGCCTACCACTACCACCACCCCTACTCAGGGGGGCTGGATGCCTACCACCAACACCACCCCTACTCATGGGGGGCTGGATGCCTACTACTACTACCACCCCTACTCATGGGTGCTGGATGCCTACCACTACCACCACCCCTACTCAGGGGGCCTGGATGCCTGTCACTACTACCATCCCCACTCATAGGGGGATGGATGCCTACCACCAACACCACCCCTACTCATGGGGGCTGGATGCCTACCACTACCACCACCCCTACTCATGGGTGCTGGATGCCTACCACTACCACCACCCCTACTCAGGGGGCCTGGATGCCTGTCACTACTACCATCCCCACTCATAGGGGGATGGATGCCTACCACCAACACCCCCTACTCATGGGGGGCTGGATGCCTACCACTACCACCACCCCTACTCATGGGTGCTGGATGCCTACCACTACCACCACCCCTACTCATGGGTGCTGGATGCCTACCACTACCACCACCCCCTACTCAGGGGGCCTGGATGCCTGTCACTACTACCATCCCCACTCATAGGGGGATGGATGCCTACCACCAACACCACCCCTACTCATGGGGGCTGGATGCCTACCACTACCACCACCCCTACTCATGGGTGCTGGATGCCTACCACTACCACCACCCCTACTCATGGGTGCTGGATGCCTACCACTACCACCACCCCCACTCAGGGGGCCTGGATGCCTGTCACTACTACCATCCCCACTCATAGGGGGATGGATGCCGACCACCAACACCACCCCTACTCATGGGGGCTGGATGCCTACCACTACCACCACCCCTACTCATGGGTGCTGGATGCCTACCACTACCACCACCCCTACTCAGGGGGGCCTGGATGCCTGTCACTGCTACCATCCCCACTCATAGGGGGATGGATGCCTACCACCAACACCACCCCTACTCAGGAGGGGCTGGATGCCTACCACTACCACCACCCCTACTCAGGGGGCTGGATGCCTACCACTACTACCATCGCCACCCATAGGGGCCTGGATGCCTACCACTACCACCACCCCTACTCAGGGGGCTGGATGCCTACCACTACCACCACCCCTACTCAGGGGGGCTGGATGCCTACCACTACCACCACCCCTACTCAGGGGGCTGGATGCCTACCACTACCACCACCCCTACTCATGGGTGCTGGATGCCTACCACTACCACCACCCCTACTCAGGGGGCCTGGATGCCTGTCACTACTACCATCCCCACTCATAGGGGGATGGATGCCTACCACTACCACCACCCCTACTCATGGGGGCTGGATGCCTGTCACTACCACCACCCCTACTCATGGGGGCCTGGATGTCTACCACTACCACCACCCCTACTCATGGGGGATGGATGCCTACCACCAACACCACCCCTACTCATGGGGGGCTGGATGCCTACCACTACCACCACCCCTACTCAGGGGGCTGGATGCCTACCACCAACACCACCCCTACTCATGGGGGCTGGATGCCTACCACTACCACCACCCCTACTCATGGGTGCTGGATGCCTACCACTACCACCACCCCTACTCAGGGGGCCTGGATGCCTGTCACTACTACCATCCCCACTCATAGGGGGATGGATGCCTACCACCAACACCACCCCTACTCATGGGGGCTGGATGCCTACCACTACCACCACCCCTACTAATGGGTGCTGGATGCCTACCACTACCACCACCCCTACTCATGGGTGCTGGATGCCTACCACTACCACCACCCCTACTCAGGGGGGCCTGGATGCCTGTCACTACTACCATCCCCACTCATAGGGGGATGGATGCCTACCACCAACACCACCCCTACTCATGGGGGGCTGGATGCCTACCACTACTACCATCGCCACCCATAGTGGCCTGGATGCCTACCACTACCACCACCCCACCCAGGGGGGCTGGATGCCTACCACTACCACCACCCCTACTCATGGGGGGCTGGATGCCTACCACTACCACCACCCCTACTCAGGGGGGGGCTGGATGCCTACCACCACCACCACCCCTACTCATGGGTGCTGGATGCCTACCACTACCACCACCCCTACTCATAGGACGGGTAATGCATGACACAACCAGCATACTCCAACATAAGGAATGTCAGAAAAAGACATCCCCCCAACACCATGACAAGCGTGTGTAGTCTGTGTCAAATGCCTACAACACTGAACATGACATTGAACATACAATGTGACCCCCTATCAAATGTGTGTGGCCTCCACAATGCAAGCAGACCATGGCCACTGTGGCAATGGGGTCTAACCCCCCATCATCACAGTGACCAAAAGGTAAGTGTGGGGTCCATAGCTGAAGCACATTTTGAACATTGTGGCAATGGGGTCTAAACCCCCATCATCACAGTGACCAAAAGGTAAGTGTGGGGTCCATAGCTGAAGCACATTTTGAACATTGTGGCAATGGGGTCTAAACCCCCATCATCACAGTGACCAAAAGGTAAGTGTGGGGTCCATAGCTGAAGCACATTTTGAACATTGTGGCAATGGGGTCCAAACCCCCATCATCACAGTGACCAAAAGGTAAGTGTGGGGTCCATAGCTGAAGCACATTTTGAACATTGTGGCAATGGGGTCCAAACCCCCATCATCACAGTGACCAAAAGGTAAGTGTGGGGTCCATAGCTGAAGCACATTTTGAACATTGTGGCAATGGGGTCTAAACCCCCATCATCACAGTGACAAAAATGTAAGTGTGGGGTCCATAGCTGAAGCACATTTTGAACATTGTGGCAATGGGGTCTAAACCCCCATCATCACAGTGACCAAAAGGTAAGTGTGGGGTCCATAGCTGAAGCACATTTTGAACATTGTGGCAATGGGGTCTAAACCCCATCACAGTGACCAAAAGGTAAGTGTGGGGTCCATAGCTGAAGCACATTTTGAACATTGTGGCAATGGGGTCCAAACCCCCATCATCACAGTGACCAAAAGGTAAGTGTGGGGTCCATAGCTGAAGCACATTTTGAACATTGTGGCAATGGGGTCTAAACCCCCATCATCACAGTGACCAAAAGGTAAGTGTGGGGTCCATAGCTGAAGCACATTTTGAACATTGTGGCAATGGGGTCCAAACCCCCATCATCACAGTGACCAAAAGGTAAGTGTGGGGTCCATAGCTGAAGCACATTTTGAACATTGTGGCAATGGGGTCCAAACCCCCATCATCACAGTGACCAAAATGTAAGTGTTGTCATGAAAAAAGCTGCAAATGCCAAACAGCATGGATGATTCCTGGTCACAGAACAACTTACACATCAGTGGCAAAGTAGTGCTTGTGTCCCATAGCAACATAGATTGGGTGAGGCAAACAGTGCAGTGCAAATAAGACATACCTTTGGCCATGTGCAGACAAACATCACCCATGGGGGCTGACATTGTCAACATTCATCAATTACACAATGACAGAAGTGACCATCATAATGCAGACCCACATATCTGCACCAATGGACACACAAATGTAGATATCCTGTGGAGACTGTAGATGTGAGGTGAACAAATACCATACCATGGCAGCAATGGGACATACAAACCATGATCATTGTGCTGACTGATGACCTAGGAGTTCCAGGGACAGCAGGGGAAACCCACCAAACAACATACAGCCAATGGCACACCAAAGATATGCCAATGCAGTGGTGCAGATGCACAAACACAAACAGGCAGCCTCACACTGCATATCAAACACAACAGGTGATGGGGGGGTGTGCCAGTGTCCCCAGGCAACCACACAACACATGAGGAGGCCTGAATCCCAATTACACAGATGTGTATACAGTGCCACACAAAAGTAACTCATGGATCTGATTCCCCTATGTGGGCAATCAGGCATTGTTATATGAGAGGGAGCCCAAATTACACATGTCACACAATCTTGTAGGAACAGCAACTAACACAGCAAGAGACAGACCCACCACAGCACTACCCCCAGGGACCCCACATTGTGGTGACACTGGCCTGCATGATAATCCCACTGTGATGACAAAGCTAGATGTAGTACACACTGTGAACCACAGTCATGTGTCCTGAGCAACAAACTACCATCACACCTACACAAGCACAAATCAATCAGCACGGCCTGTCAGCCAAGGCCAATATGGAGGTAGGGGTCTAGCCGTGCAACAACTCTCATTTGCACACACTCAACACCACACACCTTGATCTCCACCAATGTGCAGCAGTGAAGCTCACATGGACTGGTGACATTGCACATGCACCCATGACAATCCCAGGGGTGGTGGTGGGAACTAAGGTGCAGAAACCCATCACACATGGCCAGTCAACAAGACTCGTGAATGTCTGACACACTGCACAGTACGCTGTACATGGGCATGACGTCAAATCCACCCCAATCAATGGGATCCCGGCCACAGTCACACACCAATGAAGAAGCCAAGGTCACCCACAAAGAACACACATAGACAACTTCCAACATTGCAGCTCTGACCCTGAGGAGTGGCAGCAGTCACACACACAATGTGTCACAATCACTGAAAGCTACCACAAACTGTAAATTACATGACTTGTGTAACCAACAAGTGCCAAGGGGAATCCTGACTGTGTCCCATCTGCGTTTGCCCACATCCCCAGACCTGACAACAAAGACAACTAGGGATGACAACCTGATGAACATTAGTTTGCCATGCACCCACATCCCGGAGAAACCAGGTCCAAGATGCTGGATGAACACAGGACAACTCAGCAAGCATCACAAACAGGAACATCCCTAGGGACACAGCCTGTGTAGGAAAAGGGAAGGGAACACACACAGACATGCTCACACAACCCACAACACGGGCCCAGCCAATGTCACGGGATTACACACTGCCATGAGGGCACTCCACTCCTGTGGACGGTCCGCTGTGCCAAACCTTGTCTGTGTACCACTCAAACATGTCAGCAGAACACTCGGTCAGTGAGTCAACGACTACAACACAATGAAGGCTCTGCTCATATCAGCCTGGGTACGGGAGTGTCACGTCAGTCATCTGCATACACCCAAAACACGTGTCAAGCAAGTTGCACTGTATGCACAGATGAGTCCTTCAACATTGATGTGCTAAACTGCATGTCTAGTGGAGATGGGCACACAGTCAGGGAAACAGAAACATTGAACAGTGGTAAGCCCACCAGATGTGCATCAGTGTAAGCCAAAGATGTTAATTTACAAATGCAAAACGTACATCCCTGTGTCAAATGCAGAACATTACACCCTCAGACTGCAGCTAAGGATGCAATAGATCCAGACTACATTAGGACACATATCCCATGGACCACATGGAGTCCATCACAGCAACACTTCATTTACATGATCTGAACACTATTACAACTGCAAATGCATGATGATACTCATCTACATCATGTACATCCAAAGAAAAACAACAAGTAAACAAAAAGAGGCTTTATTCAGCAAATGTCAAACTAAAAATTCAAGTCCAAAAGAAACTAAGGCCAATGGCCAGTCCAAATACACAGTCCCAACAGGGTGATATGTGACAACTTGTCACCCATTGCTTGGGTGCACTGGTACGGACAGGGGACATCCCCCTTCGGTGGGGCATACAAGGGCCAAGCCAGGCACCGCAGGGACAGGATCAGGGGATGCCAGAAGGAGGCAGTGAAGGGGTGGTGGGTGCAGGAGTGTCACCGGCAACTGCAGTGGAGGTGTCTGACTCAGTGGGGGCCAGCACCACTGTAGGGCACAAGTCAGATGGTGTGGGTGCTGCAACCACTGCAGTGGGCCGGTCAGATGGAGTGGACTGGGTCCCCACTGCAGTGCCCGAGTCAGACGGGGTGGTTGTGGACTCCACTGCAGTGCATGACTCCAAGGGAGTGGAAGGGGGGCAGATGAGGTGGGCAGGACAGAGGGGGGACCCGGTCTCCACACCAGTGGCACAAACAGGCTGAGCGTCTGGTTTGGGGGTGGAAGAGCAAGTGGTAGGGGGGGAGGGCCTAAGCAGTTTGGGGATGCGGTATCGGTGTGTGGGGGAACCTGGGGCAGGGTGTGGCGGTGGAACCTGTGGAGTGGTGGGCTGGGGGATGGAGGAGAGAGACTGTGTGGTGGAGCTGCCTGGTGGTGGTGGTGGGGTCTTGCCCTTCCTGGTCCGGGGGGACTTTCTAATGGGGTCCTCAGCCTGCCTGTGCCTGGGGGAGGGTGTCCGGGTATGAGGGGCACTCCCCTCTGTGTGTGGTGGTCGCCTCTTCCGCCTAGACTTCGTGTCAGGTGTATCTGTGGGGAAGAGGCCAAGCTCACAGAGGAAGAGCTTCTGGGAGGGGGGGTTGCAGGTGAGGCAAGGGAAGGGGTTTTGGAGGGAGAGGCATCTGAGGACTGCGCAGTGCTCGTGGATGCATGTGTGTGTCTCTGCCCCATCCCCTGTGGGTGAGATATCAGTCCCCTGACTGTGCGTGCGTGTGCGTCTGGATTTTGGCGTGTGTGTGTGTGTGCTGCTTGTGTCTGTGCTGGTGCGTGACGGTGCCGGTGTGTATGTGCTTGGGACAGGTAGGGTGCTGGGGATTGTGGATGGGGCAGAGGTAGGAGGGGTGAGGGACTGTTGCAGGAGGGACACTGCTGCCGTCAGTGAGGAGGCCTGGACTGATTGGTCCGATGTAGGGCAGACATGCCAGATGACATGCCCTCCATGAATGGCACCAGTTGTGTCAAAAGACCCGTGTGTGCATGGAGGACACTCAGCATTGATGTCTGCCCTACATGGATCTGTTTAAGCAAGTCCACAGACTCCACACTCAGGGCAGCAGGGGGGACAGAGGCAGGGGGTGCGGTGCCTGGCATGAAGGAGACACGCTCCCCTACACGGGAGCCTCCACGGACATGTGGGATGGGAGCAGATGGGAGGGTGGAGATGGTGGTGGTGGCGGGGACAGACTTGCTTGACGTCGCCTCTGGTCTGCTGACACCCGCCTCCACAAGGGAGTCCTCACTGGAAGTGCTGTTTTCCCCAGCCAAGGTGGTCGTAGCTGAGGTCTCCTCAGTGTGGCTCCCCTCACCCTCCGTGCCACTGGGTCCCTCGATCTCCCCTGCAGTGGACCCAGTCTGGCTCTGCCGCTCCTCTTGGTCCGTGGAGCTGTCTCCTCCTGTGGCCGTGGATGTATCTGCAAACAATCAGGATAAACAGAGCAACATTAGTCACCTGTACTGACCACACACACCACATTAAGTACAGCACATCACAGAGCAAGCCCTGCCATCATTTGCTAGACATTGCAATAAGTGCTGACACTGATTTGAAGAAGCCCATTGTCTGCCTGACAGTCAGTCATGCCACACATAACCTACCTGTCCATGCACCCATCTGTCTGCTGCCTGTTGTATGCGACCAATCATATGTGCACACATGCACCACATACACAGTTGTTGGACATCCAAGAGAACATATGGAAATGTGTCACTCCAAACACATGCCATCTCCTGCCACTGACTCAGTACATGTGTCAGGAGAAGTGATGGGCAAAGTCTCTGTTGATATGCGGCTTTTGGTTCCATCACCAGACACAATGATGTCCTCATGTCCTGATAGACAATGCAACAATGGTGTGCATGCAGGACATGTCACACCACTGCTGGATCACCCTTTGCAATTGGAATGTCATGGCACAGGCCTGTCTGGCAAGTCAGTCATAACTGTCTCCTGTCACAGGGGCAGTGCATACACACAACACCAGTCTGCACTGTGTCACAATCATGGAAGTTCCTGAAAAGTAAGCCCTATAGCTGACAGGTGCACATGTGCACCCCTGGCCAGCCACATCATGAGGAGTGAGATGATACCACGTCAATCAAATGAGACATTTGAGTGACTGCAAACACAAATCCATACACATGAGCACTTCAACGTTTGATTAGAATGAACCAGAGCTGCCTGCACCCCAATGTTTCATACAAAAGTGTGCACAGTCAAGGGATCAGAGACCTATGCATTGACCTATGTGCAGATCCCATAGTCATAACTCTGATGGCTGGCCACCCCAAATTGTGAAACACTCCAGGAGTCCAAATAGCAAGGCCACACCACGGTGACACAGAGGCATACACCTGAGTGCCCTCTTCACAATGCCCAATATGTATGCTGACACACAGGAGTGGGAGAACAGAGTGCCTTCGATGTCCTGAGTAGGCATTACAGTCCTGGTCCATGTGCAACATGGTATTACCCTGAACAATAGGCAGGTGGCTATGCATGTGTCACACACATGATGTACATACCACTGAGGCTCCTACCTTGGTCTCTGCAGCAGCATGGGTGTGTGGCACATACCCCAGACATGTGGTGAGTCAGAGCAGCAATTGGAACTCATGTTAAAGCCATACCCAGAGTACATGTCAGATCACAGGCATTGTGAGCAATTGTACCACCCATGCAGCCCACCACAAAGTTCCTGTAACTGATGCTGTCCCCAACTTTAACCACAGGTAACTGCAAGTACACAGTACCCAAGTGACCTAAGTCACAGACTGTAAGGGCCACACCTGTGTATCAGATGAGGAGGGGGCATGACACAAGTGAGGGACATGAGTCCAGGACGACATGACAGTTGTACTGTGGAAGTGGAACCAGGCTAAAGGAGTGCATAGAGCATGTCAGTCAAAGTACACAGTTGAGACTAGCACTTACCCCCTCCTTGCTGCTGTCTGGCCTTCAGCTGCCCATCCAGGTCAGGGAAGACCACCGCCAGGATCCGGAGCATGTGGGGGTCAGGGTCCGGTGTCCGCCCCTCCTGCGAGGAGGCGACAGCTTCAGCTGGACCATTGCGATCCTCCGGGTCCAGCCCGAAGGTCCTGCCACCTCTTCTGGCAGTTGCGGATCCTGCGCCTGTAGACCCCCACCGATCGTACTGCCCGGACGATGGTCAGCCAGATGTCCTGCTTCTGGTGGGCATCAACCTGTGAGGATGACAAAGTGAAAAGGCCATTACTACACATGCAACATTTCCGTGCATCACACAGTTGGATATACATGTCTCAATCACAGGGGCATATGATGTACACAGGCATTGCAACTATGGCTATGGACAGTTTGCCAGCAGTTACCACATGGTATCATTGCCTGGGAAGTCAAACCTTGTTGGAATGCACTGTTACTGCACTATACCTGTTCAGTGCATGTAACTACACACTTTGGGGGCTGACAACTACTCAGTGAGCATGCTAGCCAGTGGTGTGCACACTGTAAGTCTTGCTAGTCAGACAACATGCACAATTAGTAAGGCAGTGGACAGCACACTCACCTGCTCCCCTGGTTTCCCATACAGCTTGCTGTACTGTGGAAGGAGGCTGTCAGCAGGGCCTGGTTCTCCTCAGTGCTGAAGGCTGGGGCTCTCTCCACAGTACGTGCCATTGCAGTGGCCAGAGGATGCAGACACAGCAGCAGTGGTGGTGGCAGATGTCGTCCTGGAGCATGTAGTGCAGACAAGTGAGCTCTCAGGGGAACAGCCAGCATTATATGTGTGCTGCAGAGGCAGATACTGTCCCATGTGTCCAAAGTGATAGGTCAAAGTCGTTTGCATCTTCTGAATCTGGCCAATCCATGGAATTGCACCACTTATACACGCCCACAGCATCCTTCAAAAGTTCAACTTCATGACACCCATGAATTTGCAACATTGTTGTGGGTGAATTCACTGCATCAGACTCGTTAAAGCTTCGAAAACGCGTCCGTTACCATGTCAGGCCATAGCCAATGCGTGCGCACCGATCGGACCATTGCTGTACAACGCGTATTTCGAAAAACAACACGCATCCGTCCACATCATATGCAATGGCCAATGCGTGCGCACCGATCGGTCCATTGCTGTACAACGCATATTTCTGTCCACATCATATGCAATGGCCAATGCGTGCACACCGATCGGTCCATTGCTGTACAACGCGTCCCTGTACAAATCACTCGCATATGTCACCATGGTTGTCACTGGTGAACGTATGCCAGCCACAATTACTTGCCAGGGACTCAGGGGCACACCTACAACACCACAGCATGTCCACACTGTATCCTAAAGGCATGTACGGCTGCATTACCTGTGTGTGTATGGGGGTCAACATGTGGTTTTTTTGTTGGCACTTGGGGGCAGCCACTCCCAGGCTGTGCACGTGTTCATGGGGACAGAATCCTTTGTGTGTTGTGCACATGACCACTGTGATGTGCAACTGTTCAGTTCAGGGCATGTGGCATGGTCACATTTCCAGGTTGTGTATGTGTATGTCATGTCACATACACCCTGAGTCCCATGTGGGAAGATATGTACGTCACAGGGTGACCCATTGCCCCAATAGTAATGGCCCTCCACAGTCTGTGTGCATGTTGTGTTTCAGATGTCTCTGATTCAATGTGCACAATGGGAGACAGTCTCCACATCCACGTTGTTTGTGCATCTACTTTGATGTTGTGCGTGTGTGTGTCACAGACGTCCATGTCTGTCCTGCAGAGGCAACAGGGGCCACTACCTGTGGGAGTCATGGTTGTTTTGCTGACGTGTACATGATACGCCATGTCATGCCACTGTCCATGTGGCAATACAGGGTCCCTGGGAATCTACCTGTCAATGAGCTGTGATGCCTGTGGCACATCTGTCCTCACTTGTCACTGTGGTGTGTGTTTGAAACGTGACAGCAGTACATGGGTACTGTGACACAGCCTAATGATTTCCCATAGCACGACCTGGAACTTGTTGTCAACACATGTTGAACTGTGATGTTAGATGTTGGCCATGTAGGTGCCATATATGTCCATACAGAACGGCACACACATCAAGTACTTGTGTCTTTTAATGATGTTGAGTATGGTCAATGCCACATATGTGGGGTGACTGACAATCTTTCTATGTTCACCTATGCACTGCAGGGCACCAGCTGTCCATAGACCATTCCCTGACCTTGCAACCATGGTTGAACGTGACTGCATCTGACGGTACCGCTTCAACAGGCCGCTGATTGAGGAATTGACGGTGCGGTTGGCCCCACATTTGCAACCTGGCCGGACATACCCTACAGCGCTGACCCCCAAGGTGAAGGTGATGGCAGCCCTACACTTCTTTGCCACCGGTACCTTTCAACACACTGTGGCGTCTGCTGGTGGGATGTCACAGACCATGTTCAGCCGTGTGCTACGCGATGTTTTGGAGGCAATGTTGAGATACCTGAACCAGTACATCTATTTCCCTAAACGTCAACAACTCACTGACGTCAAGAGTGACTTCTATGCCCTGGCGAGGATGCCACATGTCATTGGCTCCATTGATGGGACACATGTGGCTTTGGTACCACCACAGGCACATGAGCAGGCATACAGAACAGGAAAAATTACCATTCTATCAATGCTCTGGTGGTATGTCTTGCAGATATGAGCATCTCACATGTGTGTGCCCGTTTCCCCGGTTCTGCACACGATGCCTACGTGATGAGGAGTAGTCGCATCCCGAGGATGATGTCACAGATGCAGAACCAGCGTGCCTGGCTTGTCGGTGTGCACTGACTTTTTACCATTGTGTGTGTTCGGCAATGTTGTATTCCACCCTCTTTACCCAACTCAGCTAATGTGCAATTGTCTGTATGTAGGTGACCCCGGATACCCCAACATGCCGTGGTTGCTGACACCCCTCAGGAACCCTGTGACACCAGCCCAGATGCGCTACAATGAGGCACATGGTCGGACCAGGAGAGTGATCGAGTGGACATTTGGTCTCCTGAAGAGCCGCTTTCGCTGCCTGGACAAGACAGGAGGGGCCCTCCCATATGCCCCAGCAAAGGTGTGCAAGATTGTCATCGTCTGCTGCATGCTACACAACCTGGCAGTGCGGAAGGAGTTGCCTCTCATCCTGGATGACGATGACCAACATCCGCCACCTGTGGAGGATCCTGGCCTGGGCCACGATGCCAGTGATGATGATGTCCGCACACAGCTCATCACCAACTTCTTCAGCTGAATGTGAGTATCCAGAGATGTCATGTCAATGATTTGAGTTTGCATGATATGTGTTGGTGGTGCTCTGTTGCTGTTTGAGTGTGGCCATGTGCTACTTGACTGTATGCGTGCAGCGATGTGTCCTTACAGGTAGTCTGTACTCCCCAACGGTGTTGACATGCTAACTTGGTTTTCTGTAGGTATCTTGTGACATGTATTGGGCATGAGTATTGCAGTTCTGTCCTGTTCTTCAGTGCTTTTGACTGTGTATCACGTCTGTCCTTCACAGGGTGCTTTCATAGTTGTTTGGTCAACTCGGATCCCCCGACACCATGATTCAACTTCCAGGGTGGAAGCAGTCGTTTCCCTACAGGTGATGTGCCCCACACCCCTGGACTTTATTTCTTCTACACTTGTTGACTGTGTGGCCACTGCCACGTGGGATTACCTTGCATCTGTAGTGGAAACAACATGTTGCAAATGTGTAATAAACCTGTGCTTCACTTTGGGATGTGCGTTGTCTGTGGTCACACATCTGACTGACATTTGCTTACTGCACCTGTGGGCTAGTTAACACAGACTGTGAATAGGTGTGGTGTCCGTGCATTCCACTGTATTTCCTGGCAATATCAGTGTAGGCGATGAGTCAGATGGCCCTGGTGTGTATGTGTTGTGTTGCCCTAGTGGTGTGTCTCCCTCATATGTGTCACGTCTCCATGACTCACATGACGGTGTTGAACTTGCTGTAGCAGTTAGCATGCACAGTGTCATTTAGCAGATCATCATCTCCATGACAAAAACAACGTTGGAATCACAACAGAGGCAAGTATGGTGTGTTAGTGAGTTTATTTACATACATGTGTGAGGATAGTGCACAGGATGGTGGGTGCTGTACATTGGGATTGGAATCCGAAGTTCCCAGATGAGTTGGAAGTGTTGGTAGCAGAAATGTCCTGAGTAAAGTCCACAGTCATCTGATGCATTAGTCCAACTTAAACTCCCCATGTCATGTGGGAGAGTTGTGTTGCATTTGACAGGGTGAACAGTTTGCATACAAAGGAGAATTTCCAGAACAGGTGTTGGGTTCCTAGGGGATGTACATGGCCATCGGCCTCTCAGTTGTCCTTCCTCGGACGGCCCCTCTTCTTTCTGGGGGGACTCTCACGTGCAGGCCGCTGCGGTGCAGAGGACTCTCCACCAGAGTCATCCTCCCTCCCTGTGGCAGTTGCAGTTGTTGCAGCACCAGATGTTGTGGGCACACAGGGAGGTGTGGCCATGTTGGTGCTAATCTGGCGGAGGCATGTCAATATGTCCCTCTGCACCGCTAACAGTTCTTCCAATGTGTCCCACTTGGACTCCATGCCAGACATGTGTGTCTCCACACAGGACATGTGTGTCTCCACACGGGACATGTGGGAGTCCAAGCGGGCATGATGGGCAGCCTGCTGCTGTTGAATGTCCTTGAGGATCCCCACTACCTGGCTGACCTCTCCGGTGCTATTCTGGTATGCATCAGCAATGCGTACCAGTTGTGGGTCATCATGCAGTCCAGACCCCTCTGCAAACAGCGACCTATGTCTACCACCCCTCCCACCACCCCTGGCCACACGTGCGGGACCTGCGGTGGCACATACAGGTGACCCTAGGCCCCCTTGGGGGTTGGTACTGGGGTTGTTGTCCGTTGCTTCACGGTGGGCTGTGGTCCCTGTGCTGTTGTCATTGAGTGTCCTTGGTCTGTCCGTGTCGGCGGGGGTGGTCTGTGTGTCGGCAGATGTTAGAGGAATGGGTGCAGGGGGTGCAGATGGTGGTCCTGCTGGTGCTGCATGATGACTCACACCGGAGGTGCCAGGTTGGTCTTCGCCATCCGATGAGGGCAGAGGCTGTTCCACACCAGAGAGCTCATGGGCCACCGGAGCCTGGGACAGGGACTCCTCCTCATCTGCTGCTGTGTCCCCATCATCACCTGTTTTTGGAAGAGACACACAATGTATGTTATGTTTCTGCAGGCATCAATGGTTCAAACACATGGCAGTTGTGACTGTACCTCTGGATGCGGCCCTGTACATTGCATTGTCCTAAGTTGTCACAGTCAGATGTTGATATTGGTGTGGCTCATTGTCCTGCCAACCTGATGCTTTGCAATGTGGATGTTGAGGTGTGTGCATGACCTGCATTGGTGGTATTTGGTTGACATCCGGACCTCCTTCTCCCCCCAGCCCAGTTATCCCACCATGAAGCATGCCACCCTTGACGTGGGTGCAGGTTAACTCTCAGGATGTCAGTCAGTGGTGTCCTGCTGTTGGTTGGTGCCCAGTTCCCAGCAGGGCCTGGTACTCCCCACAACAGAGGACCATTGTCAGACATCTTTGAAGTGGCTTTTCACTCCCTGTGAGGTGTGCATGCTTCAGTGTGAGCTTGCTGGGCCATGTGGGTGGGGGATGTTGAGCTGTGACTACCACTCCCATCATGCTATTGCCTACACCCCCTTCCCAGCATGCCCATACTTCCTTCCTTTTGAGTCGACTTCACTATGTGTGAGTGTGACAGCAATGGCAAGATGGCTGACAGTGGTGTCCTGCTGTTGGTTGGTGCACAGTTCCCAGCAGGGCATTGTGCTCCCACAGCAGTACCCAGTGTCAGCCATCTTGTCAGTTCTTTTCCACTCCCTGTGATGTAAGCATGGTTCAGAGTGGTGTTGATGGGCCAATTGTGAGGGTGACCAATATCTGTGACTACAACTCCCATCATGCCATTGCCTATACCCCCCCTTCCCAGCATGCCCATACTTCCTTCCTTTTGACTCTGCTTCCCTGTGGGGTAGTGTGCCTGTGCTGACAGGATAGCTGACAGTGTTGTCCTGGCGTTTGTTTGGCTACAAGTCCCAAGAGTGTCCCTGTGCTTCACACAGCATAACCCAGGGTGGTGGTTCTTTGTGGGATATTTAATTAGAGTGTGAGGCATTGCATTCTCCCAGGTGAGTTGTGTGGAGTTTGTGTTAAGGGGGTGTGTGAGAAAAGCTGCTTGTGACTATGGTCAGAGCTGTCAGTCCTCCTTCCCACCCAGCCAGATATCCCACCATGGAACATGGTTCCATTGCAGGGAGTGCAAGTTGTCTTTCAGGATGTCAGTCAGTGGTGTCCTGCTGTTGGTTGGTGCCCAGTTCCCAGCAGGGCCTGGTACTCCCCACAGCAGAGGACCATTGTCAGACATCTTTGAAGTGGCTTTTCACTCCCTGTGAGGTGTGCATGCTTCAGTGTGAGCTTGCTGGGCCATGTGGGTGGGGGATGTTGAGCTGTGACTACCACTCCCATCATGCTATTGCCTACACCCCCCTTCCCAGCATGCCCATACTTCCTTCCTTTTGAGTCCACTTCACTGTGTGTGAGTGTGACAGCAATGGCAAGATGGCTGACAGTGGTGTCCTGCTGTTGGTTGGTGCAGTTCCCAGCAGGGCCTTGTGTTCCCCACAAGGCACAAGGCAGCGTCTTCTCAGTGCGTCAGGCCGGGAAACGGGCTCCTCTGAAGTCGAGGTCTCCTCTGGTTTACAGGGGCTAGGGAAGGTATATTTATACCTGAGAGCACCTAAGAATGTTAGCATTGACGTGAGTTGGACAGCGAAAGACGTCATGAATGAACCCCCTAAGGAATAATGGTTCATGCATAATATATGAGTCCTTGAAGAAATCAATAGTCCTGGACTAGGGAAACTCCCGCAGCCTAAGGGTCTGTTCTTCATGAACTCGTTGCGACGTTAGGGTGGACGGATGTCAGAGGCCATGCCTGTATTTGGAGTGCATGGTTTAATGCCTAAATAAGGGCTGGGATTGTATGCCTATATAAGGGCAGGGCGAATTGTGCCTATATAAGGACATGATACTGGAAAGCCCGTTTATGGATACCCTAAGAGGAATACAACACCCACTCCTCTTTCGTGTGTACGATAATACTAAAAATGCTAAACATTTAAAAAGCTAAACATTAAAAAGGAGTACCGCATATTTCTAAAATTTTTCATAAAACCATTTTAAAAAGGCATTTAAAAAACCTATTAGAATGCAAAAGGTACTGTACATTTGAAGCATCGTTTTTCATTACAGGCATAAAGTTCGAAAATAAATGCAATTGGAATGAAATAAGCAGTAATATTTAAATGTGACAAAAAATGATCGATAAGTTTCTCAAAAATCAAAGTCATTTCATGTCAGAAAAATTAATGAACTGTTTTAGACACACAAGATGACTAAGTGTCCGTGGAAGTACATAGAAGTCTGTATTATAAGGCTAGTTCTACTTTAAGCAGATCGATGTGCCATTTTCGTTAAAAAAAAAATGGGAAAAAGTTCAATTTTGGTAGAGTTCCAAGTTGTTTAAAAATGAAGGCCAAATTGTCACTGCATCTCTGGAACACTGTATGCCGAATCAGAGTTAGTTCACGGGTCTGGTGTAAACATGAGATCATCTATTTCAATAGACAAAACATCATCCACTGTTGTTGGTGTCAGTTGGAACACCTCGTGTAGTAGATTAATTGCACAGAGATGGGAAGCATTGCTTCCAGCATAGGTTGCCGCAGCAAAGTTCGCGTCCGTTGTTACCTGTGTGCCTGGAGTTCTTTCTCGTACCTCAGCAGCAGCCGGAAGCGTCTTTGAGATCTCAATGAATGCTGACAGCAGGATAGGAAGCCTCTGGGGACAACACAGAGCATGGGCCGTTATCGGGTCCAGCAGAGTATCGACATCCGTTGGCGTTGCTGATGGAAATGTTAGACAGGTGTCCAACACGCATTCTTCACCGCATAGCAGGCATCGTAGAACAGGTAAGATGCAATCTTGCCAGATTGGTCTGAACGACAGGAACCAAGTTGTATTAAGGTCCCGTAGACGAGTCATGCCCAAAAGCTTTACTATTTGCTCACGGCACTTTCGTTCAAGGAGAGCTTTCTCCAGTTCGCTCGGAGTGATGTCTGCGAATAGGCTGGCCATAGCGCAATAGCAGGAAGAGAAATAGAATTCCGGTAACAAGAGCTAGAATTAATGGTATGCCACCAAACACCGAATGTGCAAAGTTCGGGATGATTCTGAGTATTGCCTTGAAAGGTGCTAACAGACCTAAGCAGATGCTCTTAAATACATGTACAATTCCGGTTGTATCAGACATGTTAAAGATACGTGATATCATTTCCACGAAATGTATAGGGCAGTTTGTACGTATTAAAGTCTGTATCTCAGCCGAAGTCCTTGCTACTTGTAGATCATAGGTTTCTTTGGCCGAGGTCAAAGGCACTATTTGCTGTAAAAGCATGGCTTTCATTCTGCTTAGAGTATCAAATCTTATAAAAGAGACGTTCAGCGAAGGCCATAGAGGCGACTCCCTGACTGTGTCTATTGGGGGAAACAATACCTGCATACAGCAAGTGACCCTGGAGTTGACCGTTACTAGATATGGGATGCCTGGCAGCATTCCACAGCAGCCCTGATCATTCAACATGAGGTAACTCCCATTAGAAAGTTGTCCAAACGTTGGATTAATCACAGCAGCTGGAGTACCCTGCTGATGGCAAGACAAATGTTCCACTGAACCATTACAAGCCCCGTGCAAGGAACTGTATTGACATATAAGTGAACCACTCAGTGCAAGTTTACAGTTTGAACCGCTCAAAAACACTTCACGATCCCCACTCCAACATCTATATGTATACGGTAAATCCCACGATGTCTTAATGTATTCCTTACCCAACCTTTCATATTTGCCTGCTTGCATTTGTCTGAGGCAATACTGAAACTGAAAAGTACTCACAGGTAAAGTTATTTTGCCATGAATAAGCCATTCTGTAGCTGGTTTTCTGCCACAGTGAATGGTAATTTTTCCACTTTTTCAATGTTCAGTACTGTATACTTTGCTCCTCTTTGTGCCAGTTCGATCTGTTTATCAGTGAGATTGTATTCTGCAAACAGAGCCGTTGTGTTGATGAAACGCCAAGGCACATAGCCCGCTCGCAAAGATTGCAGCGTCCAGCTTAATAACATAATAGAACGTAATTGAGATTGGCCTTGTTGTAACATCGCCAAATCTTGTTCTAGAATGTCGATAGCAGAGGATACAATGCCATCCAATGAATATATTCTGGAGGACAAAGTTGTTAACCCATTGTCGACCACAGAGAGTGTTTTCTCTAAATTAATACGATCAAGTTCACGTATTTGTTCTGCGGCCTCTATCTGTGATATCTTCCAAGCTTCATTATAAGCAGCATAAATGCCGGCATATATGAAACGTTTTTGACGCGGTTTTCTTGGTCCAAGCAAGAATTCCCTAAGGTCTGCGTCCTTTTAAGTAAGGTTAAGTGTTGTTTCACATCCTGTAGTGTAGACTTATGCAGCCAATCGAGGCATAATTTCCCTACACTGTATGTTGTTACTACCCCCGGATGTTGTCTTTGGACGTATCTTGGGTCTGGCCTATGAATAGTAAAGCCCTGAGTTTTATTCAGGAATCTTTCCTGACAGTTATTCGTGTCTGTGGGCCAGATCAACCATTTTTTCCAAGTAGGATTAGATCTGTTGAGTTGTAGTATATTGTCAACTGTCACCACTGCCTTTGTATTATTTTCACTGGCTGGTGTTGGTACAGAAGGTGTGTTCATCTCTTTTATCTTGGCTAATCCAAGACAAGATGTTTGTTGGATAGTTTCATTCAAAAACATTATTTGTTCTGGGATTATGCAGGCTCTAAATAAAGCTTCTATCCCCTGCACTTGCCAATCTTTAGTACCCCACACAGTTTTTGTGTCAATTGTGTCTTTCCAAAAGTCGAAACCGTGTCTAGACAGTTGGGCATTAAAAAATGCAGAATAAATCTGTTTAGTATTTGTTAACATAATTTTCAGCCCTGTCTTGTTTACATTTTTATAGTAAAACATTTCTGGATCAGATGTATTGTATCCTGAAAAATATGGAAACTTATTAGCAAATGTTTTTGAACTACCTTTAGGTGGTGTAGGACAATGTTCCCATTGGTTAAACATAAACACATTTCTTGGATATGCAGATTTATGCAAATAATGATGACCATAGTGATTAAAACAATACATTTGTTCATAGTCTGATGAATCCTCTAAATATTCATGTTTAGAAAATGCAGCAGATTTTTCTAGGTCAAACATTATGTCGTTTACAGTCTCAAAGTCCCAATCATCTGAATAGGTACTGGACGTAATTAGATCACTTAGTGAAATTTTAAACAAATGTGGAATGTTCAATTGTTCATTCGGGCCGAAGATATCAAAATCTGTTTTGTCCCACACTATACCATCCTGTATAGGAACAGCTGTGATGTTCACTGATGATAAGTCTCTTTTATGAGGTTTCAAAAGTATGTTTACGTCTTTTCCTTCAGTGTTCACATGGATGTATCTGCCACTTATAAGCACGCTTACAGTTGTAACCAAAGCTAGCCAGAGCAGGAAAACAAAAAGTCCAGATGTAATCCAGAGTTCAATCCATGGAGAAACCAAATAATTCTTTTTCAGAAAGTGAAGAAAGTCTTGTACTTGCTGCTTGAATTTCAATGATGCTGGCGTCGTTTCAGGTTCACTCGGATCTTCTGAGAATGTATCAAAGTCAATGAAATAGCCAGAAGCAGTTCTGTCAATTGTTGGAATTGCATCAGGATTTGTAGAAATCACTGGAACCAGTTCATCACTTGTTACATTGGTGTAGACAGGTGTATTTGGACGAACTGTTACTTGGTGTTCAAGAGGGATGAGTTCCATAGCGTTGTTGCATAGTCCTCCTTCTGTTACAGCTGAATTCTCGATCGTTATCAGTCTTTCAGTCTGAACCTCTTGGATAGTAGCGAGAGGAGTGCGTCTGCTACTCGGTCAGAGTCCACGAGGCCTACTATTTAGTATTGGCCACATACTGTGGTTTGATCAAGTCGATGGACACAAATCTTTTCTCCTTTCTTCCAGCAAGGGGCGGCAGAAGTACTGTTCTTGTTCCTTGAACTGCTAGGACAGGTACTGGTTGTCTGTAAGAAGGTCCTAATTCCTTCTTGTCCGCAATTTTTTCTCTGACTAGATCCCCAACTTTTGGAATCCAGACAGGCCTTGCTGGGACAGCCGGTTGATCCCCAGTGGTGGTTGACTGTAGGAATACGTTGCTTTGTTTCGTTCTTAATTTGTTTAAGTCCTGTAAAACAGCCAAACGATCTTTGATATCCAAGGGTTTATTTTCCACCACTGTGCCTACGTGTTCAAGGTCTGGTACCCACATTCTTGTCCCAAATAGGATCTCATATGGAGTGACCCCCCTAGAGAACTTCTTGGCAGGTTGTTCAATGCACGTTGAACCCCACTAAGGTGTTTGACCCACCCATCACCCGAACCTAATTCCCTAGCTGTTATAGGCTGCTTTATGTCCCGGTTTTTCCTTTCCACAACCGAATTTCCCTCAGGATGGAATGGAGAGGAGTACCGCAATGCAACGCCCAGACTGGCCATGGCTTCTTTGTAAGCCCTAGAGCTAAACGCAGGACCCTGGTCAGAATGTAGCGTGCCTATTGCGTATGTGCCGATAAAGACTCGCAAATCTTTTATAACAGTTCGAGCGTCAGCCGAGCGCTGAGGCCATAACCATAGGTACCTAGAGCATGAATCCACTGCAACCAAGATGTATTTATAGTTACCGTCCCTTTGCATGGGACCGCAGTGGTCAAGGTAAACACAAGCTAATGGTTTATCTGAAATTAACAGGGGTGTCTGCGCAGGACGTTTCACTGTGGAGACTTTCATCTGTTGGCATATATCACATTCTAAAACATAGTTCTTTGTTTGTTTTCTAATGCCAGGCCACCAATATCTTTGCTTGAGTAAAGATACTGTTGCAGAAACACCTGCATGGGCAGAAGCTATCCCTTCGTGTGCTGCTAGGATTAGTCCTAATCTGCGTTCCTTGTTTGGAATTACCCTATCCCCCACTCCAGGGATTCGAGCAAAAGGAACGTTGTTCGCATCAATTACATAAGAGTACTTGAGTGGAAACTTTTTGGTAACGCTGCACTGTGCCTTTGCTTGATGCATTGACAGCCAACATTATCTCACCGTCTATTTTTGTTTTTGAACGAGTGATCGCAGCTACGGAAGCCGTTTGCACAGCCCCCTTTGCGGCTTCATCAGCCAATGAATTCCCTGCAACGTGAACGCCATCACGTTGATGACTCAGTGTGTGGATCACGTGAGCCTTTGGTAGTTCGTTTTTCAACTGAACTACTTGTTCCCAAAGCAATTTATGCTTTATTGTGCCACCTTTCGCATCTTTGTAACCATTTTCAAGCCAGTTTTGTATAAAGTCATTATACGACTGAACACAGTAAAAGGAGTCGCACACTATTAGTGTGGGGAATTCTCGATCTGTACTTTCAAGTGCCAGTTTGAATGCTTGTAGTTCAGCTCGCTGAGCTGTACAATCCCCTAGAGATTGAGTTTTTGTGACCATAGGTCTGAAGATGCCATTTCGCATGCGACCTTTAACGATTGCACACGCTGCACTGTAAGCTTGCTTACCCCCTATTGCGGGTTGTGCGGATCCGTCAGTGTAAATTATAAATTCGTACTGATCAAGAGGCAGAATTTCAGTAGGCAGAGGACATTCTTGTTCATATTGTAGGAATGCTTGTGTTTTTAAATCTGGATCAAAAACATATTCAACATCTGTTGCAGCAAGAGAATTAACCCATTGTATCCATCTTGGATGTAATGCTTTAGCATTTGGAATGCTTGCTTTTGTAACAGCTTCTAAAGCCGGTACCGGGGTTACGACAATAATGCGTTTCCCTTGGGCTAAGGCTCTTTCTTTTGCTACAGCGGTTTGAACTGCTGTTAGAATTTTTTCAGTAGAACTGAAGCGCATTTCCGCTTGTGTGTACAAATGGGATTTGTATGCAATTGGGATTTTGTCACCCTCATTGAAGGTTAAGTATGTGAATCCACATTTACCCGAAATTATTCGGATCACCAAATTACGTTGACTTACGCGTGTTTGTAAGTGATTTGTTGCTAACATGTTAGCCTGGAGTGAACGCAAGATTTCTGTGTGTCCAGTTTCTGATCGAAAAATCAGGTTTGATTAATGCGTAGAGAGGTTTAACCCTTTCTGCGTAATTTAGTATGTAAGTTCTTCCAAAATTTAGGAAACCCAGGATGGATTGTAAGTTTTTAGCGTTTATGGAGGTTGGAGCAGCGCACACTTTTCTAAAAAGTTAGCTGCCAAGCTCTTGCCTTCACTTGAAAGCTCATATCCTAGAAATAGGACATTGAGATGGGCAATTCTGGACTTTTTAAAGTTGAACTTGTAACCCTCAGAGGCGAAACCCAGTATAATGGTGCTCACCCTGTTCAAGTGTTTGTCCAGGTCATCGTCTGTCAGATATATGTCATCGACATAGGACAATGCCTCATTGTCATAAATTTGTAATAACTCCGTTACCCTCGCTGAGAATAAACCTGGGCTATTCTTGAACCCTTGTGGGAGTCGACAAAAGTGACGCTGGGTCCCCATTATGGAGAATGCTGTTAAGTACCTGCTTTCAGGTGCTATGTTTTGACAAAAGAAACCATTTGAGATATCTAATGTGGTTTTATATTTTTTACGCACAATGTTATTCATTAATGCTGTGCTATGTGCATTTTGCACTGCAAAAGTTTTAGAACAAGTGTTTAGGTGTCTGTAATCCAAAACTAGACGATATGTATTGTCTGGTTTGGAGACAGGAAACAAAGGATTGTTCATTGAGGAGGTGCATGTTTCAATCACCCCTTGGTATTCAAGTTGATCTAAGATCTCCCTGACCTGTTTTTTAGCTTCTTGCTTTATTGGGTACTGCCGTTGTGCAGTTGGTTCATGTTTCAGATGTATTTTATGGTGAGGTGAATCCTCATCCCATCCTACATGATTTTTATATAATGCTGGGGCCTGGGCTACTGCCCATTTCCTGGCATATGTATATTTTAGGTGAATTGGAATGTGGTTGGAGAAGGCAGGCATAATAATGTCCTCGCCATGTGGGCACTCCCTGACAAATTGTGGTGGCCAGTCCTTTTCTGCTAGAAGTATGTCATAGCCTCTTGATAGTCTTTCCCAAAAAGTGCTTTCACCTGTCTAGGTTTGTCTCCCTCCATCCGGAGTGTTATGTCATATAACTTTTGTGGAGTACTAACCCTGGTGTCTACAGTCTCTACTGTGATGTACTCATTCAAGTCCACTATCTCCAGAAGTTCCTTCACGGTCTGGCGAACTATTGTGACTTCTGCTGCACTGTCCAGCATTGTCTGAGCCCATTCTCCGTTCTTGAGTTGTGTTCTCAGTATTCTCGGCATGTCTGATCTTCAGACCTGTACCTTCTTTTTGGAGAATTGAGGTTTTACTTTGGTTTTTGAAGCGTGTTTGTCGTCTGTCGATTTCACGCGTTCTTCTCTATGTTCTGTTCGTCCTCTTCTTTCCGAAGTCTGTGATGAGATCTGAAAGGGACGAGAGGAACGTGTATCAGTATCTTGATACCTATCAGGTTTTCTCAAATTATCCCTATTCCTGAGATTATACCTCCTTTCAGAGGGCTCCTTTTGAGGAGACCTACCTCGGGATTGAGAATGTTTCTCGTTTGAATTTTATTTAGTAGACTCCCACTTCTTTTTAGAAGATGTAGGAGTTTGTTTTATTGAGTCCTTCTCAGGACTTTCAGATAGTTTCGGCTTCATTGGTCTTCCACCCAAACTATCTCTGCCTAATTCTGCATAAGATTGTTCTATTATTCTGGGTAGATCAGTTTGATGTTCTGTAACATCGAATTCCCTCAATTTTTGGCGGATCGCCACTGCCGCTGCCTCCCCTTTAATATTAGATAATATTATTGTTGAGACCTGGTCGAAATTTTTCAGTAACTTCATACCTAAATTTAGAGCAGGCTCTGCCCCGTATTCGTTTTGAATTTGTTTTAGGACATCAGGTATTACCGCAATTGACGGAATACCATGTGTTTTAGTATAGATGGCAGCAAAGACTGAGCCCCAAGTGGTGCAGTCTTCCAGTTGTGGTGTGATCCCCATTGGTAAACTGATTGTTAGGATTCTGTGTTTCTCATGCGGGCTAGTATTTGGAAATACTGCTTCGATTTGAGTAATTATTTGGGCTATCCAAAATGGAATTTGCTCACGTTTTGTGAGCATTTTACCCATGACTGCGTATAGAGTCTGTGGTGTAATTTTTAGTGTATTCCCCTGGTGAGGGGTTTGATTTGGAATTGTTAATGGTGGTTGGACTGTGAAAGTCACAAAGAAACAATATGGACGGACCCTGAAATAGTGGAGATCTATCAATCTGGTAAGTCCAAGGACCATTAGGTATATTTAAAAGACCCCAAACACACCAACCTAGTTGGTGTCATGCTTCATCATTGGGGTCCCAACTGGGAGGCCTAATGCCGCCCGGTTGTGCTACGACGCCTGATTACAGCGGAGCAGGTATAGTGTGAAGATGTGATGTAAAAATTAAAAATACCTCTGAGAATCCTTACCCAGTAAATTTATTAGTGGCGGCTCAGGGTATGGTTAAAAACTATGTGAAACCAACTAGCAAGAAATATTAATCTGTAGTTGTTTTAGGTGATGCGGTCTACATGTTTCAGCCCGTCAAAAAATTCAAATGGGCTTTCTTCAGGACCTAGAATTCAAGTGAGTGGCAAAGTGAAGGCCACGTGAGAAAGTAAAGTACCAACACACGCACTAAGGTGTGTGGACCCGGTGTCAATATACTTACAGACACCACTCAAAAAACCTGTTAGGGAGAAAGAAATAGACAGCACAAGACATATATCGTTTAGCAACATAAAATGCAATCTTTTAAAGCAACTCAAAATTGCAATCTCCAACAAGCCGTCAAGAATGACCTAACCACCATCGTGACAGTGATAGTGTAATGATGATATAGCATGCACGTTTCTAAGGCATGCTAGGAAATTAGATGAAACTGAATGAACACATAGGGACGTCATGTGCTAAGACGTGTATTATATAAAACATGTGTCCATGCTAAAGCGTGAATTGAATGATCACATCAAGGCATGATGGAAGCCATGTGCTTGTATGTATCCAAGCAGCGAGTGAGAAATACGCGCTGTATGTTAGGTAGGTTAGGATCTAGGACCTCAATGACTACCCAGCTGATGTCGTTAGTGGTATGTCCAACTTCAAGGAAATGGCTTGTCAGTCTTGTGGTTGACTTTTTGCATCTGATTGTGCTACGATGCTCGCAGATCCTAGTCTTCACTTACCGATTAGTCATCCCAATGTACGAGAGGTTACAAGGACAGGTGATACGATATACGACGTGAGCTGTATTACAGTTCGTGTGTGTCCTTAAATGCCAGGTCTTGCCTGGTTCTAGGTTCAGACTTTTGGTGGTCACTGTTAAATGGCATACACTACAATCTCCACACGGGTAGTGGCCCACAATGTTAGGGAGCCCCCATGCGTTGAGAATAGTGTTAGTGGGTTTCCTTTGGGGAGCAGGTCGTGTGGAAACCAAAGCGTCCTTGATAGATCTAGCTTTTCTGTGTGACCGCATCACCTAAAACAACTACAGATTAATATTTCTTGCTAGTTGGTTTCACATAGTTTTTAACCATACCCTTAGCCGCCACTAATAAATTTACTGGGTAAGGATTCTCAGAGGTATTTTTAATTTTTACATCACATCTTCGCACTACACCTGCTCCGCTGTAATCAGGCGTCGTAGCACAACCGGGCGGCATTAGGCCTCCCGGTTGGGACCCCAATGATGAAGCATGACACCAACTAGGTTGGTGTGTGAGGGGTCTTTTAAATATACCTAATGGTCCTTGGACTTACCACACATAGTGATTGATAGATCTCCACTATTTCAGGGTCCGTCCATATTGTTTCTTTGTAACTTTACCCAGGGATTAGGACGTACCCCAAAATCCTCGCTCTCTTTTTGGTTTTCGGATTACTACGCAGCGCACAGCTGTGAGAGCTATTTTTCATCTTCTGGTAGAACACATTACCAGCGTATCCAACCATGGCAGAAAATCAAGGCTTGGGTTTCACCTTGGACGATGTCACCAACATCCTATCCAACCCTCCTCTATTGGCAGACTTCAATGTATCGACATCTATTGCACAGACAGCTGATTGGGACAATCTTAACGAGAAAAAACGAAATCGCATTAGGATTATACTTCATGGCTTGATCCTGACAGAATATTTAAGAACTAACACTGCTCCAAGAGGTTTGATCGTTACTAATGCGCCACGTATCTTTTTAGACGACGCAACTTTCCGCAAGGATTGGGCTCAGATAGCGTGGCGCTGTACACATGACTGGATGATCCTAATCATACAGACCGCTACACGCCTCTCAGAAGCCATCCTTATTGATATCCAGTTGACAGAGACACATTTCAAGGCCACCCTAACTTCTTTTAAGAAAAACTAGATGAAACTAATAAAGAAGTTAATGAATACAAGGAGAGCCTAACTCAGACCAAGATCAATAAATTCCAGAAGGACCTTAAAAGTTCTCTTACACCAAAACCTATCCCTACGCTGACAGTGACTATAAACCACCAACACGAACAGATGCTTCAGGGGGATCTTCGGATGAGGACTCTTCTGGCAGCAGCGGTTCAAGTTCCAATAGCTACCGCAGGAGACCACAGAACAGGGGAAGGCACACAGGCTGGCAACAACCTTGGGCTCAAGGACCGCCGGGTGCTAACATGCACTTCATGACCCCCTATCCTCCAATGCATCCACAGTATGGATATGGCTGGAATCCGCCTCTTGCTCCGCCACCATACTTGAATCAGAATCAACAGTTTCCTTTTTAGGAAGGGGTCCCCGAGGCCGTGGAAGAAGACGAAGAGCAAATCAAGTGCATTGGGAAGACGATCAAACCCAAGGCACTTTGACAAGGAGCAAAACAAAGGATCTACAACCGGGACCCAGCACGAGATAAGTTTGGTTACCAACCTCTCATCTTATGCTCTATCATCATCAGACTTGTCAGTCCTGGAAAAGGGACTCGGTTTTTCACCAACGGCAAAACTTGACAAATTCCGACTACACTGCGAAGTGGCAGAATTCTTTCGTAAACTCAGACTAAAAGCCTGCTTCGAAAGTACACCACAGCTCACAATTGATCAACCGGGTGACACCCACTTTCGTGTTAAATCTACCTACATGCCACCACCATGTGCAATACCACCAGAAATCACTGTTTTTGAGCAAGCTGTTTTTAAAGACGTGGAAAGTCTCCAAGACAAACATACCTTCCAAAACTTCAGCAGTAAGGAGTATCAGGCCCTGGAATCACTAAGAACTAATGATACGATCATCATAAAACCGGCGGACAAGGGTGGTGGCACAGTGATCCTTAACCTTGAGGACTATCGACAGGAATGTGCCCGCCTCCTTAACGATCCCAAGAACTATGAAAAATTGACACAAGATCCCAGTGAAAAACTTAAAACTCGCATCCAAACACTGGTTGATGATGCTGAACACTCAGGTCAAATCACAACCAGGGAAGCTAAATTTCTGGTTACGACTTCTGGTAAAATACCTTACTTTTACATTTTGCCCAAAACTCATAAAAACAAGTTTCCACCTCCGGGACGTCCCATAGTATCGGGCATTGGGTCCTTATTGGAACCCTTATCACGGTATTGTGACTTTTTCTTTCAACCAATGGTACAGTCCACCAGTACGTATCTCAAGGACACAAAGGATCTCTTGAGACTAATTGACACTCTAGCTTTTAATCCTGATAATTCCTTCCTGGTTAGTCTTGACGTGGAGAGCCTCTACACCAGCCTCCCGCAAGACGACACCCTTGAAGTATTGAAAATAGCTCTTAATGAATCTGACTGGCAATATCAGACCCCCAAGATATTCATTCTGGAGTGTGCTGCTTTAGCACTCAAAGAGAACTTCTTTGAGTATGAAGGCCAACTCTACTTGCAGAAATATGGAACTTCAATGGGGAGTGTTTTTGCCCCCAGCATAGCGGGACTCTATGTGTACCATTTCGAAACAAGATATCTATTAAACAACCAAACGCCGTGTATCCCTCAGATCAAATTTTACAAACGGTATATTGACGACATCTTAATAATCTGGGAAGGAGACACAGAATCATTGTTATTCTTCTGCACATGGCTGAATACTTGCGATCCCAATCTTAAATTCACATACAGTTTCGATCACAATAAGGCGACGTTCCTTGATCTGGATATTGAAGCAGAAGGAGGTCTTTTGAAAAGCAAAACCCATTTCAAACCAACGGCTCGCAACTCACTCCTCCATTTCTCTAGCTTCCACCCCAGACCCCTGCGGGAGAATCTTCCCTATGGACAATATCTTCGCCTCCGTAGGAACTGCAGTGACATAAGAGATTATAAACAACAAGCATCTGATCTTAGCACTAGATTACGGCAGCGAGGTTACCCTCAGCGGATCACCGATAAAGCAAACAAGCGTGCTCGCAATCAAAATCGTGAGGGTCTCATTGAAGCACAGAAGTGTGCATCTACCTCCATCCCACTCACGTGCGTCACTACTTATAACGCTGTCTCTCACGCGGTGTCTGATATTATAAAACGACATTGGCAGATTCTTAAGACAGGCAACCTGAACTGGGAACCTCCACTGATGTCACACAGAAAAGCTAGATCTATCAAGGACGCTTTGGTTTCCACACGACCTGCTCCCCAAAGGAAACCCACTAACACTATTCTCAACGCATGGGGGCTCCCTAACATTGTGGGCCACTACCCGTGTGGAGATTGTAGTGTATGCCATTTAACAGTGACCACCAAAAGTCTGAACCTAGAACCAGGCAAGACCTGGCATTTAAGGACACACACGAACTGTAATACAGCTCACGTCGTATATCGTATCACCTGTCCTTGTAACCTCTCGTACATTGGGATGACTAATCGGAAAGTGAATACTAGGATCTGCGAGCATCGTAGCACAATCAGATGCAAAAAGTCAACCACAAGACTGACAAGCCATTTCCTTGAAGTTGGACATACCACTAACGACATCAGCTGGGTAGTCATTGAGGTCCTAGATCCTAACCTACCTAACATACAAAATCGTCTACTGGAGAAAGAACAAAGATGGGTTTATCGCCTATCTAGTCATCTGACGGGACTTAACGATAATATTCCCTGGCAAAGTCTCAGGAGACAGTAGTTCTTTCTCTACACTTTTATCAGCATAGGAGATTCATTTAATAGCCTTTTTTTCTAACAGAATCTAGATCAACTGCTATCTGTCTTAGAAATGAATAGCTATTTATCTAACAGAATCCATATCTATCTGTTATCTGTCTTAGAAATCATGCCCAATTGTGCATACTGTGCTATATATGTTTTTTCCCACACTATTCTGGTTGAAATACGGAGCGCATTCTATGCTCAGCGCTATCCGTCTGTCTGTTTTTTATTTTTATTTATATATGCTTGGTGCACCACCCTCCATACACATTTTCGTGGGCATCATCTACCCCTTTTTTCCCCCCTTTTCAGCTGATATAGAGCACACACTATGGCTCTCTTGCATCTATATCGTGATCTTTTAACACTTAAGGATGGCCGCCACTGTCTATCTCGCTTACGTCGCGAGTTTTCCAACATGGCCGCCGCCCTTTTGCTGTGCTTTGTTTGCTATATACAGACTAGTTGTTCCCTGCAAATGCCATCTCCTTACGTAGTGTCGTCATTTCCTCGTATGACGCCTGTAGTTTGGATTTAACTTCGTTCTCCCACCGCGTCCCTCACCAGCCGGGACTTCGGGAGACCGCAGTAGGTAGTCTCATGGGAATCTTCACGGAACCAAGTAAGGTTTTGTAGTTGTGGACGACGGGCATACTGCCCCACGACTCATGGCTTTTCACTAAAAGCCGCTTTTCACTAAAAATCGCTCTTCTGTTTCTCTCCATGTTATCCCACAGATCGGTTGATCGGTTGAAACCCCTCTCATGTCCCGATTAGCTGCTTACTTTTTCTACTAATTGTAATTATGACCCTTTTCATTTACGCTGCCACATGTGTCTCTACCATTTTAACACTTGCTTTTTGCATAATTTGTAATACATGCATTTACAGGTGCTCGATCGGCCGCACATGCAACTCGCCACTGTCGTGCCACGCCGCATTATTTTACCATCACTCGGCATGCAGCGCGTATTTCTCACTCGCTGCTTGGATACATACAAGCACATGGCTTCCATCATGCCTTGATGTGATCATTCAATTCACGCTTTAGCATGGACACATGTTTTATATAATACACGTCTTAGCACATGACGTCCCTATGTGTTCATTCAGTTTCATCTAATTTCCTAGCATGCCTTAGAAACGTGCATGCTATATCATCATTACACTATCACTGTCACGATGGTGGTTAGGTCATTCTTGACGGCTTGTTGGAGATTGCAATTTTGAGTTGCTTTAAAAGATTGCATTTTATGTTGCTAAACGATATATGTCTTGTGCTGTCTATTTCTTTCTCCCTAACAGGTTTTTGAGTGGTGTCTGTAAGTATATTGACACCGGGTCCACACACCTTAGTGCGTGTGTTGGTACTTTACTTTCTCACGTGGCCTTCACTTTGCCACTCACTTGAATTCTAGGTCCTGAAGAAAGCCCATTTGAATTTTTTGACGGGCTGAAACATGTAGACCGCATCACCTAAAACAACTACAGATTAATATTTCTTGCTAGTTGGTTTCACATAGTTTTTAACCATACCCTGAGCCGCCACTAATAAATTTACTGGGTAAGGATTCTCAGAGGTATTTTTAATTTTTACATCACATCTTCACACTACACCTGCTCCGCTGTAATCAGGCGTCGTAGCACAACCGGGCGGCATTAGGCCTCCCGGTTGGGACCCCAATGATGAAGCATGACACCAACTAGGTTGGTGTGTGAGGGGTCTTTTAAATATACCTAATGGTCCTTGGACTTACCACACATAGTGATTGATAGATCTCCACTATTTCAGGGTCCGTCCATATTGTTTCTTTGTAACTTTACCCAGGGGATTAGGACGTACCCCAAAATCCTCGCTCTCTTTTTGTTTTTCGGATTACTACGCAGCGCACAGCTGTGAGAGCTATTTTTCATCTTCTGGTAGAACACATTACCAGCGTATCCAACCATGGCAGAAAATCAAGGCTTGGGTTTCACCTTGGACGATGTCACCAACATCCTATCCAACCCTCCTCTATTGGCAGACTTCAATGTATCGACATCTATTGCACAGACAGCTGATTGGGACAATCTTAACGAGAAAAAACAAAATCGCATTAGGATTATACTTCATGGCTTGATCCTGACAGAATATTTAAGAACTAACACTGCTCCAAGAGGCTTGATCGTTACTAATGCGCCACGTATCTTTTTAGACGACGCAACTTTCCGCAAGGATTGGGCACAGATAGCGTGGCGCTGTACACGTGACTGGATGATCCTAATCATACAGACCGCTACACGCCTCTCAGAAGCCATCCTTATTGATATCCAGTTGACAGAGACACATTTCAAGGCCACCCTAACTTCTTTTAAGAAAAACTAGATGAAACTAATAAAGAAGTTAATGAATACAAGGAGAGCCTAACTCAGACCAAGATCAATAAATTCCAGAAGGACCTTAAAAAGTTCTCTTACACCAAAACCTATCCCTACGCTGACAGTGACTATAAACCACCAACACGAACAGATGCTTCAGGGGATCTTCGGATGAGGACTCTTCTGGCAGCAGCGGTTCAAGTTCCAATAGCTACCGCAGGAGACCACAGAACAGGGGAAGGCACACAGGCTGGCAACAACCTTGGGCTCAAGGACCGCCGGGTGCTAACATGCACTTCATGACCCCCTATCCTCCAATGCATCCACAGTATGGATATGGCTGGAATCCGCCTCTTGCTCCGCCACCATACTTGAATCAGAATCAACAGTTTCCTTTTTAGGAAGGGGTCCCCGAGGCCGTGGAAGAAGACGAAGAGCAAATCAAGTGCATTGGGAAGACGATCAAACCCAAGGCACTTTGACAAGGAGCAAAACAAAGGATCTACAACCGGGACCCAGCACGAGATAAGTTTGGTTACCAACCTCTCATCTTATGCTCTATCATCATCAGACTTGTCAGTCCTGGAAAAGGGACTCGGTTTTTCACCAACGGCAAAACTTGACAAATTCCGACTACACTGCGAATTGGCAGAATTCTTTCGTAAACTCAGACTAAAAGCCTGCTTCGAAAGTACACCACAGCTCACAATTGATCAACCGGGTAACACCCACTTTCGTGTTAAATCTACCTACATGCCACCACCATGTGCAATACCACCAGAAATCACTGTTTTGGAGCAAGCTGTTTTTAAAGACGTGGAAAGTCTCCAAGACAAACATACCTTCCAAAACTTCAGCAGTAAGGAGTATCAGGCCCTGGAATCACTAAGAACTAATGATACGATCATCATAAAACCGGCGGACAAGGGTGGTGGCACAGTGATCCTTAACCTTGAGGACTATCGACAGGAATGTGCCCGCCTCCTTAACGATCCCAAGAACTATGAAAAATTGACACAAGATCCCAGTGAAAAACTTAAAACTCGCATCCAAACACTGGTTGATGATGCTGAACACTCAGGTCAAATCACAACCAGGGAAGCTAAATTTCTGGTTACGACTTCTGGTAAAATACCTTACTTTTACATTTTGCCCAAAACTCATAAAAACAAGTTTCCACCTCCGGGACGTCCCATAGTATCGGGCATTGGGTCCTTATTGGAACCCTTATCACGGTATTGTGACTTTTTCTTTCAACCAATGGTACAGTCCACCAGTACGTATCTCAAGGACACAAAGGATCTCTTGAGACTAATTGACACTCTAGCTTTTAATCCTGATAATTCCTTCCTGGTTAGTCTTGACGTGGAGAGCCTCTACACCAGCCTCCCGCAAGACGACACCCTTGAAGTATTGAAAATAGCTCTTAATGAATCTGACTGGCAATATCAGACCCCCAAGATATTCATTCTGGAGTGTGCTGCTTTAGCACTCAAAGAGAACTTCTTTGAGTATGAAGGCCAACTCTACTTGCAGAAATATGGAACTTCAATGGGGAGTGTTTTTGCCCCCAGCATAGCGGGACTCTATGTGTACCATTTCGAAACAAGATATCTATTAGACAACCAAACGCCGTGTATCCCTCAGATCAAATTTTACAAACGGTATATTGACGACATCTTAATGATCTGGGAAGGAGACACAGAATCATTGTTATTCTTCTGCACATGGCTGAATACTTGCGATCCCAATCTTAAATTCACATACAGTTTCGATCACAATAAGGCGACGTTCCTTGATCTGGATATTGAAGCAGAAGGAGGTCTTTTGAAAAGCAAAACCCATTTCAAACCAACGGCTCGCAACTCACTCCTCCATTTCTCTAGCTTCCACCCCAGACCCCTGCGGGAGAATCTTCCCTATGGACAATATCTTCGCCTCCGTAGGAACTGCAGTGACATAAGAGATTATAAACAACAAGCATCTGATCTTAGCACTAGATTACGGCAGCGAGGTTACCCTCAGCGGATCACCGATAAAGCAAACAAGCGTGCTCGCAATCAAAATCGTGAGGGTCTCATTGAAGCACAGAAGTGTGCATCTACCTCCATCCCACTCACGTGCGTCACTACTTATAACGCTGTCTCTCACGCGGTGTCTGATATTATAAAACGACATTGGCAGATTCTTAAGACAGGCAACCTGAACTGGGAACCTCCACTGATGTCACACAGAAAAGCTAGATCTATCAAGGACGCTTTGGTTTCCACACGACCTGCTCCCCAAAGGAAACCCACTAACACTATTCTCAACGCATGGGGGCTCCCTAACATTGTGGGCCACTACCCGTGTGGAGATTGTAGTGTATGCCATTTAACAGTGACCACCAAAAGTCTGAACCTAGAACCAGGCAAGACCTGGCATTTAAGGACACACACGAACTGTAATACAGCTCACGTCGTATATCGTATCACCTGTCCTTGTAACCTCTCGTACATTGGGATGACTAATCGGAAAGTGAAGACTAGGATCTGCGAGCATCGTAGCACAATCAGATGCAAAAAGTCAACCACAAGACTGACAAGCCATTTCCTTGAAGTTGGACATACCACTAACGACATCAGCTGGGTAGTCATTGAGGTCCTAGATCCTAACCTACCTAACATACAAAATCGTCTACTGGAGAAAGAACAAAGATGGGTTTATCGCCTATCTAGTCATCTGACGGGACTTAACGATAATATTCCCTGGCAAAGTCTCAGGAGACAGTAGTTCTTTCTCTACACTTTTATCAGCATAGGAGATTCATTTAATAGCCTTTTTTCTAACAGAATCTAGATCAACTGCTATCTGTCTTAGAAATGAATAGCTATTTATCTAACAGAATCCATATCTATCTGTTATCTGTCTTAGAAATCATGCCCAATTGTGCATACTGTGCTATATATGTTTTTTCCCACACTATTCTGGTTGAAATACGGAGCGCATTCTATGCTCAGCGCTATCCGTCTGTCTGTTTTTATTTTTATTTATATATGCTTGGTGCACCACCCTCCATACACATTTTCGTGGGCATCATCTACCCCTTTTTCCCCCTTTTCAGCTGATATAGAGCACACACTATGGCTCTCTTGCATCTATATCGTGATCTTTTAACACTTAAGGATGGCCGCCACTGTCTATCTCGCTTACGTCGCGAGTTTTCCAACATGGCCGCCGCCCTTTTGCTGTGCTTTGTTTGCTATATACAGACTAGTTGTTCCCTGCAAATGCCATCTCCTTACGTAGTGTCGTCATTTCCTCGTATGACGCCTGTAGTTTGGATTTAACTTCGTTCTCCCACCGCGTCCCTCACCAGCCGGGACTTCGGGAGACCGCAGTAGGTAGTCTCATGGGAATCTTCACGGAACCAAGTAAGGTTTTGTAGTTGTGGACGACGGGCATACTGCCCCACGACTCATGGCTTTTCACTAAAAGCCGCTTTTCACTAAAAATCGCTCTTCTGTTTCTCTCCATGTTATCCCACAGATCGGTTGATCGGTTGAAACCCCTCTCATGTCCCGATTAGCTGCTTACTTTTTCTACTAATTGTAATTATGACCCTTTTCATTTACGCTGCCACATGTGTCTCTACCATTTTAACACTTGCTTTTTGCATAATTTGTAATACATGCATTTACAGGCGCTCGATCGGCCGCACATGCAACTCGCCACTGTCGTGCCACGCCGCATTATTTTACCATCACTCGGCATGCAGCGCGTATTTCTCACTCGCTGCTTGGATACATACAAGCACATGGCTTCCATCATGCCTTGATGTGATCATTCAATTCACGCTTTAGCATGGACACATGTTTTATATAATACACGTCTTAGCACATGACGTCCCTATGTGTTCATTCAGTTTCATCTAATTTCCTAGCATGCCTTAGAAACGTGCATGCTATATCATCATTACACTATCACTGTCACGATGGTGGTTAGGTCATTCTTGACGGCTTGTTGGAGATTGCAATTTTGAGTTGCTTTAAAAGATTGCATTTTATGTTGCTAAACGATATATGTCTTGTGCTGTCTATTTCTTTCTCCCTAACAGGTTTTTGAGTGGTGTCTGTAAGTATATTGACACCGGGTCCACACACCTTAGTGCGTGTGTTGGTACTTTACTTTCTCACGTGGCCTTCACTTTGCCACTCACTTGAATTCTAGGTCCTGAAGAAAGCCCATTTGAATTTTTTGACGGGCTGAAACATGTAGACCGCATCACCTAAAACAACTACAGATTAATATTTCTTGCTAGTTGGTTTCACATAGTTTTTAACCATACCCTGAGCCGCCACTAATAAATTTACTGGGTAAGGATTCTCAGAGGTATTTTTAATTTTTACATCACATCTTCACACTACACCTGCTCCGCTGTAATCAGGCGTCGTAGCACAACCGGGCGGCATTAGGCCTCCCGGTTGGGACCCCAATGATGAAGCATGACACCAACTAGGTTGGTGTGTGAGGGGTCTTTTAAATATACCTAATGGTCCTTGGACTTACCACACATAGTGATTGATAGATCTCCACTATTTCAGGGTCCGTCCATATTGTTTCTTTGTAACTTTACCCAGGGGATTAGGACGTACCCCAAAATCCTCGCTCTCTTTTTGTTTTTCGGGTGGACTGTGAAAATCTGCATGACATATTGGACCAATTGTCTGTAGATTTTTATTAACTCTGTGAGTTGAGTAAGTAACTCCTCATCTGACATCTCTTCAATGTCTGGATGAGGTGTGTAGCCGGCTAAAATCGGCCATGTTGCTCCTGGTCTACCTAGTGGACCGAGCCTGGTAATGTTTTTGTGATGTTTTAGGGCGCCTTTAAACCAGAGCTGATGCTCTTGGTATGTTAATGGAATTTCTATATCCTCGAAAGGAATCTATTCCTCTGGTGGTTCATCTTCTTTGTAGAAGTGAAACATCTGTGTTATTGGATTGGATTCATGAAATATTACCCATGAATAGAATACCTCTGTCTGAAAGGATTCATGTGCCTCTATCACGAAAACTGCTCTACCGCCTCTTGGTGGTAGGCCATGTTTTATAAGTTTTAGAGTTATGGCTCTTCTTAAATTTGGATGGATGTTTATAACACCCTCCTCGGTTTCATTTAAACCGGTAATGTTAAAAACTACTGGTAGGGCTGGATCAGCCACAGTTACACCGTCTCCGGTTTCATTGTCGGAGCCAGGCATTTTGTTGTTTGAAAAATGTAGAACAAGTTTCAAAGAAACAAAGATAAGGTGCACAATATTGTGGAACACTGTATCCTTCAACGTTGAGCAAACCAAACAGCTAATATATAGGGTACTGCCCTATGTAGCCGTGGTGGATACCTAATCCTGCCCACTCCAGACGTCTTTTGGAGTATATGGGTAGGGGTCTTGAAGAGAAAAGCACGGCTGAGTTACTCAGTATCTAACGTTGAATTACTGCCTTACCAAACCGTTGGGAGCCATGTAGTGTAGCTCCTATTTCCCTAATAGGCTCTGCGCATTGGAATAATATATCCTATAGGTTTGACATAGGACTAAGGTCAGTATGTCCCTATCGAGTATATTAAACTTAATTACTTGTGCCAGCTAGCTCAGAGGCCACTAGAAACTCCTTGACAACAAGAAGGGAGTAGTTTCTGGCAGCCGCAAGACATGACCACTGTGTTTCCCTTTAGAATCAGAACGTGTCCCAGAGTCGTGGAAACAATAGATAACTATTTCACTCAGCTCAGTCGTGCATGCTTAGTTTTCTCCAAGTTATACAGAAAGAAATAGACGGGCGTTTCAATAAAGGATTTATTGAACAGTCTTGTTTCTGGTGTAAGTAAAATGTGCTGTTACGATCACAAGACAGTATGCGAGATAAATAATGTACAGGGTGAGCAGTAGAAATAAATAATACTGCGATAGCATTATCTTTTAGTACATATGCTGTTACATAAATAACACAGACTAAAAATGCGAGTACTCATACGATGCGTTGCTAAGCTAATTCTACCCCAATGTACCTAACCTGACCTAGAGTGTAGGAAGAGGGAAGAAGTAGGTGAAGTATTCCTTACTATGGTATACTAAGAGTATGTTAAGTCTTGTATGCCTAGTATGCCAAGAGTCCCTCTAGGTCCTAGTCAGCTCCATACCTGAAGAATGAGAGAGGTAGGAATCTCTTTGCCAGACTCGAACTCCAACACCCCGCAGGGAAGTCAGATCACTGGAAGCTGGAAGCTGGGCTCTCTGCGTGCAGGGAAGGCAGCGTCTTCTCAGTGCGTCAGGCCGGGAAACGGGCTCCTCTGAAGTCGAGGTCTCCTCTGGTTTACAGGGGCTAGGGAAGGTATATTTATACCTGAGAGCACCTAAGAATGTTAGCATTGACGTGAGTTGGACAGCGAAAGACGTCATGAATGAACCACCTAAGGAATAATGGTTCATGCATAATATATGAGTCCTTGAAGAAATCAATAGTCCTGGACTAGGGAAACTCCCGCAGCCTAAGGGTCTGTTCTTCATGAACTCGTTGTGACGTTAGGGTGGACGGATGTCAGAGACCATGCCTGTATTTGGAGTGCATGGTTTAATGCCTAAATAAGGGCTGGGATTTTATGCCTATATAAGGGCAGGGCGAATTGTGCCTATATAAGGACATGATACTGGAAAGCCCGTTTATGGATACCCTAAGAGGAATACAACAACACCATGGAACGTGCTTCCATTGCAGGGAGTGCAAGTTGTCTTTCAGGATGTCAGTCAGTGGTGTCCTGCTGTTGGTTGGTGCACAGTTCCCAGCAGGGCCTTGTGCTCCCCACAGCAGTACCCAGTGTCAGCCATCTTGTCAGTTCTTTTCAACTCCCTGTGATGTGAGCATGGTTCAGAGTGGTGTTGATGGGCCAATTGTGAGGGTGACCAATATCTGTGACTACCACTCCCATCATGCTATTGCCTACACCCCCCTTCCCAGCATGCCCATACTTCCTTCCTTTTGAGTCGACTTCACTATGTGTGAGTGTGACAGCAATGGCAAGATGGCTGACAGTGGTGTCCTGCTGTTGGTTGGTGCACAGTTCCCAGCAGGGCATTGTGCTCCCCACAGCAGTACCCAGTGTCAGCCATCTTGTCAGTTCTTTTCCACTCCCTGTGATGTAAGCATGGTTCAGAGTGGTGTTGATGGGCCAATTGTGAGGGTGACCAATATCTGTGACTACAACTCCCATCATGCCATTGCCTACACCCCCCCTTCCCAGCATGCCCATACTTCCTTCTTTTTGACTCTGCTTCCCTGTGGGGTAGTGTGCCTGTGCTGACAGGATAGCTGACAGTGTTGTCCTGGCGTTTGTTTGGCTACAAGTCCCAAGAGTGTCCCTGTGCTTCACACAGCATAACCCAGGGTGGTGGTTCTTTGTGGGATATTTAATTAGAGTGTGAGGCATTGCATTCTCCCAGGTGAGTTGTGTGGAGTTTGTGTTAAGGGGGTGTGTGAGAAAAGCTGCTTGTGACTATGGTCAGAGCGGTCAGTCCTCCTTCCCACCCAGCCAGATATCCCACCATGGAACATGGTTCCATTGCAGGGAGTGCAAGTTGTCTTTCAGGATGTCAGTCAGTGGTGTCCTGCTGTTGGTTGGTGCCCAGTTCCCAGCAGGGCCTGGTACTCCCCACAACAGAGGACCATTGTCAGACATCTTTGAAGTGGCTTTTCACTCCCTTTGAGGTGTGCATGCTTCAGTGTGAGCTTGCTGGGCCATGTGGGTGGGGGATGTTGAGCTGTGACTACCACTACCATCATGCTATTGCCTACACCCCCCTTCCCAGCATGCCCATACTTCCTTCCTTTTGAGTCGACTTCACTGTGTGTGAGTGTGACAGCAATGGCAAGATGGCTGACAGTGGTGTCCTGCTGTTGGTTGGTGCACAGTTCCCAGCAGGGCCTTGTGCTCCCCACAGCAGTACCCAGTGTCAACCATCTTGTCAGTACTTTTCCACTCCCTGTGATGTGAGCATGGTTCAGAGTGGTGTTGATGGGCCAATTGTGAGGGTGACCGATATCTGTGACTACAACTCCCATCATGCTATTGGCTACACTGACTTCACCAGCATACACAGCATTCCTTCCTTTCAGTGAGAAAATGTCTGACAGTGTTTGTTGGTTAGATTTGTGCCACTGCCTTGCTCTATTTGTTGTTAGGTTTGTACATGTCATGACACAGTTACATATCACTATGAGATGGCATGTATTGTGTTTATCTAACTAACATACACATCTTGGGATGATTATCTTTTGGTTGCTGTGGATTTGCTAAGGGTGCATGGTTTGACTATCCCCTTGACAGTGAGGTGTGTGTATTGTCACACAATATTGGGTATATTGGTTGTGTACTCACCAGGCTCTGGGATGTTTGATAGTCCATATACGCTCACTGGTGGTAGGATGGCCCGCACCTTCTCCTCCCAGGGCCTGAGGTATACTGGTTTGGCAGGAGGGCCACTGCCGGTGCGATGACTCAAGGCGTAATCCTTCTTTAGTAGGTCCTTGACCTTCCTGCGCACATCATACCACCTGTTCTGGATGTCTTCCTTTGTGCGCAAACATGGTGACGATCCTTTCCCACATCTTGGTTTTCTGCGACATGGGTGTCTGTTGTACCAAACAACTGTGGCTCTACCCTGAGGATCTCATCTACCTGGACTTCCAATTCATTGTCTAGGAACTTTGGATTCTTCTTTGGGGGCATGGTGATGGGTGGTGGTGGGTGTTGATTTGTGTGTGAGTGTGCAAGTGAGGGTGGGTGGGTGTAGGTTTTGCTGGGTGTATGTGAGGGTGCTATTTGGGAGGTGCTAATGGTGTGTGGCTTGTGTGATGGATGAGTTGTGAGTGTGTCTGTGTTTGCTGTCTGATGGTGTTCTGTGCTGGCAGGTCAGTTGAATTTGCAAAGGATCATGGTAGTGATTTGTGGCCTTTATATGGGTGGGGTTGTGGTTGTGTCTTTGTTCCATGTTTTTTCACCCCTGTATTTATTGACTTTGTCATTGCTTGTTTGGCCCTTTTTTTTGTATTTTTCCTTTGTGGGTTTTGGGCATGTAGGAGACGTTCTTCTGACCGAGTAGGACGCTGAAGTTGGCTTGTGCAGGCTTCTTCGAGTCTTTCAAGCTGTGTTTCTGCTGTGTTTCATGTGCGGCGTATGCGTCGGTCGCGGAGTATTGGGTTGCTTCGGCTCGGTTTTGTATGCGTGTCGGTCGTGCGTCTTGGGCTCCGTGCGACTCGGTCTGGTTTTCCACGCATTGCATCGTACTGCGCGGGTCGGAGTTCGCGGGTACGTTTCTGTCGGGTTCATTCCTGGTGCGTGTCGGTCAGTTCGATTTGCGTGGTTTTCCGGCCGGAGAGCTGGTTTCCGTGCGGTTCGGTCGTTCGGCTTGTGTTCCGTGCGAGTCGGTCGTGATTCACATGCATTGCATCGTACTACGCGGATCGGGCAATGCCAGTACGTGTCGGTCGGACAATATTCCCGTACCGAGTCGGTCGGTACGTTTTCCGGCCCAAATCGGAATCGGCCCCTTAGTATGTAATACCTAGAATCTTTGCCCTGTTGGAAACTTGTTCTGCAGAGCCAAGAAACTTGTATGAAACATGCTAAGCACAAGTCGTCAACTGTCACCTGCACACAACGTTACTCTTCAGTACAAAGATGTATAATGTGTTCAATATCTTTACACACTTCTGCTGCATTTGAAGCACATGCAGCCAACCCCATATTGCGCACGGCTGAAGTTGGCACAAGGCCTGGCCTGCGGCCAGACCCTGTGGCCAACCCTCTTAAGGGGAGCTAACCCCACAATGTGCAGGGCCTTTGGTCGTGCATGGCGGAGGGTTGGCCGCACAACCTGGCCTTTTGCCAGGCCCTGCGTCCAACCCCGCATGCAGTCAACCCCGCGCTGCGCGCGGCCTTTAGCAATTCATGATGGTTAGCTACAAGGGCTGGCCCTGGGGACCGCATCCCCCAGGGCCTTTTTTTATTAAAGGGGAGGGGAGCTGTGTGACCCCCCTCACGAAGCCATTATCGGCCTCAGGGACCCCATCGCATGAGGTCACTTATTTAAATAAATGGGAGGGGGCCACGTGGCCCCTCTCCACGAGCCTTGTAAAGACCTGGGGATCCAATCCCCCAGGGCCATTTCAAAAAATAAAGGGGAGGGGGCCACGCAGACCCCCTTCCTGAGCTATCGGCCCAGGGACCCCTTCCCCCAGGGCCCTAAACACTTAAAGGTGGGTGCCCTGGTGCCAATCCAGGGCACCCACCATATAGTAATTGGGGCCTGCAGAGGGAGCCCCGAAGCCCCTGCGGCCCCAGGTGGCTCCCTGCATGCAGCGGACGCCTGCATTGCTCCCGCTCTGAGGGAGCAACTGCCAATGCTTCTCCAGCCTGGCGGGAGCACATTTTGATCTGGTTCCCTGCCTGCTTCGGTGAGGGCAGCGAAACTGATCAAAGGTCCGCTCCCAGCCGGCGGAAGCATTTTTAAATCTCCTGCTCACTGAGAGCAGACTTGATGTTTGCTCCCACTTAGAGGGAAATTAAAATATGCACAGGTTTCCCTGCCCGCTCCTGTGCGTGCAGAAAAACTGCTATGTCCCGGGGGTGGGCTTGCTATGGCATAGCTACTGAGCCGGTCCCCTTAAAGTAATTGGCCCCCCAGGGTGGGCTCTCTGAGGCCTTTAATAGCTTGGGGGGCCGCACAGCCCAGTCCCCATTTTGTCAGAGTTTAGCCCCGGGGTGGGCTCCCCGGGCCTTTTGAGGTCCGGGGAGGGGGGCATGCAGCCCTCTCCCCATTTTATTACATTTCTGCCCTGGGGTGAGCTTCCGGGGGGCTTTCTGAGGCTTGGGAAGGGGGGCCACGTATTTCGCCTCCCCATATGAAGAAATTTTGTCCCCAGGGTGTGCTATCAGGGGCCTCTGGAGGCTCGGGGAATGGAGGCCGCACTGCCCCCTCCCCATATAAACAAATTACGGCCCCCGGGGGTGGGCTCTCTGGGGCCTTTGTCAGCTCGGGTAGGGGGGGCACGCAGCCCCCTTCCATTTTATGAATGCAGCCTGGGGATGGGCTTCCCGGGGCAAAAACATCGTGAATTCAGATCGGCTGCCATTTTCTTTTTATCCTGCAGGAATCCTGTGGGATCGTGGAATTTTTTGGCAATTGTTTTTTTCTTTTTGGCCCTGGGGGAAGGGAGGTTCCTTTGGGATCCCTCCATGGGCCTAGGGAGTCAGGGTATCCCTACCCGGTCCCCTTATATTATTATTATTATTTTTTAACTTCAGGAAAGGGGACCTAGTCCCAGAGTCCTGTAATGATTGCCAGCAACATTTTTCTCATGTTGTTGGCAGTCAATCAGAGCGCTCGCTCCTGCGGGAGTCTGAGTCCTGCGGGAGCGAGATGGCCCAAGGGAAATAAAGCTCCCTCTGCCAATGAGAATGCTTTATTTTTAAATTGCCGCTACCAAAAGAGTCTCTCGAGAATTTCATGGACCCAACCGTCCAGATATACGATTATTTTTCAACCTTAATTTCTCAAAAACTACTGAATGAATTTACACCAAATCACATAAAGCACAATCTGTGGTTCAAATTTGGTGTAATTCCGTAAAGCAGTTTTGGTTGTGGCCTTATCTAAATGAGCCCCCCTTTTTCTTTCGCCCCTGCTTGATGAATCACCCCGAAACTTTCCATGCACAAAGGAATCAAAATGTAGCATCTTTTTGGAAAGTTTCATGGAGATTCGTCAAATGGTGCCAAAGTTTTTAGGAACACAAACATTCTTTTCCTATGGAACGCCTGACCTAACTGCAACTACCTAGGTGCGGCCACCACTATGTTTTATATATATATATATATTTCTGGGATTACAGAAGTTCGTTTTGGCATATATATATATATATATAACTTGGATTCCGTTCCTGCTGCAGTTTTTCTTCCGCCAACAAAACGAGTACAGACCACGGTATGCGTGCAAAAATTAGTTTATTCTCTGACAGCCATTATATATATATCAAGGAAACCTCCTTAGCTTCAAAAAAGAGTCCTGTCACTCAAAGGAGGGTGGGGTTAAGAACTTTTATTTCGCAGCTGTTTACCAGAGACGCGTTTCGGCATTCCCTGCCTTTGTCAATCTGGATAAAAGCGCGTTTGTCCAAGGTTTGCAGTGCATGTTTCAAATTTTCATTTACGTAAAAATGAAAAGCAAAAACTCATCGTCCTTTATTTTCCTCTTCCGCAAGGCGCAAGCTGAAACGCGCCTGTTGTTGCGTTGGAATTAAAATCTGTTGCAACTGCCCCCGCGAGTGCTTTTTTCTTTGAATGGGAGAAAAGGAGCGTGGATTGATTTCGTGGGCACACCCCCGCGATACAGCACCCGTCTGCAAGTGCTCCATTCAAGGTGTTTTGGAGCGATATATATATATATATATATATATATATTATGGCTTCCATGTAATCTATGGACAATAAACATCTTCTGAAAGCTCACCTGTGGTCCGTGCTCCATTTTTCGAGAAATCTGGAAGTACCAGTGGCTGGTGGAGTGCCTGGGATATATATATATATATATATATATATATATATATATATATATATATATATATATATATATATATATATTATCATAGACTCGCAGACTCTCACAACCTCCTTCCGGCGAAGAGAGAGTGACGGACCCAGGATTCTTTGGCAAGATGTTTTTATTTAATCCTCACTCCTCACAAACGATGACGCGTTTCGGGCAACAAGTGCCCTTGTTCACATACGGAGCGCAGTCCGCCATTACTATTTATCATTGCTTAGTGCACATCCCCCTGCCTCTCGTGTCACGTGGTAGCAAACAGGGAAAACATACTTTCACTAGTTCAATAGCCTATATTCCATTAGCAACGTTATTAAGATATTTTCATTTTTTGCCATCGCGACAATCAACAGCCGAAGACATAACAATTCATAACAGATGCAAATAAATATTTTAAAATATTTTAAAATACTTGCAGCAATATATAAATGTATAAATACACAAATCTAAAAAATTGCCATTACAAATAAATAAGGTATATACATATATAAAACCCTATTGTAAACATTTCTTATTTGATGTCTTCTTTCTTAATTTATTTGCATGAATGCCGGAATTTAATTTTTTGCTCAAATGCCTTTACCTGAGATTTTATACTCCCTTGGTATCTCTTCAATATATCAACCATTGTTGTTTTTATTTTTATTGCTCCTCTACTGGGCTGTGCAGTCTATCCGTAGGAATACATCATATTGTTTTCATATTGTTAATTCTCTGTTGATTTTATTTTGTTATATTTTAAAGTGCGTGGGTGCTTAGCAGCAAAACTAAATGTGCAAAAAAGTGCTTATTCTCAAAGTGCCTAATATTGTATGTGCGAAATTCTAGCATGTTATTAACAGTAATAACTTAATTTCAGTTCGTACTATTTAAAACATCTTAAAAGAATTTCTAAAAATGAAGCTAAAATTTGCCACATTACAGAATTAAGGCAGCAATTAAACGACTTAAAATCATTACTTCATGATTAAAAGGTCTCTGCCCATTGCATCCATATATATCTTGATTTTTAGATTCTCTTTAATTATTTCATTTGATGAGCCTTCATGATATCATTAAGTAACAGTCTTCTCAAAGAAAATTATGCATTTCCTCAGTGTTGTTAAGACCATTAGGTATTTTACTATCAAACTCCAGCATCATCCGGGTTTCCAACTGTCTTAATTGACGTTCTCTATTTCCACCCCTCCGGGGTTTGGGAATGCCGTCAATTACATAGTATGTAAGACAGTTTACTTCATTATTGTGTGTCATCTTAAAGTGTCTTGCGACTGGGTATGCGGGATCATTATTAATAATGGCTCTGAGATGCTGTAAAATTCTGACATGCACCTGCAGCTTCGTACTCCCGATGTAATTAAGGCCGCAGGTGCATGTCAGAACATACACCGCATACTCAGTTCTGCAGTTGAAGCTGCCTCTGATTGCGATCTCTTTCTCACAGAATAGAGTAACATAATGGGTTTTGCTAGTTCCAAATTTACAGGCTCTGCAAGATGAACACTTTCTGAAGCCTTGTCCGGGTTTTAGCCAAGTCCCTGTCTGATTTAGTTCTGGACTACTTTTAACCAATCTTGATCCCATGGTTTTGGATTTCCTGAAAGTGATTGTAGGTGTTTCAGGCAGTCTATTCCCTAACACACTGTCGGTGAGTACTATTGGCCAGTTCTTTTTATTATCGACCTTATTTTCCTTTCTTCATTGCTGTAAGTGGTAATTAAGCGAGGGCCTTCAGTCTCTCTAGATGGATTCTCAGTCTCTCTTGATAAATCTTTTATTGCTTCACTTTCACTTCTAACAAAGAGACTCGTTCTTGGTCTTGCACTAGCTTTGGTAATTGCCTCTTTTAAAATGTTCTCACTGTACCCTCGTTTCCTGAGTCTATCCATGGTATCTTCCACACAGATATTAAAATCAGATTCTAGACTACAAATTCGTTTTAGCCTTAACACTTCCCCGTAGGGTATGCTCTTTATCAAGTGTTTCGGGTGGGCACTACTAGCGTGCAGCGTAGCGTTGCCTGCTGTGGGCTTTCTGAATAAGGTAGTCTCAAACTTGCCATTTTTAATATAAGCTTTTACATCTAAAAACTCAATATTGGTTTTACTCATATGTGATGTAAAATTAAGATTCATAGAATTTTTTTTATTTTTTTTTATTCTTGAAATAAGATGTCCTCCACAGCTGTATGCCTACATCCCCCACAGGGCCGGCACAGCGATGCAATATATATGGCAGTATCAATGAGTGGGGTGGGGGAGAACACAGCATGTCGCCTACAACCACAGCGGGCCGGCCGCGACTATTAATAGGAAAGGAGATTGAAGAAACATTTAGTTCCAAGTAGGCTCAAGGGTGCGGAACACATCCTGTTAACAAACAATATAACAATTCCACTCTCACGGTCCGTTCCGTGTAGGCTGGTTATGTGTAGAATGACGTACTCTATGTGTCGTGTGGTATCCAATGGTGGCCCGGAATTATCCCATTGTGCGAGTAGTGGGTTGGGAGGGGGAGGTGCTTCGCTCAGGTTGGGGCAGGTAATCCTGTGATGTGTCCCGCTGCTGGTGAAGTTACCGGGGGGAGGACGCAGGAGATGTGGTATCAGCAGTGCCCAAGAGGTACGCTTGCAAGGGCGCCCATATATCCCGCGGCTGGGAGGAGGTAGGCAACAGTTCCGCATAGGTCCGCAGTTGGTCTTGACAGTAAGTGAGGTCATGGAGCCATTCCTTGAATTTCGGCGCCCTTCCTCTGCCCCATCTGCAGGCGACTCGTCTCTTAGCCAAGAGGAGTGCAAGTGCCGTGTATTTACGGATTTTCACCGCGAGGGGCGGTATATCCCAGAAGTGTGATTAATGGGTCGTCCGGGACATGTAGGCCCGTCATGCAGTCTAGAGCGGCTAGCACCTCCACCCAGTATTGCCTAATTGGGGGGCAGTCCCACGCTATGTGTAGAAAGTCCGCTCCCTCGTGACCGCAGCGGTCACATCGGTCATTCTCCCGAAGGTGCCGCCGGTGTAAACGCGCTGGTGTATAGTATAGTCGGTGTATGAATTTGAAATGTAGGATACGGAATTTGCTATTGGCTGAGATTTCACCCGTTTGCCCACAACAGTATGCCCATTGGTCGTCAGTTACAGGGCGGCCCAGCTCCAGTTCCCATTTGGCCCTTGCAACGGGGATTCATAATTCTTTTCTCTCTGTACTGTGCGATATAGTACCGACATGACATGGGAAGGGGTAGATTGTTGTAACATGGCGTGTAGAGGAACCATGAGGGGGGTTCCTGGGGATATTCTGGGGTAAGTGCTTTTACCGCTTGTCGCAGTCTGATGTAATAGAAACTCTCAAGGGGAGGGAGTAACGGGGCCAAAGAATTCTTCCTTGGTACAAAATTTGTTTTTCACATATAATTCTCCCCAAGTGTGTATTGACAGTTTACGTAGGAGATTGCGACATCCGCCCTCTTGTGTGACAGGGATATCGTGTCGTCCTGCGAGTGGTAGATATGGAGAATAGAGCAGGGTGGCCTGTGTGTGGCGCGCTAGGTCGCGCCAGGCACTAGTGGTGCACTGAACAGTGGTGGAGGCAAAGCGTCTGGGCACAGCAGGGGTGCTTAGATATGCAGTGCTGGGGGGTAGGGTTCATATATCCATTTTCTATAGCGAGGTGCGGCATGTAAGGGGGGGGTGCATCCAATATGCTGCAAAGTGGGCTTGGGCACAGCTGAAATATACTTCTAGGTCCTAAGATTCATAGAATTGATGTTAATGGCCTCGATGAATTGTTTTGCTTTTATATCATCTCCCTTCCACAATATAAAAACATCATCTATGTATCTGAGCCAATACAATACATGCTGATTAAATGTTTCACGATGTACCTTCCTCAGAACCTGTTCCTCCCACCAGCCAACGTGAAGACACGCATAGCTGGGGGAGAAACAGGCTCCCATCGCTACTCCTCGTAACTGTTTAAAAACATCTTTGCCAAACATAAAATAGTTGTTGTTAAGGCACCAGGAAATAAGGTCTAATATCACTTTGATGTGTTCATAAAATTCACAGGGTCTTTCGTCTAAAAAATGTTTAACCGCCCGTAAACCTGTTTGATGGTCAATACTCGTATAGAGAGACTCTATATCTAGTGGGATTAGAAATAGATCCTCTGTCCATACAATATCTTTAGTTTTCATTAGGAAGTATATATATATTTTTAATTCCTCCCTTTGCTTTCGGCGTGTTGCCACCGGGCAGCCTGACCGTCGGTGGTGCACTGTAGACAGTTGTACAGCGCGCGCTGAATTATTGTCAATGAAAAACGTCTTCCTTCCCCAAATAAAGGAATCCACAGCACTCTGGTGCAAGTTTCAATTGCCAAATTTATTCGCCAACACTTAGGACCCGATTACGAGGACAGTCAGACTCGTGGTGGTGCTGTGTGGCGGTCTTGCGATTGCCACATTACGACCCTAGTGGTTGTACTGCGTTGAGACCGCGATTCTGCCAGGGAACCGCCATTCCCTGGCGGTGGTTGGGCAGTCCAGAGGCCTCTATATGTTTGGCGGGACCGAGGCGGTCCCGCCAAGCATATTACAACTTTCATCACTGCCACTGATTTCATGGAGGTCTTTCCTCCATGAAAACAGTGGTGGTGAGGAAGGAAAGGGTGCCCTGCAGGGCCCCCCACGCATGCACAGAGGTTCCAGCATGGCATGGACTTTTAAGTCCATGCCGTGCTGGAACTTCCTTTGATGTTCCCATTGCGGTACCTATTTTATAGTCACGGTGTGGGAACGGCAAAGGAAATGCCCGCCAATGACAAAAAAAGTCATTACAGGGTGGGTGGTCCTCAAGCGGGTTTGGTGGTGCGGCAGTGGGGCGGTCCCGCCGCCGCACTGTCAAACTAGTAATCAGGCCCTTAGACGGAACACATGTTGCACCAAATGTTAATACCTAAGCTAGAATTTATCAAACGGTCTTAAGAGCTGGTAGCTACATCAAAAAGAAATTTGGGGTTATAGATTTACAAAGAGCTCTTCGTCTTCGTTCAACCCTAATGGTTCTTCACAGTCCATTTCTTAAATGTACCTTGACTCCAATCTTCTAAGCTCTTTTCTCTGTCTCCCCCTCTCAGTTTTTTTGGCAAGCAGTCAATCACACTGTACAATAGTACCTGATGGTCTCCTCCATGTGTCTTGAGAAAATGATGTGCTGCTGGGTAGGTGTTAATATTGTTTTTCTTGCTCTAAGGTGCTGTAGAATGTGTTTGTGTCTTGGCAAGATCGCACTCCCAACACACCATTTAGTACAGGGACACGACAGGACATTTTTTTCACTTTTTTTGTCTTGTTGAAAGGTGTTTTTCATTAGCTTTGCACTTAGAACATTTTTTGAAACCTGGATTGGGTATTAACCAAGTGTGAGTGATAATAATATTAATAATAAAGATATTTGTATAGCGCGCAGCTACCCCGAATGGGGTGTCCCGGCGCTAGTACGGACAGCAATAGAGATAGTGGTCAGTATACATTTAGTCATTGCGACTAAAGAGCCAGGTTTTCAAGGCCTTTCTAAATTCCTGTTCGGACTGCAATGCGCGCAATTGAGGGGGTAGGTTATTCCAGCATTTAGAGGTCCCTACCTCGAATGTCCTTCTCCCCATTCTGGCCTTTGCGAACCGGGGGGTGGTAAGGTACCGTTTGTGATTAGACCTAAGAGATCTGTTCTGCTGGTAAGGACGAAGTCTCTTCCTCAAGTAGTTGGGCCCCCTACCGTGAAATGCCCGAAAGGCAAACGTAAGGGCCTTAAATTCGATGCGCTTGGCCAGAGGTAGCCAATGCAGCTGTCTCAGGTAAGGGGAAATACGTTTGCGAAGAGGGACCTTGCAGACCAGTCTGGCTGCTGAGTTCTGCACTATCTGGAGCCTACGGATCAGTCCAATTGGCAGACCCATGTAGAGACCGTTAGCATAATCAAGATGGGAGGTGATGAGGGCATGCACAACGGTTTTGCGTGCTGACTCAGGCAAGAAGTCAATACATTTTCTAATGGTTTTTATCTTGCCAAAGCAGGCCGCGGATACCTGTTGGACATGGGTAGCAAGGGACAGGTTTTTGTCCCACCTGACTCCTAAATTCTTAACTGAATCCTTAGGTGTAGGGGGGAATCCTAAATCAGCTGGCCACCATAACGCTGAGGATGGTGCCACAGCTTGATTAAAGAACAGGACCTCCGTCTTGTCAGCATTGAGTTTTAAGAAATTAGTGCTCATCCAGGCAGAAATGCTTTTTAGGCAAACTTTCAAAGAGTCAAAGGAAGATACCGACACTCCACTGAAGGTAAACATCAGTTGAGTGTCGTCGGCGTAAGATATCACCTTAATCCCAGTGTCGGCGATAAGCTCCGCGAGCGGAGTCAAATAGATGTTGAAAAGTAGCGGGCTTAAGGCCGATCCCTGCGGTACCCCCCATTTTAATGGTTTCGCGGTGGAGGTGAAAGGATGGATCGAGACCTGTTGTTCTTGGCCATGAAGGTAAGACGCGATCCAGTCTAGCGCTGTCCCCTGGATGCCAATCCGCTTTAGGCGATCCAGTAAGATGGAATGGGACACCGTATCAAACGCTGCTGACAGGTCGAGAAGCACCAGCATGACCGCAGAGCCACCATCCACCGCCCATCGGATGGCATCTGCCATTTCAATCAGAGCTGTTTCTGTGCTGAAGCCAGGGCGGAAGCCGGACTGGGATTCATCCAGTACGCCATTGGACTCAATGAAAGCTGCCAACTGCTGATGAGCTAGCTTCTCTAGTACTTTAGCGGGGACGGGCAACAGGGAAATGGGCCTATAATTACAGGTGACTGCAGGGTCAGCATTGGCTTTCTTTATGGGAAGGAGGAACGCATGTTTCCAGGCCGATGGAAAGATCCCCTGTCTAAGCGAGGAATTCCAGATAGCATTCAGGGGGGGTTGAGCAACTCAGCCAAGGCACGATATTGTTTCGCTGGCCAAGGATCGCCAGGTGACCCGGATTTACATTTCTGGAGCTCTCCCAAGGAAGCCTCTAAGGAGATAGTAGCAAATTCCGAGAACACTGACTGGGTGTCACAAGGGCTGCTAAGAGTGCCCTCTCCAGGGTGAGGTTGTGCTTCTGGGAATAATGCGTAAATCTGGAATATTTTCTCCTCAAAAAAATCCGAAATCTTATTACAAAACTCCTGTGAAGGGGTAATAGAGTGCGTGAGTGCTGTCGGGTTAGTGAAGGACTTCACAACCTTAAAAACCTCTCTGGAAGAGTACTTGGCGCTGGCAATGCGTTCCAGTAAAAAAATCTCTTTTTGCTCCAATGAGAAGTTTGCGATACTCTTTAAGTGCTGCTCGATAACTAATTTTGTCCTCCTGAGAATACGATGATCTCCATTTGCGCTCCAGTCTTTTACATTCACTTTTTTTGGCTCTGATATTCGCTGATGAATGCACTTCACTTTTGACTAGTAGAAACCTCATCAATCTTGCCTTCCTGAGTGTGATGTGTGGTCTTTTTGGGACACTGCTTCCTATTATCAGGTCATTCTTGATTAGGTCCCAGTGTTTAACCAATGCCCTTCTCAACATTAGATGACTGTTATGATACATTGTGATGAATTTTACACCCTGAAGTTTACTATTTCTTTTTTTGCGTATTTTTCTCTGAAAACAGAATATCTTCTCTCCTGTATTTAGAGACCTTTTTCTGTGCTTCTCTCAGTGTGGATTCTGTGTATCCTCTCTGTTTCAGCCTTGTTATCATGCCATCTTTGGTATTTTTAAAATAGTGATCATTGCTGCAAATGCGGCGTGCCCTCTCCACTGGGACCGCGCGGGAGCATCAAGACCCCCACGGTCCCTGTCGGCTACCCGCGTCCTGCGGTAGCCGGCATTGCATTTGGACAGAGGGAGCTGCTGAACATGCAGCTCTCTCTGTCCAAAAGCAATTCTGCTTCGCTTCTAGTAAGTGAGAGCATTTTTTATGCGCTTGCTTGCTAGAAGCGGAGCAGAGTTTGCTATGGCTTGCCGGGAGCAGTAAAGCTCCCGTCAAGCCATAGCAAACTACAATGTACTGGGGTGGGCACCCCGGGACATTGCAGGAGCCGGTCCTGGGTGTGGGGGTCCCCAGGCCATTATTGGCTCCAAGAGGGGGGCTGCACAGCCCCCCTCCTTTTTTGTCATTAGCCCCGGGGAGGTGGTGGTCCCCGGGGATTAAAAGCCCCAGGAGGAGGGACTAATGCGCCCCCCTCCTTTATATACACAATGCCCCTGGGAACTGGGACCTGCTCCACCCGGGGACCAATTAATTGCAAAGCATGGGAGACCGTGCTTCTTTTTTTTTTATTTTCATCGGGATTCACGGATCCTGCGTGACCCCCACCAAAAATCAAAAAGGAAAATGCTTTTAACTCATGGCAGGGTCCCTGTGGGACCCCCCTCTCCCACCATAACTGGGGGTCAGGGTATTCCTACCTTGCCCCCTGTTCTTTATTTTTTACTTTTTTGTGGGACTCGGCTTCAAACCGAGTCCCAAGATGGCTGATAACACTTCCTGGTTGAAGTGTTGGCAGCTAATCAAATTCCAGTTGGACCCATGAGTTCACTGCAAGGACTCGCATCCCCAGATATCTATATTTTTTAAACTTAAATACCTCTAAAACTACTGAACAGATTTACACCAAATCACAAAAAGCACGCTTTCTGGACCACCATCTAGGTTTTTGCCAAATTTGGTGTAATTCCGTTTAGCGGTTCGGACTGTAGTCATGTTCAAAAAATGAGAAATCCCCATTGACATAACATGGGGAAAACACGTTTTGGGAGTCCCCTTTTTTCTCGGCCCCCTGCTTGACGGATCACCCCCAAATTTTCAATACAGCGGCTGAACCAAAAAGGGGACTTTTTTAGCATTTTGTGAAGATTTGTCAAGCGGCGTCAAAGTTATTGGCAAAACAAAAAACGCTTTTCCTATGGAAACTTTGGTCCTAACTATAACTACCTACTGGCTATCGCCAGTAGGTAATACACAAGAGTGTATGGCCTACCTGCATGTGGCTTAGATCAAACATGGCCTTCACTATACACATTACTTACTTACAATGGCTTAAGGCTTACTGTCTATGACCAGCATCTGGTCTATTATTATTATTAATTAGCACTTGAATGTTTGGCTCTCCAATTTTATCGCCTGCATATGAGCATTTTCCCCTCGGGGTTGGAAGGATCAGTGCCTGTCTTTATTTGCATTTTAACTTGAAAATATTCACTAAGCATGCAGTCATTTAATTGTTACTTCCCAGCTGCTTGTAGAGGCAGTAGTGTGGTTGTGGTTTTATTGAATGTGATTGGTTAGAACGTTTGTGCACAACTGTGTAAAGTGTTGCACATGTGCATGGCAGAAACATAGTTGAATATTCTCTCTCAGAACTAATAGATTTAAAGACTGGAGGTGAGTTAGAAGTAGAACTCAGATCTCACCTGAGAAAGATGTGGAGTGCCAGGTTCGTAGAAAGAATGAGATGCATATTTATATTATACATATGGAATGACGTATTTCAAGGAAGAACCTGTCCAGTCAGTCGAACAACACCTATACAGCTGCCTTGTGAGTGAAGGTAGTTCCAAAGAGTTATATACTTAAGCTTAAGACTGAGCAGGTCATTGAGAGCTAAGCAGTAACGAGCATCCACCAAAAACTGACAGATGCCCAGTGGCCCAGGGCTCTGTTCCCCGCCTCATTTAGTAGTGGGAGAAGCACTTTGTTTCTGATGGTGGAGCCACAGCCAGCTCTGCATTCAAAATACCCCATTCCACACTAGTATGCCAGCTAATGTGGTGTCAGAAGACCTGCAGTGTTTAGTATGGTCTTCCCGACATTATGTAAGCTCTGCATTATCCTGTCTCATACTGCCATAGGAGGCTGGTCCTGGAAGGAAAAAATGTCCAGTCATCTCCCAACATGTTACAGACATTGATTTTACATTAAAAAAACACTTTGGTGGTTTGACTTTAGAAGATGTAAAAAATGCCACACAATCTTTCATTCTGCTATGGCCTGCCAGGCCTGCTATTGTTTTTATTATACAAAAAGTGCTTCTACCTTTTTGGTAGAGCCATTTCGATGAATAAGGCCCTTAGCAACAAACCCTAGACTTGCTAGGTGTGGTGGCTTCAGTGCCTGAGGTTTGATGGCCATCAAGCCAGTCGTTAGATCAGGGCACTTTGGGATTTGAGAAGTTCCAGCACAATAACAATTCAAATTTCTATATAGCTAAGAAGTAAAAAGCTTAAAATCCAAGTCAGGGTCCTATGAAATGGTAAACCAATATTAATGCTTTACCAGCCATTATTTACCCTGAAGCCTTTCATCATTAGTTGCTTTTTGTGGATTTTCTGAAGTGTAAGCATGATCAGAGGACTGTAACACTGAAACGGCACCAGCTTCCTGAATTGTTGAATTGTGGTTATGGAAGCCTGATACAGGGAGATCTATACAGACCTGGATTTTCTCAGAATGGTATAAAAAATGTCTTCAGTCTGGGAAGATTTTTATCTTTCTGGGATGGGTGATGGAAGCTTACCCCAGTTTTATCGGTCACAGCATTTTGGCATTGTTTTTATTTCTGTAACTTTACCATCTGACATTGCTTGGGCAGTAGAAGCAGTAATAGAACATTTTAGAAAAGTTTGGCCATGATTTTCAAGCTCAATCTAGTTGTACTGCTTATGGACCACGTCCACAGATATACAGGCTGTCATACTTGACATCCTTGGTGTGGTTTTCCCCCAACGTTTTGTCCTCCATCCTTCTGTTTTTTGCTGACTTCATTTTTGTTGGCTTTAGGACTCTGCTAACCAGTGCTAAAAGTGGCTGTGCTCTCTCCTTTGAACATGATAACATTTGCTTACACCCCAATTAGCATGTCATTTACTTGTAAGTCCCTAGTAAAGTGGTACTACATGTACTCAGGACCTGTACATTAAATGCTACTACTGGGCCTGCAGCACTGATTGTGCCACCCACTTATGTAGCTTTTTAAACATGTAACAGGCCTTCCATTGCAGCCTGTGTGTGCAGTTTTAAAGAGCAATTTCGACATGGCAAAGTACACCTTTTGCCAGACCCAAATCTACCTTTTTAATACTTATGTCACCACTAGGGTGGGCGCTAAACTGCCCACAGGGTGGGGTGCTGTGTATTTAAAAAGTTGGACATGGACATGTACTTTTAAGTTTTAAATGTCCTGGTAGTGAAAAATTATTAAATTCATTTTTCACTACTGCAAGGCCTACCTTTCCCAAAGGATAACATTAGGTTAGCTTATTGCATTTAATAAGTGATAACCTTCTATTGGGAGCAAATAAGAATGTTGAGTTTGGTTTCTATGGAATTGTGATTTAAAACCATTTTTAATGGTAAAGTCAGATTTTAAATCACAATTCCGACCATTTTATGTCAGCAGCCTGTAACCTGGGTCACATGACTAGGTGTAGCTGACAGTTGTTCTTTATATTGCTCCCAGATAGTTAAACAAAAGGGAATAGTAGCTGGTAGGATGGGCCATATCTGACCTGATGGGGGGAGGAGCTGTCACCGACCATAATTGCACCTTACAAAGGCTCTGCATAGCACACTCACACTGGGTTTGACACTAGTCTATTGTGACCCCGGACAAGCTGGTGCCAAGGAAGGGAGGGAGGAATTTCTAAACACCTCTGGGGGTGGAATCCTCCAGAACCTTTTCCTAATTCAAAGTGGGCATCAGGTATAAATAAAGGGCCCTTAGACCCAACTCTTCAGTACACCTCTGACCTGTAGAAGACTCAGAAGGACTCCAGTGCTGCTCTGCAAGAAGGACTGCTACTCTGTTGCTCTACTGCCCTGCTGCCTGAGTAAGAGGATGGGACCTGCATCTTGAACCCAGGACCACCAGAGTGACCCCAAGGGTTAATTGGCTGGCCTCCCAATCAAAGCCTCAGGGACAGAAAAGGCTCATAGCATCTTGAGCCCAGCACCTGCATTCTCTCTGCTGTAAGTCCTACCTCCCAAGTGGTGCCACCCTAGCCCTGTACCATTGGAAGTGGTCCTGAAGAAGCTCTGCCAGTTGGTCCAGCCTTGAAAAGCATATCTTCAGTCTAGAAAAGAGGCTTTATTTTTAGCAGGTAAGTCAGGTTAGCTTCTTTATCTGAGTTCTCTTGAAAGGTTAGTGAAACTAGCTTGGTGGTGAATATAGAAAAGCTACAAGAAATATTCAGGCTAAAGGGTACTAATTATAGCCCTTCCCTGAGGTGATCAACATCCACTTTTCTCACAAACCAGAGCTGCTTTCAGACCTACCAGTATTCAACCTACTTTCTCTCATTTCAGAAGGAAAACTAAGGGTGAGTTAGCACAGAGGAAGCGGTCCATGTGCAGGACTTGGAGCCAACAAGGCTGCTCTGGTCACTTTGATAAAAACGAATTAACCACTTGGCAAATCAACAAACTAATGTCCCATTCTGGTCATGACCAGGTGGGAATTTCCACTGAGACCTTACCTGGAAGGTTAATTAACATGAATCGGTCTATTCTGATCAATTGATCGTGTAGTAGAGCTGTGTGAATTTAACCGAAGACTCAGTATGCCTATTCCATTATTGAATGGTTTGTCAAAAGCATGTTGGAAAAGCAATGTTATTTTTAAATAAATACAAGAGGGTGGGGGTAAGACTAAAGATATCAATCTTCCATTAATCCTGCGCTCCTGTAGCCATCGCTGACTCTACGCGGCAGCCTCTAACACCCTGAAACTGAGGAAGTGCAGGGGGGTGAAATTGCGGCTGGTTCGTACAGCGTGACGGCGATAAGTGGCGGCCGCACCTGACGCTGCAATTGAGACAAGATGGCAGCCCCCATGTCCGGAGCTTGGTGAGTGCGTTGCTGGGGATCGCGCGGCGGCCGAGGCAGATGAGCAGCTGCCTAGCGCTGACACAGCGACCGCTCCCCCGGTGAAGCGCCTGGACAACAATAGCTGGAGAGACAACGGACTACCATCCTGCGCCGGGGGGACTCCGAGACTGGCACTGAAAGTGGGTGACTTCCGACCTGAGCGCATCAGAGCGCGCGGAACATTGAGGGGAAGCCGCGCTGGAAAAATCGGCGAACGGTGCAGGCGGCTGTGCACGGGAGGAGAGTGGGCCCCCAGTACAAAGACATTGCAATCCCCGCACGAGCGCATAGACTGTGGCAGCACAACAATCCAGCAGGGAGACACACGGTGGGCCACGGACGCCGCGCGGAGGCCGCGGCATGGTGACACCAGACGGAATATATCTGGACACTAACCCACATCTACATGACCCGCTAATGCTGAGAGCATCGCAGGGGCTGAGCTAGGAAGCGGGTGGGAGCTACGGGCTTCGCTCGCAAGTGGTGATGATCTATAACCTAGCTAAATCGCTGACAATCCTCTGGCGTCGTACCTCACATAAGCGTCACGCCGCCCAGAGACAATTAACGTGGAAAGCACGGTGGTGCACATTGCAGCTCCTCAGCGCCTGCCGGCATGCACTAGAGGGAATCCTCAACATCGGCTATAACTGGCACTCCTGAGAGCGGTATGTGGCGCATTGCTTATCTCCTGGATGTCCATGAGTGATTGCAAACACGCCAAAAAGCTGCGCCGAACAAACATAAAAAAGGTGGTGAAGACACGTGTGTTAGACTTGGCATCTTTTGGCGTGTTTCCCCTGACTTTTTGCTTTCTGACCTCCCGGGTTTGACTCTGTTTTTGCTGGTGTAATGATTCTGCGCACTTTCCTCACTGCTGTCCAGTGGGAAAGTGCAAGTGCTCCTGTATAAAATGTGTTATGGATTGGTGTTTCCATGATTGGCCTATTTGGTTTATCTGTCAGTCCCTTGTAAAGTGCACTGCGAGTGCCAGGGCCTATAGACCAAATGCTGTTGGTGGGCTGCAGCACCGGATTGTGCCACCCACGCAAACAGCCCGTAAAATGTAACTCGGGCCTGCCATCGCAGAGCCTGTGCGCAGCCTGGGGCTGCCATGTCGACTTGGCAAGTGCACACACTTGCAAGTCCTAAACCTTCCCTTTTGCTACATGTTAGTCACCCTAAGGTAGGCCCAAGGTACCCCTGTGGGCAGGGTGCGTTGTACGCGAAAGGTAGGACATGCCCTGGTGTGTGCGGCATGTCCTGATAGTGAATTACAGCCTAGTTCGTTTTTCACTATGGCAAGGCTACCTGTTCCCCCTAGGCCAGAACGGGCAGTTTTGATTATTACAGTTTATAATCCTAGCTGACCCCGGGAACATGGTAGAAATTCGAGTTTAGTATGCCTGGACTCAGAATGATAAAATGCATCTTTTAGTGAAGTTGGTTTTAACATTCTGTGTTTGAAAATACCACTTTTAGAAAGTGGGTATTTTCTTGTCTAACCATCCAAGCCTGCCTCTGCGAGGTTGTGTATTCCTTGTCTGGAGTGTGAGTGACAGGGGCTGGGGGATGCCAGGAGACAGGGTGAGTCAGCACAGGGCTGAATAGCAAGATCTACATGTAGATGGGTGGGAGGGGTCGCACCTGGGCCCTGAATAGGACAGTGCCTTCCCTCCACAATGCTGGCTCCACCTCCTGTGGTGCGTCTGATGTCCCTGGCCTACTCACTGAAAGAAGGGACGGAGACTTGTCAACAAAGTGCTCCAGAACTGGTTTGGACTAGGCAAAGGCCTCTCTGCCTTCAGAGAACAAAGGAATTTGGGATATAAATATTGGGGCCCTGACCCCATGAATTTAGATCTCGCTGGAATCAAGGAACCTGCCAAGACGAAGAGCTGGAAGAGCTGCCAGGAGGAGTACTGCCCCTTTGCTGTGTTGTTGCTTTGTTGGGTTGGCCTGCAGCTGCTGCTTCTGCCTTGGGCAGTGAAAGGACTGGACTGAACTTTCTACAAACTTGTGCTGAGTATCTCCAAGGGCCTGAAACCGAGCTGGCCTCCTGTTAAGAAGTCTCAGGGACTACAAAGACTTCACAAGCCTCTGGGTACCGCTTCTGGAACGCTGTTTCAGTTGCCACAGAGGAAGGGAACCGCAACCGACTCCGTCAACCGAATCCATCCCTGGCCGGTGACCTGTTTGCACCGCAGACCGCATCGCCCCGCTCGCATCGCAACCCTGGTCTCACCGTGGCGACGTCCGACGCCGCCAACATCGAGCCGCTGCTTGCACCGTGACCTGTGGGCACCGCAGTTCGCATCGCATCGCATCGCTTCACTGAACCAGCCGGACCCGACCGACGCGGTCGCTGCAACTGGCTCAAGAGTCGTGACCGCATCGCATTTGGGGCACCGCTCGCACGTCTGCGACGCACCGCTCCGACTCGCACCGCTGTCCGACGCCAGCTCCCGCACTCCGGCTTGGTCGCCTGCATCGCAACCTGTCAGCACCGCATCGAGCATCGTCTCACCCTGCATCGCACGCCTTGGACTCACCGACTCCGTCTGCACGACGCTCATCGAGCCGCTGCCTGCACCGCATCGAGGGACACCGAACCTTGCATCGCTCCGTCTTGCACCGCAACCGCGACGAACGCCGACCGGCTCGTACACTCCGTACCAGCCACAACGAGAAAGGTACTGTAACCGAGTCTGTTCATGACTCTGCTGGCCCGTATCGACGCGGTCGGCTGGAACTGTTAGACTCTGTGGTTTTCAGCATCGCGGTAGGCTCGGACGGAGCTACCGACTCGTACGAACTTTGCTTTTGTGCTATTCCTGCAAAGAAGAAGTTATCGTATCAAGTATTCATTCGTAAAGTATAGTATTGTGGATTTTTGTCGTAATTGGTCTTGTCTTGAGTATATAAAATATTGGTTATTTTTCTAAACTGGTGTGGTGTCCGTTTGTAGTGCTTACACTGTGTTACTGTTGGTTATGTGCAAATGCTTTACACACTGCCTCTGAATTAAGCCTGACTGCTCGTGCCAAGCTACCACGAGGGTGAGCAGGGGTTACTTCACGAGTGTAACACCCTTACCCTGACTAGGAAGAATGGTCCCTACTTGGACAAAGGTGCAAGCCCTTGCCAACTAGAGATCCCATTTCTAACATTGGTTGTCAGCGGTGAGGATAGGACTTGTGTTTGCACTTGACTTACAGTGATTGGTGTGCACTACTACCATATCGCAGACCATTACGTACCACATACTGGTTCTTTTCCTTTTGGCCTATTTTTGATCTTGCCAGTTTTCAACTCACTACTTTTGTCATGCCTGAATCAATTGCATCATCCGTTGCATCTCTGGAAGTTATCTTTGAGGAGGATAGGTTGGAATCCTACGCCGTAAAGGAGTTACGAGCGATTTGTAAAAACCTGAAAGTCCAAATTAAAGGCCTCACAAGGAAGGAGGAGCTACAAAAGGCGCTGAGGGCCTGGGTAGCAGCCAGACATGCCACTGGGCAGCCTGGTAATCTCAGTGAGGAGGTGGAGGAGCCTATTTCCAGGGTGGATGTGCTTTTGGGTAGGGGGAACCCGCCAGGTCAGGCAGCAGCAGTCTGTCCCCAGAGGAGCTGGAGGACAGGCGGGAGGCAAGGCAGTTTGAGCTGCAGAAGCTCAGACTGGAGAGTGAGCGGGAGGAGAAGAGATTGGCCATAGAGGAGAGGAAGATGCTCTTAGAGCATGAGAGAGAACTGAAGGAGCTAGAACTTAGGAGTAAGTCAGGCTCAGATGGTGGCAGCAATTCGTCCAGAAAGGCAGACAGGATTGTGCACATTCCCAAGAACGTAGGCAAGGAGTTCAGGAAGGGGGATGACATACAAAGGTGGTTTCAGGGTTATGAGGCAGCCATACACATGAATGGGGTCCCTGAGGAGAATTGGGGAGCAGGATTGTGGCCACTTTTCCCTGAAGAAGCAAGGGATGCTCTGATAGCTTTGGGTAAGGGGTATCACCTCACCTATGCTGACATGAAGGATGCTCTTCTCACGAAGTATGGTCTTACTCCTGAAAAGTACAGGGATCAGTTCAGGTCCAGTAAGAAGTCTGATGCCAACACTTGGTTGGAATGTGTGGATGTGTTCTGCAGGTCTCTGGATGGTTGGGTGAAGGGCAGTAGTGTAACAGATTTTCAGGGGCTCTACAACTTGATTGCATGGGAGCACTTGTCTAGTCTATGTTTTGCAGATCTGCGCCAGCACCTAGTTGATAGTAAGCTAACTTACCCCAGGAAGCTTGCTATGGAAGCGGACCGCTGGGTGAGTACCAGGGTCCACAAGAAAGCGTTTGGGGAGACTCAGCCAAAGGTGGGCAGGGTCCCCAGCAGAAAGGTGGGGGGACAAGGGTAAAGCACAGGAGTTCTCTAAAGGGCCCCAAACTAGTACCCAGGGTAAAGGTTCCCAGCCCCCGGTGATAAGAAGAAAGGGGTCTCTACAGGGAAGCCTGTTGAGACCGGCCCCGCAAGTGTTATGCATGTGACCAGGTAGGTCACTTTAAGGGGGACCCCAAGTGCCCAAAGGGGACACAGCCACCCACCGGTGGACAGTCCAAAGTGTTGGCTAGTGTAGCGCTTGGGGAGGAGGGGTGCCCAGAGGAGGGTGGGGATCCCGCAGAAATGACCCTTGTCTCACTCGGGGACAGTGAGATGGTCCCAGGAAACCAGGTGCCCCCTAACACAAAGAAATATAGCACCTGGGTGACCATCAATGGGAACAGGGTAGAGGCTCTCAGAGATACTGGAGCCAGTGTGACCTCAGTCCGGTGTCACCTGGTGTCTGAGAAGCAAGTAGTCCCAGGAGCATTCCACCAAGTAGTTGCTGTAGACAACTCTGAGAGCCAGTGTATGGTGGCGCAGGTTCCCTTTGAATGGGGGGGGGTCTCAGGTCCCTTGAGGGTGGTTGTGAGCCCTACCATGCCTGTAGATTGTCTGCTAGGAAACGACCTGGAGCAGTCCTCATGGAAGGAGGTTGAGCTCAGGTCTCACTTGGAGATGCTTGGGTTGCCAGAGTGGGCATGCGTGTCTACTCGGTCAATGGCAGCCAGAAAGGGTGATCAAGAGGACTTGGAGCCTGAAACAGTGGCCCAAGTCCCTGCCAGGAGAAAGGGCAGGGGCGCGGGAAACCGGCCCCCGAAGTTCCCACGGACCGGGAGGAGGCGGACCTCGAGGGGACGCCCGGTGCCTACAGGGGAGCAGGTAGCCGAACTGGGAGACATCTCTGGGCTGACCCATTGGCAGCAAGAAGGGGGTCCCACCAGGGAGGAGTTCTGCAGGGAGCAGAACGAGGTGCCCTACTCTGGAGGGTCTGCGGCGGCAGGCTGCAGACCAGGCAGCTGGTAATCAGTCCGGGTCACATCTGATCTACTGGGAGAGTGGTCTCCTATACAGTGAGCCTAAGGTTGCTGAGCCTGGGTCAATCCGTGTGCTGGTGGTACCCCAGCGCTTCAGGACCTTCCTACTGGGTCTGGCTCATGACGTGCCTTTGGCAGGACATTTGGGGCAGGACAAGACCTTTGACAGGCTTGTCACCCACTTCTTTTGGCCCCAAATGCGAAGGCAGTCAGATGCACACTGTAGGTCTTGCCAAACTTGCCAGGCAAGTGGTAAGAGTGGGAGGAAGGTCAAAGCTCCTCTCCAACCTTTTCCTGTAGTTGGAACACCCTTTGAAAGGGTAGGGATGGATATTGTGGGGCCACTGGATCCCAAGACAGCCATGGGCAACAGGTACATCCTGGTCTTGGTGGACCATGCCACCCGGTACCCGGAGGCAATCCCTCTCAGGACAACGACGGCGCCAGTGGTGGGCCGGGCGTTAATGGGGATCTTTTCCCGTGTGGGATTCCCCAGAGAGGTGGTTTCTGATAGGGGGACCAATTTCATATCCAAGTATATGACATCCCTGTGGAAGGAGTGTGGTGTAACCTACAAGTTCACCACTCCTTACCACCCACAAGGAAACGGTCTGGTGGAGAGATTCAACCAGACCTTGAAAGGCATGATCAAGGGTCTAACAGAACCCATGAGGCGTAAGTGGGACGTCCTCTTGCCATGCCTACTCTTTGCATACAGGGAGGTGCCTCAGAAGTCTCTTGGGTACAGCCCCTTTGAGCTCCTGTATGGCCACCCTGTCAGAGGACCTCTGAGTTTGGTAAAGGAAGGCTGGGAGGCAGCTCCCAGGAAAACTCCCCAGGATGTATTTAGCTACATGCTGGCCTTTCGAAACCAAACTGCCCGCTTCAGGAAACTCGCTCAGGCGAACCTAGAAGCAAGCCAGGAAGAAATGAAGAGATGGTATGACCAGAACGCCACTCTGGTCGAATTTCAACCTGGGCAAAAAGTGTGGGTCATGGCCCCAGTGGCACCTTGTGCCTTGCAGGACAAGTGGACTGGGCCATATGAGGTAAAGGAGCGCAAAGTGACGTCACCTACCTGGTGGATTTGCAGGCTCCAAGGAACCCTTTGAGGGTCCTTCACGTGAACCGCCTCAAGCCCCACTTCGAGAGGTCGGAAGTGAGTATGCTCTTGGCGACAGATGATGGGGTGGAAGAGGAGAGTGAGCCTCTCCCTGACCTCCTGTCTACCAAGGAGCATGATGGGTCAGTAGAGGGTGTGATCCTCTCCCCTACTCTGACTCAGGAGCAGCAGGGGGACTGTCGCCAGTTGTTGGGACAGTTCGCCCCACTGTTCTCTCTGACCCCGGTGTTACTCATTGGTGTACCCATGACGTGGACACCGGTGACAGCCATCCTGTGAAGCACAAGATTTACAGGTTGACTGACCGGGTCAGAGCCAACATCAAGGAGGAGGTCTCTAAGATGTTGGAGTTAGGGATGATTGAGCCCTCCCACAGTCCTTGGGCCGGCCCAGTGGTCTTGGTCCCAAAGGCTGCGGCGCCCGGTGCCACGCCAGAACTCCGGTTTTGTGTGGACTACCGTGGGCTCAATGCCGTCACCAGGACTGACGCGCACCCCATCCCCAGAGCTGATGAGCTCATTGATCGGTTGGGAGCTGCCCGGTTCCTCAGCACGTTTGATTTGACGTCTGGGTACTGGCAGATTGCCTTAACCAATGGGGCCAAGGAGAGATCAGCATTCTCAACCCCAGAAGGTCATTACCAATTCCGGGTGATGCCCTTTGGGTTGAAGAATGCCCCTGCCACCTTTCAGAGGTTGGTCAAACAGGTGTTGGCCGGGCTGGAGGATTTCAGTGCCGCCTACCTGGATGACATTGCTGTGTTCAGTTCCAGCTGGGAAGAACATTTACAGCACCTTGAGAAAGTGTTGAGGGCTCTGCAAGGTGCAGGCCTCACGATCAAGGCCAGCAAGTGCCAGATCGGGCAGGGTTCTGTGGTGCACTTGGGACACCAGGTAGGAAGCGGCCAGGTGGCGCCCCTACAACCCAAGATTGACACCATTCTGGCTTGGGAGCCCCCCAAGACCCAGACAGAGGTGAGAGCCTTCTTAGGTCTCACCGGCTACTATAGGAGATTTGTTAAAGGCTATGGCACCATCGTTGCCCCCTTAACAGAGCTGACCTCTAAGAGGCAGCCCAGGAAAGTGATCTGGACTGAGTCCTGCCAGAAAGCTTTTGATGCCCTGAAGGCAGCCATGTGCACGGCGCCCGTGCTCAAGGCACCTGACTTCTCCAAAGAATTTGTCGTGCAGACTGACGCTTCAGAGCATGGTGTGGGAGCGGTGCTCTCGCAACTGAACGAAGAGGGCCTAGATCAGCCTGTAGTCTTCCTTAGCAGGAGACTACTTCCCAGGGAACAGAGGTGGAGTGCCATAGAAAGGGAAGCTTTTGCTGTGGTCTGGGCGCTGAAGAAGTTGAGACCATACCTGTTTGGGACTCACTTCCGGGTTCAGACAGACCACAGGCCCCTCAGATGGTTGATGCAAATGAGGGTGAGAATCCAAAACTGCTGAGGTGGTCCATCTCCCTACAGGGAATGGACTTTACGGTGGAGCACCGTCCTGGTACAGAACACGCCAACGCAGATGGTCTGTCCAGGTTCTTCCGCCTTAGTGAGGAGAACTCCAATGGGGTTGGGTAGTTCTCCCTACTTTCAGCTGGAGGGGACATGTGTTAGACTTGGCATCTTTTGGCGTGTTTCCCCTGACTTTTTGCTTTCTGACCTCCCGGGTTTGACTCTGTTTTTGCTGGTGTAATGATTCTGCGCACTTTCCTCACTGCTGTCCAGTGGGAAAGTGCAAGTGCTCCTGTATAAAATGTGTTATGGATTGGTGTTTCCATGATTGGCCTATTTGGTTTATCTGTCAGTCCCTTGTAAAGTGCACTGCGAGTGCCAGGGCCTATAGACCAAATGCTGTTGGTGGGCTGCAGCACCGGATTGTGCCACCCACGCAAACAGCCCGTAAAATGTAACTCGGGCCTGCCATCGCAGAGCCTGTGCGCAGCCTGGGGCTGCCATGTCGACTTGGCAAGTGCACACACTTGCAAGTCCCTAAACCTTCCCTTTTGCTACATGTTAGTCACCCCTAAGGTAGGCCCAAGGTACCCCTGTGGGCAGGGTGCGTTGTACGCGAAAGGTAGGACATGCCCTGGTGTGTGCGGCATGTCCTGATAGTGAATTACAGCCTAGTTCGTTTTCACTATGGCAAGGCTACCTGTTCCCCTAGGCCAGAACGGGCAGTTTTGATTATTACAGTTTATAATCCTAGCTGACCCCGGGAACATGGTAGAAATTCGAGTTTAGTATGCCTGGACTCAGAATGATAAAATGCATCTTTTAGTGAAGTTGGTTTTAACATTCTGTGTTTGAAAATACCACTTTTAGAAAGTGGGTATTTTCTTGTCTAACCATCCAAGCCTGCCTCTGCGAGGTTGTGTATTCCTTGTCTGGAGTGTGAGTGACAGGGGCTGGGGGATGCCAGGAGACAGGGTGAGTCAGCACAGGGCTGAATAGCAAGATCTACATGTAGATGGGTGGGAGGGTCGCACCTGGGCCCTGAATAGGACAGTGCCTTCCCTCCACAATGCTGGCTCCACCTCCTGTGGTGCGTCTGATGTCCCTGGCCTACTCACTGAAAGAAGGGACGGAGACTTGTCAACAAAGTGCTCCAGAACTGGTTTGGACTAGGCAAAGGCCTCTCTGCCTTCAGAGAACAAAGGAATTTGGGATATAAATATTGGGGCCCTGACCCCATGAATTTAGATCTCGCTGGAATCAAGGAACCTGCCAAGACGAAGAGCTGGAAGAGCTGCCAGGAGGAGTACTGCCCCTTTGCTGTGTTGTTGCTTTGTTGGGTTGGCCTGCAGCTGCTGCTTCTGCCTTGGGCAGTGAAAGGACTGGACTGAACTTTCTACAAACTTGTGCTGAGTATCTCCAAGGGCCTGAAACCGAGCTGGCCTCCTGTTAAGAAGTCTCAGGGACTACAAAGACTTCACAAGCCTCTGGGTACCGCTTCTGGAACGCTGTTTCAGTTGCCACAGAGGAAGGGAACCGCAACCGACTCCGTCAACCGAATCCATCCCTGGCCGGTGACCTGTTTGCACCGCAGACCGCATCGCCCCGCTTCGCATCGCAACCCTGGTCTCACCGTGGGCGACGTCCGACGCCGCCAACATCGAGCCGCTGCTTGCACCGTGACCTGTGGGCACCGCAGTTCGCATCGCATCGCATCGCTTCACTGAACCAGCCGGACCCGACCGACGCGGTCGCTGCAACTGGCTCAAGAGTCGTGACCGCATCGCATTTGGGGCACCGCTCGCACGTCTGCGACGCACCGCTCCGACTCGCACCGCTGTCCGACGCCAGCTCCCGCACTCCGGCTTGGTCGCCTGCATCGCAACCTGTCAGCACCGCATCGAGCATCGTCTCACCCTGCATCGAACGCCTTGGACTCACCGACTCCGTCTGCACGACGCTCATCGAGCCGCTGCCTGCACCGCATCGAGGGACACCGCACCTTGCATCGCTCCGTCTTGCACCGCAACCGCAACGAACGCCCGACCGGCTCGTACACTCCGTACCAGCCACAACGAGAAAGGTACTGTAACCGAGTCTGTTCATGACTCTGCTGGCCCGTATCGACGCGGTCGGCTGGAACTGTTAGACTCTGTGGTTTTCAGCATCGCGGTAGGCTCGGACGGAGCTACCGACTGCGTACGAACTTTGCTTTTGTGCTATTCCTGCAAAGAAGAAGTTATCGTATCAAGTATTCATTCGTAAAGTATAGTATTGTGGATTTTTGTCGTAATTGGTCTTGTCTTGAGTATATAAAATATTGGTTATTTTTCTAAACTGGTGTGGTGTCCGTTTGTAGTGCTTACACTGAGTTACTGTTGGTTATGTGCAAATGCTTTACACACTGCCTCTGAATTAAGCCTGACTGCTCGTGCCAAGCTACCACGAGGGTGAGCAGGGGTTACTTCACGAGTGTAACACCCTTACCCTGACTAGGAAGAAGGGTCCCTACTTGGACAAAGGTGCAAGCCCTTGCCAACTAGAGATCCCATTTCTAACAACGTGGGAACACACTGTCGGGCCTAAGCACTTACTAGTGAATGTCAGCCGGCGACAAGCAGTTAAGGCAGCGGGACTTTCAGAACCAGCATTTGCGGATGACGATTGGCACCTCATGTGATACGCTGATCACTCCATAGCACACTCTACACTGGAAGCGCAGGCTGCATCGAGAGTGGTGAGATCCGAGGAGCGACATAGACGCCACGAAATGGGGAAACCGGATAAACATCAACCGAGACTTACGTTTGAGCTGCGCAAATCTAGCAAGCCCCAGCATGCTTCGGATTCGGAGCTGGAGGGGGCCACATCAGCCCCGACCACATTAGAAAAATCCTTGGCAGCTATCCATATGAGCCTACAGTCCATCAACGACAATATGGAGGCGCTCAACGGTCGCATCGACAGCATTTCTGCTAAACTCGATAAACAGAACCTACGAATCGGAGAAGCAGAACAACGCATTTCAAATACAGAGGACAATCTCCAGAAAGTTGACAAGAGGACATCCGACATGGAGCAAATACTAGCGGTCATCCAAGCGAAAAATGAAGATCTTGAAGCGCGCTCAAGGCGGAATAACATACGCATTTTGGGCCTGCCGGAATCGACCAATGTTGGACGCCTGGAGACCTATGTTGAAACTCTGTTCCGTGAGCTCTGTGGCGAAGGTACGCTTTCCAATATGTTCACTGTAGAGAGAGCCCATCGCTCATTAGCGGCGCGGCCGCCACCGGGGGCACCACCGAGACCGGTTATCACCCGCCTGCTCAACTACAGGGATAGAGACACTATACTCCGCATGTCACGACAAAAGGGAATGTAGTTTATCAAGGGAATGCCCTATCATTCTATCCGGACTTTACAGCCACAGTACAAGCTGCACGGAAAGAATTCCATGCAACCAAGAAACTCCTATTCGCCGAAAAGATTCCCTATGCAATGCTATACCCGGCGCGATTACGAATTGGAACTGAGGACAAAGCCAAAATCTTCGTAAATTCCAAACGAGCCCTGGATTATGCGAAAACGCTACGCCGCCAGAAAACACCACCACCAGCTACATCGGATGTTGATGACTGAATGGAGGGATAGGTTGCTAAACTACCATGAGCCTATGGTATCCCTTGAGCTTCGTTATATATATAACTCTCAGATGGACACACCTTTTATACGCTCTGTCATATGACTCTAATACAGCAGAGCTTAAATATTGTGGTATCGTTTACAAATACTGAATGCTTCTATTGTGGGGGTCACTATGGGCACGAGGCTGTACGATTGTATACAGATATTGGTTGGCTGGCCAAGAAGGTGGCTCAGGTGCTCCACATAAACACCCGGTGGTCACCTCCCCGACATGGTGGGAGGCTAGCTGCGTCGCTACGACCCCACGAATGGGTATACCCCACTTTATTGCATCTATGTTAGTGGTTATGTTGAGGGAGGTTAGGGGCAGGGGCTATGGCTTTGGCAAAGTTAGGGCGCTGAAGTGGGAGGGGGGGGTAGGGCATTGCCAAGTTATGATTAGTTTATCACGATGTGATTATTTAAGCACACATGAGAAAAGTACGTACGACAGGGACCACACAGATACCAATCATACTGTTCATTTTGCCTCTTATGGCACACATCACTTACCGCATAACAATGCTGACAGGGACCATGAGCACGGACCATCGCAGAATACTATGGAGCGCCTAGCTGTGCATCCAGACTTTAAGATTGCTATGTCACGTAGATATCGCCATGAATACATGGGGTCTACTCGTTATCCATCGTCATCCAAGTTAAACTACATTAATGATGCACGCTGACTATAACTGCCTAACATGGAATGTGAGGGGACTCAACACCCCCAAAAAATTCGCCAAGTACTGGCTTATTTAGACAGACACAATACACAAATAGCCCTCTTACAGGAAACACATCTGACCAAATCATCAGCAACCAAAATTGCAACCAGATGGGCTGCATGTAGAGTAGCATCATCATATTCTGCATACGCCAGGGGGTCCTAATACTGTTTAAAAGAGGCTTGCCATTTACGGCTCTCCGAGACTACATTGATGAGGAGGGAAGGTGCGCAATGATTCAAGGTAAATTGGGACAACATCTGATCACTGTCATTAACATTTACGGCCCGGTAGTGGATGAACCGCACGTGTTTATCCGAATGCTAGCAGAGCTCCGAACATGGCCGGAGGCAGCCATACTGTGGGGGAGATTTCAACACGCACTTAGATCCCGCTAAGGACAGATCAAACCCGTATGGGGCGCGCACTATAAAGGTAGCGAAGTGTATACGTGATGCTATGATAGAAATGGGTCTGGTGGATGCCTGGCGCTTACGAAATGACACAGCAAAGGTGGGTACACACATAACACCTGCTTATAATACATGGTCAAGATTAGATTATTGGTTGTTAAATGAAGAGAGTAATACCTGGGTTGCCGATGTAACTTTACTCCCGCGTACATTATCAGACCATAACCCAGTAAAATTAAGTATTCGAATCCCTACCAACATCCACCGCCCGTTTACATGGCGTTTCAGAGCTGACGCTTTATTGGACCCTATATATAATGACACCCTCAGGAAGGCGATAGACCAATTTTTTTAAATAAATGTGGGAACGGTGGACAGCGCAGCTACGTTGTAGGAGGCCTTCAAGGTTACTATACGTGGGGTGTGCATAGGCACTGCTGCAGGCATACTGAAAGATATCCGAGGCCAACTTGCTAAACTGGAAAACACACTGACAAAATTAGAAGGCACTTATGCAACTAACCCCGACACTACTACACTTGCGCACATTCAGGAACAACTACAAGAATATCACAAAATGGCAGAAACGGAAACCCGCTATTTATCACGCCGTCATATTGCGAGGGCATATGGTGAAGGAGGCCGACCTGGACGTCAGCTCGCTGCTAAACTTAAATTTCGTGATGAACATTCTCACATCACGAAAATAGTAGACGCACAGGGAAAGAACACTACACACCGCAGGGGATAGTTGACAAATTTAAATCCTGTTACTCCACACTGTATACATCCCGCGGAAGCGTGGATGATGCGACCCTCGATGACTATTTCACTGAGGTAGCATGTGCCTGGCTAGCAGACAGCCACCGTGACTATCTCAGCCAACCTATAGGAGTGGACAACATTAAAACAGTGATCCGGCGCTGCCAAACAAAAAAGCCCCGGGGCCGGATGGACTCACAGCTGAGTTTTACAAGGAATATGCTGATCTCCTTGCGCCCTATCTACTGGAAGTATTCGCAGAGGCCCATGACACGGGTATACTTCCTCCGTCACTGAGACAAGCCTTAATCATAACCTTACTAAAAAAGACAAACCCCTTCACAGTGCGACTCTTATCGTCCCTTATCATTAATCAATTTAGATGCCAAAATATTAGCGAAAATACTGGCTACGCGACTCCAACCCCTAATGACCAGAATGGTGCTTCCGGATCAGTCTGGTTTCATACCGGAACGCTCTACATCACACAATTTGCGAACACTATTTGCCATGTATCATGTACTAACGCCGGACTTACCTGCAGCTGCGGTTATGCTGGATGCAGCCAAAGCATTCGACTCCGTCGAATGGAGCTATATGTTTTATATATTGAAACGAATGGGTTTCCCGCCAGTATTCTTGCGTTGGATACAATTGCTATACACAGAACCATCGGCGAGGGTCAGGGTGGGACGCGTCACTTCCGAACCACTGGTTATCACTAGGAGCACTCGCCAGGGTTGCCCGCTATCTCCGCTACTCTTCGCGATCGCGCTTGAACCACTGGCCTGTGTGATTAGACAACGACACAGGAAGGCGGCGCTTAACTTCCATCATCGTCCCGTCGGAATATCATTATATGCAGATGACATGGTGCTTTTTGTTCGTGAGCCTCATGTCTATTTATCCCCATTATTAAGGGAGTATATTCGTTTTGGGCTGTTTTCTGGGCTTATGATCAACTGGGATAAGTCGGTGATTATACCCCTGACGGAAATCACTAAGCCTCCACCAATGGAATATCCATTGATCTGGTCAGCCGATCCTGTGAAATATCTGGGGGTGTGGGTACATCGTGACCCGGAGATTGTAATAAGAGACAATTATGGCAAAGCATGCACGACACTTGAATCTCAGGTTGACAGATGGTCCTCCTTACCTTTGTCCTTGGCAGACCGCATAGCCATCATTAAAATGATCGTACTACCACGCTTTATTTATTTATTTAATAATATCCCGATTAAACTGCCAAAGCATCTCTTCCATATTATTCGCACCCACTTGCTAAAACTGATCTGGAATGGCGGGCAAGCTAGGGTGAGCTGGCAAACACTTACACTAGACTATATGCATGGAGGGTTTTGCGCACCAGATTTATATGTATATTACTTATGCGCGCAGGCCCAATATGCATACCACTGGTACAACCCGCATGCATTTACACCCCACGTGGCGGTGGAGGAGGGGATGCTTATCCCGTGCCTCTCGCTGGAATACTTACACACACACGCAGAGGTACACCACGTACTGAAATTAACTCGGTGGATACTACTATCGCCGCCTGGCAAACTATCGGTAAACTAGCGGGGAAACTCCCGCTGTATGCCCCGGCACTGCCACTTGCGTGCCACAGTTCCTTATCAGTCACTCAGGACAGGGGAGCGATCCGCTCGCTACAAATGGTGGGTATACAACGTATGCACGATATCTATACAGAGGGTAAATTCCTCACAGCTGAAGACCTCCAATCCATCACCCACACATCATTATTGTTTCAATTCACCATTCACAGATTAAAACAAGCGGTTAGAGCTCATTATAGTTCGTTCCCCACAGAACCGCCCACATTACACTCGCTTCAGTTACTGTTAACAACGCCCTCTAAGTGTAGACTAGTGACCAAACTGTATAAGGCGGTACGAGCTGAAATGGTGAGGGCTGGCGGTGACAGTTTAACCAGATGGAATAGTGGCATAGAACAGCCGTTGACTACAACTGACTGGGAACACATCTGTAACCTAACAGGTAAACTAACACCCAATGGTAACCTCAGAATTATCCACTTCAAATATATCCATCAGGTATACCATACACCTCTGAAATTGTACAAAATTGGACTACGAGACACTAGTCAATGTAAAAGATGTCACCAAATGGACGCAGATTTCTGGCATTTGGCATGGCACTGCGCGGCGGTGGCGAAATTCTGGGCTGCAGTGATGGGGTGTTTGCGGACGATGTCCAATCAACAATTGCAATGTACACCGGTGGTGTGTCTGTTGAGTTATGTGCCTCATATCAAAGGGGTGTTGGGGAAATTTGTACGAATAGCTCTGTTACTAGCAAAACGTCGAATAGCTTTGACATGGGAGAGCACTCTGACCCCGAGCCTTGAGTATTGGTTAAAAGACATGGTCTATTGTAGGGAATCACTTGAGCTGTATGCGGAAGAACTACCATCTTCCTCAAAGCCAAAAGACATTTGGGAACCATTACGACAATATTTACTGAAGTTGGATGAGCCAGACCCTGTGCTCAGTCCCTAAAAGTCAATGAGGCATGCTATGTATTCTCGAGAATGTGTGATGTGCATTAGGAGCAATGATCCCTAGTGAAATGTTCCAGAACAACAGTTTTGATTATGTCAAATGTTCATGCTGACTGTCATCATTGATGATACACCGCCCTGCGTGGCGACTCATGTGAGCTATTTTGTTTTTGTGTTGTTCGAAATTCAATAAAAAGAATAATAAAAAATAAATAAAAAAAAGATATCAATCTTCAATGAAAGTCAAAATTGAAGGGCAGCAAAAGCAACATATTTGGGAGTTCATAAAAAGGCAAATGTAATTTACGTTAGTTGTCTAGCTGCAATTACCTTGAAAACAGGTTCTTGCTGTGCTAGTTGCATTGTTCTGACCTTTTCGCAAGTTTGTTCTTTATTTGTTGTTAATAAATTTGCCTATGTATAGAATAAGTGTATGTATATGATGTCACGTTACTACTGCTATTATTGTCTTGGTTTTTTAGGTTTCGCCTGCACAGCGCTTGCGCTGTACTTGTGAAATCTCTTGTATTTAATATATCTTAAAAGGGGGCTCTTATCAGTTCCCATAGCCGAATTACTGTGTTCATTCGCTTTTGTGTGGAACTTTTTTTGGTTAACTTCCCTGGTTGGCACACATTTAGGATACTTCTACTAAAGCTGTTCACACTCCTTAAGCCCCATTCACTCTCAAGATAAGATCTCTTTCCACGGAAAAGGTAGACAGCTGGAATGCTTGCTTTTTATTACTTAGTTATGTAAAGCAGATGCTTTTCCCATAGAACGTTTGTGGCATTTCCTATTCATGCCCCAGTACCTTTCTTTGTACTTTGTAGGCATTATCGGATTGATTTTTCAACTTAATCTGTTTGGTCATTATGATCAAATTCAAAATGTTGTAATAAACATTGCACGTTAAAAATAAAGTTAATATATAAGAACTATGCTATATTTTACTACTAAACAGGCAGTCAGAAGTGCAGTTACCTTGCAGACAACAGGGTCATGATTTGAATGATGCAGCAGGTGCAGTAGCACCGGGCCTAAAAGTTGTCAGAACTCCTCTAAACACATAATATTGCTATATTTGACTACTAAACAGGCAGTCACGAGTACAGTTACCTTGCAGTTAAAAGGGACTTGATTTGAATGGTGCAGCAGGTGCAGTGGCACCGGGGCCAAAACCTCTAGGGACCGCACTAAACATCTAAAATTGCTATATTTTACAACTAAACAGGCAGTCACAATTGCAGTTACCTTGCAGTTGAAAGGGGCTTGAGTTAAATAGTGCAGCAGGTGCAGTGGCACCAGGGCCAAAAGTTGTCATAACTCCTCTAAACACCCAATATTGATATATTTACAACTAAACAGGCAGTCATACGTGCAGTTATCTAGCAAGCACTAGGGTCATGATTTCAATGGTGCAGCAGGTGGAGTGGCAGTAGGACTAAAAGCTCCAGGCACCCCCAGTAAATACCAAATATTGCTATATTTTATTCTTAAACAGGCAGTCACAAGTGCAGTTACCTTACAGACAATAGGGTCATGATTTGAATGGTGCAGCAGGTGCAGTGGCACCAGGCCCAAAAGTTGTCAGAACTTCTCTAAACACATAATATTGCTATTGTATCAATTAATTCTATTATTTCCCTCTTTCATTTCATTTTTCAAAGTTTTGCTATTATTTACCCACACTATACCACTAATAACAGCACAATATATTGCCTTTTTGTACATAAACAAGTAATAACACTTTAACAGGCTTTCTGTAACTTCGATTGTACAACTACTCAGCAAGCTACAACTTATAACAAAAAACTGCTTATTATTAATCACTTAAGTTAAACCTATGCATTTACCAATGCTTGTCTTTAATGTTCCCATACCAAATATTAGGGTGGAAACAGTTCTTTAAATTATGTTTTCTATTAATGTGTTTTACATAGTGATACACTGAAATATTTAGCTTCTCCTAGGCCCTAGTATAACCAAATTAATAGTACTTAATTTATCAACCCAAAATGTTAAAAGGGTTAGTCAATAAAACAAAATGGGAACCACTAGCTTACAATTTAACCCACCATGTCAGGTTTTTGTGGTTAACTCCATACCATTTAGCATGTAGAAGAAAAAACACAGTTGATATGTACCAACCCCTTGTTATTAAAAGTCCACTAGACCTACATCCCAACTGATAATACCACTACTATGATCCCCAAAATAACCCTTTCTAGACTCTTCCCTACTCCACCCCTCCTTGCATCATCTCATACCTCTTTTACTATTCGGATCCCCAATACAAGTCTTTCTAAACCCTTCCCTCTGACTCTTCCCCCTCCACCTCCCCTTTATTCATCCCAAGTCTCCCCATAATGCTATGAGCTCCATTAAAAAAAAAGAAAAAAAAAAAAAGCTTTCTAAATCCTTGCCTCTTCTATCCCTCCACTATCCTTTTCAATCCAAATAACAGACTAACATGTCCACCACTCAAATGAATTCCATATTTCACTATACTAATTCACCACTAATCCTTTATGGATTCCGGAGTAGCGTGCTACTCGCTGAAAAAGCGATTCGACGCCTTGTCAGGGGTAGTAAGCGCTATATAAATGCAATTACAATTCAATACAATACAATAAGGTGATATGTACCAACCTCCTCTTGATCAGGACTCAGAATACTTACCAGGTTTGGAGGACACGTTGGGCGGGCAGAGGAATGGACTGGGTCCGGACAAGACAAAGGTCCAACTCAAAGAAAGAAGCAAGATAGGACATAGTGAAAAAAGACTACATAAGATAGAGAAAAGAATAGGAGAAAGAGAAGTAGGACTAGCAACAGAAAGCATAGATAGGCTGAGACGTCTAGTGGAGATGGAAACATATAAAGGAGGTGAAAACAATGAGCTGCTGTTCCCAGGAGCTCCATGGTGATGAGAGGGAGGAGTTAGAGAGATGCCATGAATGGAAGGAAGCTGGACTCCTAGAGAGGACGCCAAACTCAGGAGCAATGCTCGGGTCAGGACACAGGTTGAGAAAGGCAGAGGAACCAGCTTCAGTATCCTGCCTGTATCGGGGAACCATGGAGTAGACGAAGGGGTGCTGGTATTCCAGCTCTTACCCTCCACTCTTAGGATGCTCAGCCCCACCACGGTTAATCGAAACTTTTAGCTGCCACAAGTGCATTAAGTGAACTGCGAAAAAGAGTCAGAAATCGAAGTGGGCACCAAAAAAGAAGATTCTGCCTAGGTGGTGCTTTATTACATAGTCTTTTAGGGAAGTCTTTATAACTTTCTTGCATAGGATAGGGTTTGTTTTCCCTTGCATTATCATTTCAGCTTTCTTTTCCCTTTATCTCGCTTGACTGATAAGTGCAAGAGTTGGGAACTATGCAAAGTTATATTGTTGGGAGGCGGGTAGCTAACATAACAAAACTCTGAATGGTTATCAAGAGTTTTCAAAGGGGGAATACGTCAACAAGGGAAAGTAAAGAGAAAAAGTACAGAAAATGAATCTGACGAATAAGAAGATAAGAGGGAGAATTTAGGAAAGACCCTACTTAACGAAAATTACAAAGGACGATAATTCATAAAAAGAACAGACAACTTGCACAGAGAAAAGTCTTGATTTGTCTCTTTGTTAGTTCCCATTATTTACATACCTTTTCTTCTGGTTCTTCTGAGGATGAGAGAGGAAGGAGTGGCGATGAGACGAACGAGTAGGTGGAGCAGGAGTGGCGCCTGTATTCCTTGGATCCAAAGTTATTCTATGTTTTCCTTTGCAGAGAAGAGACATTTGTGAGGCACTTTTGTTTTCCCTTTGGTCGTGGATATGATTTTCTGTTCATTGACACTGAGAACCACTGTCATTAAAAGCGGAAGCAATTTGAGATCTCAGTGGCTTGTCTGTCATTTGATGAACCAGGGTCTACTCTGCAACACTCCTGTATCACCGGTTTGTGCCTAATCACATCACTGACATGACTTGACCCTCCTTACAGGTATGTTGGACCCTGCATGCTCTAACCTGATAATTCAATAGGAAAACAGTTTTCACAGGTTTAGGAAGTCATATATGTTATCATATTAGCTCTTCTGTAATAAGCTTTTTAGGCCTGTCCTTTAGACAGCTTTAGCTCATTTGCCTCATCTATTTAAAAACAATAGAAAAATCATAAAAACACATACATATGTACATAGATAGGAGTGCTTGAAGTCATACCTCTTCATCGATTGGTCTGTTAAATTGTCAGTAACATTTTGCTTTTACCCACCACTTCATACAGCATGAGGCATGTTCAGCAAAGTTCGTTCATTGGATTCCGTGCACGTTGAGTGACACCTTTTTCCTGATGACTTATACACATCCACGTAAAAAGTAGTGCCTGCCATTGCAGGTGCTTTTGGGTCAAGTTTTCCTTTCCTTTTTTTGTTTTACTTTTAAACTATTATTTCTATTGCATATACTTTCAAAAAAGAAACAAAAACAATTGCTCACTTGCCAGGCCTGTTGGCTTTGTCACAGCTTGTTTTTTTCTTGTTTTTCATGCAGCCAAGTAAATACACAGCTTATCTGCCCTAACTGAGATTTCAATCCTGATCGATAACCAATTTCATTTTCTAACTACCTCAATACAGAAAACGGTTTGTCCATTTTGGTACTATTAAATGGGCTGATAAGGATCCGAAGAACATTAATTTATATGACATTGTAAAATATTTAGGTTCCCTGGAAAGCAACATCATAGATCCACTGTGTTTATATTGTTAGACGCTACAATCATTTTAATTCACCTCCTTTTTTAGGTCTCGCCTAGGCAGTGCTTGCACTGTTTCTTCAAGACATGTTGCATTCTGGTATGGACTTCAAGCTCTGCCCATTTTCCACCCATCTTTTCAACTGGCTCCTGTTACTGTCCTTTGTAAATGGTGGCTTTTGATTCGTCAATCGGCTTAGTAGTCCCTTCTTAATACCTCCTTTTCTCCTGTTGTAATCTCCCATGAGGGCTGCCTTTGTTACATCAGTTGTTACTTGGTATGTTCTATTTGCAGTCTGTGAGCACTATTTTCTTAAATGACTTTCCCTGCTGTTGCAGACATGACATACTCTCCCCAACTGCTTTTCTTTAAGCAGAGCGGCATGTCACGATTTCTCCTATGTTTTTGCTTTAGCTTCAACAATGGCGGCTGCTCCTTTCTTTTCTTCTGCGCGGCTCGCCCAACTCGAGCTTGACACTACACACCTAGTATACTTTTTTTAAAGCAGCGCAGCACGTCGCGCTTTATCTTATGTGTTTTTTCAGTCGCGCTTTATCTTATTTTTTTTTTCACCAGTGGCATGCTGCGCTGCTGAAAAAAAAACATAAGATAAAGCGAGGCTGAAAAAACACATAAGATAAAGCACGGAGTGCTGTGCTGTTCCAACAGCTTCAACAATGGTGGCCACGCCTTTCCTCTGCACGGCTCACCCAGCTCCATCTAAAATATACCAATTGATCATACTCTGTAAATTGCAGCATACTAAACTACAGCTCTCAGAATGTAATGCGTTATATTGCCGCACAAAGTCTGGTGTGAGAAACACTGTGTTGTGATCCTAAGGAGTGCTGTGGCCACCCTACAAATAAAACGGTTTTGAGAGCTTGAACCTATGTTGATCAAACCATAAACCGGTTCAGAGATCTTGACCCTCACCTACCCATAAACTCGTTTAGAGCTCTTGATCCTACCCATAAACTGGTTCAGAGATCTTGACCCTCACCTACCCATAAACTCGTTTAGAGCTCTTGAACCCTCTCCTCCTGAACCAGATTTGGATCCCAAGAGATTTTAACTGCTCTGATGGACCTACCGTTATCCGCAGTGCGTGCTTGCGTCACCTCCGCATGTCTTAGCACGGGACTATGTGTGACTGCACTTTTCTGTTGCTCATTGTAGCTGTCTCTACCCCTCTCCCTGTCTCTTTTTAACCCTCCCTCTCTCACTATATGCATCTTGCTCTCTTAATTCCTCTACCCATCTCCTTGTCTCTCTCGCTTTCAATCACTTTGTCCCTCTCCTTGTATCTCTCTTTCTCTTTCAGTATCTCTACCCCCTCTCCTTGACTCTCTTGCTTTTTGTCTACCCCTTCTCTTTGTGTCCCTCTGTTGCTTTCTATTCTTTTTCTGCTTTTCCTTGTGTCTGTCTCTTGGCCGCACTCTCTACCCTAGCTCTTTCTCAGTGTATGTCTCTGACGCTTTCACTATCCCTTTTCTTCTTCTTGTATCAGTTTGTTGATTTTTACCCTTCTGTCCTTCTCTTTGTATCCAGCTCTTGCTTTACCTCTCTCCTTGTATCTTCTCAACACCTTGTTCTTACTTCTTGCATCGGTCTCTTGCCCGCCCTGAGCTTTTCTTTTTCCTGGAATCCCCTCTTGCTGTGTACACCTTGCACCATTCTCTTGTTCTCTACACCCTTCTTTTCCCTTTTATGGCTTTTGCTTTCTCTTGCATCGGTCTCTTGTTCTCTCCTCCTTTGTGTCTCCTTCTATCCATCTACTACTTATTCTCCCTCTTCCTAGTTCTCCTTGTGTAAACCTCTCTCTCGCTCTACTCCTTCATTGTTCTCTACTCTTTTTTTCTTTCTCTTTGTATAAACACGCCTCATACTGCCTAAACTTTCAGTTCTATCCTTGTCTGGCCGTCTCCTCCATTTCTTCGGATCCATTGGCTCGATCTTTTACTGTACATGGAGATCTCTTTCATCTATTAATTGCGCTGGCTCTAGACTGAAATCTCAAACTAATTTCCCCCTGTCTGGGAAACAGCTGAAAGCCACACACTGAAGTGCCTCCGGCTATCAATGTCTGCTAAGCCTCATGGACTTCTGTTGTCTCTGCCATGCTAGTTCCAGTAAAATAGTTGAGTGGGTTAATGCGCCTACTGCAGATACGCACAGGACAAACTAGAACATATTAAAGTAAGTAATAATCTTAGTTGTTATTGAAGCACACTAAATAAATAGGCAATTGAGTCATTAAGTCATCCTGCTTCGCCGATATGAATTGCTTTCAGGTCTTTACAAGTGTGTTAATGCCTTATATATTATGGACAAAGAGTGCACTCACGTGGTAAATGATGCAAGGCACTGGCAAACTTCTTCGCTCAAAAAGAGTAATTTTGTGAAATGTATTTCTTATTTCATGAAAAATATTAAGCAGTTTCGCACACTCCTAGGAATCGGAAAAAGCATGTTTTCTCTTTAACCCTGGCAAGTTTTGCCAATAGTTCACAAAACTGCAGATACTCTGTTGGATTGTATACGTGCTTGGACTAGTAGTTATAACTTTGAGGTCTTTAATTCACAATGTTTGAGGTCCTGATCTAAGCTCGGAACCTCAGTGGAATATTTCAAACCTGCTGCAACCAGGTCCGTTGAGTTCCACCTGCACCTAGAACCCAGTGGTGCCATATTTAATGTACAATCTCACTACATTAACACCACAGGACAACATGCACTTTTTTTTATATAAATAACTCCACTGCAAAAATAAAAACATAAGTAAAAAACATTGTCATTTACATCACCAATAGTTCTAACTTTCACAAATGCGATACCTTTTGCATTGCGAATGCTTGTTTTATTAGGCTAACATTTATTTGCCATTTTGAATGCACAATTCTTGTTTCGTGTGCTATGTTTAGTTGCCATGAACTTTCACTAATCAATCAATCAATCAATCATGTCACTTATAAAGCGCACTACATACCCGCGAGGGTCTCAAGGCGCTGGGGGAAGAGGGGGGTGGTGCTGCTACTGATCGAAGAGCCAGGTCTTGAGGAGTCTTCTGAAGGCCAGTAGGTCTTGGGTCTGTCGGAGGTTGGTGGGGAGGGTGTTCCAGGTCTTGGCGGCGAGGTGGGAGAATGATCTGCCGCCGGCGGTCGTTTTCCGGATGCGGGGGACTGTGGCGAGGGCGAGGCTGGTCGAGCGGAGCTGGCGGGTGGGGGTGTAGAAGCTGAGTCGTCTGTTGAGGTAGGCTGGTCCGGAGTTGTGGAGTGCTTTGTGTGCGTGGGTGAGGAGCTTGAAGGTTATCCTCTTGTTGACAGGGAGCCAGTGCAGGTCTCTCAGGTGGGGTGTGATGTGGCTGCGTCGGGGGATGTCGAGGATAAGACGTGCAGAGGCGTTCTGGATGCGTTGCAGCCGTCTCAGGAGCTTAGCCGTCGTTCCTGCGTAGAGGGCGTTTCCGTAGTCCAGCCTGCTGGTGACGAGGGCCTGGGTGACTGTTTTTCTTGTTTCGGTGGGGATCCACTTGAAGATCCTGCGGAGCATTCGGAGGATGTTGAAGCAGGATGAGGAAACGGCGTTGACCTGCTTAGTCATGGAGAGGGTGGGGTCGAGGATGACCCCTAGGTTGCGTACGTGGTCGGTGGGTGGCGGGGCTGTTCCCAGTGATGTTGGCCACCAGGAGTCGTCCCAGGCTGAAGGGTTGGAACCAAGGATGAGGACCTCCGTCTTGTCCGAGTTCAGCTTCAGGCGGCTGGTCCTCATCCATTCGGCGACGGCCTTCATTCCTTCGTGGAGGTGGGCTTTGGCGGTGTGAGGGTCTTTGGTGAGGGAGAGGATCAGCTGGGTGTCGTCGGCGTAGGAGATGATGTTGAGGTTGTGCTGTCGGGCGACGTGGGCGAGGGGTGCCATGTAGATGTTGAACAGCGTTGGGCTGAGGGAGGAGCCTTGGGGTACGCCGCAGATGATCTTGGTAGCCTTGGATCGGAAGGGGCGAGGCAGACGCTTTGTGTTCTGCCGGAAAGGAAGGATGTGGTCCAGTCCAGGGCCTTCTCTTGGATCCCGGCGTCGTGAAGGCATGTTCGTAGTGTGTGGTGGCAGACCGTGTCGAAGGCGGCTGATAGGTCCAGGAGGATGAGGGCTGCTGTTTCTCCGTTGTCTAGCAGGGTCCTGATGTCATCGGTGGCGGCGATGAGGGCGGTTTCGGTGCTGTGGTTGCTGCGGAAGCCGGACTGGGAAGGGTCCAGGATGTTGTTCTCCTCGAGGTAGCGGGTCAGTTGTTTGTTGACGATTTTCTCGGTGACCTTCGCGGGGAACGGGAGCAGAGAGATGGGTCGGAAGTTCTTGAGGTCCTTGGGGTCTGCCTTGGGTTTCTTGAGTAAGGCGGTGATCTCGGCGTGCTTCCAGCTTTCCGGGAAGGTTGCTGTCTTGAAGGAGATGTTGATTATTTTCCGGAGATGGGGCGCAATGGCTGTACTGGCTTTGTTGAAGATGTGGTGAGGGCACGGGTCTAGCGGTGAACCGGAGTGGATGGTGTTCATGATCTCGCTGGTGTCCTCGTCGTTGATGTTGGTCCAGGAGAGCAGGCGGTTGGTGGTTGTGGGGGCAGCGGTCTCGGTGGTTGCTGAGTAGAGATGTCAAGGCAGTATATTGCAAAAGAGAAAATACAGCACATATTTAAGGAATGTGCTTTAGTGACACACAAAGACGCTGACTAGAATATCACAGTGAAAAAAAATAAGCAATGGTCTGAATTGAAATCCCTAGTCAAATACCACAGGATTAGCTTAAGTGAGTTTGTGTTTTCATTGTGAAGATGTTATGATTAAGGATTTATTCTTGGTAAGTAGGAGTCAGGTAGCCAGCTCACGTAGGATACAGTCTCGTCCGGCATGGCCCACGGGTGGTGGGGTGGGGAGGTGAGGGGGAGGCTGGGTGTCGCGTGGGAATGGGGGAGGGGAGAATCGGAAATAAAAAAAATTAAAAACGTACCTCGAAGCCGGGTCACGCGTCTTCTCTGCTCCTGCTCTCCTGCCTCCGACAGGAACAGGAAGCAGGCAGCCAGGCACCCTCCACTAAACCAATCACAATGCTGCAATGCAGCGTTGTGATTGGTCTGAGTGCCATGACACGGCTGTAATGTAGCCTGCATGGAGAACAGGGAAGTGCGTATGACTGGTTTGGGCGGCCCGACAGGGCCGACCAAAACAGTCATTGCACACTTAGGAGTGGGCAAACCACTCCTCCCCTGTCCTGCTCCTAGGGCAGAGCAGCCCCACCCGCACGCCCGCCCGCATGCCCGCCGCAAAGCTGCAGGACACGAAACATAAAATGACAATAACTAAGTTATTGTCATTTTATGTTTCTCACTGCTTAAAAGCTGTGGGGCGACGCTCCTCCGCCATAGCGGAGGAGCTGCCCCTGGTAGGATAGCAGGTTGCAGGTTTATTGGAAGGGTTTCAAGGATACAAGTTGCTAATAGGAAACCCCCACCAGGAGCAGCAGCATCCTCTCTGCTCAGCCCACTCTCCCTAACTGTCCACTCCTTTAGTCATTTACCAACATTCCATGACATCATACTCTGACTGAGCAGAGCAGGGAAACAGAGAAGCTGTGCAGAGAATGCATTACAACCATCAGCAGATTATAACAGAAGACTTTAGGTTGCTGCGTAATAGGTCAGCCTGGATGGCGGGGGTGTACAAACACACACACACACGCACGCACACACACACATACACACACACACACACACACGAGAAGAGGTAAAGTTCCTGCTAGAAATACTTGAAAACATGAATTTAAAATCGAGCGCCAATGGGAAAGTCTCGGCTACAATAGGGATGGATTCATAAAACTGTCGAAATATTTAGACTCACGAATATAAACATAAAAGCTTCCAAATTTACTCTGTGGGTCTTGAGAAAGTGGTTTGTTACTATACAAGCATGGCTGGCTTGGTTTTTTGTTCATGTAGGAACTAAGAGTTGCTCCTTTTTGCTTCCCAATCTCTAAAATAAAATGTTTTCTATAATTCAAATGGAACTTGGTTACTGTATCAATTTAGTTTAGTAGTTTAGCAGGCACCGCCACCACTGTAGGGATGGCTGTCCCTCTGACGGTCAGATCCGTTGTGGTCGGTCTCTCCGACCGCCAACCATCCGCCTGCCACCCTAATGTGGCAGGCGGTATTCAGTATTACGATGGCGTTGGGACCACCACGACGGGCTGTCGGTGGCGGTCCCACCTTCATCGTAATCAGGCCCTCAATTCATACACTTCTACAACACTGAGATGCACATTGGTTTCATATATTTAAAAGATAATGAGACAAGTGTGATGCGTACACAGCGAAATGCTATTGAAATCCAAGCATTTCCTTATCTTTTCTTACACAGGCTGATGTGTTTGTCATCTTTATTGCACAATATTTATTCAACTTGTGCCACAGTGCTGTGCGATGGAGGGAGGGGTTAGAGGAAAGGGAAGTGGCCATTTACCGGTGAGGAAATGGATATGGAGTACTTGTTTTTCAAATTTTCAAACACTTAGCTAGAAAACTAGTTCCATAAAATAATGAAAAGTGAATGTACTGCATACCTTCAAAATATGGTAAAACTATTTTGGAAAGGAGTTCAAAACTGCACATCACACAAGTTACATGCATCTGCTTCAAAGTTAAACATTTCACACAAGCACCTTATATCTCTAAGGCCCCTTATGGCCATGCTTGTTTATTTTGTTGTGCAGTCCAACTGGTTCATTCATGACTCCTCTGTTTTAGGGCTCGCCTGTTTATAGGGCTCGCCTAAGACAGCACATGTGCTGTGTTTTGGGAGACATTTTGCTAGCTTACAATAAGCTTAGAGCCCACCCATTGTTGACCATTGGTAGGCCACATTCTCACTCATTTGCTTGCTTCTTATTTGATGGCTTGTAAAGGCTTACTTCTCCGCTGTGAGTTTGTCCCTCCCCTGAACATGGATGTATTACTGTGTCCTTATCCTGCTTGTTTTTTTGGTGCTTTTCTTTCTTTTTAAGTAATCAATCTACGAGAGTGTGTGTGTGTTTTCCAGCTGGTTCCCTTGTATCCCTCACATCTCCATGTTGCTCTGTCTTGCTGTGTGCTTCTGTGCCTCCCAGTCTCTGTGTTGCTCTGTCTAACCATGTGCTTCACTGTCTACCCAAGTGCTTCTGTGCATGCCCACCCCATGTTGTTTCTGTCACCCATATTGGTCTCTCTCACCGTATGCTTCAATGCCCCCCATCTCTGAGTTGCAATGTCTTGCCTAGCACTTCTGTGCTCGGCCTGTGTTTCTTTGTCTCGCCGTCTGCTTGTCTGCCCCTCCCAGGCTATTTCCATTCCCTGTGTTGCTTCCCACCCGCCTGATCCCCCTCTTTTGCTTTTCCAATCGCACCTCCTGTGTTTCTTCCACACTCCTGCCCGGCATTTCATTTTTAAAATTTTAGTTACTAATCCAACTCTGATCTGTAACTAAACGTAAAATTATAGAAGCACCTGATTTATTTTGTAGGCGTGCTCATGCATGGAGAGTGCCCCTACAAATAATGCAGCCATTCACTTCAAAAGTTTTTTTATTTTAATTATTTACCCATGCTTCATAGTATCTTTCAAAAATATTTGCTGCCAAAATTCAGAATATCTGCAGCAATATTGACAGATGTCAGGTATGGGGTGACTGAAGGATTCAAAGCCAATGTGCCTCAATCCTGCGGTCAGCAATCCCTGCTTAGAGATATGGATGCTGTACTGACCCCCAAATGGGAATGAGGGCAGGGATGTGAGAAGGAAACACAGCATCTGGTGAGGTGGCCATAAGTATTGGAATGGGAGGATTCAACACTATGGAACCCCAACCTAGGGAAGAACATACAGAGAAGGTAGGCACTTAAGGACAGATGTACGAAATATTTTTCATTCGAAAATTGTCCAAATCGCTATTTGCAAATGCAAAAGTGCCTTTCAGTATGTACGAAAGGCAATTTGGCCGGTCCAAATTGAGATTCCTTTAGTTTGGAAATCGCTGTTATTATGATTCCAAATAAGGAATCGCAACTAGTAATTCCCAAATTGCGAATCACAATTTGTACGTATGAAGCATTTCACCACCAAATCAAATCAGGTGTTAACCAGGTGCAATCTATATGAATTGGCTCAAAATGCATCAGGCCCTTTCACAACGGCGGATTTAATGTTCTGCGAGGAGGATGAGGATTTTGGTGCGTATGCAGAGAAGGAGACAGGGGAGGATTTTTAGAATTAGGGTAACCCTGTCTGATCAAAGTGAGGAGGAGATATTTGAGAAATACAGGCTCAGTAGTCAGGTAATTTTGTATTTAATTGCTGATTTACTTCCATAGCTACAAACCTACACAGACCGAAGAAATGCTATTCCATCGCATGTGCAGGTACTGCGTTGCCTACACCTTTTAGCATCCGGTTGTTACTAGGGAGTAATAGCAGTATCAGAGGGAGTGTCCCAAAGTACATTGCCACAAATTTTCCACAGGTTTCTTGAAATTATGTTGTCCAAAATGAATGATTATATACATTTTCCGGCCTCTCAGCAGAACATAGAACATACCAAACTGTTATTTTATTGTGAAGCACATTGTCCTAATGTCATTGGATGTACCGATGGTACACATGTTGCCATCAGTCCACCGTCTTCAAATGAATTCATCTATAGAAGCACAAAAATAGCCACTCCCTCAAAATATAGGTTGTGTGTGATGTCTCCTGTATAATTACAGACTGTGCAGCCCAATTTCCGGGCAGCACTCATATACCTATATGTTCCGCCACAGTGGTATGTTTAATAGGCTATCTCGAGATGATTGTGGTGACGGCTTTCTACTTGGTAAGCCTATAGAACATGTGTAACACACATTACCACACAAAGCAATAACACTTTCAAATGTAAGCATTCTTTCCTTTGTAGGAGACATTGCATAGGCATTAAGACCTTGGATCTTAACACCATATTTGAACCTAAATATAAGGAGTGAGTAGAGGTACAGCCGTGCTCACAAAACCACACACTCCTTTATAGAGAGGACCTTTGGAGAACTAAAATCATCCTTACAATCATTCTGAAACAAGCAGGAGTTAACTACCACCTATATGCAGACGACACACAAATCTACTACAAAATCAAATCTCCCAGCGACATCCGACACCTCAATGTCACACTAACCAAGATCCAAACTTGGTTCAACGCAAACCACTTAAAGCTGAATCCGGAAAAAACGGAATTAATAATGTTCTCTCCGAAAAGTAACCACCGACCAATTCAAGACTGGCTCAAGAATCTTGATGCCCTAAACTGCCCCCTCGTCCTATCTGACTCAGTTAAGTCACTAGGCATTACCATGGACAAGAACTTATCAATGAAGTCCCACATCAAAAACTCTGCAAAAGGTGCGCTTTACTCACTAAAACACCTCAAGAAAATTAAAACCTTTCATTCCCCAAGATGATCTCAAGACAATAGTACAATCCCTAGTCCTCTCTAAACTGGACTATGGGAACGCCCTCCTAACAGGGACACCAAAAGCTCACCTAGCCCCACTAAGGTCAGTCCTTAACATGGCCGCTCGACTCATAACTGGTGTAAAAAGATTCGAACACATCACACCAACCCTCAACTCCCTCAACTGGCTTCCCATGGAAGGGAGATGTATTTACAAACTTGCCTGCATCACACACAAAACCCTTCACTCACCTTCCCCCAACTACCTAAACAGCAAACTGGTAAAAGCAGGAAAATCCAGAACTCTGAGAAGCTCCAACTCACTTCTTCTCATCCCTCCGAAATTGAAAAGGAAAATCACCCAGTGCCGATCCTTTTCTGGTAACGTACCCAGGATGTAGAACGCACTCCCTAGAGACCTCAGATGCAACCCCTTCTTCTCCTGCTTCAAAAGGGAACTGAAACTCCATCTCCTCAACAAATACTTTACCGACCAACGTCAACTAACCTAGACTTCTATATCCTAGCTGACTCCCCTCTCACTTGACCATCAAGGATAGGTGGTTACCTGAATGTGTTTTTCTCCCTCCGGTTCACTGTTTGCCTAATTATTATGTTTTACTTATGTCGTTTTGCTTCCTTAGGTCCTGCTATGGAATGCAATTCTCTTTCTCTCCTGTGTGTATGTAAAGCGCTCTGATACCCACGGGTCAAGCTAGCGCTATATAAAACTTTTTTAAATAAATAAATAAATGTTTCAGGTGTTTGCACAAGAGTGGTGGAGCACTCCAGTACCGTCCAGGCATATGTTGCAAAATCATAGCTACATGGTCAATGCTGCATAATCTTACCATAAGAAGTGGTGTTCACCATGTGGAAATAGAATTAGTTTTTGACCTTAAGGAAGGAATACCACAAGTACAACCCCAACAGAATGGATCAGCTGCTGCTGAGGGTAGCGCTTGTTGTGCAGGGATTAGGAACAATTATTTTTCATGAAAATGAAAAGAAAAGAAGGTGTATATATATATATTAGAGATAAAAATATATATATATATATTCTGCTCCAAAGATTGTCCCCCAGGTGAGCAGCACTCGGCCAGCAGTTCTTTCATGATAGGCAAGGACGAGGATCCGCCTGCAGGAGCCGCTCCGCACTGGAACTGCCTGACGCGTTTCAAAGCTCCTGATGCTTCTCTTCAGAGGCTTTAACAGAGACGGTGCGTGTAAACGTTAGACCCACTTCGCCATTTTTATATTACACACCCACCAATGGGAAGCTCATTTGAGACTGTGCATTGTGGGAAATGCGGTCCGGAATGCACACAAATCACGTCCTGAATGGACCCTGTAAGCGGGCTCGCCCCTTCTTTTAATCCTATTCTCGGCTGCTGACCCATGTTGCCGGCATGGTAAATACCATGTTGGGTGGCCCCCTCAGCATTACGGGGTGGTGCGCGCTCCGCGGCAGGACGGCCGCGTATTATATTCTGCTCCAAAGATTGTCCCCCAGGTGAGCAGCACTCGGCCAGCAGTTCTTTCATGATAGGCAAGGACGAGGATCCGCCTGCAGGAGCCGCTCCGCACTGGAACTGCCTGACGCGTTTCGAAGCTCCTAATGCTTCTCTTCAGAGGCTTTAACGGAGACGGTGCGTGTAAACGTTAGACCCAGTTCGCCATTTTTATATTACACACCCACCAATGGGAAGCTCATTTGAGACTGTGCATTGTGGGAAATGCGGTCCGGAATGGACACAAATCACGTCCTGTATGGACCCTGTAAGCGGGCTCGCCCCTTCTTTTAATCCTATTCTCGGCTGCTGACCCACGTTGCCGGCATGGTAAATACCATGTCGGGTGGCCCCCTCAGCATTACGGGGTGGTGCGCGCTCCGCGGCAGGACGGCCGCGTATTATATTCTGCTCCAAAGATTGTCCCCCAGGTGAGCAGCACTCGGCCAGCAGTTCTTTCATGATAGGCAAGGACGAGGATCCGCCTGCAGGAGCCGCTCCGCACTGGAACTGCCTGACGCGTTTCGAAGCTCCTGATGCTTCTCTTCAGAGGTTTTAACGGAGACGGTGCGTGTAAACGTGAGACCCACTTCGCCATTTTTATATTACACACCCACCAATGGGAAGCTCATTTGAGACTGTGCATTGTGGGAAATGCGGTCCGGAATGCACACAAATCACGTCCTGTATGGACCCTGTAAGCGGGCTCGCCCCTTCTTTTAATCCTATTCTCGGCTGCTGACCCACATTGCCGGCATGGTAAATACCATGTCGGGTGGCCCCCTCAGCATTACGGGGTGGTGCGCGCTCCGCGGCAGGACGGCCGGGTATTATATTCTGCTCCAAAGATTGTCCCCCAGGTGAGCAGCACTCGGCCAGCAGTTCTTTCATGATAGGCAAGGACGAGGATCCGCCTGCAGGAGCCGCTCCGCACTGGAACTGCCTGACGCGTTTTGAAGCTCCTGATGCTTCTCTTCAGAGGCTTTAACGGAGACAGTGCGTGTAAACGTTAGACCCACTTCGCCATTTTTATATTACACACCCACCAATGGGAAGCTCATTTGAGACTGTGCATTGTGGGAAATGCGGTCCGGAATGCACACAAATCACATCCTGTATGGACCCTGTAAGCGGGCTCGCCCCTTCTTTTAATCCTATTCTCGGCTGCTGACCCACGTTGCCGGCATGGTAACTACCATGTTGGGTGGCCCCCTCAGCATTACGGGGTGGTGCGCGCTCCGCGGCAGGACGGCCGCGTATTATATTCTGCTCCAAAGATTGTCCCCCAGGTGAGCAGCACTCGGCCAGCAGTTCTTTCATGATAGGCAAGGACGAGGATCCGCTCCGCACTGGAACTGCCTGACGCGTTTCGAAGCTCCTGATGCTTCTCTTCAGAGGCTTTAACGGAGACGGTGCGTGTAAACGTTAGACCCACTTCGCCATTTTTATATTACACACCCACCAATGGGAAGCTCATTTGAGACTGTGCATTGTGGGAAATGCGGTCCGGAATGCACACAAATCACGTCCTGTATGGACCCTGTAAGCGGGCTCGCCCCTTCTTTTAATCCTATTCTCGGCTGCTGACCTACGTTGCCGGCATGGTAACTACCATGTTGGGTGGCCCCCTCAGCATTACGGGGTGGTGCGCGCTCCACGGCAGGACGGCCGCGTATTATATTCTGCTCCAAAGATTGTCCCCCAGGTGAGCAGCACTCGGCCAGCAGTTCTTTCATGATAGGCAAGGACGAGGATCCACCTGCAGGAGCCGCTCCGCACTGGAACTGCCTGACGCGTTTCGAAGCTCCTGATGCTTCTCTTCAGAGGCTTTAACGGAGACGGTGCGTGTAAACATTAGACCCACTTCGCCATTTTTATATTACACACCCACCAATGGGAAGCTCATTTGAGACTGTGCATTCTGGGAAATGCGGTCCGGAATGCACACAAATCACGTCCTGTATGGACCCTGTAAGCGGGCTCGCCCATTCTTTTAATCCTATTCTCGGCTGCTGACCCACGTTGCCGGCATGGTAAATACCATGTCGGGTGGCCCCCTCAGCATTACGGGGTGGTGCGCGCTCCGCGGCAGGACGGCCGCGTATTATATTTTGCTCCAAAGATTGTCCCCCAGGTGAGCAGCACTCGGCCAGCAGTTCTTTCACGATAGGCAAGGACGAGGATCCGCCTGCAGGAGCCGCTCCGCACTGGAACTGCCTGACGCATTTCGAAGCTCCTGATGCTTCTCTTCAGAGGCTTTAACGGAGAAGGTGCGTGTAAACGTTAGACCCACTTCGCCATTTTTATATTACACACCCACCAATGGGAAGCTCATTTGAGACTGTGCATTGTGGGAAATGCGGTCCGGAATGCACACAAATCACGGCCTGTATGGACCCTGTAAGCGGGCTCGCCCCTTCTTTTAATCCTATTCTCGGCTGCTGACCCATGTTGCCGGCATGGTAAATACCATGTCGGGTGGCCCCCTCAGCATTACGGGGTGGTGCGCGCTCCGCGGCAGGACGGCCGCGTATTATATTCTGCTCCAAAGATTGTCCCCCAGGTGAGCAGCACTTGGCCAGCAGTTCTTTCATGATAGGCAAGGACGAGGATCCGCCTGCAGGAGCCGCTCCGCACTGGAACTGCCTGACGCGTTTCGAAGCTCCTGATCCTTCTCTTCAGAGGCTTTAACGGAGACGGTGCGTGTAAACGTTAGACCCACTTCGCCATTTTTATATTACACACCCACCAATGGGAAGCTCATTTGAGACTGTGCATTGTGGGAAATGCGGTCCGGAATGCACACAAATCATGTCCTGTATGGACCCTGTAAGCAGGCTCGCCCCTTCTTTTAATCCTATTCTCGGCTGCTGACCCACGTTGCCGGCATGGTAAATACCATGTCGGGTGGCCCCCTCAGCATTACGGGGTGGTGCCCGCTCTGCGGCAGGACGGCCGCATATTACATTCTGCTCCAAAGAATGTCCTGGAGGCTTGCTCGTGCTGTTTGAAAGCGCCTCCTGCTCCGCATTACAGGACATTGTATGCCTCTTTGAGAAACGTTATTTTAAGGTTTTAATCGGCAGCGACCCACATGGGCTTCACTTGGACTACCAGTCCCAGAATGCTATTTTGTTGCTCACCTGAGCGTATTTGATGAAATGAAATAAATAAGGGACTTTCTGGTATCTCACGCTTGCCTTTTATCTCCACAATCTGTCCAGGAAGAAGGGCGTTGGCCCGAAATGCGTCGACAGTGCGACATGAGGAGTGTGTCCAAGGGGATTGCTTTGGCAAATGGCGATGACCTCCTGGGAGTGCAGTTCCACCGAGGGGCAACCTTTGCAAGTCAAGTATAATGTGACCTAGCCCGGCCACAGAACAGCACCACCGTGAGACCCGAGCGGGTCCGCCGCTGCGCACTAGAGCAGCTGTAATGTGGAGCAGGAGGCGCTTTCAAACAGCACGAGTGAGCCTCCAGGACATTGTATGCCTCTTTGAGAAACGTTATTTTAAGGTTTTAATCGGCAGCGACCCACATGGGCTTCACTTGGACTACCAGTCCCAGAATGCTATTTTGTTGCTCACCTGAGCGTATTTGATGAAATGAAATAAATAAGGGACTTTCTGGTATCTCACGCTTGCCTTTTATCTCCACAATCTGTCCAGGAAGAAGGGCATTGGCCCGAAACGCGTTGACAGTGCGACATGAGGAGTGTGTCCAAGGGGATCGCTTTGGCAAATGGCGATGACCTCCTGGGAGTGCAGTTCCACTGAGGGGCAACCTTTGGAAGTCAAAAATATATATATATGTATATATATATATTTATATATTTAGTTCTAATCCAATAATGTATGTTTGTGATGCTTTTGAACTGAAAAATATATATTTTTATTATGGAACCATATTAGTCACAAATTCTGCATGAAAAACAATGTATAATGACACAATGTTGTCCTATCCTATGTATCATTTGTTAGTATGGCATAATACTCATAAGTAAGCAGCATATGAGAAATACAACAAACACATCAATGCTTGCTTCTTGATCTGCTTGCACTGCTTTTATCATCCTTACCTGCCTCTGAAATAGCACTAACATCTGTAGATGATGTATGTCGGCGTGTGCACCTAAGGGTAGAGACATTAGAGACTGAAAGACTACTAAGGCTTGATGCCTCTTCACTCTCACCTACCCCTAAAACTGGAGGTTCAGATATACTACTGGTTTGCATCTTTTCCAAAATAGGTGTTACCTGCAATAATCCACGTGCCACATCTGTACAGCAGTCACCCATCTGTGTTTGTATATTTACAGTGCATATGGACAACGAGGTAGAGGCCTGTGCCAGGCAGTTGATTGATCGGCTCAAAACATCAAACCGTAACATATGCTGGTGATGCCTACGCCATTGCATTTTATGGTGTTGTAGTGCTTTGTCCACCGAGTCTGTGAGTTTAGCAAAGTTATGAATCATCATATTTTGTCCATCCTCCACTAATTTTCTATAACTTTCTTGGACATCAATCAATTAAGATACTGTACGATTCATACTCATCATTTGTTGCTTTACACTTTTCAGATTTCTTGCTTGCTGGTGCTGCACAGAAAGCATTTGGGCCACTAACCTGCAAACAACTGAGATGTCTCACCCATCTGAACAACACCAGTACTATAAGAAACACTGGCATTACAACGACACTGCAACACCCTGCACCACATCTGTCTGCTTCTCTGAGATATTGGGCTGCTCTCCCTGCCTTTGGTTGGTTCATCTGCCACATCTTCAAAATCAGGGAGCATTAAATGTGTGACTCTTTTTCTGGATGGTACTTCATGTGTCTGCGTAGCTGATAATTCTGTAGATTCCTTAATATCACAAGGACCTTGTATAATGACATGTTGCTCATTATCCTGCCCTCTCAGTTGAGACACATCTGTGAAAAAGATATTGATGTAGTTTACTATAATAATGCTAAAAAAATTATCTAAATAAGGTTTGTTGAATCTACTCTCTTTTTTGACTGCTTTGTGACATTTTCTAAAGGACAAACAATGTACATGTGTTACTACACATATTTAGATATTGTAGTTTCACTGCAACTCCCATAATGCATTAGTGCTTCACTAAGAATGTTAAAAATTGATATCTTAAGAAACAGTAAAAATAAATTAGTAATAAACATGCTTGATAATCTAGGAAACTAACTTACACAATTTATTATGTTAACTTGAGTAGTAAATGGTGGAACCGATGTATCAAAGTTGGAAACACCCACAACACACTTAGGATGAATTGTTACCTCAATGAGAGTGTCCATGGGTGTTGATGGCAGCTGTTGAGATGGTCCTCCACCTTTCCAACGTGCCTCTGCCAAGCAAGTTGCAACCTTTTCTTTGGTTCACAATCTTAAGTCATCCCATCTTTTGTGTATTTCAGGGATGGTACGCTGTGCAACACCGATGGAGTTTACCTTGTCCAGGATGTCATTCCATATTTTTTGTTTTTTGGGATTCTGGCACACTGAAGGAACTCTTCCCAAACAGCTCCTCATTTCGGGACACACTCCTCACTTAGGAGCTCCAATTCTTCCAAAGAAAAATACATTTTGCGTTTCCTGCCAGCAAGATCTCGGTCAATCAATCAATCAATCACAGAATTTGTAGAGCGCACTACTTACCCGCGAGGGTCTCAAGGCGCTGGGGAGAGGGAAGGGGGGGGTGCTGCTACTGGTCGAACAGCCAGGTCTTGAGTAGCCTCCTGAAGGTCAGCAGGTCTTGGGTCTGTCGTAGGCTTAGTGGAAGGGTGTTCCAGGTCTTGGCGGCGAGGTGTGAGAAGGATCTGCCGCCGGTGGTTGTTCTTCGAATGCGAGGGACGGTGGCGAGGGAGAGGTCGGCGGAGCGGAGCTGGCGGTTGGGGACGTAGAAGAAGAGTCGTCTGTTGAGGTAGGCTGGGCCAGTTTTGTGGAGTGCCTTGTGTGCGTGGATGAGGAGTTTGAAGGTGATCCTCCTGTCGACGGGGAGCCAGTGCAGGTTCCTCAGGTGGGGGTGATGTGGCTGTGGCGTGGTACGTCGAGGATCAGGCGTGCAGAGGCGTTTTGTATGCGTTGCAGTCGCTTGATGAGCTTGGCCGGGGCTCCCGCGTAGAGGGCGTTCCCATAGTCAAGTCTGCTACTGACGAGGGCCTGGGTGACTGTTCTTCTTGTGTCTGTCGGGATCCACCTGTAGATCTTGTGAAGCATGCAGAGGGTGTTGAAGCAGGAGGAGGAGACTGCGTTGACTTGCTTGGCCATGGAGAGCGTTGAGTCGAGGATGACTCCCAGGTTGCGTGCGTGGTCGGTGGGTGTCGGGGCTGCTCCCAGCATCGTTGGCCACCAGGAGTCGTCCCAGGCTGAGGGTTGGAGCCGAGGATGAGGACCTCCGTCTTGTCCGTGTTCAGCTTTAGTCGGCTGATCTTCATCCAATCGGCGACGGCCTTCATTCCTTCATGGAGATTGGCTTTGGCGGCGAGGGGGTCCTTGGTGAGGGAGAGGATCAGTTGAGTGTCGTCGGCGTAGGAGATAATGTTGAGGTCGTGCTGTCTGGCGATGCGGGCGAGCGGGGCCATGTAGATGTTGAACAGTGTTGGGCTGAGGGAGGATCCCTGGGGTACGCCGCAGATGATCTCGGAGGCTTCGGATCGGAAAGGTGGGAGGCGGACTCTCTGGGTTCTGCCGTCGAGGAAGGAGGTGGTCCATTCCAGGGCCTTGTCTCGGATCCCTGCGTCGTGGAGGCGTGCGCGTAGAGTGCAGTGGCAGACAGTGTTGAAGGCGGCGGAGAGGTTCAGCAGGATGAGGGCTGCGGTCTCACCGTTGTCCAGGAGGGTCCTGATGTCGTCGGTGGCGGCGATGAGGGCAGTCTCAGTGCTGTGGTTGCTGCGGAACCCCGATTGGGATGGGTCCAGGATGTTGTTTTCTTCTAGGTATCGGGTTAGCTGTTTGTTGACGATCTTCTCGATGACCTTGGCTGGGAACAGAAGCAGGGAGATGGGCCGGAAGTTCTTGAGGTCTCTTGGGTCCGCCTTGGGTTTTTGAGTAGGGCGTTGATCTCTGCGTGTTTCCAGCTCTCTGGGAAGGTCGCGGTCTCGAAGGAGAGATTGATAACGTTGCACAGGTGGGGTGCGATGGAGCTGCTGGCTTTGTTGAAGATGTGGTGCGGGAAAGGGTCTGACGGGGAACCGGAGTGTATTGTGCCCATGGTCTTGATGGTGTCATCGATGTTCACGCTGGCCCAGGCTGGCAAGGGGTCATGGTCGATGGTGTGCGGCGGGTCTGGAGTATCTATCTTGGTGGGGGCTGTCTGGGTGTTGAAGCTGTCGTGGATGTCGGCGATCTTGCGGTGGAAGAAGGTGGCGAGGGAATCGCACAGGGCTTGCGACGGCGGGATGTCGTTGGTGTTGGAGCTGGGGTTGGAGAGTTCCTTCACGATGTTGAAGAGCTCCTTGCTGTAGTGTGCGTTGTTGTCGAGGCGGTCTTTGAAGGAGATTCTCTTGGCGGACCTGATGAGGTGGTGGTGGTTACGGATGGCGTCTTTATGGGCTGCGTGGCTGTCCGGTGTCTTATCACTGTGCCATTTCTTCTCAAGTTTCCGGCAGGTACGCTTGGAAGCTAGGAGTTCCGGGGTGAACCAGCTGGCTCTTTTGGTGGTGTCGCTGTAGGTGAGTTTTTCAGCGGAGCGAGGGTGTTGGCACAGTCGTCTATCCATCGTCTGAGGTTGCAGGCAGCGTCGTCGGTGTTGGATGGGTCGGAGGGAGGGCTGAGAGCGAGGTTTGCCCGTAGTTGGTCTTCGGTGACTTTGCTCCAGCAGCGGCGTGGGATCTGTTGGGTGCGGTGGTGTGTGGTGGGTTTCTGGAAGGTGAAGTGGATGCAGCGGTGGTCGGTCCAGAGGAGTTCCGTGGTGTGGGTGAAGGAGACGTGGGAGCTTGAGGAGAAGACGGGGTCGAGCGTGTGGCCGGCGGAGTGTGTCGGTGTTGTGACGAGCTGTCTCAGTCCGAGGTTGGCGAGGTTGTCAATCAGGGTGGTGGAGTTGCTGTCGTTGTTGTTCTCCAGGTGGAAGTTCAGGTCTCCGAGGAGGATGTAGTCGGTAGAGGTCAGGGCGTGCGTGCTGATGAAGTCGGCGATGGAGTCGCTGAACTGGGGTCGGGGCCCAGGGGTCTGTAGACAAGGGTGCCTCTGAGGGTGGTGTTGGGGTCCGTGTGGATCTGGAAGTGCATGTGTTCGGCGGTGCAGAGAACATCGTCGGTGCTGGTCGAGACCCTGATGGAGTTCTTGTGGACGATGGCGATTCCTCCTCCTACTCCGTTGGCGCGGTCTCTGCGGGTGATCTTATAGCCGTCTGGGATGGCTATGGCGATGTCGGGTGCGGAGGAGTCGTTCATCCAGGTCTCTGTCAGGAAGGCGACGTCTGGTGATGATGAGTCGAGCAGGTCCCAGAGCTCGACGGCGTGTTTGCGTGCGGAGCGGGTGTTCAGTAGGATGCATCGGAGGTGGTTGAGGTCCTTCTTGGCGGGCGCTTCGGTGGCCCTGAGGCTGGTGTATCTGCAGTTCCGGCAGGTGAAGGGGCCATGTGTGCGTTTCGGGGCGGCCTTGAAGCAGTTGTGTCTCCGTCCGGGGTTGAGAGCGTGGAGTGTGGTGGCATCGTAACGGCGTCGGTCCTCGAGGCTGGAGCGGGGGGCGCGCGGCCCAGGGGTTCTGGCGCTGGGCGCGGTCCAGGCGCGGACGGGCGCAGACGGGCTTGCCTTAGGCGGGCTTGCCTTAGGCGCGCCAGCGGCGCGGCCGTGCAGCTGCCGCCATATATGGGGAGCTGGGAGGGAGGAGCAGCTGGGAGGCGGGAGGCAGGGGCAGCGAATGGGCAGTCAGGGGGGCGGGGCCGCAGGGGACGCAGCGGCGGGGGTACAGAAGGCAAAGTTGGGCACAGCAGAATGGGGGCACGAGGGGAACAGAAGCAAGAATGGACACAATCAACGGGGGCACGAGGGGAGACAGAAAGCAAAAATGGGCACAATAAACGGGGGCACGAGGGGAACAGAAGCAAAAATGGGCACAATCAACGGGGGCACGAGGGGAGACAGAAAGCAAAAATGGGCACAATCAACGGGGGCACGAGGGGAGACAGAAAGCAAAAATGGACACAATCAACGGGGGCACGAGGGGACACAGAAAGCAAAAATGGACACAATCAACGGGGGCACGAGGGGGACAGAGGCAAAATGGGCACCAAGGCAACGGCAGAGGGGCGAGCTTACCAGCAGCAGCAGCGGGCAGGACAACACAGGCGGAGCTGTGTGGCGGGGGAGCGACCTACCTGGCAAGGTCAAGGGTCGCTCCTTCTTCCAGTGACATGATGCCCCTTCTTTTCACTCCAAACGTTCTTTCTGCTGCAACACATTCTCCCCTGTCACTCACTGCCTCCCTCTGAGTTACAGAACACTGGGAGAGGATGTATTTATTGACTTCCTCATTTTTAAGTCATCACTCTGCAACCAAAACACGATTTTTCCTATTTGCGATGGAAACAATTTGCGAATAGGGAATGACAACTGTTTGTACATTTCAAATAGTGATTCAGATTCAATCGCTGTTTGGAAATTGCTTACCTAAACATACATACATCTGATTCTTAGTACGCACAATAAGGTGAAGATTGAGATGTGCATGGATTTGTGACAAGTTCCACGCAGTAGCGTAGCGAGACCATGTGCCGCCCGTGGCGGTCCCTGCATTTGCGGCCCACGGTGGCATGTGAGAGCGGCGGGGGTGCTGGGTGTTCCTGTGACGTGACGGGTGCAGGTAAGAGCAAAGAGTGGAGGGTGCTGGTGATTCTCTGCGACGACCGTGGGTAAGGGGGGATGCCCCCAAAACTCATGCCGCCCGGGGCAGACCATCCACACCACCCCCGCTACACCGCTGGTCCCGGGGCATTACAGAAGTCTTGTACCAGAACCGAATTAGATCCCAGAAGTGAATAGATGGATTTTGGAAGTCTGGAAGATTGGTAACAGAAGGTCAAAGGGGACCCTAAGGAGTAAAGTGCTACAAGGAACCTGCCCAAGGTGAAGCAGAGGAGGGAACAAAATAAAAAATGTTTGAGATGCCAAAAGGGTGCGAATTAGAGCCACAGAGGAAAGATTTAACCATTGCTGTTGGCAGACAGCTTCCTAGATGTGAACTGCCTTTGTATGTGCTGGAAGTGCTGCAAACTGGGAGTATCCTAAAATGACCAGTGCTGCAGGGAAAAGCCATGACCTGGAAGTGTAAGCCATTATGACCCCGCAGCCTCTTCTGTCCTTTTTCACTGCTAAACTCCACTGCCTATGTGCCATAATCTCCATCTCTTCTTCTGGAGAATGCCTAACCTTTTCTATGTTTTCTTATGTCAAGTATGTGGAATAAACCACTGTTGTTCTTTGTTGACACAGAAACCTGACACTTGCTCATCTTCCTATGGAGAATTACATCCATAAGTGTTCCTCTATCAGCAGTCCCTGCCACCATCCAAATGCCTTTCTTTGACGGGGATACCTTGATCGATCCCGCAGATAGATAGTTACACCACAAACAGGTCTGCGGCAATCGGCCCCAATAAAACACGTTTGGCCAAAAGTTCGAGTTCCCCAAAAATACCACAAAGCTAGATGGCACATGCAGATAGAAACTCTCACTCAATCAGGACACAACATGCACACCACACGTAGTGATCACCCGTTCCTCATGCGGGATATCCGGACAAATACCGAGGTCGAGAGCCATCTGTGTCCTTATCAGATGCCCAAACCTGTTTAAATGTACAACTGGTAATGCCTTTTAAGAATGCAGAGATCATTTTATGGTACTTCACAAAATGTATAAAAGTAGCCACAACTTTGCACACCGGGAGACTTTCCTCAGATGTATTCTGTTGAGACTCTCCCGGCCGCTGCGTTTAATTAAACCAACTTGTTCCTGTTTTGTCAAATGTCTCTTGTCTTTTAATTTCTTTACAGTAAATTCATATCCGAGCAACAAGTGTGTGAAGTTAGAATAGTCAGAATAGTAAACTTCCATTACTGTCAACGGCTGGTCTTCGTAGATGTGGGTATGACATGGTGTGTGCATGTGTCTGAGTTCACCTGTTTGTGTGTGTTTCTTTGAGTTAGTGTGTGTTTGTATGTGAAAGTATGAATGGGTGTATGGTGGGGGTGCTTATCACTTTCAGTTGTGACAGTCCAAGAAAGCAAATTGATGAGGAGATACTAAGGGGCCGATTCCGATTCGGGCCGGAAAACGTACCGACCGACTCGGTACGGGAATAAAGTCCGACCGACACGTACCTGCGCTGCCCGACCTGGGTAGTACGATGAAATGCATGTGAATCACGACCGACTCGTACGGAACACAAGCCGAAAGACCGAACCGGACGGAAACAAGCTATCCGGCCGGGAAACCACGCGAATCGAACCGACCGACACGCACCAAGAATGAGCCCGAATGAAACGTACCCGCGAACTCCGAGCCGCGCAGTACGATGCAATGCGTGGAAAACCAGACCGAGTCGCACGGAGACCAAGCCGCACGACCGACACGCATACAAACCCAGCCGAAGCAACCCAATACACCGCGACCGACGCGTACGCCGCACAATAAACCTAGCAGAAACACAGCGTGAACGACTCGGAGAAGCTGGCACGAGACAACTGCAGCATCCTACTCGGTCAGAAGAACGTTTCCTACATGCACAAAAAATACAAAGGGAAAAATACAAAAAAAAGGGCCAAACAAGCAATGACAAAGTCAATAAATACAGGGGGGAAAAAACAGGGAACAAGGACACACCCCCAACTCCACCTATATAAAGGCCACAAATCCCTACCATGATCCTTTGCAAATTCAACTGACCTGCCAGCACAGAACACCAACACACAGCAACCACAGACACACTCACAGCTCATCCATCACATAAGCCACACACCATTAGCACCTCAACAAATAGCACCCTCACATACACCTAGCAAAACCTACACACACACACCCTCACTTGCACACACACACACATCAATCACCACCACCACCCATCACCATGCCCCCAAAGAAGAATCATAAGTTCCTAGACAGTGAATTGGAAGTCCTGGTAGATGAGATCCTCAGGGTAGAGCCACACTTGTTTGGTACATTGGTCCAACAGACCCCCATGTCGCAGAAAACCAAGATGTGGGAGAGGATCGTCGACAGGGTCAACGCACAATCACCATGTTTGCGCACAAAGGAAGACATCCAGAACAGGTGGTATGATGTGCGCAGGAGGGTCAGGGACCTACTAAAGAAGGATTACATCGTGAGTCAGCGCACCGGCAGTGGCCCTCCTGCCAAACCACTATACCTCAGGCCCTGGGAGGAGAAGGTGCGGGCCATCCTACCACCAGTGAGCGTATATGGACTAACAAACATCCCAGAGCCTGGTGAGTACACAACTAATATACCCAATATTGTGTGGCAATACACACACATCACTGTCAAGGGGATAGTCAAACCATGCACCCTTAGCAAATCCACAGCAACCAAAAGATAATCATACCAAGATGACTATGTTAGTCAGAGAAACACAATGCCTGCCATCTCATAGTGATATGTAACAGTGTCATGACAGGTACAAACCTAACAATAAATAGAGCAAGCCAGTGGCACAAATATAACAAACAAACAGTCACATATGTTGCCACCACCAGAACACCACCTCACAGGGAAGCTCACTGAAAGGAAGGAATTCTGGGTATGCTGGTGAAGTCAGTGTAGGCAATAGCATGATGGGAGTTGTAGTCACAGATATTGGTCAGCCTCACAATTGGCCCATCAACACCACTCTCAACCATGCACACATCACAGGGAGTTGAAAAGGACTGACAAGATGGCTGACACTGGGTACTGCTGTGGGGAGCACAAGGCCCTGCTGGGAACTGGGCACCAACAAACAACAGGAACACACTGTCAGCCATCTTGCCATTGCTGTCACACTCACACACAGTGAAGTCCACCCAAAAGGAAGGAAGTATGGGCATGCTGGGAAGGGGGGTGTAGGCAATAGCATGATGGGAGTTGTAGTCACAGATATTGGTCACCCTCACAATTGGCCCATCAACACCACTCTGAACCATGCTCACATCACAGGGAGTGGAAAACAACTGACAAGATGGCGGACACTGGGGACTGCTGTGGGGAGCACAAGGCCCTGCTGGGAACTGTGCACCAACCAACAGCAGGACACCACTGACTGACATCCTGAAAGCCAAATTGCACTCCCTGCAATGGAAGCACATTCCATGGTGGGATATCTGGCTGGGTGGGAAGGAGGACTGACAGCTCTGACCATAGTTACAAGCAGCTTTTCCCACACACCCCCTTAACACAAACTCCACACAACTCACCTGGGAGAATGCAATGCCTCACACTTTAATTTAATATCCCACAAAGAACCACCACACTGGGTTATGCTGTGTGAAGCACAGGGACACTTTTGGGACTTGTAGCCAAACAAACGCCAGGACAACACTGTCAGCCATCCTGGCAGCACAGGCACACTACCCCACAGGGAAGCAGAGTCAAAAGGAAGGAAGTATGGGCATGCTGGGAAGGGGGTTGTAGGCAATAGCATGATGGGAGTGGTAGTCACAGCTCAACATCCCCCACCCACATGGCCCAGCAAGCTAGCACTGAAGCATGCACACCTCACAGGGAGTGAAAAGCCACTTCAAAGATGTCTGACACTGGCCTCAGCTGTGGGGAGCCCAAGGCCATGCTGGGAACTGTGCACCAACAAACAACAGGACCACACTGTCAGCCATCTTGCCATTGCTGTCACACTCACACACAGTGAAGTCCACTCAAAAGGAAGGAAGTATGGGCATGCTGGGAAGGGGGTGTAGGCAATAGCATGATGGGAGTTGTAGTCACAGACATTGGTCACCCTCACAATTGGCCCATCAACACCACTATGAACCATGCTCACATCACAGGGAGTGGAAAACAACTGACAAGATGGTTGAAACTGGGTACTGCTGTAGGGAGCACAAGGCCCTGCTGGGAACTGGGCACCAACAAACAACAGGACCACACTGTCAGCCATCTTGCCATTGCTGTCACACTCACACACAGTGAAGTCCACTCAAAAGGAAGGAAGTATGGGCATGCTGGGAAGGGGGTCGTAGGCAATAGCATGATGGGAGTGGTAGTCACAACTCAACATCCCCCACCCACATGGCCCAGCAAGCTAGCACTGAAGCATGCACACCTCACAGGGAGCGAAAAGCCACTTCAAAGATGTCTGACACTGGCCTCAGCTGTGGGGAGCCCAAGGCCATGCTGGGAACTGTGCACCAACAAACAACAGGACCACACTGTCAGTCATCTTGCCATTGCTGTCACACTCACACACAGTGAAGTCCACTCAAAAGGAAGGAAGTATGGGCATGCTGGGAAGGGGGGTGTAGGCAATAGCATGATGGGAGTTGTAGTCACAGACATTGCTCACCCTCACAATTGGCCCATCAACACCACTCTGAACCATGCTCACATCACAGGGAGTGGAAAACAACTGACAAGATGGCTGACAATGGTGCTCTGTTGTGGGGAGTACCAGGCCCTGCTGGGACCTGGGCACCAACCAACAGCAGAACACCACTGACTGACATCCTGAGAGTCAACCTGAACCCACTGCAAGGGTGGCATGCTTCATGGTGGGATAACTGGGGTGGGTGGAGAAGGAGGGCCGGATGTCCACCAAATATAACCAATGCTGGCCATGCACACACCTCAACATTCACATTTAAATGCCTCAGGTTTGCAGGACAATGTGCTACACCAATATCAACCTCTTACTGTGACAACTTAGTTCAATGCAATGTACAGGGCCGCATCCAGAGGTACAGTCACAACTGTCAGGTGTGTGAACCATTGATGCCTGTAGAAACATAACATACATTGTGTGTCTCTTCCAAAAACAGGTGATGATGGGGACAATCAATCAATCAATCATGTCACTTATAAAGCGCACTACATACCCGCGAGGGTCTCAAGGCGCTGGGGGAAGAGGGGGTGGTGCTGCTACTGATCGAAGAGCCAGGTCTTGAGGAGTCTTCTGAAGGACAGTAGGTCTTGGGTCTGTCGGAGGTTGGTGGGGAGGGTGTTCCAGGTCTTGGCGGTGAGGTGGGAGAAGGATCTGCCGCCGGCGGTCGTTTCCGGATGCGGGGGACTGTGGCGAGGGCGAGGCTGGTCGAGCGGAGCTGGCGGGTGGGGGTGTAGAAGCTGAGTCGTCTGTTGAGGTAGGCTGGTCCGGAGTTGTGGAGTGCTTTGTGTGCGTGGGTGAGGAGCTTGAAGGTTATCCTCTTGTTGACAGGGAGCCAGTGCAGGTCTCTCAGGTGGGGTGTGATGTGGCTGCGTCGGGGGATGTCGAGGATAAGACGTGCAGAGGCGTTCTGGATGCGTTGCAGCCGTCTCAGGAGCTTAGCCGTCGTTCCTGCGTAGAGGGCATTTCCGTAGTCCAGCCTGCTGGTGACGAGGGCCTGGGTGACTGTTTTTCTTGTTTCGGTGGGGATCCACTTGAAGATCCTGCGGAGCATTCGGAGGATGTTGAAGCAGGATGAGGAAACGGCGTTGACCTGCTTAGTCATGGAGAGGGTGGGGTCGAGGATGACCCCTAGGTTGCGTACGTGGTCGGTGGGTGGCGGGGCTGTTCCCAGTGATGTTGGCCACCAGGAGTCGTCCCAGGCTGAAGGGTTGGAACCAAGGATGAGGACCTCCGTCTTGTCCGAGTTCAGCTTCAGGCGGCTGGTCCTCATCCATTCGGCGACGGCCTTCATTCCTTCGTGGAGGTGGGCTTTGGCGGTGTGAGGGTCTTTGGTGAGGGAGAGGATCAGCTGGGTGTCGTCGGCGTAGGAGATGATGTTGAGGTTGTGCTGTCGGGCGACGTGGGCGAGGGGTGCCATGTAGATGTTGAACAGCGTTGGGCTGAGGGAGGAGCCTTGGGGTACGCCGCAGATGATCTTGGTGGCCTTGGATCGGAAGGGGGCGAGGCGGACGCTTTGTGTTCTGCCGGAAAGGAAGGATGTGGTCCAGTCCAGGGCCTTCTCTTGGATCCCGGCGTCGTGAAGGCGTGTTCGTAGTGTGTGGTGGCAGACCGTGTCGAAGGCGGCTGATAGGTCCAGGAGGATGAGGGCTGCTGTTTCTCCGTTGTCTAGCAGGGTCCTGATGTCATCGGTGGCGGCGATGAGGGCGGTTTCGGTGCTGTGGTTGCTGCGGAAGCCGGACTGGGAAGGGTCCAGGATGTTGTTCTCCTCGAGGTAGCGGGTCAGTTGTTTGTTGACGATTTTCTCGGTGACCTTCGCGGGGAACGGGAGCAGAGAGATGGGTCGGAAGTTCTTGAGGTCCTTGGGGTCTGCCTTGGGTTTCTTGAGTAAGGCGGTGATCTCGGCGTGCTTCCAGCTTTCCGGGAAGGTTGCTGTCTCGAAGGAGATGTTGATTATTTTCCAGAGATGGGGCGCGATGGCTGTACTGGCTTTGTTGAAGATGTGGTGAGGGCACGGGTCTAGCGGTGAACCGGAGTGGATGGTGTTCATGATCTCGCTGGTGTCCTCGTCGTTGATGTTGGTCCAGGAGAGCAGGCGGTTGGTGGTTGTGGGGGCAGTGGTCTCGGTGGTTGCCGGGGCGGTCGTGGTGTTGAAGCTGTCGTGGATGTCGGCGATTTTGCGGTGGAAGAAGGTGGCCAGTGAGTCGCACAGGTCTCGCGACGGCTGGATGTCGTTGGTGTTGGAGCTGGGGTTGGAGAGTTCCTTCACGATGTTGAAGAGCTCTTTGCTGTTGTGTGCGTTGTTGTCTAGGCGGTCTTTGAGTGAGGCCCTTTTGGCGGATCTGATGACACAGCAGCAGACGATGAGGAGTCCCAGTCCTAGGCACCGGGGGACACTGAGCGCACTGTTGTGGAACAGCCTCTGCCCTCCTCGGGTGGCGAAGACCCACCTGGCCCCTCCGGCGTGAGTCATCATGCAGTACCAGCAGGACCAACATATGCACCCCCTGCACCCACTCCTCCAACAACTGCCAACACACAGACCACCCCGCCGACACGGACAGACCAAGGACCACCAATGACAACAGCACAGGGACCCTGGCCCAACGTCGAGCTACGGACAACGACCCCAGTAACAACCCCAAAGGGGGCCTAGGGACACCTGTGCGTGCCACCGCAGGTCCCGCACGTGTCGCCAGGGGTGGTGGGAGGGGTGGTAGACATAGGTCGCTGTTTGCAGAGGGGTCTGGACTGCATGATGACCCACAACTGGTACGCATTGCTGATGCGTACCAGAATAGCACCGGAGAGGTCACCCAGGTAGTGGGGATCCTCAAGGACATTCAACAGCAGCAGGCTGCCCATCATGCCCCCTTGGACTCACACATGTCCCGTGTGGAGACACACATGGCCCGTGTGGAGACACACATATCTGGCATGGAGTCCAAGTGGGACACATTGCAAGAACTGACAGCGGTGCATAGGGACATATTGACATGCCTCCGCCAGATTAGCACCAACATGGCCACACCTCCCTGTGTGCCCACAACATCTGGTGCTGCAACACCTGCAACTGCCACAGGGAGGGAGGAGGACTCTGGCAGAGAGTCCCCTGCACCGCAGCAGCCTGCATGTGAGGGTCCCCCCCCAAAGAAGAGGGGTCGTCCGAGGAAGGAAAACTGAGAGGTCGGTGGCCATGTACATCCCCCAGGAAGCCAACACCTGTTCTGGAAATTCTCCTTTGTGTGCAAACTGTTCACCCTGTAGAATGCAACACAACTCACCCACATGACATGGGGAGTTCAAGTTGGACTAATGTATCAGATCACTGTTGACTTTACTCTGGACATTTCTGCTACCAAGACTTCCAACTCACCTGGGAACTTTGGATCACATCCCAATGTACAGCACCCACCATCCTGTGCACTAACCTCACACATGTATGTAATAAACTCACCAATACACCATACTTGCCTCTGTTGTGATTCCAACGTTGTTATTGTCACGGAGATGATGATCTGCTAAATGACACCATGCATGCTAACTGCCACAGCAAGTTCAACACCGTCATGTGAGTCATGGCGACGTGACACATATGAGGGAGACACACCACTAGGGCTACACAACACATAGACACCAGGGCCATCGGACTCATCGCCTACACTGATGTTGCCAGGAAATATTGTGGAATGCACAGACACCACACCTATTCAGAGACTGTGTTAACTAGCCCACAGGTGCAGTAAGCAAATGTCAGTCAGATGTGTGACCACAGACAACGCACATCCCAAAGTGAAGCACAGGTTTATTACACATTTGCAACATGTTGTTTCCACTACAGAGGCAAGGTAATCCCACGTGGCAGTGGCCACACAGTCAACAAGTGTAGAAGAAAGAAAGTCCAGGGGTGTGGGGCACATCACCTGTAGGGAAACGACTGCTTCCACCCTGGAAGTTGAATCATGGTGTCGGGGGATCCGAGTTGACCAAACAACTCTGAAAGCACCCTGTGAAGGACAGACATGACACACAGTCAAAAGCACTGAAGAACAGGACAGAACTGCAATACTCATGCCCAATACATGTCACAAGATACCTACACAAAACCAAGTTAGCATGTCAACACTGTTGGGGAGTACAGACTACCTGTAAGGACACATCGCTGCACGCATACAGTCAAGTAGCACATGGCCACACTCAAACAGCAACAGAGCACCACCAACACATATCATGCAAACTCAAATCATTGACATGACATCTCTGGATACTCACATTCAGCTGAAGAAGTTGGTGATGAGCTGTGTGCGGACATCACCCTCATCATCATCATCATCATCACTGGCATCGTGGCCCAGGCCATGATCCTCCACAGGTGGCGGATGTTGGTCATCGTCATCCAGGATGAGAGGCAACTCCTTCCAGACTGCCAGGTTGTGTAGCATGCAGCAGACGATGACAATCTTGCACACCTTTGCTGGGGCATATGGGAGGGCCCCTCCTGTCTTGTCCAGGCAGCGGAAGCGGCTCTTCAGGAGACCAAATGTCCGCTCGATCACTCTCCTGGTCCGACCATGTGCCTCATTGTAGCGCATCTGGGCTGGTGTCACAGGGTTCCTGAGGGGTGTCAGCAACCACGGCATGTTGGGGTATCCGGAGTCACCTACAGACAGACAATTGCACATTAGCTGACTTGGAAAAGAGTGCGGAATACAACATAGCAGAACACACACAATGGTACAAAGTCAGTACACACCGACAAGCCAGGCACGCTGGTTCCGCATCTGTGACATCATCCTCGGGATGCAACTACTCCTCATCACGAAGGCATTGTGTGCCGAACCAGGGAAACGTGCACACACATGTGAGATGCTCATATCTGCAAGACATAGCACCAGAGCATTGATCGAGTGATAATGTTTACGGTTCCTGTATTCCTGCTCATGTGCCTGTGGTGGTACCAAAGCCACATGTGTCCCATCAATGGAGCCAATGACATGTGGCATCCTCCCCAGGGCATAGAAGTCACTCTTGACGTCAGTGAGTTGTTGACGTTTAGGGAAATAGATGTACTGGTTCAGGCATCTCAACATTGCCTCCAAAATATTGCGTAGCACACGGCTGAACATAGTCTGTGACATCCCACCAGCAGACGCCACAGTGTGTTGAAAGGTACCGGTGGCAAAGAAGTGTAGGGCTGCCATCACCTTCACCTTGGGGGTCAGCGCAATAGGGTACAGCCGGCCAGGTTGCAAATGTGGGGCCAAGCGCACTGCCAAATCCTCAATCAGCTGCCTGGTGAAGCGGTACCGTCGGATGCAGTCACGTTCCACCATCGTTGCAAGGTCAGGGAATGGTCTATGGACAGCTGGTGCCCTGCAGTGCATAGGTGAAGAAAGAAAGATTGTCAGTCACCCCACATATGTGGCATAGACCAGACTCAATATCACATGATACATCATCACGAGACACAAGTACATGATGTGTGTGCCGTTCCGGAAGGACATGTATGGCACCGAAATGGACAACATCTAACATCACAGTTCAACATGTGTCCTCAACAAGTCCCAGGTTGTGCTATGGGATATCATTAGGCTGTGTCACAGTACCCATGTACTGCTGTCACGTTCCAAACACACACCACAGTGAAATGTGAGGACAGATGTGCCCCAGGCATTACAGCTCATTGACAGGTAGATTCCCAGGGACCCTGTATTGCCACATGGACACTGGCATGACATGGTGCATCATAAATACACCACAGCAAAACAACCATGACCCCCACATGTAGTGGTCCCTGTTGCCTCGGCAGGACAGACATGGACGTCTGTGACACACACACGCACAACATCAAAGTCCATGCACAAACAACGTGGATGTGGAGACTGTCTCCCATTGTGCAAATGGAATCAGAGACATTGTAAACACAACATGCACACAGACTGTGGAGGGCCATCACTATTGTGGCAATGGGTCACCCTGTGACGTACATACCGTCCCACATGGGACTCAGGGGGTATGTGACATGACATACACATACACAACCATGAAATGTGACCATGCTACATGCTCTGAAATGAACAGTTGCACATCACAGTGGTCATGTGCACAACACACCAAGGATTCTGTCCCCATGAACACGTGCACAGCCTGGGAGTGGCTGCCCCCAAGTGCCACCCAAAAAACAACATGTTGACCCCCATACACGGAAAAGGTAATGCAGCCTTACATGCCTTAGGATACAGTGTGGACAGGCTGTGGTGTTGTAGGTGTGCCCCTCACTCCCTGGGAAGTAAATGTGGCTGGCATACGTTCACCTGTAACAGGCATGGTGATATATGCCAGTGACTTGTACAGGGACGCGTTGTACAGCAATGGACCGATTGGTGCGCATGCATTGGCCATTGCATACGATGTGACCGGGTACGCGTTGTACAGCAATGGACCGATCGGTGCGCACGCATTGGCCATTGCATACGATGTGACCGGGTACGCGTTGTACAGCAATGGACCGATCGGTGCGCACGCATTGGCCATTGCATACGATGTGACCGGGTACGCGTTGTACAGCAATGGACCGATCGGTGCGCACGCATTGGCCATTGCATATGATGTGACCGGGTACGCGTTGTTTTTCGAAAAACGCGTTGTACAGCAATGGACCGATCGGTGCGCACGCATTGGCCATTGCATACGATGTGACCGGGTACGCGTTGTACAGCAATGGACCGATCGGTGCGCACGCATTGGCCATTGCATACGATGTGACCGGGTACGCGTTGTACAGCAATGGACCGATCGGTGCGCACGCATTGGCCATTGCATACGATGTAACTGGGTACGCGTTGTACAGTAATGGACCGATCGGTGCGCACGCATTGGCCATTGCATACAATGTGACCGGGTACGCGTTGTTTTACGAAAAACGCGTTGTACAGCAATGGACCGATCGGTGCGCACGCATTGGCCATTGCATACGATGTGACCGAGTACGCGTTGTACAGCAATGGACCGATCGGTGCGCACGCATTGGCCATTGCATACGATGTGATCGGGTACGCGTTGTACAGCAATGGACCGATCGGTGCGCACGCATTGGCCATTGCATACGATGTGACCGGGTACGCGTTGTACAGCAATGGACCGATCGGTGCGCACGCATTGGCTATGGCCTGGCATGGCAACGGACGCGTTTTCGAAAGTTTAATGAGTCTGATGCTGTGAATTCAGTTGGCCACCCACAACAATGTTGCAAATTCATGGGTGTCATGAAGTTGAACTTTTGAAGGATGCTGTGGGCGTGTGTAAGTGGTGCAATTCCATGGATTGGCCAGAGTCAGAAGACGCAAACGACTTGGACCTATCACTTTGGACACATGGGACAGTATCTGCCTCAGCAGCACACATATAATGCTGGCTGTTCCCCTGAGAGCTCACTTGCCTACACTACATGCTCCAGGACGACATCTGCCACCACCACTGCTGCTGTATATGCATCCTCTGGATCCTGCAATGGCACGTACTGTGGAGAGAGCCCCAGCCTTCAGCACTGAGGAGAACCAGGCCCTGCTGGACAGCCTCCTTCCACAGTACAGCAAGCTGTATGGGAAACCAGGGGAGCAGGTGAGTGTGCTGTCCACTGCCTTACAAATGTGCATGTTGTCTGACTAGCCAGACTTACAGTCTGCACGCCACTGGCTAGCAGGCTCACTGAGTAGTTGTCACCCCCCATAGTGTGTAGTTACATGCACTGAACAGGTATAGTGCAGTAACAGTGCATTTAAACAAGGTTTGACTTCCCAGGCAATGATACCATGTAGTAACTGCTGGCAAACTGTTCATAGCCATCCTTGCACTGCCCGTGTACATCATGTGCCCCTGTGATTGAGACATGTATATCCAAATGTGTGATGCACGGATTTGTTGCATGTGTAGTAATGGCCTTTACACTTTGTCATCCTCACAGGTTGATGCCCACCAGAAGCAGGAAATATGGCTGGACATCGCCTGGGCAGTAAGGTCTGTGGGGGTCTACAAGCGCCGGATCCGCAACTGCCAGAAGAGGTGGCAGGACCTTCGGGGCTGGACCCGGAGGATCGCAAGGGTCCAGCTGAAGCTGTCGCCTCCTCGCAGGAGGGGCGGACACCGGACCCTGACCCCCACATGCTCAGGATCCTGGCGGTGGTCTTCCCTGATCTGGATGGGCAGCTGAAGGGCAGACAGCAGCAAGGAGGGGGTGAGTCCATGACTGCACTGTGAGCTTTGTCTGACATGCTATGTGCCCTCCTCTGGCCTGGTTAAACTTCAACAGTACATCGGTTATGTGGTCCAGGACCCATGTCCCTCAATTGTGCACTGCCCATTCCTCATCTGATACCCAGGTGTGGCCCTTACAGTCAGGAAATTGTGTCACTTGGGTACTGTGTCCTTGCATTTTGCTTAGCTCAAGGTGGGGGACAGCATTTGTTCCCGTAACTCTGTGGTGGGCTTCATGGGTGGGTCCATTGATTACACAATGCCTGAGTTCTGACATGTAATCTCTGTGTTACTTTGATATGTGGTCCAATTGCTGATCTGATTCACCACATGTGCCTGGGGTATTTGGCACACACCCATGCTGCAGGTGGGAACAATGTTTGGGCCTCAGGAGTATGTATATCAAGTGTGTCACACATGCTTAGCCACCTGCCTACTGTCCAGGGCTCATCCCTCTTTCACGTGGAGCAGGACAGTCATGCCTACTCCAGGCCATGCAATACACTCTGTACTCCCACTCCCGTGTATCAGCTGACACGTTGTGCTCAGTGAAATGTTCCCTCAGGTGTCTGCCTCTGTGTCATTGTGCTGTGGCTTCGTTGTCAGGACTACTGGGGTGTTTATCGGTTAGGGCTCAGCATGCCACCGGAGATGTGACCATAGGAGACGATACTTGTGTGACATATAGGTGTTTGATCACTTGACCGTGCATACTGGGGTATGCGACTGTGAAGTTCAGGCAGCTGTTTCCCATTCACAGCAGATTGTGAGGTGCTCAGGTTCCGAGGGTTGTGTTTCATGTCTCCCATATGTCCAATTGGTATGACGTGGACAAATGAGAGTTCAGATGATGTGGTTTGTGGGGGATGGACATGTGCACTTGTCAGCTACAGGACTTGCATTCCCCATGACCTAGGATTGTGACACAGTGGAGACTGTTGTTGTCTGGCTGCCCTGCCCATGTGACTGGAGACAGTGATGTATGACTTTGCAGGCATGCCTGTGCCATGGCGTTAAACTTCCTAAGAGTGATCCTGCAGGGGAGTGACATGTGCTACATGCACCCCATTGTGGCATTGACTATCAGGACATGGGTGCATCATGGTGTCTGGTGCTGGTATGCATCACATGCATTTCAAAATAGACTCTGGCCATCCCTTTATCCGGACACCTGTACTGACTCAGTGGCAAGAGTTGTGATGTGTGCATATTCACATACTTCACTGTGTTCTCTGCACTGTCCAACTACTGTGTAGGTGGTGCATGTGTCCACACTGGGGTATTGCCATCCGACAGACACCAGACCGATGGGTGCAAGGCCAGGAGGGATGTGAGTGCCATGGTTGACCATCAGACTGACAATTGGCTTCTCCTACTCTGTTTGGGCACTTTTGGCAATGTTCAACTAAGGATGCCGGGGCTTGCTCTGTAATGTGCTGTACTTACTGTGGTTTTGTGCGGTCAGTGCAGGTGACTGATGTCTGTCTGGTTCCCTAATTGTTTGCAGATACATCCACGGCCACAGGAGGGGACAGCTCCACGGACCAGGAGGAGCCGCAGAGCCAGACTGGGTCAGCAGCCGATGAGTGGTCGGAGGGACCCAGTGGCACGGAGGGCGAGGGAAGCCACACCGAGGAGTCCTCAGCACCATCCACCTCAGCTGAGGACCACAGCAGCTCAGAGGATGACTCCCTTGTGGAAGCGGGTGTCAGCAGCCACCACACCCCAGCTACTATTGCTGTCCCCGCCACCACCACCACCACCACCGCCCTCCCATCGGCTCCCATTCCAGAGGTCCATGGAGGCTCCCGTGTTCGGGAGCATGTCTCCTTCGTGCCAGGCACCGCAGCCCCTGCCTCTGTGTCCCCTGCTGCCCTGAGTGAGGAGTCTGTGTACCTACTTCGCCAGCTCCATGTAGGGCAGACAGCAATGCTGAGTGTCCTCCATGCCCACACCACTCTGTTGACTCAGCTGGTGTCGTTTATGGAGGGCATCTCATCGGGCATGTCTGCCCTACAGAGGAGCAATAGGTCCATGGACTCCTCCCTGACGGCAGCAGTGTCCCTCCTCCAACAGTCCCTCACCCCTCCTACCTCTGCCCCATCCACACTTCCTGGCACCCTACCTGTCCCAAGCACATGCACACCTGCACATTCACCCAAACACACAGACACGAGCAGCACAGACACACCCACTACAAAAACAAGACGTGCACGCAGGCATCCTCAGGGGACTGATACCACACCCACAGGGGATGGGGTACATACACACACACAGGCATCCACAGTCACTCCGCAGTCCTCCGATACCTCTCCCTCCAAGGCCCCTTCCCTTGCCTCACCTGCAACCCCACCTACACAGCAGCTCTTCCTCTGTGACCTCGGCCTCTTCCCTCCAATCCAGCTGATCCAGCATACAGGGGGAAGAGGACGTCCACCCACACAGAGGGAGTGCCCCTCACCCCCAGACACCCTCCCCCAGGTGCAGACAGACTGAGGCCCCCATCCGCAAGTCCCCCGGACCCGGAAGAGCAAGACCCCACCGCCACCCTGCAGCTCAACCACCAAGTCTCCTTCCTCCATCCCTCAGGCCCCCACTTCACAGGTTCCCCCACCACACCCTGCCCCAGGTTCCCCCACCCCACCCTGCCCCATGTTCCCCCACCCACAGATACACCATCCCCAAAAAGATCCGGCCTTCTCCCCCTACCACTTGCTCTTCCAGCACCACACCCCCGCTGCGCTTGTTTGTGCCACTGGTGTGGAGAGCGTGTCCTCCCCCTCTGTCCTGCCCACCTTACCTGAACCCCATTCTACTCCCCTGGAGATAGGCACTGCAGTGGAGTCCACTACCACCCTGTCTGACTTGGGCACTGCAGTGGGGAACCTGTCCACTCCATCTGCACGGCCCACTGCAGTCGTGCCGGCACCCACACCATCTGACTCATGCCCCCAGTTGTGCTGGCACACACCATGTCAGACACCTCCACTGCAGTTGTCAGTGACTCTCCAGCACCCACCACCCCTTCCCTGCCTCCTTCTGGTGAGCCCTGATCCTGTCCCTGCGGTGCCTGGCCTGCCCCCTGTATGCCCCTCCGAGGGGAATGTCCCTGGTGTGTAGCTGTGCAGGCATGCAAAGGGTGACATCTGGCACTGTCACCCTGTTTGGACTCTTGTTATGGACTGGCCATTGGCCTTTGTTATATTTCTGGACTTTCACTTCTTCACACACAAATGCTGAATAAAGCTACTTTCTGTTCTCTAGTGGTTTTGCTTCTGATGTACATGATGTTGATGATGCTAACTGTGCCCTTGCTGCACTGATGGTGATTTTTGATATCAGGGAAATGAAGTGTTACTGTGCAGGACCCCATGTGGTCCAGGGGGAATGTGTCCTATCCTGGTGTGTATCCATGTCATCCTTTGCAGCAATATGAGGGTGTCATGTTTTCAATATTTGGCAATGGGATTTCCTACTTTTATTTGCAATATCACATCTGTGGCTTACACCCCTGCACATCTGTTGTGCTTGCCATTGTTCAATTTGTCTATTTCCCTGACCGTGTGACCATCTCCACTGGACATGCAAGTTTGGGCATCAATGGGGAAGGACTCATCTGTGTGATCAGTGCAACTTGCTATACATGTGTGTTGGATCTGTGCAGATGGTGTCGGTGACACTCCCATGACCAGGCTGATGTGATGAGAGCCTTCATTTTGTGCTAATTGTTGACTGAGTGACCAAGTGTACTGCTGATATGATAAAGCCCTGCATAGACAACGTATGGCACAGCTTTCCTTACACAGGAGTGGAGTGCCCTCATGGCAGTGTGTAATTCTGTGACATTGCCTGAGCCCAAGGTGTGTGTTGTGTGAGCATGTCTGTGTGTGTTCACTTCCGTTTTGCAACACAGGCTGGGATCCCTAGTGATGTTCCTGTTTGTGATGCTTGCTGAGTTGACCTATGTTCCACCCAAATCTTCGCACTGGGTTCTCTGGGATGTGGGTGCATGGCACATTACTGGTCATCAGGGTGTCATCCATAGGTGTGTTTGCTGTCAGGGCTGAGTTTGTGGGCAAACACAGATGAGACACAGTCAGGATTCCCCTTGGCACTTGTTGGTTACACAAGTCATGTAATTTACAGTTTGTGTTAGCTTTCAGTGATTGTGACACGTTGTGTGTGTGACTGCTGCCACTCCTCTGGGTCAGAGCTGCAATGTTGGAAGTTGTCTATGTGTGTTCTTTGTGGGTGACCTTGACTTCTTCATTGGTGTGTGACTGTGTCCGGGATCACATTGATTGTGGTGGATTTCACGTCATGCCCATGTACAGCGTACTGTGCAGTGTGTCAGACATTCACGAGTCTTGTTGACTTGCCATGTGTGATGGGTTTCTGCACCTTAGTTCCCACCACCACCCCTGGGATTGTCATGGGTGCATGTGCAATGTCACCAGTCCATGTGAGCTTCACTGCTGCACATTGGTGGAGATCAAGGTGTGTGGTGTTGAGTGTGTGCAAATGAGAGTTGTTGCACGGCTAGACCCCTACCTCCATGTTGGCCTTGGCTGACAGGCCGTGCTGATTGATTTGTGCTTGTGTAGGTGTGATGGTAGTTTGTTGCTCAGGACACATGACTGTGGTTCACAGTGTGAACGACATCTAGCTTTGTCATCACAGTGGGATTATCATGCAGGTCACGGTCACCACGATGTGGGGTCCCTGGGGGTAGTGCTGTGGTGGGTCTGTCTCTTGCTGTGTTATTTGCTGTTCCTACAAGCTTGTGTGACATGTGTAATTTGGGCTCCCTCTCATCTAACAATGCCTGTTTGCCCACATAGGGAATCCGATCCATGAGTTACTTTTGTGTGGCACTGTATACACATCTGTGTAATTGTGATTCAGGCCTCCTCATGTGTTGTGTGGTTGCCTGGGGACACTGGCACACCCCACCATCACCTGTTGTGTTTGATCTGCAGTGTGAGGCTGCCTGTTTGTGTTTGTGCATCTGCACCACTGCATTGGCATATCTTTAGTGTGCCATTGGCTGTATGTTGTTTGTTGGCTTTCCCCTGCTGTCCCTGGGACTCCTAGGTCATCAGTCAGCACAATGATCATGGTTTGTATGTCCCATTGCTGCCATGGTATGGTATTTGTTCACCTGACATCTACAGTCTCCAAAGGATATCTACATTTGTGTGTCCATTGGTGCAGATATGTGGGGCTGCATTATGATGGTCACTTCTGTCATTGTGTTATTGAGGAATGTTGACAATATCAGCCCCCATGGGTGATGTTTGTCTGCACATGGCCATAGGTATATCTTATTTGCACTGCACTGTTTGCCTCACGCAATGTATGTTGCTATGGGACACAAGCACTACTATGCCACAGATGTGTTTGTTGTTCTGTGACCAGAAATCATCCATGCTGTTTGGCATTTGCAGCTTTTACCATTACTCCACTTACCTTTTGGGCACTGTGGTGATGGGTGTTTAGACCCCATTGCCACAATGTTCAAAATGTGCTTCAGCTATGGACCCCACACTTCCCTTTTGGTCACTGTGGTGATGGGTGTTTAGACCCCATTGACACAATGTTCAGAATGTGCTTCAGCTATGGACCCCACACTTCCCTTTTGGTCACTGTGGTGATGGGTGTTTAGACCCCACTGCCACACTGTTCAATTGGGCTTCAGCTATGGACCCCAGACTTACCTTTTGGTCACTGTGATGATGGGGTGTTTTACCCCATTGCCACAGTGGTCATGGTCTGCTTGCATTGTGGAGGCCACACACATTTATGTGTGACACATGTGATAGGGGGTCACATTGTATGCTCAATGACATGTTCAGTGTTGTGGGCATTTGACACAGACTACACACGCTTGTCATGGTGTTGGTGGGATGTATTTTCAGACATTCCTTATGTTGGAGTATGCTGGTTGTGTCATGCATTTCCCGTCCTATGTTTAGGGGTGGTGTGGGTGGTAGGCATTCATCCCCCTATGAGTGGGGATGGTGGTAGTGGTAGGCATCCAGGCCCCCCTGAGTAGGGGTGGTGGTGGTGGTAGGCATCCAGGCCCCCCTGAGTAGGGGTGGTGGTAGTGGTAGGCATCCAGCCCCCCATGAGTACGGGTGGTGTTGGTAGTAGGCATCCATCCCCCTATGAGTGGGGTTGGTAGTAGTGACAGGCATCCAGCCCCCCCTGAGTAGGGGTGGTGGTAGTGGTAGGCATCCATCCCCCTATGAGTGGGGTTGGTAGTAGTGACAGGCATCCAGCCCCCCCTGAGTGGGGTTGGTAGTAGTGACAGGCATCCAGCCCCCCCTGAGTAGGGGTGGTGGTAGGCATCCAGGCCCCCCTGAGTAGGGGTGGTGGTAGTGGTAGGCATCCATCCCCCTATTAGTGGGGATGGTAGTAGTGACAGGCATCCAGGCCCCCCTGAGTAGGGGTGGTGGTGGTGGTAGGCATCCAGGCCCCCCTGAGTAGGGGTGGTGGTAGTGGTAGGTATCCATCCCCCTATTAGTGGGGATGGTAGTAGTGACAGGCATCCAGCCCCCCCTGAGTAGGGGTGGTGGTAGTGGTAGGAATCCATCCCCCTATGAGTGGGGATGGTAGTAGTGACAGGCATCCAGCCCCCCCTGAGTAGGGGTGGTGGTAGTGGTAGGAATCCATCCCCCTATGAGTGGGGATGGTAGTAGTGACAGGCATCCAGCCCCCTGAGTAGGGGTGGTGTTAGTGGTAGGCATCCAGGCCCCCTGAATAGGGGTGGTGGTAGTGGTAGGCATCCAGCCCCCATGAGTAGGGGTGGTGTTGGTGGTAGGCATCCATCCCCCTATGAGTGGGGTTGGTAGTAGTGACAGGCGTCCAGCCCCCCCTGAGTAGGGGTGGTGGTAGTGGTAGGCATCCATCCCCCTATGAGTGGGGTTGGTAGTAGTGCCAGGCATCCAGCCCCCCCTGAGTAGGGGTGGTGGTGGTGGTAGGCATCCAGGCCCCCCTGAGTAGGGGTGGTGGTAGTGGTAGGCATCCATCCCCCTATTAGTGGGGATGGTAGTAGTGACAGGCATCCAGGCCCCCTGAGTAGGGGTGGTGGTGGTGGTAGGCATCCAGGCCCCCTGAGTAGGGGTGGTGGTAGTGGTAGGCATCCATCCCCTATGAGTGGGGTTGGTAGTAGTGGCAGGCATCCAGCCCCCTGAGTAGGGGTGGTGGTAGTGGTAGGCATCCATCCCCTATTAGTGGGGATGGTAGTAGTGACAGGCATCCAGGCCCCCTGAGTAGGGTTGGTGGTGGTGGTAGGCATCCAGGCCCCCCTGAGTAGGGGTGGTGGTAGTGGTAGGCATCCATCCCCCTATGAGTGGGGTTGGTGGTAGTGGCAGGCATCCAGCCCCCCCTGAGTAGGGGTGGTGGTAGTGGTAGGCATCCATCCCCCTATTAGTGGGGATGGTAGTAGTGACAGGCATCCAGCACCCCCTGAGTAGGGGTGGTGGTAGTGATGAGTGGGGTTGGTAGTAGTGACAGGCATCCAGCCCCCCCTGAGTAGGGGTGGTGGTAGTGGTAGGCATCCATCCCCCTATGAGTGGGGTTGGTAGTAGTGACAGGCATCCAGCCCCCCCTGAGTAGGGGTGGTGGTGGTGGTAGGCATCCAGGCCCCCCTGAGTAGGGGTGGTGGTAGGTGTAGGCATCCATCCCCCTATTAGTGGGGATGTTAGTAGTGACAGGCATCCAGGCCCCACCTGAGTAGGGGTGGTGGTGGTGGTGGTAAGCATCCAGGCCCCCCTGAGTAGGGGTGGTGGTAGTGGTAGGCATCCATCCCCCTATGAGTGGGGTTGGTAGTAGTGGCAGGCATCCAGCCCCCCCTGAGTAGGGGTGGTGGTAGTGGTAGGCATCCATCCCCCTATTAGTGGGGATGGTAGTAGTGACAGGCATCCAGCCCCCCCTGAGTAGGGGTGGTGGTGGTGGTAGGCATCCAGGCCCCCCTGAGTAGGGATGGTGGTAGTGGTAGGCATCCATCCCCCTATTAGTGGGGATGGTAGTAGTGACAGGCATCCAGGCCCCCCTGAGTAGGGGTGGTGGTGGTGGTAGGCATCCAGGCCCCCCTGAGTAGGGGTGGTGGTAGGCATCCATCCCCCTATGAGTGGGGTTGGTAGTAGTGGCAGGTATCCAGCCCCCCCTGAGTAGGGGTGGTGGTAGTGGTAGGCATCCAGCAGTGGTAGGCATGAGCTTAGGTTCATTATCACTGTATGTAAGACATTAAATTAGTTGGAATGGTAGTTTTCCAACATGATGTAGCTGGCATGCCACATAACAAGGACAATTTGAATACTCTGAGTCATCATGGAGGCTATATAAAAATCTTTTGACAATTCCCACTTCGTCACAGCGTAAATCATACACTAAGATGCTGGGCATCTTCTGGACTTCTGCTCAACTACAAAAAGAGCTCAGAACCAATATCCTGTGCCTTACAAATGAGGTAGTAGGAGTGCCTCAAACTTCCTTAGTCCTGAATCCCCAAATGCAACCCCTGACTTCAGGATGATCCAGTATTTCTGTACTTATTGCTTCTTGAGCTAACAGGCTTGTATGTGTGGCTATTGGGGCTGTTGAAGGGGCCCCTCACATCAGGAACTAGATAAATCCATTCCTATTTATTCCTGACAGGCTGTTCTGAGGGTTACTGCCCCTTCATGAGATGTGACAGGAGGACAGACCCAGTCTGCTCCAAACCAGTAAACACCACCTGGGGAAATATTCACGCATGAGGACTGGTTCCTTGGACTAATCTGAGATTCAAATATGTTTCATATGAGACTTCTCTGCTCTAATGGGTTGAAAGGTTTAGGATCGCAATGCAGAACAAACACGCCAAATCAATGCTTTTATTATCAGAGTGGTGTGGTTCCCTGACGCATGTTCCTAATCTGTGAGACTAACCACCTTGTACAAATATACATTTGCCAGTGGACAAACAAAACTGAAGTGGTTATATGACTCATTGTAAAAATGACTGAGACGCAGATACCCGCAGTCACACACGGGGACGAACTAGCCTTTTATTGTATCAAGTATTTCCTCGGTGGGCTGAAGTACCTGGAGTTGGGCTTTGAAAGGCCAAGGATGCTGGTGCCTCTGTCCCTTTGCCCAGCTCCCCGAGATTAATTGCTGCAAGGATAGGGTACTTCAATGGAAGGAGAGAGGGGGATAGAGAGAGGGCAAAAGATCAGGAAGGGAGAAGAGAGAGGAGAAAAAGAGAGAATGAATGGTTGGATGGAGAGAGGGAGGATAGTAATATACCTTTACCACTCATTAATTTACGACGCAGAAAACAATTTTATGTTATTTATAAAAAAAAGTGCCTGTGGTAAGGGTGATTTTAGGGTTTAGGGGGAGAAGAGGTAAAGAGAGGTAAGGGTGATTTTAGGGTTTAGAGGTGGGTACAGTTAAAGGGAGTTAATGGTGATTTTAGAGGTTAGGAATGGGCAGTAGAAGTAAAGGGAGGTAAGGGTGATTTTAGGGTTTAGGGTGGTTAGAGGGTGTTTTTAGAGTTAGGGGGAAGGTAACAGGGTTGAGGGTGAATTTAAGGTTTAAGGGTGGGTAGAAGTAAAGGTTGGTTTTAGGGTAGAGGTGGGCAGAGGTAAAGGGTGATTTTAGGGTTTAGGGATGGGTAGAAGTTAACGGAGGTAAAGGTGATTTTTAAGGTTTAAGGTGGGTAGCGGTAAAGGGAGCTAAGGGAGATTTTAGGGTTTATGAATGGGTAGAGGTAAAGGGAGGTAAGGGTGAATTTAAGGTTTAAGTGTGGGATGAGCTGAAGGGTACGTGAGGGTGCCCTTTGCTGAACAGTATCCTATCCCCAGTATTAAAACTGCAAAATAGGGTACAGAAAACAAAGAAGGTACAATAAATGAAACATGGGATGTAGATGGAGACATAGAAAAGATAAGAGCGACAGAGCCACTAGAGGGAAAAGAGTGAGCCACCCAAGACCGTGCACCGAACAGGCAACAGTACATAAATTCACAAGCTAGGATAGATAACACACACCAAAGAACATAGATCAGTAAAAGTAGCATAGGGAAATACAGCTGGTGAACAGAGAATAAAAAAGAGGGGAAAGAGTGTGCGTACATGGTTATAAACAGATGCTAAGTAATGGAGAGGCAACGGGGGAGCAGGTCTGAGGTGAAGGGAACTGCAAAAGAGGAAAGCCACAAAAGAGTATTTACCAAATATAATTGCTTGGAGAAGAAAATTGAGTCATTTTCAATGTAATATATATTAACATTTACCTAAGCTCTTCATCGCAAATGAAGTATGCATTTTAACAAAACAAGACATTTATTAAATTAGAATATATTTTTAATGTCCTAAAAATAGTATTCTTCAGTCGACAATAAAAAACTATTGTTTCTGTGGATTCTTGTACACATGCTTCTTTTCCTCACTGATTTTTTCCTGCCAGATATCCGTAATTAACAAGAACCTAGAAAGGGTTTCGCTTACACTGCAGCAAGGCTAAGCCATATATACTCCAAAAACCAAAAATATGCCCATGCTGCTTCTTAACTATGATCATTAATCATTAAGCAATGGAACAAAACCATGCCAAAGATAACCACTTTTTCCGTTAGATTTAATCAGAAAGCTTTTTCTTCTTTTTTAAACAAAAATTTAACCACCCACATGGTACACACATTTTATAATTTGTGAAAAAACATTTGCAAAACAGACAAGAAATGTACAATAAAAACATTTACATATTTACATATCAACATCACATATATCACTTCCTGCACCCTATTCACTCAACCTCATCATACATTCATTACCTCAAACGACCTGATATCACATTCAAACAAACACACAAATACCGCATTTATTTTAAATGTTTTGCACAAACACTCTAAGGAAAATCAATAGGCTGAAGGCCATCAAACTAACTATCTTTATGAATTCGACACCAATTGTACTTCTATCTATGATTGGCCTTATAAAGACGGTCTACGCGTTTCGAACCCCTCCAAGTTCGGGATTCTCATCAGGACCAAAATAGCTGAAAAAGACAAAAAGATATCTTTGTCTTAATTAATAACCAAAAGTGACCCTTAACTCAAAATTCCTCCATTGCGCTACACCTCTTACCTTAATCGACAATCAATGTTCAGCTGGTCTTGGACCCTTTTAACTTTCTCCAAACTGTTCAATCTAGAATAACATACATACAGTCTTAGTCTCATAATTATACGGGAATCTTGAAAAAACGGTGGAAGATAACAAATTGTAGAACCCTCTTACTTGTGGCTGGCTGAGGGTGAACTAAAGCCACGCACGCTGCTCCAATAACTGCTACATCTCTGTGTAATGAACAAATGGGGTATATATTGGCCATGTGATAATACCAATGGCCGATATTTCAAAATTACTTTAGAATCAGGGAAATGCCCTACCTTAATTCGTGTCCCTTATGTACTTAGTATCAATAATTCGGCGGTGGACCGCAACGGAACTTTTTCTTCGTTTATCTAAAGAAGAAATCGAGACCATGTCTCAGTTCAAATTTACCATACAATTATTCTTCATTTACCCCAACCACACTAATGTGGACCGATGCTTTGAATCTACGGGGTGCCATACCTTCGCATCTGTTTGGCAGGATGGTTGGTTGTTCTCCGTACTTGCAGCAAATCGTTTGTCCGAAATGCGGAAGCGGATGCTGCTTTACGCGCAAAGTTAATGACGTTCTAATCTTAGGAATTATGGGATTTGTAGTTCTTGCGTTGTCATTTTTAGAATCAAGGTATTTTTCTAAGTTAAAACTCGGCGTCTTTCTGATTGTAAACCTTCCATACCGTTTAGAATTATTTTCGGCAACTGAACCATTGTATTCTTGCTGAATCGAAAAAGAGGAAAAATCCAATTTAACCGTATTGAAGATCCTCGTTCCTGGTATATTACAGCGATGTACCAATATGCGCCCACTTTATGCAAAAAGCAACCTTCACTCATGTTTGTGAAATGACTCTGGATAATGGAGAACCCAGAGAAATCCATTTCTTAAAAAGGCAGTTGCCACTCAATGCTGGGACTTCTGGAAGTTATATTTGCTCCAGTGCAACTTTGTGTAAGAATCCACTATGACAAACTAAGAACAGGGGTTAATTTTGGTGTAAGCAAACATTTTTGACTAAAGTTTGTAAATTTCCGAGAGTTCATTGAGCCCAGTCACTGCGGTATTGAATTTGATGATCAACATTGCTTAATGTTTCGTTAATTTGGCATCTAGATCGCCACCTCTCGGATCTTGTAGAACCCTAGAGATGACAGTCCATCTCAGGTCTTGCTCTGTATGCATATGCGCTTTCCAATGATTTACCAAGGGTGCTGTTTGAACATTCTTCCGAATTCTAGATTTATGCTGTGTAATCCTTGAACGTGCTTCTTGATTTGTCTTACCTATGTACAATTTCATGCAAGGGCAAAGAATTCCATAAACAACATTTTTGGATTTACAATTCGAAAAAGTTTCATGTTTCCCAAAAATTCCATTATGTGTGAACAATTCACCCTCTATAGTGGAATCACAATTTACACAGGTACCGCATTTATGATGTCCTTTGACTGGAGGAAGACCTACGTAATCTCGGAGGGTCCCCATTGTCTGTTTGGGTAAAGCTGCTCGCACTATCTGGTTCGCGATGCTTCGGTCTTTCTTAAAGGCAAAAAGTGGAACTTCAGACAACGTTTTTTCTAAATTTTTGACCAAATGCCAATTTTGATGAATAGTTTTTTTCAACCAATTTGACCTAGGACAGAAAGTGGACACACACACAATTCTTTCCAAAGGTGTTTTCTCATTCTTCTCTAAAAGTGTTTCCCGTGGAGTCCACCAAGCTCTCTTCATTGCTTTCTTCAGGAGCTTTTTGGGGTAGCCTCTATTTGTCAATTTCTCCCTTAAGATGTTAGCATGAATGAAATATTCATCTTTAAAAGAGCAATTTCGCCTAATCCGCAAAAATTGCCCATAGGGCAAATTCTCCTTTAGGCTTCGTGGATGGTTGCTTGTAAAATGGAGAGCTTTATTTCTATCTGTTTTTTTCTTAAACAAGGTTGTCACCAACCTGCCTTTACTTACATACACCTCAACGTCCAAAAATGGCATTTTGTGGTTCGAATAGTTCATGCTAAATTTTATATCAGCTGTCCTGTTGTTTAACCAGACGTGAAAAGAGTGTAGCTCTTCTTCATCACCTGTCCACACCATGAAAATATCGTCGATGAAACGAACCCAGCTTCCAATCTGCTTTTTGAATGGATTATCATTATAGACAAATTTGTCCTCATATTTGGACATAAAAAGTACTGCTAGCTCTGGAGCAAATGAACACCCCATCGCTGCTCCCTTTATCTGAAAATAGAATTCATCATCAAAATTGAAGTAATTCTTTTTCAAGGCAAAACTTGCCAATTCCATTATGAATTCAGTTGGTATTTTTACAGGTTTCATTCTGCTTTCCAAAAATAAAGTTAGTACCGCCAGTCCTTCGTCCTGAGGTATCTGGGTATACAAAGATACCACATCCAGAGTCACTAGGAAGTTTTTATTGTCCTCAAAATTCATTGATTCAAGTTTATTAATGAAGTCTGTGGTATCCCGAAGAAATGATTTTACGTCGACCATAAAAGGTTTTAAAAAATGGTCGACGAAAAAGAAGAAGAAGGCTGTTCTTGTTGATGAAAATTCTGTTGGAACTTCAAGGACAACTCTTCAACATTTTAAAAGCAGGGTATGAACAAGGCTTCCTAGGTAAAAAAGAATATGAATATCTGCAAAACAAACATCCACGAATTCCAATCTTTTATGTACTTCCAAAGGTACACAAGGATGAAACATGCCCACCAGGAAGACCGATAGTTTCGGGCTGTGAATCATTAATGGTACCCATTTCAAAATTCGTCGACCATTTTTTAAAACCTTTTATGGTCGACGTAAAATCATTTCTTCGGGATACCACAGACTTCATTAATAAACTTGAATCAATGAATTTTGAGAACAATAAAAACTTCCTAGTGACTCTGGATGTGGTATCTTTGTATACCCAGATACCTCAGGACGAAGGAATGGCGGTACTAACTTTATTTTTGGAAAGCAGAATGAAACCTGTAAAAATACTAACTGAATTCATAATGGAATTGGCAAGTTTTGCCTTGAAAAGAATTACTTCAATTTTGATGATGAATTCTATTTTCAGATAAAGGGAGTAGCGATGGGGTGTCCATTTGCTCCAGAGCTAGCAGTACTTTTTATGTCCAAATATGAGGACAAATTTGTCTATAATGATAATCCATTCAAAAAGCAGATTGGAAGCTGGGTTCGTTTCATCGACGATATTTTCATGGTGTGGACAGGTGATGAAGAAGAGCTACACTCTTTTCACGTCTGGTTAAACAACAGGACAGCTGATATAAAATTTAGCATGAACTATTCGAACCACAAAATGCCATTTTTGGACATTGAGGTGTATGTAAGTGAAGGCAGGTTGGTGACAACCTTGTTTAAGAAAAAAACAGATAGAAATAAAGCTCTCCATTTTACAAGCAACCATCCACAAAGCCTAAAGGAGAATTTGCCCTATGGGCAATTTTTGCGGATTAGGCAAAATTGCTCTTTTAAAGATGAATATTTCATTCATGCTAACATCTTAAGGGAGAAATTGACAAATAGAGGCTACCCCAAAAAGCTCCTGAAGAAAGCAATGAAGAGAGCTTGGTGGACTCCACGGGAAACACTTTTAGAGAAGAATGAGAAAACACCTTTGGAAAGAATTGTGTGTGTGTCCACTTTCTGTCCTAGGTCAAATTGGTTGAAAAAAACTATTCATCAAAATTGGCATTTGGTAAAAATTTAGAAAAAACGTTGTCTGAAGTTCCACTTTTTGCCTTTAAGAAAGACCGAAGCATCGCGAACCAGATAGTGCGAGCAGCTTTACCCAAACAGACAATGGGGACCCTCCGAGATTACGTAGGTCTTTCTCCAGTCAAAGGACATCATAAATGCGGTACCTGTGTAAGTTGTGATTCCACTATAGAGGGTGAATTGTTCACACATAATGGAATTTTTGGAAACATGAAACTTTTTCGAATTGTAAATCCAAAAATGTTGTTTATGGAATTCTTTGCCCTTGCATGAAATTGTACATAGGTAAGACAAATCAAGAAGCACGTTCAAGGATTACACAGCATAAATCTAGAATTCGGAAGAATGTTCAAACAGCACCCTTGGTAAATCATTGGAAAGCGCATATGCATACAGAGCAAGACCTGAGATGGACTGTCATCTCTAGGGTTCTACAAGATCCGAGAGGTGGCGATCTAGATGCCAAATTAACAAAACATGAAGCAATGTTGATCATCAAATTCAATACCGCAGTGACTGGGCTCAATGAACTCTCGGAAATTTACAAACTTTAGTCAAAAATGTTTGCTTACACCAAAATTAACGCCCTGTTCCTAGTTTGTCATAGTGGATTCTTACACAAAGTTGCACTGGAGCAAATATAACTTCCAGAAGTCCCAGCATTGAATGGCAACTGCCTTTTAAGAAATGGACTTCTCTGGGTTCTCCATTATCCAGAGTCATTTCACAAATATGAGTGAAGGTTGCTTTTTGCATAAAGTGGGCGCATATTGGTACATCGCTGTAATATACCAGGAACGAGGATCTTCAATACGGTTAAATTGGATTTTTCCTCTTTTTCGATTCAGCAAGAATACAATGGTTCAGTTGCCGAAAATAATTCTAAACGGTATGGAAGGTTTACAATCAGAAAGACGCCGAGTTTTAACTTAGAAAAATACCTTGATTCTAAAAATGACAACGCAAGAACTACAAATCCCATAATTCCTAAGATTAGAACGTCATTAACTTTGCGCGTAAAGCAGCATCCGCTTCCGCATTTCGGACAAACGATTTGCTGCAAGTACGGAGAACAACCGGCCATCCTGCCAAACAGATGCGAAGGTATGGCACCCCGTAGATTCAAAGCATCGGTCCACATTAGTGTGGTTGGGGTAAATGAAGAATAATTGTACTGTAAATTTGAACTGAGACATGGTCTCGATTTCTTCTTTAGATAAACGAAGAAAAAGTTCTGTTGCGGTCCACCGCCGAATTATTGATACTAAGTACATAAGGGACACGAATTAAGGTAGGGCATTTCCCTGATTCTAAAGTAATTTTGAAATATCAGCCATTGGTATTATCACATGGCCAATATATACCCCATTTGTTCATTACACAGAGATGTAGCAGTTATTGGAGCAGCGCGCGTGGCTTCAGTTCACCCTCAGCCAGCCACAAGTAAGAGGGTTCTACAATTTGTTATCTTCCACCGTTTTTTCAAGATTCCCGTATAATTATGAGACTAAGACCTTATGTATGTTATTCTAGATTGAACAGTTTGGAGAAAGTTAAAAGGGTCCAAGACCAGCTGAACATTGATTGTCGATTAAGGTAAGAGGTGTAGCGCAATGGAGGCATTTTGAGTTAAGGGTCACTTTTGGTTATTAATTAAGACAAAGATATCTTTTTTGTCTTTTTCAGCTATTTTGGTCCTGATGAGAATCCCCGAACTTGGAGGGGTTCGAAACACGTAGACCGTCTTTATAAGGCCAATCATAGATAGAAGTACAATTGGTGTCGAATTCATAAAGATAGTTAGTTTGATGGCCTTCAGCCTATTGATTTTCCTTAGAGTGTTTGTGCAAAACATTTAAAATAAATGCGGTATTTGTGTGTTTGTTTGAATGTGATATCAGGTCGTTTGAGGTAATGAATGTATGATGAGGTTGAGTGAATAGGGTGCAGGAAGTGATATATGTGATGTTGATATGTAAATATGTAAATGTTTTTATTGTACATTTCTTGACTGTTTTGCAAATGTTTTTTCACAAATTATAAAATGTGTGTACTATGTGGGTGGTTAAATTTTTGTTTAAAAAAGAAGAAAAAGCTTTCTGATTAAATCTAACGGAAAAAGTGGTTATCTTTGGCATGGTTTTGTTCCATTGCTTAATGATTAATGATCATAGTTAAGAAGCAGCATGGGCATATTTTTGGTTTTTGGAGATATCCGTTATTGGCAGAGTATGACACTTAAGTGACTCTAAAATCTTTTTAATATTGGCATGTCCCTGGAGTGCACTTTTAAGGTTTCGCCTGCTGTGAAATCTATTGTCTTTAATATACATCTTAAGAGGGCTTACATTCCGCCCCTCGCTACCTGGCTTTTCATTGGCTCCTGTGCTTTCCACTTAATTTTCCTCCATTTCTATTGGCTGTAGCATATTTTCCTGCATTTGCCAATGCTTGTTCCTCGTCTGCTTCTCTTATCAGTTTCCCATACCCGAAATACTGTTAGCATCAGCCGCTTTGGTGGAGCTAATTTTTCATAAGTTTTGCTCTTTCTGCTTTTTCGTCTCGCAGCAGATTTATATAGTGCAGAGAGATTAAGAGATTTGCCCAGAATCCCAGGATATGTCGCCGCCGAAACTCTAACAGGATTCCCTGCTCTCGAGTCAGCCACTGCGCCACATCCTCTCAACTCTCGTGATACTTATTTCATTTGCCTTTACTTCACACATCTATCCCCTAAAACCCATCTCCAATTCCTCCACGTCCTGTTTATTTTCTGTGCTCTTCCTTCCTAGGCAGTGCTTTAAATGGGCCGGTACTCACCGGTACTGAGTGCCGGCACTTCTGAATTTTCTTGCCGTCAGTACCGGCACTTCTCTTTAGCCAGGGAGAGTACCGGCACCCTGATCGAGGGCACGGCAGGCTCAGGTTAGGTATCTCCTCCAGCTCAGGGCAGATGCCGCTCTGCTTCCGAGGAGCTGGCAAGTCACTGAGTCCCTCAGAGGCCTTTTGCTGAGTCGCTGCTGATGATTCCAGCAGCGCCCACTTGAATGTCCCCAGACTGCAGGGTTTTGAGAGGGCTTACATCACGCTGTGATTAACAGGACAGGGTCTAGACAGACCCTTCACTGTCGATCAGATGCGCAACAACCATTCGGCTGTAAGTGATTTCGTCCCCCCCTTCTTCCGCCCCTCCCCCCCTCGATTAGGTGAGTGAAATTGGCTGGGACTGCCAGATAGAGATCCAGTCCCATTTAGTGTATTGCACTGGCCCTACTAAAGTGTGTGAAAGTGCAATACAATCCTCCACCTTCATCAAAGCCGGTTTTCTTTTCATCTTTTAGTTTAGCACAGGAGCTGCTTCCCTTTGTGTGCCCCTCAAACACTAATTGCTGCATTTACAAGATAACAGGGATTGACCAGGGTGCTGGGACAATGGGTGTGAAGTTAGCCCTGCCCGTAGGGCAATGCACAGCAGGGACCGCTGCAACACTCCAGGAATGAGCTCCCATGACAACTGGTGATGTATTTGTTTGGGGAAAGACAAGATGAGCACAGAAGGAAGGGGGAGGGATGAATGTAAACAAGTGAGGTGACAGGTGAAGTTAGGATTGCCGCTTTTTCAGAAAAAAATATGTTTGCATTTATATAGTGCTTAAAAATGCCAGATATTTGCTGAGTTCTGAGATCATCAATGGGCTCCGAAATGGTATTTTAACACAGATTTGTGTACTTTCAAAAATCTGGTGCAATTCTTCTTATCACACATATCTATGTATATGTATATATAAATAATGAAATATAGCAGAACAAAATACTGGCCAGGTGGCAAACTTAGGGGATGAGTACAGCATGAACAGGAGGCAAGTAGGGAAAAACCAGTGACAAAATGTAAAAGACTTGTGGCGAGAGTAAGCGAGAGGTAGGAGTAAGAGAGGCAGAACCAGCGAGAAAAGGGTAGAGGCTGGGTAAAGATGAGAGTCAAGTACAGAGGACATGTGGATGTAAAGGCACGGAACCAGCTAGAGACATGAAGAGCCTGGTCGTAGGGAAAAGGGCAGTGGCAGTGCTTTAAATGGACCGGTACTCACAGGTACAGAGTACCGGCACTTCTTATTTTTATCAGTGTTGGTACCGGCACATCTTTACTGCCAAGGAGAGTAACGATACTCATGAAAGGTAGGCTCATTGGCTGCTAGTGCTGGTGAGCGCTAGGCTGTCAGGGTTGGAACCTATCTCTGACAGCCAAGGTGTTTCTGTAGTCCTGAGCTGAGCCACTGCTGAACTATTCAGCATGGGCTCATATGCTTGATGTCCCTGTGTTCACCATCACGCCCTGTTTGACAGTGGAGGGCCCATTTAGGCCCTGTGCTGTTAATCACATTCACACTATTGTGTGAATTTGTGCAAACACAGGTGGCACAGGTGGACGCAGCACTCTGACAACGGCAATTAAGAAAGCCATGGGAGGTAAGTGTGAGTGTTTGCTTATGTCTGTGTTTGCCTGCTTGTGTGTGCCTGTTTTTGAGTGAGAGAAAGAGGGAGAGTATCAGGACACTCTCAGGAGATATATTAAAGGGAATGTGTGGAATGATTTTGTGTAGATGTCAGCGTGTTTCTTTCTGTGTGTGTGCACGCTTGAGTATATATAGTATTATGCCAAACAACAATAAATAACAGTATGGCATTAAGAAACAGCAAATATTTCAAAACATGGAAATGTTAACATATCATCCTGTTTGGCTTTCATTTTGTGTAAAGAGTTAACCTGTTTTGTTTACATAAACTCATTTCATGTGTTTTGATATGTGATGCAACTGGTACAGAAGCCATTATGTACCATCATATCTTGCCTTTAGCCCCGCCCCTAGCTCCGCCCACTTGCCACACCTCTAGCTCATTTTAATGAGTACCTGCACTTATTTTTTCCCATTTAAAGCACTGTTCCTAGGGCTTTTTCTGGGAAGCTGCTGGAGTCTCTCTTTTAGAACGTCAGAAGCACGTCTTAAACTAAGAAGGTTATAATTTGCGGTGCAATAGCCGGCTTTTGAAAGTCTTAGACAGCCTGTTATCATGCTCTTACCCGTTCTAGGACCCCCTTTGCCTTCAGGTTTTGATCTTGCGAGCTCTGGTCCGTTTTGTGTGTTTTCCTTTTGTTTGTGCCTGCGGTGCGTTGGCCTACTTCTTCTGCCTACTTTTTGCTTGCGGTGCTCTGGCCTGCTTTGTAGGTGCTGTGATGCGCTGGCCCGCTTTTGCTGTGACTTGCGGCGCATTGACTGCCCTTTAATTAGACACACTACACCGCCCATAACAAACGCAGTTCCTGCTGTAAGCAGGCGGGCGGACCCAACTACGTGTAGTAAAGGTCTTACCCGCTCTTCCTTTGGCAGCCGAATTTGCGTCCTTTTCTTCCTTGTGGGGCTCGAACTTCTTTGCGTCAACCACCCTCTATGCTCTGTAGCGGCTGGAGGCTGAACTTGCAGGGTTGATAGTGAAAGCTTTATTATTGCCAAAATGCTGCATGTTCTGCGTTACAAAACCTGGGCAGGGCTGTAGCTGTATAAACTTGGATCCCCTCTTGTTAACAGCCAGGGCACTATAGTCCAAGAGCCGTTTTGGTTACCGATACCTACGAGGGAGGTAGAATCTTTTGCTTTTTTGTTTACGCAAGTTCTAATCTGAAACAAAGTAGTAAACTGCCTACCACCTTTATTCGAACAGAGCTCGCACTGATATCCGACTGGTGCATACCGACGCCAGAGTGAGTCATTGAATTCTACCACCTGCGCTCCGGTCTGCTCAGTGGGCACTCAATGTGATGATTTAGCCAGGGCTTTAAGTGGGCCGGGTCTCACCGGTGCTGAGCACCGGCAGTTTTTTAAAGGGGGGCTCGAAACTGGTCTCTAGCGGCTCTGTTTTGTGCCCAATGCAAAAACAACAATTGATGGACAGAATGCAGAACAATGTCATACATTCACCCCAGTACAGAGATCTGGGCCTAAATCCATCGTTTTTTTGCTCACCATGCCATTCCAGTTTGAACCCAGCCATATGCAAATCAGTCTTGACCCTGTGCCCAATGGGAACAGTCCAGCCCGAACTGCCAGGCCAGGTCCTCCCTGGACTGGAACCAAGCATCCTAGGACCGGTTTCGGGGTTTCACCCCTCTTCAGCCAGGATAGCTTGATTCCAGTGGCATGGAGAGCACGGGACCCACGTCTGGGCATGAGGGCCAGGTCTAAACTGGGGTGGCATGGTGAGCAAAAGAATGATGGATTTAACCCAGATCTCTTGACTGGGAGTGAATGTTTTGATTTGTTCTGCATTCCGTCCATCAATTGTGTGTCTTTTGCTGTTTTGTGCCCTGGCACAGGCGGTCCGTTTTTTTTCCGGACTGCAGTGACAGCAGGCACATGATGTGCGCTGATCACACTGCTCACTTCTCACTAGTGGAGAAGTTACGGCATGACGTCATGCCAGGTGAGCGTTCTAGGGGAAGGGAAAGCCTTTAAAGAGAGTCATTTTCTCTCTGGATTTCCCTTCTCTTTTTGAAACTCAGGAGCAGCAACATTGTTGTGGTGTCACCAGTGCTTTAAGTGGAAGCTTTTTCAATATTATATACAAGCCATAGTTGCTGCTTATTTATCTTATGCAACTAACAACCATTGACAAAGCCAATAGTCCTGACTTGATGTAGGTATGATGTTGATTGTTGTATCAAATATCTGGATGCAATGACAGAAACAGCAAAGTACAAGTCGGGCGGCACACTATGCTAAGCACAGATTTTTAGCTTACGTGTTTTTAAGCCACACCCTTAATTACATTGGCCACACCCCTTTGAGAGACCCTCCAGTTTTTTCATCCCAGTTAAAGCCCTGGATTTAGCACACACTTGTTGGAGCCTTCGCAGCCCCTTATGAATGAATGGCTGATTGGCATGTTGAAAGGGATTCCAATCAGAGCCAGCTGGCAGCTCAGCCTTGCTGCTCGACTCTCGCTGCACTAGGTACCCTCTGGGACAATGTACTCAGTGAGTTCTCCATGAGTGCACCAGTATCCCAGTTGTAAGGGAAAGCCACCTTCTGGTTGTGTTCATTTTGTGCCTCCCATCGTGGTTTTGTTTGTTCCAGGGCATGTCCCCTTTATTCAAGAGTATTCCCTCGTTTGCATGGGGATTGCTTCACAACAAGCTAGCAATGTATCAGTGCTTCATCATGCTCCCACTTCTTGCAAGCCAAAATGTGTTCAATGGCCAGAATCTGGCATCTTTCACCATTTGTACTTTCAGCGCATTTCGACACGGTATGCTACGGAGAGGATCTAAGATGGATAGCAAGTCTGCTCTCATAACATTTGTTCTAGGTATAAAACACGCAGGCTTTAAGGGATGAGAGAAGAGCACACCCAATTTTAACAAATAAAAAATCCAAAATGTAAAATCATCAGGTGAAAGGGCTTCTCTGTTCAGCAGCCCCTACCTGACCCACAGCCAAGGCACGACAAAAGCACCTGCGAGGCAACATCCTCCCCTTTCCACCCCACTTCCCTGCCCTTCTTGCACAGGAGCCGCAAATACATTAACCACCTCCTCAGAGCAGTTGGTAAATTTGTGCATTGAAACCCACAGAAAAGGGAATATTGTGCTTAATACCACCTTGTAAATTCTGGTCCGCACAGTTATTCCCTATTCCTTAGGGTCTAACTTGTAATTACACAGTACTGGCAGGGTGTTGCTACACATTTCAAGGGAGTAGCCAGAAAATTAAAATATCCCCCACTTTGACCCAAAGCACCAACCAAGTAAAGCAAGTGATCACAACACTCTGCAGAAGAGCTCTCTTGTCTCCACCATCCAAGCATCTCTCCATTCATCCACCCATCGATATCCACCATTTCACCTTTAGAATTTTACATCCATTCATTCATTCATCCACCATTCAGTCTTTCACCTTTCGGTTTGTCCGTCCATCTGTCTGCCTATCCATATCCAAACCTTTCCATTCATCTCTAAACCTATCCATCAAATCCCTCCTTCCGTCCACCCCTTCACATATCCATCAATCGACCCACCCTGTCACTCATCCATCCATCCTTTCACTCATCCATCATTCGTTTCACTCATCCAGCCATCTTTTCACTCATACATACATACTATCATTCATACATCCATCCTGTCACTCATTCATCCATCCACCCTTGGACTCCATTGAGCCACCCATTCATCCCACTTTCACTCATCCATCCATCTATCCAACCATCCACCCTTTCACTCATCCATCCACTCACTCACCCATCCATCAATCTACTCATTCATCAATTTACCCGTTCACTCATTCATCTAACATTGCTTCCATCCATCCATTCACCCTTAAACTCACCCATCTATTCTTTCACCCAACCATTCACCCATGCATCTGTTCACTCATCCATCCACCCACTCTTTCACTCATCAATCAATCAATCAATCAATCTACTCATTCATCTACCCTTTCATTCACCTATCCATCCATCCTTTCACTCATCCATCCATTCACATTTTCACTTATCCATTCAGCCATCAATCCACCCTTTCCTATCCACTCACCCTTTCACTCATTCATCCATTCTTTCACTCATCTATTCATCCTTCCTTTCACTCATTCCTCCATTCTTTCACTCATCTATTGATATATACATCCTTTCATCCACCTATCCATCATTCCATCCATCCATCCTCTCACTCATCCATCAATCCACCCTTTCACGCATCCATCCATCCATCCTTTAACCTACCCATCCATCTTTTCACTCCTCCATCCACCAACTATTGCACTCCTTCATCCACCCTTCTATCCATGCATCCACTCACTCACCCATTCACCCTTTTACATTAATTATGGACCTTGTTCTACTGAGTTGCAGATAGAAGAGGCCCATCAAAAACTCAAACCCTGCTGTAGCTGCTAAAGCGGGGGAGGGATGGGGTCTCGATGCCTCTGCTTCATTGCACGCTAAAATCATGAAAGCTCTATGGCCACTAGTTTGAAACGTTAGAATTTTAGTGCTACTTTTATTAGTGTGGGCGAATCCTGCACTCATGAGACTCATTTATATGGCTAAAATGGCATCATTTGTTATGAATACAATTTAACCTTTTGTTGTTAGCCTTTGCAGTAGTGATGGTCTCACAGATGCCCCCAGACACTGAGGCACTAAGTACAAGTTGCATTATCGGATCGATTTTACTACTATACAGGTAGTCACAATCGCAGTTCAAATGGACTTGATTTAAATGATGCAGCAGGTGCAGTGGCACCGGGGCCAAAAGTTGTCATAACTCCACTAAACACCAAATATTGCTATATTTTACTACTAAACAGGCAGTCACAAGTGCATTTATCTAGCAGACACTAGGGCTATGATTTCAGTAGTGCAACAGGTGCAGTGGCACCAGGGCCAAAAGTTGACAGAACTCCTCTAAAAACCAAATATTGCTCCATTTAACTACTAAACAGGCAGTCACAAGTGCAGTTACCTTACTGGCAATAGGGCCATGATTTGAATTGTGCAGCAGGTGCAGTGGCACCTGGTCCAAAAGTTGTCATAACTCCTCTAAACACCAAATATTGCTATATTTTACTACTAATCAGGCAGTCACAAATGCAGTTATCTTGCAGGCACTAAGGGCATGATTTAAATGGTGAAGCAGGTGCAGTGGCACCGGTCCCAAAAGAACTCCTCTAAACACATAATATTGCTATTACATCAATTAATTCTACTATTTCCCTCTTTCATTTAATTTTTCAAAATATTTCTATTACTTACCCGCACTATACCACTAGTTACTCCACAATATATTGCCTTTTTGGACATAAACAAGTTATATCACTTTGAAGACTTTCCATAACTTATATTGTACAACTAACTACTCAGCAAGCTACAACTTACAACAAAGAAACAGCTTATTATTAATCATATACGCAAAACCTAATGCATTTGCCAATCATTGTTAGATTTGCCACCAACGTGTTGCTGTTTTATGGTAGATGTACACTATTTAGCATTTTGGTTTATCGGTGTTTTTATACAAACTTCATCATAACCTTTCGAACTGGGTACTTGTTCAATAGAGTAAACATTAGGGTTCAGTGGAGAATATGGGGTAAAATAAATGACCTTGAAACCAGCATCATGTCAGCAAATGTCTCTGAAATTCAGGTGCTCATCGGTCTAGTGGCGGGGAAACTGCTGTGTAAACGAGGCACTGGAGGTCACATCTTTGCAGCACTACATCACTGCATGGCCTGTATCAATCAATGTGCCCATTTTATTGTAAGTGGGTATCATTGTGTAGGGAAAAAATAGATTTTTATTGTTTGCATAGTTACTTCAAACCATTGCATTAAAACAGGGTTTAAAACACAAAGTATCGATAGTCTTCATTAAAAAAATAAACTTTAAAAGGTAAAAAGACAGATTATGTGCTCAGTTAAACCATTACATTAATACCACAGTTTAAAATTCAGAGTGCCAACACATTATCTGACAGATTGTGTGCATAGTCACCATGAATCATTACATTAAAACCGTAGTTTAAAGTGCAAAGTGCCAATAGTCACAGTTTGCAAAATAGGCATGGTAAAAATGGCTAGCCGCAGAGCCGTGCACATAATGAGTTATTAGGACTCGCCTACGCAGCGCATGCGCTGCATAGGAGGGGACCTCTTGAAATCGATTCGCTTTTTAGGCGAAAAACGTGCACGCATTGCATTGCTTTCAATGGCAACGCGTGCACGTTTGGCGATTCCCTTGCGGGAGCGAGCTTTTGACATCTGTTTGTAATTAACTTGCAGATGGTGCCCCTGCTCGCTCTTGCAAGGGAAACGCTGTTTGTGCTCTCGGCCGCACTCCCCCCACCCTTCTCTGAAGCCTCACTTTCAGAGGCATGCTCTGCAGAAATCACAGCCGCGCTGCTCCCCAAAGTGATTTGTGTCCAGAGCACGCAGAAGCCCGAGGTCACGCACCCGCGACACCCAGCCCTGCTCTGCACAGTATCACTCTGTCTCCCGAACACACCCATCCTTTCATGCTCACATGCACGCTTCTCTTTCTCAACACACACACGCACGCACGAAAAGAGCCACAAGGCCACCTCCCCGCGCTGGGTCACACGTTAACCCGCTCTGCACCACAGCAGCTCTCCGCGCGCTGGCACGCGAGGAGTTTCACAGACCCGGGTCACGCAACGCCCCGCGCGCTGCCCAGATGTGCACGTGACTCAGGGCAGTTGGAAGTGGTGCACTCGTTTCTTCTGGGACTTGAAGTTTGGCTTCTGCAGTTAAACATGCAGAACTACCAAAAAATGGTCTGGTTGGCAGCCCTGTCAGAGTTTCTGAGGTTGCCAGGGAGTTGTAATAACTTTGGTGTATCTCGTCCAGCGCTTCAACGCCTCGTCAGGGGTATTTAGCGCTATATAAATGCAATTACTAAGACTGCCCTGTTTGGAATTTGTCAGTACGTGATATACCGAGTAAATAATTTCAGAAAAAGAAACTACTGCGATGTGTAGTTTAAGATGTGCCTCCCACATGCCATTACATTATTGCGCACCCCAGCCCCCTCAAGATGTCTCAGGCGCTGTGTTGCCCTTCCTACCACTACCTGCACCGCTCTGGCTGCACTCAGACCGGGGTTGGGGGCGGTGAGGGATGGGAGCTGGCTCTGCGGAGTCCGTGCTATCTCTTACCACCCGGATCTCTCACGTAGGTGAAAACCGACTCTCAACAAACACTGCCCTCCACCCCTGGCGTGCGAGGGGCCCTCAGCACTCAGGGAAGCCAAAACCATCCAGCGACAGGAGTGACAATGCGAGTGAATCACTAATGCCCCCCATTTGTGGCAGCCCCTGAGGGGGGAGACAGGGCAGTTTACCCTAGGAAACATCTACGTATGATTATAGCATTCATTTTAACAATGTGATTTAATCTCACAATGAGCACACACAACTTATTCTGTATATCTAGATGTCAATATACATATGTCATGCCCTTATTTTGCAGAGTTCAAGACAAACGTAAGTAAATTATGAAGAGATGGTCCATAAATGCAAACAGAGAACACATCAATTTTGTGGTGCGCCCCAATATTTAGTGTGCTTCGCCGCGCAGTGTTAGTACGTTTGTCTACGAGGTGAGAATTGAAAAAAAGCACCAGAACTCACATTTTCTCTTCCAGCTGACACTTAGGTGTGATCGCTTCGGCAGCATATATACTCAAATGGGAGCTGACACTTATGTAATATGAATAAATGATAAATATCGACTTCGTCCAAGGTAGACGGTGTGTCCAGATTTCTAAACTGTACAGCGTAGAAACTGAAACCCGGTTAAGGTTGGAACCCCCATATCCATGTGTGATCCTGAAGTTGAATTAGCACAGATGTCAAATGTCAGGCTCTGTCTTTGATAAATTGCTGCTTATTCTTATAACATGGTGATTAGTATTTACTTTTGCTTTCAGTCTGCAAAGTTAGATGATTTTGTAAAAGCTATGTAACAATCTTGCTGGGGTACAGGAGTGTGAAAGAAAAGGTGGTAGGATGCAAAATGTTCTAACAAACAACAAAACTTAAATACCTGTAAATGAACTGTACAAATATTTCAAAATAGATCAGTAATTAGGAAAGCAAAAATGAAAAACGATCTTTTGTAATTTTAAAGTGTATTGTAAACAAAGATGTTAATAGGATCAAGACACTTTACTTGGTGATGCACAAATGGTAAACATTCACTGAGACCCGATTTCTACACATTATTGTTTGTGCGCTGTATAGTTTAATCAGTAAAACTGCATTACTGTCGAAACGTAGTGCCCATTGTAGTGGAAAATGGTCTGCCTGTAAATGACAGTGTGCTCCCACACTATGGTTTATTACTATATTTGTGACAGTGGGCTTCAAAATGCACCACCACTACATAGCACAGAATTGCCACTATTACACTGAAACCACCAATGCACCAAAAACGGCGTTTAGACAGAATATCGGAAACAGAAATATCATGGGACAAAATATTGTGTCAAGAATATTGAGGATAAAATTATTGTGAAAGTAAGTTTCTATAGGTAAGCAAAGTTTTACTGTATATAATCCCACATATATGTACCTTGACGATATATATATTCAAGGTATGTAGTAGTGGAGTTAAGAATAGTAAATCTATACGTACCTATTTGCACTTACCTTCTCGATATGTTGGTCCTCAATATTTTTGACACGATGTTATGTCCACACAATATTTCTGTTTCCAATATTCTATCAGTGATCCACTAAAACCACCAATACAATCACCAGCCATTCCACCACCAGTACCACCACCAATACCACACCACCACAGTAGTAAAACCACCACAGATATCCTGCCAAAGCCAGCACCTCCAACAATACCTCAACAGCATATATTTGGCAAAACCAATAGGTCTGCCTTTAGTGCATTTTTTCACATCATTCCGGCTACCGTGTTTTTGCATGCGTTGTCACATTAAACCCTGATTTATTGGCTTTGTCAATGGTTGTTTCCTTTTCCCCATTGTCTTTTTTGCACTGTATTTTGCCATTCATTGGCATTCAGTTTACCTGTATTGCACAGTGCTTTTTCCCCACCTCCTCCGTATTAAAACGTAAAGCACGTCGATGTCCCTCGTGCGGGTATGGCTTGGGATATAAGAAGAACAAGTACATCAAATAAACTGAGAAAATCTCCTTGCCTTACTACTAACGAGAGATGGTGGGTGATGCGAAGAAAGCGGAAGTTGACGCACTGGCTCTAATAAGCAGAATGGTGAGATGTGTAAAAATATGTGTTCAGCATGCGGTTAGTGGATTAATCACCCACAACCCTCATACCCTCCTTTTCATTCCTCCCAAAGATAGGCCCTTACAGTTCCCATCAGTGCCCATCACCTCTTCCATCCATGCAACTTAGGACGCAGCTGTTTACAGTGTCAATGGCAGAGAAGCTCGGCCCCGCCCTCTCCTAAGAGCCTCATCCTCATCAGACGCTGCACAAATGCCCTTGACAAGAACCTAGCTAGGGATGTTGTTTACAAGTACCCGCTGCCCGACTGCTGAGTGCTGCATCTTTTGAAAATCCTTTCCGCTTTTGTGTGGCGATCATCACACCAGAAAGCATCCGAGAGCACTGTGGTCTTTGTGGAAAGAAAGACTACATATGTCACTGTCCGCAGGACGACTCGGTTTCAATGGGCAAGTCTGACGGGTTATTTCAAAGCTTGCCCTGAATCATACTGCAGAAGACAGCATCATTACAGTCTCAATGAACAGTCAAACGGTATTGTGAAACTCACGCTGTAATTGGAGTGATTTCCCAGTGTGAATGTTGCCCCTTTGATAAAGCACGTTAAAGGCACATCACATACCGCGAGATTTTTTTCTTATATTTCTATACAGAGAGCTGTCGTAGTTTTGAGCGGTAGATGCCCATACTCTAAACACATCATTTTAATCGTTCCAGTTTTTGATGATGCCAGGTACAAAAACAGACTTCGCTTTTCCGTGTTTCCGTTTTTCCGTGTTTTCCCTCAGCCAGGCCCAGCCTTTGAATGTCTCAGTAGCGCACGCATAGCCGCCGGGCCCAATCTTCGAAACACTCAGCTGCATTGTTACTCTTCCAGTACAGTACATGCCCTTGGAAAATCAAGTGCTGCATGCTGGGCCGACTTTTTTCCAACTCACCGGTTTCTTCATCTCCACGGTTCAGCCCTTGTTTGCGTGTATTTTATGTATTTAAAGCAACAGTACACTAATGTCCGGAACATTTTTAAATGTGGCATTTCATTTCTGTAGTACACGCATGTGACTTGTGTGATACTAAGTGGAGTCCTTTCTGATATTTATCTTTGCAAGAATTTTTCTGCATGCTTTTAACCCCAATTAAGTTTCACACACAGTGTCACATATAAAGCATGTAATGTCACACATAAGCGCACTTAAACCTTGGTAATGTCATGCATAAGCAATCAGAAACTTGATAGCTAATATGTATTGCAGATTACGTCACTGTGACGGTGTCAGAGTTATATGCAATCCTATTTATCAAAAGAGGGGGACTCTAGGAGCTATTCTAAAAGGTCCGGTGACCCGTGCTCCCGAAATTAAACTTATACCAAAGGGAGTCACCGTTCCTGAGTGGAGCTGGAGAGAAGGGAAGTAGGGGGTACTCTTGTCGTGTGCTACTCTGCTTGTGGGAGGCAGGGTGTCCTCATCTTGATGCCCTCACACACCCCGAAGGATGTCATGCTTCATCATTGGGCTTTTGCTCCTCGTCGGGCCAGCGCTGCAATGCCCTACGGGTCCCCCGAAGGGTCTCTTTTTCGGAGATCTTTTGATGAAGCCATATGGGTGCGTTGGTGTAAGTGGCAGTGAAGTCCTAGAAAGTGTATTAAAAAATGGCTGAAGGGAGAGTGATTAATTTTTAATAAAGTGATCCCTCTGTCATTATTAAAACAAAGTGTATGGAGCTGCTTTAAGGGGTATTATGTCCCTTGGTAGCTGGGTGATTATGTGTCCCTAGTGGGCATATGTTATGGTCAACATGTTTCACGCTTCAGTGGTCTCAGGGGGAGACCCAGGGCGCTTCGTCAGGACTGAATAAGAAAGTTATATCTACAGTGGCCCGAAAATTTCAGTGCCCCCGGATAAATGAAAGGAGTAGAGATTCCCTTAGTAGGCAGGGTAAGATCCCATGAGATCAGTGAGGGTCACTTGAGAGGGTTCTCTCGGTGCATCGGAGACAGCTAGAGGCACACAGGTGTCACAGCCCAGATGCACCGAGAGAACCCTCTCAAGTGACCCTCACTGCGTGGAAATTCTTCTCGCGCCGTGAAGATGCGTCAGAAAAACAGCCGCAAGAAGACCGATGCGTCGATTTCTATAGTTCTTTGAGTTTCTTCTCTCTTCCAGCTCCCAAACAGCAGCAACAACCTAAAGCTGGCACAAGCACCTCAAGGCAGGTCAGAAATCACAACAGCAGAGTTCAGGGGAGTTGGGGGTGAAGTCTTTGTATCCCTGAGACTTCTGAACAGGAGGCCAGCTCACTTCAGGCCCTTGGAGATCTCCTTCAAGCAGGGGACACAGCACACAGCAAAGTCCTTCTCCTTTCCTTGGCAGAAACAGCAACTGCAGGCCAACCCCAGACACACAGCAAGTACTAGAAAATAGCCACTTTCTAAAAGTGGTATTTTCAAACACACAATTTAAAAACCATCTTTACTAAAAGATGTGTTAATAAATCCTGAGTTCAGGGATACCAAATTCAATTTTTCTATCTTATCCCTATGGGAAGATATGCTTGTAAAATGTTACAAAGTATTCCCCATTCCGTCCTATGGGGCAAGATAGCCTTTCAATAGTGAAAAACGAAATTGGCAGTATTTCACTGTCAGGACATGTTACACACACCAGTACATGTCCTAACTTTCACATACACTGCACCCTGCCCAGGGGGGTACCTTGGGCCTACCATAGGGGTGTCTTATGTGTAAGAAAAGGGAAGGGTAGGGCCTGGCAAGTGGGTGCACTTGCCAAGTCGACATGGCAGTTAACAAACTGCGCACGGGCACTACGGTGGCAGGCCTGAGACCTCTTTTCAGGGCTACTCATGTGGGTGGCACAATCAGTGCTACAAGCCCACTAGTAGCATTTGATTTACTAGCCCTGGAACACTCAGTGCACTTTACTAGGGACCTACTGGTAAAACAAATATGCCAATCAGGGAGAACCAATCATCACAATATCAATTGACACAGGGAGCACTTGCACTTTGACACTGATCAGCAGTGGCAAAGTGCCCAAAGCATCTAAGCCAGCAAAAATGAAATCCAGCACAGCATCAAAAACACAGGAGGTAGAGGCAAAAAGTCAGGGAAAACCACGCCAAGGATGGCAGGTCTAACACAGTTGCTATCGCAGACTGTAAATTGTAGAAAGATGTACTCACAAGTTTGAATTTCAACAAGGCTATCTCAGGCATCTGTTCTTTTGAGGCCAGTAGATTGAGCACCATTAAAGTGCTTAGAAACATGGGAGTGTTTTATGAATTCTTATTAAAAAAAATCATTTAACTAGTTGTTTACATGTTCCAAGAATCTCTTATTCGGAAGCACTGCCAGTTGTTTTCATACACCTGAAGCACATGAACAAAATAGATGCTAGAAGGACATTTTAAACTTAAATGTTTTCATTGCATTTTTAAAGGAAAAAGAAAGCACTGTCTGCAACAAATACCTTATCCACTTCCCAGCCACTCCCATTCTTCCCACCACTCCTTAACTCCCTTGCCAAATCCAAACAAGTATTTCCATCCCCTACCAAGTATAAACAACATTCATTTAATGCACTTTCAGTCAAAGTCCACCTAGGCTGAAGTTGGCACCTCATATCTGCTTAGTCTTGCCCTCTCCTAGTCTGCGAGGTGAACCATGGGCCAGGAAGGCGAAGCTGAACCCTTAAGGGGACCGCCACTAACACACCCCAAGGGCAGCAAGCTGCAGGGGCGATCAGCCTGTGGGGACCGTAAAAATGCACGCACAGCATTGCTGGGTGTTTTGAATCAACCTTTGGGATGCAAGTGGTTGGGGACAAATCGCGGTTTTAAGCAGGAGGAAGAAGCAAGGAGCATTGTTGTGGAGATCGTCATCATCGTTGGGATCATCGATAGTCATCAGCGCAGAGGCCGTGACCACAGAGATCAGCTGGCGGTACCGCAGATTGCAACACAGCAAGGACGTGGTGTCCGTACTGCGAAGGAACAAATATATCTGTGCTAAGAGTAAGGACCCCTGACGTGGAACTGTGCCATGCCAGCAGTGGGAGATCGGCAGCCCCCAATCGAGAGTTGGGCAGCAGAGAGGAGGCAGCAGTCCAGACGGGAGCCCCGCTCATGGCAACAAGCATCCGAAACTGGCAGGAGATTGCAGTGGCTGTGAGCAGGTGGTTAAGAGACCTCACCATAAGCCCGATACAGAAGTGAAAAGGACGAGGGCAGCGAGTTGCACGAGGCAGCAGTAGGCCCGAGGGCTGCAGAAACAAAGGCAAGCAAGAGCGACCAGCAGGCCCCAGACATGGAAGAGCACGAACCAGGGAGGAACTCCACGCATTAATCGAACAGGCGAGAGAGGCAGCAGGCCAACACAGGCAGGACTGTTGGCTGCAACAAGGCTTTGGTACTGCCATTTGCAGGCAGCAACAGAGAACGGCAGGCCAAGAGACAGCTGAGCAGAGATTTCAAAAGGCGACCCATGTCAGAGGGATGCCAAGGCACCAGCAGCAGCAGCAGCAGTTCTGGGGAAAGGGAGTCAGCAGCACGGGGCATATAGCCAAAACGGCGCCCTCAACAAAAAATGGTGTACGCCCAGTACACACTCAGGCAGCGAAGGCAGCAACGACAACAGCGTGGACAGAAGGGGTAGCAGCTCCTATGAGGCACCTGCAACCAGCATGGCGGTGTGCGACTGGAGCAGCAAGAACAGGGGACGCAACCAGCACATGGTGAGAGCCTTGGGCACGATGCTACGGGGGAGGCTGAGAGGATGGAGTCAAGCTCGCAAATTCACGACGGGACAGTGGCAGGTGGGGGCCCAGTGACTGGCAGTGCAAATTGTGGCATGCTGGTGAGTGTGATGAGCTCCACTGGACAGACCCCAGCTGAGAATCAATTCCTGTTAGAGCATGGTAACCAGAAGCAGCTTCTGGGGCAAGGCACTGGGACATACTATGGTGAGCACTTATCAGCGCAGGCATGGGCAGGCGGGCGGTCAGGGCACATCAAATTGTAAGCCAGCTATTGTATACCTTAGGTCATTGACAGGTGACCCGCCCATAATCGAGCGCGAAACAGGATTGGCAAGCCTGGTCCCCTATTTGTAAAGGAGAGGATCTGGTGCAAAGAATTCATCGACTTGTTCTCCCTGTTGCAAGTAAGGCAGTCAGGTTTGGATTTAGTGGCACAGGAGAAGAAATTAGAGGATACGAGGGAAAGGCGTAAGCCCAGAGTTGAGAGGTCCCTAGATAACTGGCTGCATGCATTTAGAACACTAGCTTGCGTATTCGCAGCAGCATTCTTCCTCTATGAGCAGAAAGTCCATGAAGTGCGGTACAAGTATCAGGGCGATGCCTGATTGCGGTATGATGAGGGATTCTGAGAGGAGATGCAAACATGACCCATCATAGACTGGGACCACCAAGATGTGGCAGGGTTAACACACCACATGGTGGTGGCCCGAGAAAGGGTGGGCACACAACACAAACCTGCCTTTTGGTCCCATGGGTACAAGGGGAAACAGGATGGATACCAACAGATAAGCAAAAGCAAACCTTATGATGGAGGGAGGAGTGGGAAGACCCATGCCGCAACATGCTGAAAGTTTGAAAGGGGCCAATCCTGCAAATTCAGGTGCACCTTCAGCACCTGTGGGGGCTCTCATTCAGCCAGCGATTGCAGAAAGGAGAAAGGTAACACGGACAGAAAAGATGCCCCCAAGAAATAGCTACAGAGGGGCTCAACCTGGGTGTGGGACATGGTGTGGGATGGGAGAACGGGCACACCCCCAAAGAGGTCAGGGAACTTACTCAGATGCTCAACAGATATCCTAAGCAGAATGGCGCACGGCTGTTAGCAGAAGGATTCAAGGATTGTTTTCTCATATTGTACAAGGGCACCCTGATTGGCCACCTCAGCAAGAACCTCAAATCGGTAGCTTAGAACATCGAGGTCAGACGCATAAGGTGGTTAAAGAACTCCATCTGGGCCGCGTAGTGGGCCTATTTGAGAACCCGCTGCTGGAGAACTTTGTGGCATCCCCACTTAGAGTGGTTCCCAAGAAAGAGAAGGGCCAGTTTAGGCTCATACATCGCCTTTTGTACCCCCAAGGCTCGTCAGTTAACAAAGAGTTGGACCTGTACCAATGCTCAGTATCATATGCCACGCTAGATCAAGCAGTGGACATGCTGAAGGGGGCGGAAAAAGGAGCATTGATGGCCAAGGCAGACATTGAATTTGCGTTCTGCCTCCACGTGGTGCACCCTAGCAGCTTCCACCTGTCGGGTTACCAATTAGACAGACTTTTCTACTGCAAAAAATGCCTCCCGATGGGTTGTTCAATATTCTATGCTTACTTTGATGCATTCAACACCTTTCTAGAATGGGAACTGGGAGAGAGAAACTCCATGGGCTGAAGGTTACATTACCTTGATGATTTCCTATTCGTAGGGGGCCCAGGCACATCATAATGCGGTGCCCTAATAAACCAATTCATTACCCTGACAAAAAAAGCTACTAGCGCATGACAAAACCGATGGCCCTGCTACTAGGTTAACATTCTTGGGTATCTAATTGGGCTCGATGAGGTTATGCCTCAAAACATACCTGTGCCAAAGATTTCCACGGAAGCAGAAGGCTATTCCCAGGTCCTTGCCACCCCTGCAAGCAACAAACCACAAGGATTTGCTAATATGCACCGGGGGGTGAGGAGGGGGAAGGAGATTGGGAAGACAAGAGAGACTGCCACTGGTAGGTGCGCTACTTCCTCAGTCTACATCTTCTAACTTGCTGTTCATCTTCTCTATTTAAATGAGCGAGTGTGAGAAAATCTTGCTGCACCAGGCACCAAAATACAAGAAACATGCAACAATTTATTGGCAACAATTTATTGGCGGCACTCTAGATCTGCTCACCTGAAATGTCTGCTTTTCTATCAACGTTTTTAAGCATTGATAGAAATGCAGACATTTGAGGTGAGCAGATCTAGAGTGTTGCTGGTGTTGAGGGTACTCTATATAGGAGCTGCTTTCCACCTGAAGTTAAGAACTACCCAGAGTTCTCTACTTCTTTTTTGCATAATTTATGCGTCATCTATGCCTGAAATGGTATTGTTTTGACAGGTGCTCCCCTGTGTCTGGACACAGCTGTATCTCTCTGAAGAGCTCTAATGAGAGAGAAACATGTGTCAGGGGTTGCTTTTATTCATTTCAGGTTGGCTTGGTTGGTATTTTGATGAATATCAAACGTGAGACAGAGGAAAAACGATGCTAGTTCACTTCCCCTGTTTTGTATGTAAAGATCAAAGGGAACTAGCTACAGGGTAGAAGCTCCATGTGTATGTTTTTGAATGGAAAAACATTTGTTTTTTAAAAAAGACCCTCACCTACTAACCTAGTTGGTGGCATGCTTCATCATCGGGTCCCACCCAAGGTACCGAGTGTACCGTAGGTGTGCTTCGACGCCTGATTACAGCGGAGCAGGTTGTGTGCAGTGAGTGTGCAGTGAAGGTGAAGAGTGTGTGAGTTAAAAAAGCTGTCCCGGGGGTCCCAGATGCTAAAAGACTATTTTAATGGTGGGCCCTTGGCAGCATTAACAACTGAGAGGCGGATATTTAGTGGAGGTAATTTATGGCTCCAATATCCTGTGTGGTCAACATGTTTCAGCCAGGTCTCAGTATTAAACTGGCTTTCTTCAGGACCTATGTGAGTGGTGATAAGGGGTGGTCTTAATGGTGTGTATTGGAAGACCAACAATGTGTAGCACGCGCTAAGGTGTTATTAACTGGAAGAGGATGGTTTCCTCTAAAAGCTCAATTCCTGTTAGGGATAAAAAGGAGACAAACAAAAACATACAAACATAAACATATAGATGGCTTCATGTTACACATTAAATCATGTGACTGTATTACGTCGTGTCCGTGCTCTATGCGGAAAATGAGCGATTGTGAGGACGGAACGTGACGTTTTGTGGAAATATGGTAAAAAACTTGTGGAGTTATGCGCTACCGTGCAGTGGTTCAATAGCGCTATGTTGTAAGTATTTAGGCATGAGTGATACAGTTTTACTAGAAGGAAGGTTTTCTTACTCTGAGATTTTCAGAAAAGAGCCCCATGAGTCCCGAGGGGGGCCGGACCTATTGTCACACACTGCGTGTGTGAAAGGGAGAAAGAAAGAAACAACATTTGTAGCAAGTAGCCAGGCAGCGAGAGAAGTCGTCTCCGCTCGCCGGCTTGTATTGGGAAAAACCCCCCTGGCTCACCCCACTTACTTCGTCAAGGTCTGCGGCCCTCAGCTCATACCTACAGCTGCCTGCATCGGAACTCCGTCGATTTGGGGCGGTGTGGACTCGGCGTTTAAATACCTTTTTTGTGTAGCCCCAGCTGTCTTCCATCAGCGCTGATGAGAGTAGAGTCTTTGGAGGGAACCGGCAACACTAAGAGCGGACACGAGTTGATGCGCGTGTCTCGCGCTGTATGTTTGGCACATGAAGTTTTATTGGAAGTGTTGCTGACAAAATAGTGTACATGGGGTATTTACATGATAAGGTTTAAAAATGATGTGAAAGTTAAAATTAAGGCCATAGAAATTTGGGAGGCCTATACAGGAGGAGATGGTAAAGATAGAAAAAAGACTGAGCGTGTCAAACAGTGTTTGAAAGGAACTTGTTGAGTATCTCCGGGAATGTACAATTGCCAAACGGTAATATTCATTGACCTAGTGTGATATTGAGAAGAGGTCATCAGGCCCGCGCATTGCGGGGTGCGTGAAGTGTTCCCGAGGTAGGGGGAACAGATGCAGGCAATCATGCCAGGTAATAGTTTGAAAACACAGCTCAAAGCATGTTTCTGGCCCGCATGGTGGGAGGGTAAGGAACTGGGTTTGAACACTCCCATGTGATGTGTCATGCAAGTAGGTCATTTTGAAGCTGTCAGCCTGAATACTATGTGAGGCATGAGGGTATGGCATGTGGCTAGGTGGTGAATATGTGCCTGGCCAGTCATTGTCAACATGTCATGTACTATGGGTAAGCACGTAAAACCTGGTGGAGGTAGTATGATACATATCCGCGTAGGCAGGGTGATGAGCCCACATTGCCTACTGTATGTTTTCAATTGGACGTCGTACTTGAGCTGAGAGAGGTTCAGCGGTTGCTCAGACTATTCCAAGGAATATTGTCATTGAGTCCCACTGTATGGGTGGAAAGGCGATAGATCCATCGCTGTTCCTTCTGAAGTAGGATCTTGTCATTCGTTAGACTGTGGCACTCAATTTGTTCGACAACGGTCCATTGCATGTCGTTGGGGGTATGGGCCCTCCGGATATAGTGGTCAGTCATCCTGCTTATGTTTCTTTTGCACCGTATATTGCTTCGGTGTTCTCCTATCCTCGTCTTAACTTTGCGGCCAGTCATACCGATGTATCGGAGTCTACACGGGCATTCAATGAGGTATATTAGGTTATACGAGTTGCAATTTGTGTGCTTCCTTTGGTACCAGGTTTTGCCTTCTCCAGTTCAAGAGTTTTGGTGGCTTTTGTGAGGTGGCAGACGCAGCAGTCGCCGCATGGGTAGTGGCCGATTACATTTGGTAAACCCCATGCATTCAGGATGGTATTGGTAGCGGGAGTCTGAGGTTTTCTGGGACGGGTGGAGACCAGGCGGTCTTTCAGGCTGCCTGACTTCTTGTAAGCAAAGAGAGGTGGGTCCCATTTCAGGGCACCTGTGTTCAGGGTGCGCCAATTTTTTTAAATTATCTTAGCCACTTGGTTAGATGCTGCGTTATATGTTGTAACGCATGTGAGTGGGGTGATCGTGTTCTCGCGTCTAGTGTCTTCCAGGAGGGTCTCTTTGTGTTGGTTACGTGCACATTTTTTAGTGGACCGGATGATCTTGTCCGGGTATCCTCGTTCTCTGAGTTTGACTGCCAGATCTTCGGACTGTCTCTGGTAATCCTGCATCAGGCTACAGTTCCTCCGTATGCGGAGGAACTGTCCATAAGGGAGATTCTCTCTTAGGGGCCTGGGGTGGAAACTCTCGAATTGTAGTAAAGAGTTCCTCGCAGTGGGTTTGTAGTACATGGTGGTAAGGAGTGACCCCTCTTTTGCCTCTATGGTGAGGTCCAGAAAGGCTATGTTTGAGGCGCTAGCTGTGCTAGTAAAGTGTAGATAGGGGTCCCGTCCGTTGAGCCATAATAGGAAGGTGGTTAGGGAATCTGGTGTCCCTGTCCAGATCATGAAGATGTCGTCTATGTAGCGACGCCAGATTTTGATGTTGTTGGTGTAGGAGTTCGTAGCCGGTAGGATGTGTTGTTTTTCGAAATGGTAGACATTGAGTCCAGCCACGCTTAGGGCAAAAATACTGCCCATTGATGTTCCGTTGGTTTGTAAGAAGAACTCACCTTCGAACTCGAAGTAGTTCTCCTTAAGTGCCAGTGTGGTATTTTACCAATTCAAAGCTGTAACACAGTGCCTGTAGTGGTAAAAGGCTTTTATCATTTCACAGCTCAGCATGGATAGCACTATGCTAGTCCTATGCTTAAAGACTTTGCTGTAGAAATGGCAAAAGACTTTGTCCCTTTCTATCTTGGCATGGATGGCATTGTGCTAACCCTATGCTTAAAAACTTTGATAGCAAAGCAGACATTTAAGGTGAGCAGATCTAGAGTGTTGCTGGTGTTGAGGGAGCTCTATACAGGAGCTGCTTTACACCTAAACTTGAGAACTACCCTGAGTTCTCCGCTTCTTTTTTGCATATATATATATTATTTGCTTTATACTTCGATATCTGACAACTCGCAGTAGTTTAAAATGACGTTATAGTTCTCTGTTTCTCAAGGTCATGATATATAGCTTAAAATGCCCACCAAACTCCTATGTGAAAATTCTTTCACTGCTTTAAGCTTGAGGATTATATATCCAATTTGACAAGCTACCTCTGGTCTTTAATGTGCCAAGAACGTGTTTCTCTTTTCTTCAGAGTTCAACAACGTGTTCAGGAAAGAACAAGCCTTATAGACACTAGTCACTTTATTCATGGATCCTCTCGATACGAAACCTACTGGACATACATGTTGAGACAAGTGCGTTGCTGAGACACCTTCCCTTGACTTGAATTCCTCTCATATTCTTCTGCGCAACAGGAGACGCTATAACTTTCCTCAGGATCACAGTTGAAGTGTGCATTGCACTCTCCGCACGTTAACGTCGAACACTGCTCTTGTGCACAAAATCTAGACATGCGACCTTGGGTAGCAAATTCTCAGAAGGCGCCATCATGAAATTCCCGCATCTAGGCTCATAATGACCATTCATAATCAATTATTAAAATGCATTCAATATGACAATGGAACATGAGATATAAAGCATCAGTTAAAAAATTATGGTTATTACAAAGTAGCATGGATGGTAAAGAGGAAAAAATAGCAAGTCATCAGAGACCTAGTGCAAAATGAGCATGTGCAAAAAGGATACAGAACATAATTCACAGAAACCTAGGTATCTTGCCTCAAGAGAAAGTGCTAAAGGTTACCAACTCTGCCCAAAGGTAAAGGAAGAGTCACAAGATTATCAACAGACAATTTATCACGAATCACGATAGCCATACCGCAATGAATCAAAGAGAGGTAGACCAGAGGGAAAATATAACAACCACTCCGTTAGGGAGGAAGAGAGTAACCCAAAAACACATTTATCCCTCGTTATGGGACAGTTGGCGATCCATGACCCATCTTTGCAGAGGAGCCCAGACCTGTTTGCCACGTTTCCTGGCTTTTTTGCCTTTCTGCGAGTATAGGCTGGTTTCCAAGTTATGAATGGACAGTAACTGATTTAACCATTGATGAAGTGTGGGGGGATGTGGGTTATGCCAGGTTGACACGATGGATATGCGAACGACTGCTATAGCAACAAAAACAAAATAGTGCCCTGCCCTGGTAACCATGCCATGATGTATACCCAGCAATATTAACTGAAGGGTGCTTGTGATATCCAGCAGCAACTCAGCTGCCATAAACCTAGCTATATCCTGCTTCAAGGAATCAAGTTCAGGACAGGGACCGAACATATGCACTAAATCTGCCTCTTGGGTATGGCAGCGGGGGAAACTCACTCCAGCATTCCTACCCCATTTGGCAATCGTAGCCGGTGTATAGTAAAGATTAAATATTTGTTTTAAAGTGTTGCGTTGTAGTGTAGCTCCTATTTCCCTAATAGGCTCTGCGCATTGGAATAATATATCCTATAGGTTTGACATAGGACTAAGGTCAGTATGTCCCTATCGAGTATATTAAACTTAATTACTTGTGCCTGCTAGCTCAGAGGCCACTAGAAACTCCTTGACAACAAGAAGGGAGTAGTTTCTGGCAGCCGCAAAACATGACCACTGTGTTTCCCTTTAGAATCAGAACGTGTCCCAGAGTCGTGGAAACAATAGATAACTATTTCACTCAGCTCAGTCGTGCATGCTTAGTTTTCTCCAAGTTACACAGAAAGAAATAGACGGGCGTTTCAATAAAAGATTTATTGAACAGTCTTGTTTCTGGTGTAAGTAAAATGTGCTGTTACGATCACAAGACAGTATGCAAGATAAATAATGTACAGTGTGAGCAGTAGAAATAAATAATACTGCGAGGGCATTATCTTTTAGTACATATGCTGATACATAAATAACACAGACTAAAAATGCGAGTACTCATACGATGCGTTTCTAATCTAGTTCTACCCCAATGTACCTAACCTAGGTATAGGACGAGGTATGAAGTAGGTGAAGTATTCCTCACTATGGTATACTAAGAGTACGCTAACCCCAGTATGCCTAGTATGCCAAGAGTCCCTCTAGGTTCTAGTCTGCTCCATACCTGAAGAATGAGAGAGGTAGGAATCTCTTTGCCAGACTCGAACTCCAACACCCCGCAAGGGAAGTCAGATCACTGGAAGCTGGATTCTCTGCGTGCAGGGATGACAGCGTCTTCTCAGTGCGTCAGGCCGGGAAACGGGCTCCTCTGAAGTCGAGGCCTCCTCTGATTTACAGGGGCTAGGGAAGGTATATTTATACCTGAGAAGCACCTAAGAATGTTAGTATTGACGTGAGTCTGACAGCGGAAGACGTCATGAATGAACCCCTAAGGAATAATGGTTCATGCATAATATATGAGTCCTTGAAGAAATCAATAGTCCTGGACTAGGGAAACTCCCGCAGCCTAAGGGTCTGTTCTTCAAGAACTCGTTGTGACGTTAGGGTGGACGGATGTCAGAGACCATGCCTGTATTTGGAGTGCACGGTTAATGCCTAAATAAGGGCTGGGATTTTATGCCTATATAAGGGCAGGGCGAATTGTGCCTATATAAGGACATGATACTGGAAAGCCCGTTTATGGACACCCTAAGAGGAATACAACACCCACTCCACTTTCGTGTGTACGATAATACTAAAATGCTAAACATTTAAAATGCTAAACATAAAATGGAGTACCGCATATTTAAAAATATTTCTTAAAAGCATTAAAAAACATAGTAAAAATGCAAAAGGTACTGTACATTTGAAGCAAATGCTTTTCATTTCAGGCATAAAGTTCGAAAATAAATGCAATTGGAATGAAAGAAGCAGTAATATTTACATGTGACAGAAAATGATCGATAAGTTGTTCAAAAATCAAAGTCATTTCATGTCATGAAAATTAATGAACTGTTTTAGACACACAAGATGACTAAGTGTCCGTGGAAGTACCGTGAAGTCTGTACTATAAGGCTAGTTCTACTTTAAGCAGATTGAAGTGCCATTTTCGTTCGACAAATGGGAAAAAGTTCAATTTTGGTAGAGTTCCAAGTTGTTTTTGAAAATGAAGGGCAAATTGTTACTGCATCTCTGGAACACTATGGTGAATCAGAGTCAGTTTACGGGTCTGGTGTAAACATGAGATCATCTATTTCTATAGACAAAACATCATCCACTGTAGTTGGTGTCAGTTGGAACACCTCGTGTAGCAGATTAATTGCACAGAGATGTGAAGCTTCGCTTCCAGCATAGGGTGCCGCAGCAAAGTTCGCGTCCGTTGTTACCTGTGTGCCTGTAGATCTTTCTCGTACCTCAGCAGCAGCCGGAAGCGTCTGTGAGATCTCAATGAATGCTGACATCAGGATTGGAAGCCTCTGGGGACAACACAGAGCATGGGCCGTTATCGGGACCAGCAGAGTATCGACATCCGTTGGCGTAGCTGATGGAAATGTTAGACAGGTGTCCAACACGCATTCTTCACCGCATAGCAGGCATCGTAGAACAGGTAAGATGCAATCTTGCCAGATTGGTCTGAATGACAGGAACCAAGTTGTATTAAGGTCCCGTAGACGAGTCATGCCCAATAGCTGTAATATTCGCTCACGGCACTTTCGTTCAAGGAGAGCTTTCTCCATTTCGCTCGGAGTGATGTCTGTGAATAGGCTGGCCATAGCGCAATAGCAAGAAGAGAAATAGAATTCCGGCAACAAGTGCTAGAATTAATGGTATGCCACCAAACACCGAATGTGCAAAGTTCGGGATGATTCCGAGTATTGCCTGGAAAGGTGCTAACAGACCGGTACAGATGCTCTTAAATACATGTATAATTCCACTTGTATCAGACATGTTGAAGATACGTGTTATCATTTCTACGAAATGTATAGGGCAGTTTGTACGTATTAAAGTCGAAGTCCTTGCTACTTGTAGATCATAGGTTTCTTTGGCCGAGGTCAAAGGCACTGTTTGCTGTAAAAGCATGGCTTTCATTCTGCTCAAAGTATCAAATCTTATAAAAGAGACGTTCAGCGAAGGCCATAGAGGCGACTCCCTGACTGTGTCCATTGGGGCAAACAATACTTGCATACAGCAAGTGACCCTGGAGTTGACCGTTACTAGATATGGGATGCCTGGCAGCATGCCGCAGCAACTCTAATCATTCAACATGAGGTAACTCCCATTAGAAAGTTGTCCAAACGTTGGATTAATCACAGCAGCTGGTGTACCCTGCTGATGGCAAGACAAATTTGCCACAGAACCATTACATGCCCCGTGTAAAGAAATGTCCTGACATATAAGCGAACCGCTTAGTGCATGTTTACAGTTTGTACCGCTTAAAAACACTTCACGATCCCCACTCCAACATCTATATGTATACGGTAAATCCCAAGATGTCTTAATGTATTCCTTACCCAACCTTTCATATTTGCCTGCTTGCATTTGTCTGAGGCAATACTGAAACTGAAAAGTACTCACAGGTAATGTTATTTTGCCATGAATAAGCCATTCTGTAGCTGGTTTTTCTGCCACTGTGAATGGTAACTTTTGCAGTTTTTCAATGCTCAGCACTGTATACCTTGCTCCTCTTTGTGCCAGTTCGATCTGTTTATTAGTTAGATTGTATTCTGCAAACAGAGCCGATGTGTTGATGAAACGCCAAGGCACATAGCCAGCTCGCAAAGATTGCAGCGTCCAGCTCAATAACATAATAGAACGTAATTGAGACTGGCCTTGCTGTAACATCGCCAAATCTTGCTCTAGTATGTCGATAGCAGAGGATACAATGCCATCCAATGAATATAATCTGGAGGACAAAGTTGTTAACCCATTGTCGACCACAGAGAGCGTTTTCTCTAAATTAATACGATCAAGTTCACGTATTCGTTCTGCAGCCTCCATCTGTGATACTTTCCATGCTTCATTATAGGCAGCATATATGAAACGTTTTTGACGCGGTTTTCTTGGTCCAAGCAAGAATTCCCTAAGGTCTGCGTCCTCTTTAAGTAAGGTTAAGTGTTGTTTCACATCCTGTAGTGTAGATTTATGCAGCCAATCGAGGCATAATTTTCCTACACTGTATGTTGTTACTACCCCCGGATGTTGTCTTTGGACGTATCTTGGGTCTGGCCTATGAATAGTAAAGCCCTGAGTTTTATTCAGGAATCTTTCCTGACAGTTATTCGTGTCTGTGGGCCAGATCAACCATTTTTCCAATCAGGATTAGATCTGTTGAGTTGTAGTATATTGCCAACTGTCACCACTGCCTGTGTATCGTTATCTCTGGCAGGTGTTGGTACAGAAGGTGTGTTCATTTCTTTGATCTTGGCTAATCCAAGACAAGATGTTTGTTGGATGGTTTCATTCAAAAACATTATTTGTTCAGGGATGATGCAGGCTCTAAATAAAGCTTCTATCCCCTGCACTTGCCAATCTTTAGTACCCCAGACTGTTTTGGTGTCTATTGTGTCTTTCCAAAAGTCGAAACCCTGTCTAGACAGTTGGGCATTAAATAATGCAGAGTAAATCTGTTTTGTATTTGTTAACATAATTTTCAGTCCTGTCTTGTTTACATTTTTATAGTAAAACATTTCTGGATCAGATGTATTGTAACCTGAAAAATATGGAAACTTACTAGCAAATGTTTTTGAACTACCTTTAGGTGGTGTAGGACAATGTTCCCATTGGTTAAACATAAACACATTTCTTGGATATGCAGATTTATGCAAATAATGATGACCATAGTGGTTATAACAATACAGTTGTTCATAGTCTGATGAACCCTCTAAATATTCATGTTTAGAAAATGCAGCAGATTTTTCTAGGTCAAACATTATGTCATTCACAGTCTCAAAGTCCCAATCATCTGAATAGGTACTGGACGTAATTAGATCACTTAGTGAAATTTTAAACAAATGTGGAATGTTCAATTGTTCCGTCGGACCGAAGATTTCAAAATCTGTTTTGTCCCACACTATACCATCCTGTACAGGAACAGCTGTGATGTTCACTGATGACAAGTCTCTTGCTTCACGATGGGAAGATTTATGAGGTTTCAAAAGTACGTTCACGTCTTTTCCTTCAGTGTTCACATGGATGTATCTGCCAAATAAGTCTTTTTCAGAAAGTGAAGAAAGTCTTGTACTTGCTGCTTGAATTTCAATGATGCTGGCGTCGTTTCATGTTCACTCGGATCTTCTGAGAACGTATCAAAGTTAATGAAATAGCCAGAAGCAGTTCTATCAATTGTTGGAATTGCATCAGGATTTGTAGAAATCACTGGAACCAGTTCATCACTTGCCACGTTGGTGTAGACAGGTGTATTTGGACGAACTGTTACTTGGTTGTCAAGAGGGATGAGTTCCATAGCGTCCTCCATCAGTTACAGCTGAATTCTCGATTGTTATCAGTCTTTCAGTCTGAACCTCTTGGGTAGTAGCGAGAGGAGTGCGTCTGCTACTAGGTCGGAGTCCACGAGGCCTACTATTTAGTATTGGCCACATACTGTGGTTTGATGAGGTCGATGGACACAAATCTGTTCTCCTTTCTTCAAGCAAGGGGCGGCAGAAGTACTGTTCTTGTTCATTGAACTGCTAGGACAGGTACTGGTTGTCTGTAAGAAGGTCCAAATTCCTTCTTGTCCGCAATTTTTTCTCTGACTAGATCCCCAACTTTTGGAATCCAGACAGGCCTTGCTGGGACAGCCGGTTGATCCCCAGTGGTGGTTGGCTGTAGGAATACGTTGCTTTGTTTCGTTCTTAACTTGTTTAGTTCCTGTAAAACAGCCAAACGATCTTTGATATCAAAGGGTTTATTTTCCACCACTGTGCCTTCGTGTTCAAGGTCTGGTACCCACATTCTTGTCCCAAATAGGACCTCATATGGAGTGACCCCCTAGAGAACTTCTTGGCAGATTATTCAAAGAGCGTTGAACCCCACTAAGGTGTTTGACCCACCCAACACCCGAACCTAATACCCTAGCTGTTATAGACTGCTTTATGTCCCGGTTTTTCCTTTCCACAACAGAATTTCCCTCAGGATGGAATGGAGAGGAGTACCGCAATGCAACGCCCAGACTGGCCATGGCTTCTTTGTAAGCCCTAGAGCTAAACGCAGGACTCTGGTCAGAATGTAGCGTGCCTATTGCGTATGTGCCGATAAAGACTCGCAAATCTTTTATAACAGTTCGAGCGTCAGCCGAGCGCTGAGGCCATAACCATAGGAACCTAGAGCATGAATCCACTGCAACCATGATATATTTATAGTTACCGTCCCTTTGCAAGGGACCGCAGTGGTCTTGGTAAACACAAGCTAATGGTTTGTCTGAAATTAACAGGGGTGTCTGCGCAGGACGTTTCACTGTTGAGACTTTCATCTGTTGGCAAATATCACATTCTAAAACATAGTTTTTAGTTTGTTTCCGAATGCCAGGCCACCAATATCTTTGCTTGAGTAAAGATACTGTCGCTGAAACACCTGCATGGGCAGAAGCTATCCCTTCGTGTGCTGCTAGGATTAGTCCTAATCTGCGTTCCTTGTTTGGAATTACCCTATCCCCCACTCCAGGGATTCGAGCAAAGGAACGTTGTTCGCATCAATTACATAAGAGTACTTGAGTGGAAACTTTTTGGTAACGCTGCACTGCTGCCTTTGCTTGATGCATTGACAGCCAACATTATCTCACCGTCTATTTTTGTTTTTGAACGAGTGATCGCAGCTACGGAAGCCGTCTGAACAGCCCCCTTTGCGGCTTCGTCAGCCAATGAATTCCTGCAACGTGAACGCCATCACGTTGATGACTCAGTGTGTGGATCACGTGAGCCTTTGGTAGTTCGTTTTTCAACTGAACTACTTGTTCCCAAAGCATTTTGTGCTTTATTGTGCCACCTTTCGCATCTTTGAAACCATTTTCAAGCCAGTTTTGTATATAATCATTATACGACTGAACACAGTAAAAGGAATCGCACACTATTAGTGTGGGGAATTCTCGATCTGTACTTTCAAGTGCCAGTTTGAATGCTTGTAGTTCAGCTCGCTGAGCTGTACAATCACCTAGAGACTGGGTTTTAGTGACCATAGGTCTGAAGATGCCATTTCGCATGCGACCTTTAACGATTGCACACGCTGCACTGTAAGCTTGCTTACTCTCTGTTGCGGGCTGTGCGGATCCGTCAGTGTAAATTATGAATTCATACTGATCGAGAGGCAGAATTTCAGTAGGCAGAGGACATTCATGTTCGTATTGCAGGAATGCTTGTGTTTTTAAATCTGGATCAAAAACATATTCAACATCTGTTGCAGCAAGAGAATTAACCCATTGTATCCATCTCGGATGTAATGCTTTAGCATTTGGAATGCTTACTTTTGTGACCGCTTCTAAAGCTGGTACCGGGGTTACGACAATAATGCGTTTCCCTTGGGCTAAGGCTCTTTCTTTTGCTACAGCGGTTTGAACTGCTGTTAGAATTTTTCAGTTGAACTGAAGCGCATTTCCGCTTGTGTGTACAAATGAGATTTGTAAGCTATTGGTATTTTCTCACCCTCATTGAAGGTTAAGTAGGTGAATCCACATTGACCCGAAATTATTCGGATTACCAAATTGCGTTGACTTACGCGTGTTTGTAAGTGATTTGTTGCTAACATGTTAGCCTGGAGTGAACGCAAGATTTCTGTGTGTTCCTGTGTCCAGTTTCTGATCGAAAAATCAGGTTTGATCAATGCGTAGAGAGGTTTAACCCTTTCTGCGTAATTTAGAATGTATGTTCTTCCAAAATTTAGGAAACCCAGGATGGATTGTAAGTTTTTTAGCGTTTTTGGAGGTTGAAGCAGCGCACACTTTTCTAAAAGGTTAGCTGCCAAGCTCTTGCCTTCACTTGAAAGCTCATATCCTAGAAATAGGACATTGAGATGGGCAATTCTGGACTTTTTAAAGTTGAACTTGTAACCCTCAGAGGCGAATCCCAGTATAATGGTGCTCACCCTGTTCAAGTGTTTTTCCAGGTCATCGTCTGTCAGATAAATGTCATCGACATAAGACAATGCCTCATTGTCATAAATTTGTAGTAACTCCGTTACCCTCGCTGAGAATAACCCTGGGCTATTCTTGAACCCTTGTGGGAGTCGACAAAAGTGACGCTGGGTCCCCATTATGGAGAATGCTGTTAAGTACCTGCTTTCAGGTGCTATGTTTTGACAAAAGAAACCATTTGAGATGTCTAATGTTGTTTTATATTTTTTACGCACAATGTTATTCATTAATGCTGTGCTATGTACATTTTCCACTGCAAAAGTTTTTGAACAAGTGTTTAGGTGTCTGTAGTCCAAAACTAGACGATATGTATTGTCTGGTTTGGAGACAGGAAACAAAGGATTGTTCATTGAGGAGGTGCATGTTTCAATCACCCCTTGATATTCAAGTTGATCTAAGATCTCCCTGACCTGTTTTTAGCTTCTTGCTTTATTGGGTACTGCCTTTGTGCAGTTGGTTCATGTTTCAGATGTATTTATGGTGAGGTGAGTCCTCATCCCATCCTACATGATTTTTATATAATGCTGGGGCCTGGGCCACTGCCCATTTCCTGGCAGATGTATATTTTAGGTGAATTGGAATATGGTTGGAGAAGGCAGGCATAATAATGTCCTCGCCATGTGGGCACTCCCTGACAAATTGTGGTGGCCAGTCCTTTTCTGCTAGAAGTATGTCATAGCCCCTTGATAGTCTTTCCCAAATAAGTGCTTTCACCTGTCTAGGTTTGTCTCCCTCCATCCGGAGTGTTATTTCATATAACGTTTGTGGAGTACTAACCCTGGTGTCTACAGTCTCGACTGTAATGTACTCATTCAAGTCCACTATCTCCAGAAGTTCCTTCAGGTTCCGGCGAACTATTGTGACTTCTGCTGCACTGTCCAGCATGGTCTGAGCCCATTCTCCGTTCTTGAGTTGTGTTCTCAGTATTCTCGGCATGTCTGATCTTTAGACCTGCTACTTTCTTTTTGGAGAATTGAGGTTTTACTTTGGTTTTTGGAGCGTGTTTGTCGTCTTTCGATTTCACGCGTTCTTCTCTATGTTCTGATCGTCCTCTTCTTTCCGAAGTCTGTGATGAGATCTGAAAGGGACGAGAGGAACGTGTATCAGTATCTTGATACCTGTCAGGCTTTCTCAAATTATCCCTATTCCTGAGGTTATACCTCCTTTCAGAGGGCTCCTTTTGAGGAGACCTACCTCGGGATTGAGAACGTTTCTCGTTTGATTTTTGTTTATTAGTATCCCACTTCTTTTTAGAAGATGTAGGAGTTTGTTTAATTGAGTCCTTCTCAGGACTTTCAGATAGTTTCGGCTTCACTGGTCTTCCACCCAAACTATCTCTGCCTAATTCTGCATAAGATTGTTCTATAATTCTGGGTAGCTCTGTTTGATGTTCTGTAACATCAAATTCCCTTAATTTTGGCGGATCGCAACTGCTGCTGCCTCCCCTTTAATATTAGATAATATTATTGTGGAGACCTGGTCGAAATTTTTCAGTAATTTCATACCCAAATTTAGAGCAGGCTCTGCCCCGTATTCATTTTGAATTTGTTTCAGGACATCAGGTATTACCGCAATTGACGGAATGCCATGTGTTTTGGTATAGATGGCAGCAAAGACTGAGCCCCAAGTGGTGCAGTCTTCCAGTTGTGGTGTGATCCCCATTGGTAAACTGATTGTCAGTATTCTGTGTTTCTCATACGGGCTACTATTTGGAAATACTGCTTCGATTTGAGTAATTTTTGAGCTATCCAGAAAGGAATTTGCTCACGTTTTGTGGGCATTTTACCCATGACTGCGTATAGAGTCTGTGGTGTAATTTTGAGTGTATTCCCCTGTTGAGGAGTTTGATTTGGAATTGTTAATGATTGCTGGACTGTAAAAGTCCGCATGACATATTGAACCAATTGTCTGTAAATTTTTATTAATTCTTGTATTTGAACAAGTAAGTCCTCATCTGACATTATATCCAGTTCAGGATGAAGTGTATAGCCGGCTAGAATCGGCCATGTTGCTCCTGGTCTACCTAGTGGACCGAGCCTGGTAATGTTTCTGTGATGTTTTAGGGCGCCTTTAAACCAGAGCTGATGCTCCTGGTATGTTAATGGAATTTCTATATCCTCGAAAGGAATGTATTCCTCTGGTGGATCATCTTCTTTGTAGAAGTGAAACATGTGTGTTACTGGATTGGATTCAGGAAATATTACCCATGAATAGAATACCTCTGTCTGAAAGGATTCGTGTGCCTCTATCACGAAAACTGCTCTACCGCCTCTTGGTGGTAGGCCATGTTTTATAAGTTTTAGAGTGATGGCTCTTCTTAAGTTTGGAGCGATGTCTATAACACCCTCCTCGGTTTCATTTAAACCTGTAACGTTAAAAGCTGCTGCTTGGGCTGGATCAGCCGCAGCTACACCGTTTCTGGCATCTTCAGTCATCTTGTTTTTTGAAAAATGTAGAACAAGTTTCAAGGAAACAAAGATAAGGTGCACAATATTTTGGAACACTGTATCCTTCAACGTTGAGCAAACCAAACAGCTAATATATAGGGTACTGCCCTATGTAGCCGTGGTGGATACTAAACCCTGCCCACTCCAGACGTCTTTTGGAGTATATGGGTAGGGGTCTTGAGAGAAAAAGCACGGCTGAGTTACTCAGTATCTAACGTTGAATTACTGCCTTACCAAACCGTTGGGCGCCATGTAGTGTAGCTCCTATTTCCCTAATAGGCTCTGCGCATTGGAATAATATATCCTATAGGTTTGACATAGGACTAAGGTCAGTATGTCCCTATCGAGTATATTAAACTTAATTACTTGTGCCAGCTAGCTCAGAGGCCACTAGAAACTCTTGACAACAAGAAGGGAGTAGTTTCTGGCAGCCGCAAAACATGACCACTGTGTTTCCCTTTAGAATCAGAACCCAGAGTCCCAGAGTCGTGGAAACAATACATAACTAATTTACTCAGCTCAGTCGTGCATGCTTAGTTTTCTCCAAGTTACACAGAAAGAAATAGACGGGCGTTTCAATAAAAGATTTATTGAACAGTCTTGTTTCTGGTGTAAGTAAAATGTGCTGTTACGATCACAAGACAGTATGCGAGATAAATAATGTACAGTGTGAGCAGTAGAAATAAATAATACTGCGAGAGCATTATCTTTTAGTACATATGCTGTTACATAAATAACACAGACTAAAAATGCGAGTACTCATACGATGCGTTTCTAATCTAGTTCTACCCCAATGTACCTAACCTAGGTATAGGACGAGGTATGAAGTAGGTGAAGTATTCCTCACTATGGTATACTAAGAGTACGCTAACCCCAGTATGCCTAGTATGCCAAGAGTCCCTCTAGGTTCTAGTCTGCTCCATACCTGAAGAATGAGAGAGGTAGGAATCTCTTTGCCAGACTCGAACTCCAACACCCCGCAAGGGAAGTCAGATCACTGGAAGCTGGACTCTCTGCGTGCAGGGATGACAGCGTCTTCTCAGTGCGTCAGGCCGGGAAACGGGCTCCTCTTTAGTCGAGGTCTCCTCTGATTTACAGGGGCTAGGGAAGGTATATTTATACCTGAGAAGCACCTAAGAATGTTAGTATTGACGTGAGTCTGACAGCGGAAGACGTCATGAATGAACCCCTAAGGAATAATGGTTCATGCATAATATATGAGTCCTTGAAGAAATCAATAGTCCTGGACTAGGGAAACTCCCGCAGCCTAAGGGTCTGTTCTTCAAGAACTCGTTGTGACGTTAGGGTGGACGGATGTCAGAGACCATGCCTGTATTTGGAGTGCACGGTTAATGCCTAAATAAGGGCTGGGATTTTATGCCTATATAAATGCAGGGCGAATTGTGCCTATATAAGGACATGATACTGGAAAGCCCGTTTATGGACACCCTAAGAGGAATACAACAGCGTCTGCAGTCCAGCAGATAGGAAAAGAGTCCGCCCTAATTCTACAGACTCATAAAAACCACAGTCAGTATTATCAACCTTCATCTCCCATTTACTGCGTGTTTTTCCAGATCGTCAGGCATACCAATACTAAGATATTTATAAATCTGACTAATACTACAGCCATATTTGGAAAATCCTCTGCATCCCCTGCTCTGCCTGGAGAGAGAGTCCCAAATTTGAAGATACTTGAAAAAGCTCTTCCTGTACAGCCCATGATCCATTTGTAAATCCTCAAATGAGGTGATTGTATCTCCAGTGTAGAAATCTCCCAACTTCCTGAGCCCTCCGGTCACCCATCTAAAACAGTAGGGGTCCTGAAACAATGGTGGAAGACAGTGAGACCCCTGGACTGGAGTATAATTATTAATTTTCCCGAGCCCAATTCTCTTCCTTATATTTGTCCAGATTTTGCCTGCTGCATTGAGAGTCTTAAATCTGACTTTTTATAGTAGCTTGGCTCAGTGATCTTTAAAAAGCAACCCTTCATCTCATCCCCGAGCAATAACTCGTACGTTGGAGGGATATCATACCCTGAGCAGCTCCTTTCTTCTCTCCTGATAATAAGAGATGACGCATACTGTAAGGCAGCAGCCCACAGATAAAGATTAAAACTAGGGACACCCCACCTGCCCCTCTCCCTGGCTAACATTAGAAATCCAAGCCCTCTTCAGGCTCTTGTGTACGACCAGATAAACCTGCTAGCTATATCTTCCATTGCCTTAAACCATCGGGTTTAGAATTCAAGAAGGATGACCCGGGATAGATACAGAACCTTTGGTAGGAATAGCATCTGTATAGCATCTGTATAACATTACAGCGACCAACAATGGACATATGCAAATTATCCATCCTCCAAAAATCCCTCTTGGTCTTACAAAGGATCGGAGTTCGGTTGCATTCCACTATCTGCCCAAGGTCCACCGTAATTCCTAAATAAACTGCCTCTTTTACAGTGTGCCCATCAATGGTCTGGACATATTTACTGACCACCACCTGCGTCTTAGACTGATTCAGAGAATACCCAGACAGTTTCCTGAATTCTAAGGCTTCCTTCCCTACCTCTTGCATCGACATCCCAGGATCAGGTGTGACTAAAGCAATGTCAATCCGCATACGCCAATATCTTAGTACACCTACCGTGGAACTGCATAGGTTCTATAAGGACATTGGAGTCTAGTCTCCTGATCAGGGAATCTATGTACAGGGCAAATGATAAAGGGGAGCAGGGACATCCCTGCCTTGTACCCCTCATAATTCTAATAACGTCGGATTGTCCCCCCATTAAATAAAGCCTTGCAGTGTGATTACGGTAAACCGATTGAATGGCTTTGATGAACCCACTCCCAATTCCATACCACTCCATGACTCCCCAAAGATAGTCCCAGGCAACCCTACCGAACGCTTTCTCTGCATCAAGCAGCACCAATGCCATGGTCTTTTCATTGACCGCCGATGCATCAAAAAGCGTGATAACACGGCGCACATGGTCTGTAGTGCCCCGCCTGGGGATAAAACCGTTTTGCCAGGGAGAGACAAATTTAGATAAGGTAATACATAGCCTAGTGGCCAATATCGTTGAATATATCTTGGAGTCACTTTTTATTAAAGTGATGGGCCTATATATTGTAGGGTCTTGTGGATGCTTCCCTTTTTTAAGAAATATCACTGTGTTGGTCATAGCCCAAGAATCTGGTATTCCCAGCCTTTTCTGTGCTTCACAAAATACCTCTGCCACAAATTCTCCTAAAACAAGCAAAAACACTGAAACTCTAGCGGTATTCTAGGGGCACCAACAGAGTTGCCAGAACAGGGCTCGAAAAATCCAAAAAATGGTACTAGTCCTGCAGGTCTAGTACCATGAAAAATCTCCTCGACCTAACTGCAACCTACTTGACCTCCGTCTCTGAAAGCGGAGCAAATGTGACAAGATAACAAGATTTAAAGGCATCTTTATTGCTCATTAACTTTGTGAGCAATAAAAATGCCTTTAAATCTTCTTTTCTTGTCACATTTGCTCCGTTTTCAGAGACAGAGGACAAAAGTTAGTTTGTCTTCCTACTCGCCAGAAAGGGCGAGTAGGACCTAAAAACAGCTCGCCCTCGTTAAAATTAGCTCGCATATGCGAGCGGTCGAGTGGATTTTTCGAGCCCTGCAGAAGGTAGTTCAGACAAAGCCTGATAAACTTCCTCTGTACTGATAGGGGCATCTAAAAGAGACCGATCCTCAGAGGTAACCTTAATTCCTGAGACTGATCCCAGTTATTCCATTAACTTATTATCCTTAAGCACCCACTCTGCCCGATATAATGTTTCGTAGAACTCACGGACCACTGCCTAAATTCCTATCGGATCCTTGACTAGATTATCCCCTTTGCCTCTGATTTCAATAATTTCACCCAGGGCCAACTTCTGTCTGGTGCGTACCACCAACAGATGACCCACTCGCCCACTGAATTCATAACACTCCCTTTTGTATAACATATAGTTCTCAGCCACTTTTTATGGACAAGATGTTATTAATGGCTGATTGAGCTAAGGCAATCTTTTGCTGGATTGTTGTCAAATCATCTTCTCTTTCAATTGCCACAGTAAGTTGGGCTTCAACTGCTGGAGGTTCTCCATACCGATCGTTTGAGTCTTTTGGCGGTGAAGGCTAAAGCTGAGAGTCTCCCCTCTAACCCCAGCCTTCAAGGCATCCCAAACATCCCTAATGAGGCACTGCCTCGGTAATGCTCTAAATTATTACGCCTCTGCCTGTTCTCGAAATCTTCTATTTCCCACTGAATGTCACTGACTCACGATTCCTGAGTGGCCGATTTAGATGGACAGGGGCACAACAGTTAAGGCACCCGTGGGAGCTTACTCACCCACCATAGCCCCCTTGCTCTGAATATCATGAAGCCCAGACGGAGGATGGGTTATTTCAGGTCAAATATTTGAACCCAAAAGGCTTTTCCCCCCATACTGGACCCCTGGCCCATCATTGACCTGGTGGCTGGATTTCATCAGCTACCTGCCGTCAAGCTCTCTTGCCTCACCTTCCTGGGCCAGGCTGATCTCTTCAGTCAAATGGCGACACTTGAACTATGGGTAGAACACAAATTACGTTCTGAGTCCTCGGTTGGTTTACAATGCTGTGCGGGAGTACATGCAGCCTGAGACCTTTTGCTCAGGTACTCACGGTTCCTCTCGATAAGAAACACTACTTGACATACGTGTTGAGACAAGCGCATTGCCGAGACACTTCCTCTTGGCTTGAATTCCTCTCATACTTCTGCGCAACAGGAAACGGTGCTGCTTTTCTCAGGGTCACAGTTGAAGTGCTTGTTGCGTTCTCCATGCAGGGCACGTTAACGCCGAACACTGCTCTTGTGCACAAAATCTAGACATGCAACCTCATGTAGTAATTTCTCGGTAGCTGCTATCTTGAAATCCCTGCATCTGGAGCTCTGCAATGATCTAATCAGTGAATGCAAAACTAGCCTGGAATGAGGACGATGATTTCTCCACTGCGGGTATTTGAACAATCTTTTTGTTTTGACTCTGATATGGTTTTATTACTTGAGTTTGTGTGCTGGCACTCAAAATCCTGACAGTGTGTGTAGGATACCACTGCCGAAAGTTACCAACCTGAGGCAAACAATTGAGGGCGTGCTGGCCAAGAAAAAGGTGACCCTAGGAGAAATTCAGCAAATAATGGGCAAACTACATTTTGCGGATAGAGTCATCCCAGCAGGAAGAATGTTCCCCGGACGCTTGGCCTGGCTCACTAGGTGCCTGAGTAGAAAGCACAATATGGTCAAGCTAATAAACTGGGTGAGACAGGATCTGCAACAATGGGTCACCTTCCTCTATGCTTTAATGGCACACTGGTTTGGCGCAAGCCCTTGGTGAAAGCTGAAAAGTTAGAACTGTACACAGATGTGGCAGGGAGCGAAGGCAGTCTGGGCCATTCTGGGTGCGGCCGAGTGTGCGGCCCAATGGCTGGACTCCTGGCGAGAACAAAACCTAATAAAGAAAATAACACTGCTGGAACTCTTCCCCATTGTTGTCCCCTTCTCGCTATGGAGGACAAACTCACAAATAAGCAAGTAATGCTGTGGTCTAACAATAAAGCAGTTAAACCTTGATTTAACCTACGCACAGCACAATGCTCATGGGTTTTGGGCCTATTATGTTATCTAGTCGGCTGCCAGTTGGGCGCCAACATGGCGATTACGGCTAGGTATGTGCAAGGTTGCAATAATTCAGTAGCGGAGGCTCTCTCGCTTTCAGTGGAGGAGGTTCCGGCAGCTGCTCCACGAGCAGTGAGGGAAATGATGCCTTTCCCTGAGGAATTGTAGAATCTGGTAGACCCAACCTGATGGCCTTGGTTGACAAGGCCCAAGCATCTAAGACTGCTTCCAAGTACCATAAGAGCTGGAATCACTTTCAATGGGTTGTGGATATTGTGGACACATGCAAGGTTATTGAGAGTGAGGAGGTCAAAACCCTACACTAGGCCTTCACTAGCGGGAAAACAAAGTTGTGGGCCCAAACACATCTGAACGACGTCTCGTACTTCTTAAAGCTTTACAAAGGGTCAGACCCAATGAATTCCTTCTATTGCCGGACAGCAATGCGGGGTGAGGGCGCATGCAAGTAAGGCAGAAGGACCCCAGGCTACCCACTGATTTTACCAGACTGGGGGCACTGTTTTGGGCGCTACCCCACGCCTGCAGAACATAGGGGTAGTTATGCCTGTTCAGGGCTGCCTTTGCGGTGGCTTTTTTTGGGGGCATAAAGGGTCAGTGAGCTGGTGGGCCCACCCAGGAGAAGATCCGGGCACCACATGCCTGCGTCTGGAGGATGTTCGCATGGGACAGAGGCACATGGTGATTAGACTGAGGCAGTCAAAGACCAATCAAGAGTGAAAAGGGAAGCTCACTCACTTCAACTGCATTACATCTCCTGAGTTCCGCCCAGTGTGCCTAACACAAGACAACCTACGGATTAGGCCACAAGGGGGCACCCCTTTATTTGTTCAACAAGAGTGCACGTCTTAGCAAATTCCAGTTCACCGAAGTTCTGCGTAAAGAGTAGTGAGAGCAGGTTTCCCCCCACCCAGCATTTCAGGTCGCTCTCATTCTGCAAAGGTGCATCAAAGACCACAGCAGCAGATGGTCTGGGGGAAGAGAGCATCAAGCAACTCAGCAAGTGGAAGTCCCGGGCCTTCAGTGCCTACATTAGACCCAAATGCAATTAAGGCAAAGCATTTTTTCCTGCTGGAGGCGCCACGGGTAAATGGATGGTCTGGATTCTGGGCCACTCTTACATCACAAGGGCATATCGCTGGTCGGCGGTGCGGAAGGACTGCAAGGGTGCCTGGCTGCAAAACATCACGGTGGTGTGGATGGGCAAACCGGGTATGAAGTGGGCTCACCTGTTGCCAAAAGTGAAGAAGCCTTGCAGTTGCGCTGCAAGCTGGACGCAATCCTCATACACCTGGGCAGTAATGACCTTGCCGAATGATGGAGATGCAAACTCTTGGAAGCAATGAAAGCGGACCTTTCTGCAGTGGCCATGCTACTTCGTCCCACTGACATCATCTGGTCGGAATTAATAGCAAGGTTCGAATGGAGGGGGCACTCAACCATGAGGCAGTGGAGAGATCCAGTAGGAAATTAAATATCTCAATGAGCAAGTTCTGCAAGGGTATGGGCTGGGAATTCATCAATTCCCAGGCAACTATGCAGGGATGGGGTTCACTTATCTAGGGTAGGGATGGACATGTTCTTCCTGAACATCATAGGGGCACTCGAGCTATTAGGTTTCTCTTAGGCCTTAGCAGCAGCAGGAAAGGGGGAGCTGACAGCATTTGAGGAACCACCGGCAGCATGGCAGAGACCGCACCAATGAATCCCAGTGATAAACAAAGAGCGGAAGAAAGAAGAGCCATTTGAACTGAGTCCTTGGGATGCCTCACGGCAGGGACATTGGAGGGCAAAAACTTAGGGCTGACAGAGGGTCAGCGCAAAGTGGACATGGCACTTGCAGCCCAGGCACAGTCAGAGGCCCATGAACGACGTTATCAGTAGCAAGGGAAGCTTAGAAGTCGCTGCGCTTGATGCCAGGGGCTTGTGAGCCAAAGGGGCTGGCAGCTGGATGATTTATGGTGATGGACTAATGTGATTATGATGAAACAAGGAGTGATTTATGGCTGTAGGATGATTTATGACCAAACCTGAACTGATACAATGTAATGATTGTTCTATTATTCTATGTTCTAATTAATGCATGCTAAAGGGTTCGTATTAATAACCGATGTTTCGCAATGACTTATGACCCTGCATGGTTTTACAATGTTTAATAAACTGCGGCCGTTTACACACCAAAGAAGATCTGTGTCCCTCTTCTTGAAACGGAGGGTTTGAAGTAGACAGCTGGAGACCTGGAAGAGATGCTCACCCATCTAGGGGCTGGGAAGGCTAAGCTGGACCCTTGAGGGGACCGCAACTAACTCACCCTGAGGGCAGCAAGCTGCAGGGACGGCTGCCCTTGGGGTCCGGGAAAAAACACACACGGCATTGGCCAGCATGTTTTGAAGCAACCTATGGGATGCGAGTGGGTGGGGCCAACTAGCTGTTATAAAGCAAGAAGCATTGTTGTAGAGATCGTCCCACCCGAACCACGAACGTGGGTGTCACAGCCACGTATGGGTCGGCTGGGCAACTGGCAGCCAGAGACACCACCTATGAATGCCAATGATAAACAAAGAGGGGCAGAAAGAAGAGCAACTAGAACTGTGTCCTTAAGATGCCTTATGGCAGGGACACTAGAGGGCAAAAAGTTAAGGCTGACAGTGGGGTCAGCGCAAAGGGGAAACAGCACTTGCAACCCAGGCATGGCCAGAGGACCACGAGCGCTGGTCATCGTTAGCACGGGAAGCCTAGAAGCTGCAGCGCTTGACATGGGGGGACTGCCAGCCAAAGGTGCTGCCACCTAGATGAGTTATGCTGATGGACCAACATGCTTATGATGCAACAAAAGTGATTTATGGCTGTAGGATGATTTATGATCAAAATTGACCTGATACAAAGTAACAATTGTTCTATTGTTCTAAGTAATGCATGCTCAGGGTTCATATTAATGACCAAACTTTCGTGATGACTTATGACCCTGCATGGTTGTAAAATGTTTAATAAACTGCAGCCGTTTAAAGACCAAATAAGGTCTGTGTCCCTCTTCTTGAAAGGGAGGTTTTGAAGTGGATGGCTGGAGACCTGGAAGAGACACTCGCACATCTGGGGTGGGTTTCATTGATTCATGTCTGGAGGAATGGAGATTCATGCTCCTTTAAGGTAACAGTGGCATGTGAGCTCTGGAAAGTTCTGTTGCTAGCTTTTGTAGCATGGGGTCTAAGTCCACGTCAAATCGATTTGGGTCTCGGGAGACCTTTAGAAGTCCCTGTCAGTTTTTCCATAGCTAAAAGGTGCTGTATTTTGTGTAGCCTGTTATGCACTGTCGATACTTCTCTTTCCTCAGTAAGTGCCAATTGCTTCCCATGCTGTCAGCAGTGGCTGTGGTACATGATCTTCCATTTTACAGAATATCGGAAATATAAGCTGTGCCAGACAGACCAGATTGATAACTTTAGAGCTTCTGGCTAAGGTACTTCTGTATATCTTGTCAATAATTGTCACCTCTTCTCCCCAGTATCTTCTTGCATGGGCACTTCCAGAATATGTACAGCATCATTTTCTTGCCTCCATGGCCTTAGCGAGACCTATCTGAATTGCCTATTTCCCATTTATGCAGTCTGACCAGAGTGAGGTACAAGTGGAGAAAGAGTTATCAAGTCAAGTCTCTGCCCACCACAAACCAAGCAATCCTGAATGTCCAAATGAGAATGTCCACCCATTACTGGTTTGCCATTTCTGCTTCTAGTTCCTGCCCCCATTATCTTTGGAAAAGTACTTCTGAAGTGTGTTATTGGTATAATTGCTTTCGTTTGTCCCCTCTTTCGTTTGAATCAATTTCTTCGAAAATGAATGAGAGGCCTCTTGGTAGCAGGTTTAATGGCTGAGTGTAAATCCCAGTGTCAGAGCTGACTGTATCTAAACCTTCCAGACTCCCTCTTCACCTGCTCAAGCAATTTGATGGATCCATTTTTAATTCATCTTCCCGCCTTGGTACATTTCCCTGATTCCACTTGTCAAATTTTCTATCTAGTAAAGCTGATGAGTCTGAGATTCTTTTCTAACGGAGTGAAGGAAGCAGGTAAGGAGGGGGAGCCCTTTCTATACACTAACGTTGGCCCAGTTCGTCACAAAGGTCCTTGTCACTGGGGAGTGGTCACTACGAAGTTGTTCCCTGCTTTGGCCGCTGTGCCTTAAGTAGTCGAGGCGCTCTCCATAGTGGGCAGCCAGCTACAGTGTGATCCATAAAGCAGCAATGCTTCTCAGTCTCCTCCTTGCACCATTCCTGCATGAAGCAAAGTTTTACCCCAAGTAAATAGCACGCCACATTTGGAAATCCTACCCACCTTGTTTGGAATTCAATGTTATCTGCTAGTTCAAGAACATCCTATGCTTCCCAGCTGAATTTTTGTTAACTATTAGCTTTCGTAGAGAAAGCCAGATGCCAAATTCAGATGTCAGGGGAAGAGTTTGTAAAAGATAGAGTATTTTTAGGTATAATGCCATCTTAATGCCAACAATCCCGTCTAGCCATGAGCATGCCTTTGCATACCATTTCGGAATTTCTCTTTGCACCACCCATACAAATTATGGGTGCACTAATGTACAGTTATTGGTAAAAGTACTTATATCAATTCACTATGTTCCATTCACCATGTACTACTATGCTGTCCCCTTTTCTGAGTCTCTCAAGTTTGGAGCGGGTAGCATGCCAAGAACCTTCCAGCTTTATCTCATGCCTCATAGTACTTTTGTTTCAACTACAACTGCGCATATTCTGTCATGTCGAGATCTCAGGCTTATAGCTTGACCAATTATTTGTGGACAAAGTGGTGTTACAGTGCATAGCAAGGGCAGTCGCCAAGCCCTTGTTGAGCTTGGAGTAAACTGCATCCCTCTTTCTGTTGAGCGGAGGTGCTTTTTGTAGAATCATACCTCTGAAGACTGCCTCTGAGGAGAACTACAGGACACTTTGGATTATGCTGTCATTCTCCATTATGTCTGACACCATCACGGGGTCACTCAGCAGGTACGTGTTCAGCCTTCAAGCCCTCAATCTAGATTACAGGGCCCCCAATTATGTTTTAGATGTAAGGGCCTGTGATCTGAGAGTGTAAGTTGTTCCAGGGAAATCTCTTCAAACCTGCCTTGAAGGGTGCGGCTAAGCAGAAAGTGTTCATGTTGGCCTTGTGACTTATGTACCACTGAGTAGAAGATCTTTGTGTTTCCCTCCAAATGTCTAGCAGTCCTAGTGAGTGTAGCAATCAATTCCCCGCCTGCAAAGGTGAGACCCACCTCTCCCACCTAGACTGCATCAAGTCTTTTGGGGTGTATATGACAATGTTGAGGTCACCCCTGTGACAATCCCCTCCCCCCACTATTTTTCCCAGATAGTGTCCCTCAGGAACTGGTCCTGCCCTTTTAGGTGAACAGATTGTGTAAGCGGGCTCCCAAACAGTATCCTGCATTATCAATCAGCAAGACATATCAACCCTTGTGGTCTGTCTCTACCTTTACCACTGTACCTGAAAAGCCCCTGGACCAATTTTGAATTGGTGAGAGAACAATTTGGACCTCAGCCTGCCCTAGTCCCTTCTAACTAGATGGTTGTCTTACAGTAGGCATATTTCGGCTTTACAATCCCTCAGCATTTATAGGACTGCTCCTTTCTTAGCAGAGGCATTGGGCCTCATTACATTTAAACTAATCATGTGTACCATTATAGGAAATTTGGGTAACTGGTGAGCTTTCCTTGGGCCTTGTTGCATTAGTGCCTTGTGAACTATAGGAATACATCACCTTGTGCCTTGATGTTGGTGGACTTATCCTTTTTCCACCTGCTGGCATCCATTTCCATTTCCCCCCAGCATTAAAGTAGGAACCAAGGGCAGTTCGAGAGAGCCTCTGTCTTATCCCACCACTGAATAACAACTTGTCTAGAAATATTTCTAACTCTGTCAATCATAGTTTGATTTCTGCTACTCCAGAATGTTGTGTGGCTCCACATTTTTTAAAGTGCCCACCTGTTCGGCCCAGCCTGGCATGCATAATTACTTACCCAAGGCCTGGCTGTCTGGCCCTTACAATCCCTCAGCCCACCCCTCAAACTCCAGGCAGGTGGTGATGAGTTTAGACATCTTGCTTATATCCATCAAAATCCAATCTTCTGCTACGAGACAGGTCACTTTTATGAGATGATGGATGACGTCCCACATAGCTTCAGTGATAGTTTCAGATGAGAGGTTCACCACTTATCCACACTTGAGACATACTGTCTTCCACATTGATCTGATCTCCTCTCTTGTCTGCTGATGCTCCTAATCTGGATCTTCTGCTAGTCCCAATATTTTATTTGCCTCATGTAACAATGTTACAACATGTTCTTCTCCTTTTATAAGAAACTTAAACAGAAGGCATGACCCTTATAATATCAGTAATGTAGTGGAAGTCCCATCATCTGTGAAGGATAGTCATTGAGACATCTTGGAATATCTGAATCATGTTGCCCTCAAAGAACAGATCTTCCTTCTGCTGGGCCTGAGATATGAAGTGTTTTTTCACATTATTCACTGTTGTGACAATACCAAGGGGGACCTCTCTTTTGTGTCCAATTGTGGCAACTCTATGAGTCCAGTGGGTTCTCATCAATGCTTATTAACAAGTTCTGGACATATTGTTTGATATTATTTTACTTTCGCACCTTGGGAAACACCCTTGATATTCTAAATCCAAATCAGGTATTTGTAAAGCGCAAACTACTCACCCCTAAGGGTCTCAAAGCGCTGGGGGCCATCGGGGAGATTAAGTGAGCGATTGCCCAGAGTCACATGGTGCTGAGCTGAACTGCCGCCGGTGGGGGGATTGAATCGTGAGCCCTGCGCTTGGGAGTCAGCCACCCTGGCTGCTGCTCCTCATCTCTCCCTCTCTATTGATATTGTTGCATCTCAAGAGGTTTTCCAGATTTTCTTGCTGTAGTTGCAATTTGATTTGCAAGACACAAGAAAAAAATCAGTCCTGATAAAAATGTTCAAACCAGCCCCACATTGAAGGAGGCCACACCTAGAATGGCACAATAGAGGCATGGTTGGTTCATGGCTGTCCATCCGTATTGGAAAGCAGCCTTTGGCCCTGCAGCACAGCATGAAAATGCTGAATTTGCAGAATGGTCAGTCCGGCCCTGACTGCACGTTGACAATGAGTGCTGAGGGCCTTTAATGTAGGGTGATGCATTTCCGGGGCAGTGATAGGTAACTTGTCATGCTGTCAGCCCTGGCTGCCCAGGGCATCTCTGGTGCCCCAATCATATGCAATCTCAGGCTGAGGTCACATTGTGGTATGACATTCTCTCATCTTGTTCTGCTATTACAGTTGTGTCCCTCCCCCCAAACGACTGTGCTGGGGCAGGCGTCACCCCTGCAATATTCATTCATGGTCTTTTGCTGCTCTTCCACTCTCAAAGCCCGAGGACTCAAGATACCTAGCTCGTCTCCTTGTCTCTAAAAGTCACAGTCCCTCAGGGTGGTGTAGACTTCTGCTTACTCTGACCTCACCGCCTCTCTGTCACTCAGGGTTGAGATCACCCTTGGGCTTTCCCTCCACAGGCTTTCCTCTTGCCATTCCACTAGCCCCCTCACTGTGTTCCTAGCCTCCTTCAAAATAGCACTGAGCATGCTTAGGGCTCCAAAGGGAGAAGATGTGCTCATCATCACTGTACCTCTCGGCTTACTTGCTCAAATCTTTGACCCACAGCTACACTTTGCTGTTGGCTTCTCCCTCACTCTGTTTTGGTCAGTAACACGGCCTGGGGTCACTATGAAGAAGTCTTTGAGCATTGGCCTGGAGAGCAGCAGTGAGGAATGGCTAGAGATGGGCTAGCCAACAAAGTAACAGGGAAATGGAGTCAAAGCCCAGTCAAGGGTCGGCTTTGGTTCTAAGAGACCGTACATGAGATGAGCCTTAAAGTTGTTTGATATTTAAATCATGCAACAAAAATCATGTTAGAGTATGATAAGATGACTCCAAAATTAAAAAATGTATTTCTTTAACAAGCTGAAGCATCTTAGCCTAGCACACCAGATTATATTACTGCATTGAAAAGTATTTGTTAAAAGTGAAACTTTATACACATAGACTGAGAAACTTTCATACCCTATATGCTGGCTAGATTCGTATTATACATAGTTGCAAAATTTTTGTCTATTAAATCAGATGAAAGAGTATTTTTGTAAAGCACACATCCTGAACTCACGTATTTGAAGGGGTTCTCGTATGTGATAATGAACAAAAAGGAGGCTCGGTGAAATAAAACGTTTGCCTGTAATCACACAATGTGGTCAGGCAGGGAAGCCAGGATTGATCCCATATTTTCCACCTTCACACTGTGTAGTTCTTTCTGACATAAAATGTTAATGCTTTGACCTTCATTCTTGGAGGAGGAGATTGGAGCCTGGGTGATGGGCATAATTCACATTTTATTTTTGGCAGTATTAGATAGCGCAAACCTCGCGCAAGGGCATAAATAAAAGTGCCTCACAACATTCAGAGACTACATCGCACGTTTGTTTTTCAGCACAAGGAGACTTGACTGAGATCATCAGGATGCAGAGGCAAGTCAGGGACTCAGACCTTGTTCCCTATGTTGCATGGTCGGCAGCTGTATCCATTGGATCACACCACCTCCCATGAACGCTCAGCTTGAGGCTCCAAAAGGACCTTGACCTGCGCCAGAGCCAAGCCTCTTAGCTGCTAATCCGTGCTGTGCTCAGTCGCACCGCCCCGACCGCAAAAGCATTTGTTTTATGACACTAATGCGTCTGGGATTCTGCAAAAAGCAAAAGAAGCCAGGCTTTCACTGAAGCAGGGCAGAGGAGAATGCCAACCCTTCAGCATCAATATTGCATACAAAATAGCTGGGTCTAGAACACCTGTAAGAGATCACAAAAACTAGGTAGGCAAGGGTAAAACTGGGAACCATGCAGAGTCTGACTCTAACAGTGAAGCATGGCGAAGAAATGAGCGAACTGGCTGGGTCGTTTCCATAGACGTTTAGCATTGGTCCACAAGGGACACACCCCGGCCTCGTTTTCAGGATACTCACAAGACAACGTGGGGCAAGACCCCCGAGCTGTGAAGATGGACAAGGTCAGAGCAAACGTTAGGGGAAGAGAATAGCCCTGCAGTGGAAACATTGCCACTGGCACGCACAGCAGCAAGCTCACTGTATGGCAGCTGCCCAGTGCGGTTGTTGTGGAGTTACACTCAGTGCTTTAAATGGGCCAGTACTCACAGGTACTGAGTACCGGCACTTATTTTTATCACTCTGAGTACCGGCACTTATTTTTATCACTCTGAGTACCGGCACTTCTTTACTGCCGTGGAGAGTTACGGTACTCATGAAAGGGTAGGCCATTGGCCTCTAGTGGTGGTAGCTTGTCTCTTTGACAGCCAAAGCACTTTTATAGCCTGAGCTGAGCCCCTGCTGAACTATTCAGCGTGGGCTCATTTGCATGATCTCCGGGAGTTCACCATCATGCTGTGTTGCAAGGAATCGAGGCAGCCCAATGACAGCACAATGAAGAAAGCCATGGGAGGTAAGAAGGTTAAAAGGGCTTTAATCCCACCTGATTCTTTTGTTTGAGTGTCTGCTTATGTTTGTCTGTTTGCCTGCTTGTGTGTGCGTGTTTCTGTGTAAGAGAAAAGCGAGAGAAATATTACAAAATAAGGAAATGTTAAAATATCACTGTGTTTGGCTTTCGTTTTGTATAACAAATTAACCTGATTTGTTTATAGAAACAAATTTCTCATGTGTTTTGGTATGTGCTGCAACTAGTAAACAAGTCAAAAAGCATCGGCATGTCTTGCCTTTAGCCCCGCCTCTAGCCCCTCCCACTCGCCACATTTAAATGAGTACCTGCACTATTTTTTCCCATTTAAAGCACTGGTTACACTTACACCGCATATTCTCACTGCTGAAGTCCTGTTGTTCTTCCAGCAACTGGGAAAGGGAATGATGTCAAACTGGGAGAGGGCCATTGTGTTGTCCTACAGTCTACCACTCGATGAGAATGGGGAAACATACCCTGTACTTTTAGATATTGTCCATGATGTAGAAAATAGGGTCAGGTAAAGCAAAAAGATGCCTCTGGTACAATCAGGGAACGTCACACTTCCTCGTAAAGGCAAAGTCCCCGTTTTTCTCTTCTCCCACCCAGACCTGCCCAGTTACTTGAAGCCAACTTGTGTCACGTGATGCCAGCACTCTTCACTTAGTCAATATCACAGGGTGAACACTTGAGGAGCCATGCTTACGGAGGCGTTTTAAGGCATGGGCAAAGTGGTCTCCTGCCCAGGGCCCCAGCTGTTCAAGGGGCCCTCTGATAGAGCCAGCTCTGCTCTGCAGAGAGCCTTGCCATGAAGACATTGAACCATTCTTAAACATATTGTTTTAAATACCGCTTTCCTTTCATTTATTTTGATGTAGGTGATGTGTGAGAGTCTATTACAGATATTTTGCAGAGAAACGTTATGTTTATGTTTCATGCAACATCCATAAAAAAGTTATTTTAGATGAAAACAGTACCACTTATGAGAAATGTGAGGGTGTCAGAGATTATTTGCAGTAATATTAGTGAGCTGCTGCCGTGGTACAATATTAAAATCGCACGTCACTATCCGTGAATATTAGATGTAAACACATTTAGAATTTGGATGAGTGCGCCTGTGAACTGTCAGTGACCTGGCTAAAGAGGTTATGGACTGGGCTGGACTGGCCGTAGCAGGCACCGGGCGTTTGCCCGGTGGGCCGCCAGGGTGGGGGCCGGTTTAGCAGCATAGCTACAATCTCGGCCCACCGTAACAAAAGCTGCAGCGGTGAGACGGGAGTGGTGCTTCCAACTAGAACCCCCGGTGGAGCTGTTTGCCAGGACCGGTTTCGGTTCCCAGTCCAGCCGTGGGCATGGAGGAGCTGAAATTAGATGATTAATTCAAAGCTATTCCAAACAGGGGCCCCCAAAATATGTGTGGCCCAGGGCCCGCAAAATCCTTGATGGCCCTGCATGCTTACTTTTTTTACTCTTTGCTCATACCCTGGACCCCAGCAGCTGAGTAGGGGCGAATGGTGGGAAAAGGGGGTCAGTCATGGGATGTCATAGGGGGCTCAAAGGATGTGACGTGCTGCTACTACGACGACCCCTGACATTTTGGTAATTAGACGTCCACAGTGCACTCCGCAAATTCCTGTACTGCTAATTTATATTTTCTTCATTAGCCTCTTGCCCGCAAAAGCCTAGAAAGCATGGCGAATACATTATCAGTTGGAGCACGGTTACTACTTCTTGTTGGAACAGTTTCCTGCTATTTCAACAGCTCAACCAGTAACACAGGCCTTGTATGTCGGTCTCTTTAATAAAACATGGGTGTTGTTGTGTAGTGCCCGACGATCTGGGCACTCACTATCTTGGGCCAGGAGGCAGGAGGTAAGGCCTAGGCCAATAAAGACACGGAGCCTGGTGCTTGGTGTGTAATGGCCACCGCGTACAGGCGTCTACTGACGTCATGTCCGCGGTGGTCGTATTTATTAATACAGGTCACGTGACCGGGTCCAAACCACACGGCCCGGTCACGGCAGGGGAGCCTCAACAAACATCCCTATCGGGATGGACACTTGGGGGCGCCCTCTCTGTCGCGGCTGTTACCTCACAGCCACGACACAACATTCCTCCCAAAAACAGAATAAAAACCAGTTCAACAATAGTCCATTCGACATGTGTCACCCATACCTCGCTCGGTATGTACCATGTGGATCTTCGGGAAAAATACACAAAAACAATAACAGAACAGTCTTACGTAAAGTAGTCTCTCAGCTTCCTGTTCGGCTCAGGATTGAGTCGGAGCTGGTACTGGGAGCTTCCCCGCCCACTGGATTCAACTTCAGCCTCCTCACACGATGTTCGGGGTGAGGACTCCCCAGACCTCACCGGCATTTCCTCATGCTCAGCCACTCCGGTGTCAGTGCAAACTAGGATCTGTTCCTGGTGTCGGTGACAGAGCAGTGTCCGCTTCCTCTTCGGCTACGGGCAGCGACGGAGTGTCGACAGGGGACAATCTCTGACTCACCGCCCCTGAGTCTACCATCGGATTCTCTGTGAAATGACACTTCTTAAAGTGGGAGCTGTTCCAAGTCACCACTTCTCCACCTCTACGAGCCATTACCCCTGTACCTCGTACTTTGATGACAGTCCAGGGTCGCCTTTCATATGGGAGATGGAATTTGCCTTTGTTCAAGCGGTTCTTGAGCAGCACTTTATCTCCTCGTTGCAGATTCACCTGTCGAGCTCCTCGGTGCTGACTGACTCGCTCACGCACTCTACGCCTCTGCTCATCTATTTTGAAGTCGTCAGGGTTCTCCGGGCACCACCGGGGATGATGTGGGATGGAATCCGTTACCACCCGACCCATTGACAAGTGTCCTGGGGCCAGGCCCGTGGTGGTGTGGGGAGTTTGTCGATAATTCCTCAGAAATGTGAATAGAGCCAATTCCATGTGTTGGCGGCGTTCGTGTGCAATGCGGATGACCTTGTTTAAGGTCCGCATGAAACGTTCCACCTCCCCATTCGCTTGCGGCCAGCGGGGAGTGATTCGCCGGTGCTTGACACCCAATGCCGTTAGATATGTGGCTAACTCGTGACTTTGGAACGGCGGCCCATTATCCGTTTTGAGTTCTTGGAATATGCCATGCGTCGCTATCACCTTTTCTATCTTCGGGATTATTTCAGCAGCGCTGAGAGTGTTCATAATCTCAATCTCGGGATATTTGGAGTAGTCGTCGATGGCCACAAAAGTGTGTCTCCCGTCCGGCAGACTTCCAAAATCAAGACTTACGCTCATCCACGGGCGAGGGGGTCTTGGCTCAGTGACCACGGGCGCAGGTTTGGGACTCTCTCCCGTCACCTGGCACCACTGGCATTCTCGAACGGCAGCCTCTACTAGCTCGTCCATCAAGGGAAACCATACTTTGGTGCGCAGTCGCGACTTGGTCTTCACCATCCCTTGATGACCACTATGGGCAAGTTGAATCACCCTGGCAGTTAGCGAGGAGGGAATTACCAGTCGATGCCCTCTCATGAGACATCCTGTGGTGTCTTCCGTCAACTCTTCACGGACATGGTACAGACTTTCTAGTCTTCTTCGAGCTTCCTCCGTAAGTATCTTCCACCTTTCTCGAGCTTTGTGCCAGCTGCCATGCTTCATCACCTTTTTGATCCTTTGGAGGCACTCATCTCTATCCGTCTCACTCTTCAAGTCATCCATGGAGAGAGGTAACGGGCAGGATCGTTCTGTGATGCACCGTACATACTCTTCTGTGTCGGCAGCATCTTCTTCTTCCTGCTGTAGCACTCCGGGGATGTCTCGAAAGATAATCCGCTGGATTGCGACTCCCTGGCTGGTATTCAATTCGACAATTGTAGTTCTGCAGCTGCAGCATCCATTTCTCTATTCTCGGTGGAGGCTTGGACGAGGTACCAGAGAATAAGGGCAGGAGGGGCTTGTGGTCAGTAGCCACCACAAACGGCTTTCCGTATACATAAAGGTGGAAATGGCGACACCCCCAGTGGATTGCAATGGCTTCTTTCTCAATCTGAGAGTACCGCTGCTCGGTGTCAGTGAGCGAGCGGCTGGCGAACGCCACCGGGGCCCAGTCCTCTTCAGCCGTGCGGCGTTGCATGAGTACAGCGCCTAGTCCCTTTGGTCCTGCATCAACGGCGACCATCGTAAGCTTCTGTGGGTCAAAAAATGCCAGCGTGGTAGCGGTGGACAAGGCATCCTTAATGTCTTGAAACGCCTTGGCTTGCGGTTCTCCCCACACCCAGGGAACTGAATCTTTGGTGAGATCCCTCAGGGGTTGAGTGAGGGTCGTTAGATCCTTGATGAATCGCCCACAATAATTCACCATACCAAGGAAGCTGCGGACTTCGGTGACATTGATTGGGGCTGGCGCATTTTTGACATCCTTGACCTTGTCTGGGTCCGGGTTGACACCATCAGCCGAGAATGTGTATCCGAAGAATTGTAACTTGTTCTTGAGAAATTCGCATTTTTCTCTGTGGAGTGTCAATCCAGCATCCTTGATTCGCTGGAGCACTTGCACCAGGCGGGCATTATGTTCCGGGATGGACTTAGCGTGTATCATAATGTCGTCACTCACGTTAATGACTCCAGGGATGTCCATGATCAGTTCGTGGATCACGTTTTGGTACACCTCTGCGGCACTAGATATTCCAAAACTCAACCGGGTATACCGGCGAAGTCCAACATGCGTAGAGAAGGTCGTGATATTTCGGGATTCTTGATCAAGGACCAGTTGGTGGTAACCTGACCGCAGGTCGAGTTTGGAGAACCAGCACGCCCCTGCCATCTCTCCGATCAAATCGTCAATAGTCGGGGTGATGTGTCTCTCTCTTTTGATGGCTGCATTCGGCAACCTCATGTCGACTCATATCCTGACAGCTCCCGGTTGCTTTGGTTTCCGGGCGACGACAATCGGGGAAACCCACGGCGTGGGACCAGACACCTTCTCTATTATACCCGCTTGCTCCAGCTTGTGTAACTCCTGTTCCACCAAGGGCCGTAGATGGAAAGCCACCCGTCGGTGTCGCAGGGCCACAGGCCGCACTGTATGATCGATGTGAAGATGTATTTATTTTCCTCGATATTTTCCAATGCCTTCGAAGACGGATGCAAATTCCTGGAGTATGTGCTGAACTGATTCTTGGTGGATCCCGAATGCGAAGGATACAATCCCAAGATCCTCTGCCGCTCGACATCCCAGAAGCATACCTTGTCCATCCTTGGTGACATATACCACGGTGGTGATGGATTTGTGGTCATGCGTCACTGTGGCCTTGAACTTCCCTTTCATTTCCAGCGGCTTGTCCTGTCCATATGCGAAGACCGTGATTCTGGTGGGCTGTAAAACAGGTGCGGGCTTCATGGAGTTGTACAGAGCGGCGGCCATTATGTTGATGGTGGCTCCAGTATCCACGACAGCCGTGATGTCTTGTGCGCCTACCTGGATCCAGCACTGTGGCAGGCGTCTGCTTCCGCTAGACGCGGCCCCGATCATGTGCACCTTGTGTACTGCCCTTTCGTCTTCTTCGTCGTCATCCATGTCACTTGATTCACCGCCTCCCTCAGGTACCGCATTGACTCCATGCTTGGGTTTTCGGTACTGTTTTGAGCGACATACCTTTTCGAAATGGTTGAACCGTCCACAGCCTGTGCACTTCTTGCCCTTCGCCGGACACTCAGCTGCCTTGTGAGGTGGACCACCACAGTATCCGCAATATCGGTGACCTCCTCGTGATCCACCGGTGAATGGCTTTTGTTTGCGACTGTCCGCCGGCCTTGTCGTGATCACGTTGACAGGTTCCGCTTTGACAGGTGACTGCAGCGCCGCTTCCATGTGCGCTGCCCGGGCCTTGGACAGCTCTTTCGTGCGTCCCAGGGTCAAGATGTCCGCTAATGGTTTGCCTGACTCTTCCAATATCCTTTCGGAAGCTTCGCCGAGGCACACCCTTGGATAATTTGCCCCCGGATTTCCTCCGTCTCATCTCTGAACCCACACGTGGACGCCAGGAGCTTGAGCCTACCATGGAATGTGTCGAGTGATTCTTCCGGTAGCTGTCTAGCTTGACGAAAAATGAAGCGCTCATAATCCTGGTTGGCCATGGGTTCAAAATGGCCCGTGAGCGCGTTCATGAGGGTGATGTGAGTTTTGGGCGTTGCTTCTACGAGAGTCTTGGTAATGCGGTGAATGTCTTTTCCTCCTAAATGAAGCAACATCGCCCGTTTCTGATCTTTATGGACTTTCGTGGCTTCAAAAAAAATAATGAGTCGTTCCACCCACTCCTTCCATTGTGACGCCTGGGCGGAGGGAGACCCCTCCACCACAAATGGTTCAATTGGGGGAATTGTAGACATTATGAACCACTGCAATGTGGCCTACTGCCAGCACACTGATTGTGAGCCTGATTCCTGCTTCCACTGGAGCGTGCCAGTGATGTCGCTGCCAGCTCAAATACTCTCACTGAGGGCAGATGACTTGTCCCCTTAGTATGTCCAGGATGTGTGTGGCCCCTGCAAACTCACGGAGTTGTTGGCAGCGTGGTGAGGTGAAGAACACTCACTACCAGGGGAGGAGGACACCGGCCGCCACCATGCGCTATCTTCCTGCGCAGCGGGAACACCAGGAGCAGCACCGCAACCTCCCAGGCCGCTGCAGACACCACGTGACTAGCGCGCATGCGCGCGACCTGCCGATGAGTTCAGGCACGGAGCGCTGCGTCAGCGTCGGTGGAGAGAGGCCGGCCCAGAGCAGCGGTAGCGCGTGTGACAGCGCTTCTGACCTGGTGCGCGGAGGCCTCCAGCGTCGGGTGTCAGCAGCGGTAGCAGAGCGGCGCGGGGCACGAGCACCGCGGGACCGTCCTCGTCCGCACGCGGCCGCCCCGGCACAGGAAAACACGGCGGGAGCATGCCCGCCCTCGTCGTCAGTGTTGTGTAGTGCCCGACGATCTGGGCACTCACTATCTTGGGCCAGGAGGCAGGAGGTAAGGCCTAGGCCAAGAAAGACACGGAGCCTGGTGCTTGGTGTGTAATGGCCACCGCGTACAGGCGTCTACTGACGTCATGTCCGCGGTGGTCATATTTATTAATACAGGTCACGTGACCGGGTCCAAACCACACGGCCCGGTCACGGCAGGGGAGCCTCAACAAACATCCCTATCGGGATGGACACTTGGGGGCGCCCTCTCTGTCGCGGCTGTTACCTCACAGCCACGACACAACAGGTGTAGTCTCAGACATTTCACGCAGACGCCCTTCAGCTGGTTTCACTGTGCGCCTCCCTCGAGGTACCTTTGACTGTGCTCATATGAGGTATTCCCAAAGTCCCTCACATATTGTTGTTATCCTGCTTAATGACGCAGAATTACGTACCAGGCACTTGGTTCTATTATCTGGGGGTTCTCCGTGTCCCCTTTCTTCGCCATGGGAATGTTTTTAGCGGCAGCACAGGAAAAGACGTCTTTCCAAGGATTACAAAGACCTTTTCTCTATCATAAATGAGCGTTTGGCTCCTGTTACTGAGATCTTCGTGTAACCTCCAGCTCGCAGGGTGGCCAGCATAGCCTTTCATCATCATTTGGGGAATAGTGCAATTAACAGTGCTGCAAATCTGTGGCAGCAGGTGCGAGAATAGAACGTCTTATTAGAAAGCACATGCATGCTCTCGTCAACCAAAGGAGCTATGACACGCACCTTTTTGTTAATTGCCTTTTTTTGTCTTTTATAATAAATTCTGAACTAAAATGTGACAGTCTATTGTAACACGGAAGTTCTGTAACGTTTGTACCGGAATGAGTTGAAAAATGTACGCTCCCATGTTTCTCATGTTGTGCGAACGTGTAAATTAACCCCTTAACTCCTAGGCCCTTTTTAGGCTAATTAGGCTAGTTCGAGCTTAGAACTCCATAACTTTTCTTCCAGATAAGGTCCACCCCAAAACAGCGTCCTTTTTTTCAAAGAGCCTTATGATTATAAAGGTACCCAGGGTTTGTGGATTTCCCTGGAGGGGACCGAGAAAATGAGCAAAATATGGCAAAATGTTGACGTTTTATAAAAAAAAAGTAGGAAAAAGTGCTTCAGATAAAAGTGTCTCTATTTTCCCCTAAAAATGGCATCCACGAATGGTTTACTGTACTAAAGTCACCATCTTGCCAGCTTTCAGGTACATGCAGAGCTGAATCAGAAAATCAAATTTTGAACCACAGATTTGGCATTTTTCTAAGAGGTAGTCTATTTTCCATTTTTTTGTGCTCTCAACCTACTTCCAGTTTGTGGTGGGAACCAGTATGAAACCCATGGTTGATCCAGACACGCTATAGATTTCTGAAAAGTAGACAAAATTCCAAATTCAGCAAGGGGGTCATATGTGTAGATTCCTGAAGGCTTCCTCAAGGAAAATAATTGTTGAAATAAAGAAATATTGAAAAAGAGTTGGGGAAAAAAGGGCATTTGTGATATTTTCATCTGTAACTTTTTGTCACAATGGCTGATTTACAAAATCAATATATCATTACGTCCGCTAGACCCAGCTGGGGCCCGTGCAGGTAAGAACGGTGGGGCCGGGTGGGGGTTTCGACAGAGGACGACGAAGGAAAATTATTTATTTATTTAATTTTCCCTCGTGGTCGTCTGTCCGATCCCCCTTCCAACCCCGCCCCACCGCCCCACCGCTCTTATCTGCATGGGCACGGCTGGCTAGACCCTTCTGGATACAGGGCTATTTAGGGTTTGTAGGCTCTCCAAGAACCCAAGGCACACAGAGCCAACAACTGAGCTGACCTTGCAATAGTTTTGCATTGAGTACCGATTACAGACCAATTCATACAGTGAAATAGGCAGAGTGAAAAATGGGTATGTATTAAACTTATGTATTTCTGAAATAGGCACAAGATATGGAGTTTAGGAGCAGTGGTTATTTGTATATCTCTGAATTTGTGGGTACCTGTAATAGCTTAGGATTTAGAGGGTATATTTATAAATGTCATGTTTTTTATACACTGGCTTCAATTTGAAAGGCACAAGACTCCCTATAAAAATGGTACCTCACTTGTGTGGGTAGGCCTACTGGCCACGACAGGAAACGGCCTAAAACGCAACATAGATGCATCGCATTTTTCCACTGAAAACAGACTTTTTTTTTCCAATGTAGATAGCTCTAGATTTTGGACTCTAGTTCAGCCGGCACCTAGGGAAAACTAGCCAACCTCTACATTTTTGAAAACTAGACACCTAGGGGTATCTAGGATGGTGTGCCTTGCAAACCTCAAAATTAGTCTAAAGAACATATTTTCCACACATTTCCGTGATGGAAAGTTCTGGATTCTGCAGAGAGCGACATACATCCATGTACTTGGTATTTCCCAAAGTCTCCCGATAAAAATGGTACCTCACTTCTGTGGGTGGTCCTAGAGGCCGCAACAGGAAATAGCTCTAAACGCAACATGGGCGCATCACAATTTTCCACCGAAAACAGACCCTTTTTTGCCAATGTGGGTAGTTTTAGATTTTGGACCCTAGCTCAGACGACACCAAGGGAAACCTAGCAAACCGGTACATTTTTTAAAAATTAGACACCCAGGGGAATCTAGGATGGTGTGACTTGTGTGGCTCTCACCAGGTTCTGTTACCCAGAATCCCTTGCAAACCTCAAAATTACTCTAAAAAATGCATTTTCCTCACATTTCTCTGATGGAAAGTTCTGGAATCTGCAGGGAGCCACAAACTTCCAACCACCCAGCATTCCCCTAAGTCTCCTGATAAAAATAGTACCTCACTTGTGTGGGTAGGCCTTGTGCCCGGGACAGAAAACAGCCCAAAACGCAACATGGACACATTATATTTTTCCAATGAAAGCTGACACTTTTTATGCAATGTGCCTAGCTGTGGATTTTGGGCCCTAGCTCAGCCGGCATCTAAGGAAACCTAGCAAACCTGTACTTTTTTAAAAATTAGGCACCTAGGGAAATCGAGAATGGTCTGACTTGCGTGACTCTGCATGTTTTTTTTACCCAGAATCCTGTGCAAACTTCAAAATTTCTCTTAAAAAACACATTTTACTCACATGTCTGTGATGTATAGTTCTGGAATCTGTGGGAAGCTACAAACTTCACCCACCCAGCATTCCCCCAAGTCTCCTGATAAAAATGGTACCTCACTTGTGTGGGTAGGCCTAGTGCGTGCGACAGGAAACGGCCCAAAAAGCAACATGGACACATCACATTTTTTCACTGAAAACGGCCCCCTTTTTGTAATGTACCTAGCTGTGGATTTTGGGCCGTAGCTCAGCCGGCATCTAGGAAAACCTAGCAAACCTGTACATTTTTGAAAACTAGGTACCTAGGGGTATCCAAGGTGGGCTAACTTGCATGGCTCTCACCACATTTGTTTACCCAGAATCCCTTCCAAATCTCAAACTATGACTAAAAAACAAATTTTCCTCACATTTCTTTGATGGAAAGTTTTGGAATCTGTGGGGAGCCACAAACTTCCATTCACCCGGCATTTCCCCAAGTCTCACAATAAAAAAGACACTTCACTTCTGTGGGTAGGCCTAGTGGCCGCGACAGGAAACAGACCTAAACGCAGCATGGACGCATCACATTTTTCCACCGAAAACAGACCCTTTTTTCCAATGTGGGTAGCTCAAGATTTTAGACTCCAGCTCAACCGGCACCTATGGAAACCTAGCCAACTGTACATTTTTGTACACTAGAAACCTAGGGGTATCCAGGGTGAGCTGACTTGCGTGGCTCTCACCACATTTCTTACACAGAATCCCTTGCAAACCTCAAAATATGTCTAAAAAAACAAATTTTCCACACATTTCTGTGATGGAAAGTTCTGGAATCTATGGGGAGCTACAAACATCCACCCACCTGTTATTCCCCCAAGTCTCCTGATAAAGATGGTACCTCACTTGTGTAGGTAGACCTAGTGCCTGCAACAGGAAATGGCCCAAAACGCAACATGAACACGTCACATTTTCCCATTGAAAACTGACCCTTTTTTTGCAATGTGCCTAGCTATGGATTTTGGGCGCTAGCTCAGCCGGCATCTAAGGAAACCTGTACATTTTTGAAAATTAGACACCTAGGGAAATCCAGAATGGGCTGACTTGCGTGACTCTCTGCACGTTTTTGTTACCCAGAATCCCGTGCAAACTTCGATATCTGTCTTAAAAAAACACATATTCCTCACATTTCTGTGATGTAAAGTTCTGGAATTTGTGGGGAGCCACAAACCTCCACCTACCCAGCATTCCCCCAAGTCTTCTGATAAAAATGGTGCCTCACTTGTGTAGGTAGGCCTAGTGCTTGCGACAGGAAGAGGCCCAAAACGTAATATGGACACATCACATTTTTCCACTAAAAACTGACCATTTTTTGAAATGTGCCTTACTGTGGATTTCGGGCCCTACCTCAGCCGGCATCTAGGCAAACCTAGCAAACCTGCACATTTTTAAAAACTAGGGGGCCTATTATGATCACGGGCGGATCGGCGGTGGCGATCCGCCCGCCAAATGACCCATTTTCACCCCGCCATATTAGTATGGCGAGGGGCACCGCGGCGGACGGAAAGAACGTCTGCCGCTTTTCTGCCGGTCGGATTGCCGGCCGGGCGGAAAAGGCACAGGTAATGGTGGCGGTGCCTTGCAGGCACCGCCATCCATATTAGGATGCATGCCTTTCCATGGCGGAGACTCCGCCATGAAAGGCATGCGGGAAATCACCGTGGGGGCACATTGCAGGCCCCCAGGGGTGGGGGGTGTGGATGGCTGCACTGGGGGGTACCCATGGTACCCCCCATCATTGCCATGCACAAGTTGGCAGGCACCGCGCGGTGCCTGTCACGTTGTGCATGGCAATGCATGACATGGGCTTTAACATTGCAGCGGGTACTGCTTACAGCACCGCCCGCCGCAATGTCAAAGTCGAGGATGCGCCCACCAGTGTGGCGGGCGCATCCTAATTTGCCTGGCGGGACCGCCGCAACTTCGGCGGTTGGTCCCGTGCTCCGTTGCGGTGGCGGGCGGACAAAGTCCGCCCGCCATCGTAAAAGGCCCCTTGGTACCTAGCGGTATCCAAGGTAGGCTAACTTGCATGGCTCTCACCACATTTGTTTACCCAGAATCCCTTCCAAATCTCAAACTTTGACTAAAAAATAAATTTTCCTCACATTTTTGATGGAAAGTTCTGGAATCTGTGGGGAGCCACAAACTTCCATCCACCCGGCATTTCCCCAAGTCTCCCGATAAAAATGACACCTCACTTCTGTGGGTAGGCTTAGTGGCCGCGACAGGAAAAAGACCTAAGCGCAGCATGGACGCATCACATTTTTCCACCGAAAACAGACCCTTTTTTTCCAATGTGGGTAGGTCTAGATTTTGGACCCTATCTCAGCCAGCACCTAGGGAATCCTAGCAAACCTGTACATTTTTTTAAATTAGACGCCCAGGGAAATCCATGATGGGGTGGCTTGTGTGGCTCCCACCAGCTTCTGTTACCCAGAATCCCTTGCAAACCTCAAATTATGTCTAAAAAACACATTTTCCACACATTTCTGTGATGGAAAGTTCTGAAATCTTTGGGGAGCTACAAACTTCCACCCTCCTGTTATTCCCCCACCTCTCCTGATAAAAATGGTACCTCACTTGTGTAGGTAGGCCTAGTGCCCACGTCAGGAAACGACCCAAAACGCAACATGAACACATAACATTTTCCCACTGAAAACGGACCCTTTTTTTACAATGTGACGAGCTGTGGATTTTGGGCCCTAGCACAGCCGTCATCGAGGAAAACCAAGCAAACCTGTACATTTGTAAAAATTAGACAACTAGGGAAATCCAGAATGGGCTGACTTGCGTGGCTCTCTTCAGGTTTTGTTTCCCAGAATCCCTTCCAAACCTCAAAATTTGTATAAAAAAATGATTTTTCTCACATTTCTATGATGGAAAGTTCTGGAATCTGTGGGGAGCCACACACGTTTTTGAAAACTAGACACCTAGGGGAATCTAGAATGGGCTGACTTGTGTGACTCTCTCCACGTTTTTTTATCAAGAACCCCTTGCAATCGTCAAAATTTGTCTAAAAAACACATTTTCCTGACATTTCTGTGATGGAAAGTTCTGGAATCTGTAGAAAGCTACAAACTTCCACCCACCCAGCATTTCCCCAAGTCTCCTGATAAAAATGGTACCTCTCTTGTGTGGGTAGGCCTGGTGTCCGTGAAAGTAAACAGCCCAAAACGCGACGTGGACACATCACATTTTCCCACTGAAAACTGACCCTTTTTTGCAATGTGCCTAGCTGTGGATTTTGGGCCCTAGCACAGCCGCCATCTAGGGAAACCTAGCAATCCTGTACATTTGTAAAAATTAGGCAACTAGGGAAATCCAGAATGGGCTGACTTGCATGGCTCTCTTCATGTTTTTTTTTCCAGAATCCCTTCCAAACCTCAAAATTTGTTTAAAAAAACAGATTTTTCTCACATTTCTATGATAGAAAGTTCTGGAATCTGTGGGGAGCCACAAACGTTTTTTAAAACTAGACACCTAGGGGAATCTAGACTGGGCTGACTTGCTTGACTCTCTCCACGTTTTTTAATGAAGAACCCCTTGCAATCCTCAAAATTTGTCTAAAAAACTAATTTTCCTCACATTTCTGTGATGGAAAGTTCTGGAATCTGTAGGGAGCCACAAACTTCCATTCACCCGGGATTTCCCCAAGTCTCCCGATAAAAATGACACCTCACTTCTGTGGGTAGGCTTAGTGGCCGCGACAGGAAACAGGCCTAAGCGCAGCATGGACGCATCACATTTTTCCACCGAAAACAGACCCTTTTTTTCCAATGTGGTTAGGTCTAGATTTTGGACCCTAGCTCAGCCAGTACCTAGGGAAACCTAGCAAACCTGTACATTTTTTAAAACTAGACGCCCAGGGAAATCCATGGTGGGGTGGCTTGTGTGGCTCCCACCAGCTTCTGTTACCCAGAATCCCTTGCAAACCTCAAAATATGTCTAAAAAACACATTTTCCACACATTTCTGTGATGGAAAGTTCTGGAATCTGTGGGGAGCTACAAACTTCCACCCCCCTGTTATTCCCCCAAGTCTCCTGATAAAAATGGTACCTTACTTGTGTGGGTAGGCCTAGTGCCCACGTCAGGAAACGGCCCAAAACGCAACATGAACACATAACATTTTCCCACTGAAAACGGACCCTTTTTTTACAATGTGACGAGCTGTGGATTTTGGGCCCTAGCACAGCCGCCATCGAGGCAAACCTAGCAAACCTGTACATTTGTAAAAATTAGACAACTAAGGAAATCCAGAATGGGCTGACTTGCGTGGCTCTCTTCACGTTTTGTTTCCCAGAATCCCTTCCAAACCTCATAATTTGTATAAAAAATGATTTTTCTCACATTTCTATCATGGAAAGTTCTGGAATCTATGGGGTGCACACACGTTTTTGAAAACTAGACACCTAGGGGAATCTAGAATGGGCTGACTTGTGTGACTCTCCACGTTTTTTTATCAAGAACCCCTTGCAATCTAAGGAAACCTAGCAAACCTGTACTTTTAAAAAAATTAGGCACCTAGGGAAATCGAGAATGGTCTGACTTGCGTGACTCTGCATGTTTTTTTTACCCAGAATCCTGTGCAAACTTCAAAATTTCTCTTAAAAACACATTTTCCTCACATTTCTGTGATGGAAAGTTCTGGAATCTGTTAAAGCTACAAACTTCCACCCACCCAGCATTTCCCCAAGTCTCCTGATAAAAATGGTACCTCTCTTGTGTGGGTAGGCCTAGTGCCCATGAAAGGAAACAGCCCAAAACGCGACGTGGACACATCACATTTTCCCCACTGAAAACGGACCCTTTTTTGCAATGTGCCTAGCTGTGGATTTTGGGCCCTAGCACAGCCGCCATCTAGGGAAACCTAGCAATCCTGTACATTTGTAAAAATTTAGACAACTAGGGAAATCCAGAATGGGCTGACTTGCATGGCTCTCTTCATGTTTTTTTTTCCAGAATCCCTTCCAAACTTCAAAATTTGTTTAAAAAAACAGATTTTTCTCACATTTCTATGATGGAAAGTTATGCAATCTGTGGGGAGCCGCAAACGTTGTTTAAAACTAGACACCTAGGAGAATCTAGACTGGGCTGACTTTCTTGACTCTCTCCACGTTTTTTAATCAAGAACCCCTTGCAATCCTCAAAATTTGTCTAAAAACACATTTTCCTCACATTTCTGTGATGGAAAGTTCTGGAATCTGTAGGAAGCTACAAACTTCCACCCACCCGGCATTCCCCCAAGTATCCTGATAAAAATGGTACCTCTCTTGTGTGGGACAGCCTAGTGCCCACGAAAGGAAACAGCCCAAAACGCAACGTGGACACATCACATTTTTCCACTGAAAACTGACCCTTTTTTGCAATAAGCCTAGCTGTGGATTTTGGGACCTAGCTAAGCTGGCATCTAGAGCAATCTAGCAAACCTGTACACTTTTGAAAACTAGACACCTAGGGAAATCCAGGGTGGGCTAACTTGCATGGCTCTCACCACGTTTTCTTACCCAGAATCCCTTCCAAACCTCAAACTTTGACTAAAAAAACAAATTTTTCTCATATTTCTGTGATGGAAAGTTCTGGAATCTGAGGGTAGTTACAAACTTCCTTCCACCCAGCATTTCCCCAAGTCTTCTGATAAAAATTATACCTCACTAGTGTGGGTAGGCCTAGTTCCCTTGACAGGAAACGGCCCAAAACGTATTGTGGAGACATCAACATTTTCTATCACCAAACAACCAGATTTTGCAAGGGGGTAACCTGTGTTTTTGGTCCTGGGCTTGGTGGCTATCTAGGGAAACCTACCAAACCCAGACATTTCTGAAAACTAGACACCTGGGGGAGTCCAGGGAGGTGTGGCTTGTGTGAATCCCCCAACGATGTTACCCAAAATTCCTTGCAAACGTCAAATTTAGCTAAAAAATAAAATTTTCCTCACATTTCATTGTGGGATCACCACGCCAGCACAAATTCCCTACCACCCTACCAGTATTCCCCTTGGGCCTCCCAATAAAATTGATATCTAATGGCTCTCATGAAAGCCACATGAGGCTCAGGGAGACATATCTTTCATGCGCTTTTAGCGCACTCACTGTGCTAAATCCAACTCCTTCCAGTTTGTGGATGCAAGTGGTGGGCGTCTGAGTATGCCCCAAGGCCTATTCCTTGAACATAGTGAGCATATCTACCTTTGAAACTAAGGCAAACATGCTGGGGAATTTTCCAAGGTTTCCTAAAGAGAACATCCTAAACTGAAGAACGGTAGTTTTTGAAACACAGGGTAGTCCGTGAGAACATAGTGTATGTCCTATCCACAGTTATGTGCAGCGCTGTGACTGTAATGCACTTATCATACAGCAACCTGAACATCTACTAAGTTTTGACGGAGGATGGACATGGCAATCAGGTCAAGCGTTTACCCATACATGCCATAGTAAGTTACTGTTGGGTGAGAGTGGCACTATTGGGTTTGAATCCATAGGTGTAGATGAAGTCATGGCATGTGTATCTGTACTACCTTTACTATCTGCCTACTAACTATGCAATATCCCTGGGAAAGCACGCCTAATGTAAGCTTTTCTTACCTGTTCATGTCTCTGTCCTCATCAGAGTCCTGACTAATCCTGTATAATTGCCAAGTGAACCTATACTAATGCCTTCCATCCCTTGATACTTAATGCTCAAGAAAACGTATCTTTCATGCGCCATCAGCACACTTACTGTGCTAAATCCAACTCCTTCCAGGTTGTGGATGCAAGTTGGGGTGTCCGAGTATGCCTTCCTCCGAGAGCTCATTGCTCGAACTGAGCAAGCATATCTACCATTAAATGTAAGGCAAACATGCTGAGGAATACTGCCTAAGTTCCCTAAAGTAATAAGCCAAACAAATGCCCTGTGGGATTCATTCACCGACACTTCTACCTTTGCTTTGAAAGTGTGAAAACTCAATTATTATTGCTTATGATACAGGTTAGTAAAGATGTGAAAACAATCATCATACACGATATTGTGTCCTGTATCCTTTTTCAATAACAATGGTTATGATACAAGTTACTAATTGAGTTTTCACACTTTCACTTTCAAACCAAGTAGAAGTGTTGGTAAATAAGTCCCACCGGACACTCCTTTGACTTATTACACTTATTCTGGTCCTCATGGGCAATCAGGGTGGTTCTTCTGCTGTATACATAAGTTCCCTAACAAGCACTTCACAATCTAGTGAAGCCTTTACAATTTTGCCATACAGGGTACTCCGTGACAACGTGGCTTATGCTTCGTCCATCACTATGTGCAGTGTGGGGACTATAATGCACTTGTAAATCGAGGAACAGAACACCATCCACACTCTGATGGAGAATAAAGGTGTCGAGCAGGCCATAAGCAAGTCCATGATTTTCTCAAGTAGAGGCACAGAAATTCTACAGCAGCTTGCCTAGTGAAGTAGTGGCCTATGGAAGCTAGGTATCCATGCACAGCCATTGAAAGGTTTACTTAACAGCAGTTCCACCACAGTCAATTTCCCAATACTTCACTTTTGTATGGTGCAATATAAAGCAATCAGGAAAACACAGGGCTGGGTGAGATGGGCACTGGGGGCAGTAAATATGACTCTCCTGCCTCTTTCCATGCCAAGAACAGACTTTACAATGACGACATGGTCAAGTCTTTTTAGCAGTTGCAGTAATGCGATTAGCAAAGTGTCGGTCCTGCAGCCTTGCCATGTCCTCCAGAGCATATGAAGTGGAGGCTGCTGCTTTTGTAGTAGTAGTAAGACTTTCAGTGACAGACAACAGAAAGTCAAGGAAAGACACGATCCTTCCTGTGGTTGTCTGACAATAAATAACATATGCATTGTATGTTGCCATCTTGATTAGGTGGGTAAACAGTTTCTTGTACCAAGTACGAGTTTTATGACTCGCATTGTATGGCTAAAGAACCTGGTCGTTCTTATCCATTCCGCCCATGTACTTGTGGTAATAAAGTATACAGGTGGGCTTGTGAACTTCGGCCATCTGTTCCCAAACTGCGACAGGGAAGTGCTCTCATCATGAATTGTAGTGAGCACATACACATCACACCTATCTGAGAACTTGACTGTGAGCAGTTCGTTGGAACGCAACGCAGTGCTCTGGGATATCTGGAGCTTCTTACAAACAAGCTCCTGCGGGAATCCTTTGCGGCGACAACGAACTGTACCACAGGCCACAGTGCCAGCTTTGTACAGCTCACTGAACAGCTCGATTCACACATAGAAATTGTCCACATAAAGTTTATAACCTTTGTCAAGGAGTGGCTGGACAAGCTCCCATACAAACTTCCCTGGGACTCCTAGCGTGGGAGGGCAACCTACAGGGTTGAGAGTGGAGTCCTTCCCTGTATACACTCTCAAGCTGTACACATAGCCAGTCGAGCTCTCACACAGTATGTTCAGCTTAATGTCATAGTGAGCTCTTTTGCTCGTAATGTACTGCCTGAACAGCAGCTGCCCTTTGTACAGGATCAAGGACTCATGGATGGCAATATTCCTTCCAAGAGTATAAACCTCTGGAAATCTGGCAGACAAATGTTCCAAAATTGACCGAATTAACAAAAGGCCGAATTTTGAACAACCTGTCATAGTCTGGATGTTCTCAGGGCAATGCAACAGAATTATCAACACACTTGGGATCAGAAGGGATCTGTCAGAGCCAGGAAGTACTAATCCCTTGAAGAATTATAATTCACAATAGAGTACGACTGGCTATGTCTTCGTGAGAGGGAAAAATGGACAGATACTGAAGGGTGAGTGTTATGTGGAGACCTATAAGGGGGAGATATTCCTCAGGACAAGAACCCTCCCTCACTAAGAGGTGACATGCTTCATCATATGGGTTCCCTCCTCACACCGAGGTGTGGGCTACGACTCCCCTAGGGGAGGAGCTGAGGTGTTGTCTCCGAGGATGAGCGTAAGCAGAGGGTGGGTGAGGGGCAGAGTGCATAAAAGTGTGAAGGGTGTGATATAAAAATGTCTGTCTGAGTCCACTGAAAATTTATTAGGTGGTCACAGCAACGTGGTTAAAATGCAAGATGGGTGGGGATTCAACAGATATACCCTAGTACATGAGGTCAACATGTTTCTGTCACCAGGCATTCGTCAGGACCTAAATATCCAGTCACTCTGCAAAAAGGTGATAAAAGTGAAAATATACAAGCCACCACTGGAACTGTGTGGCCCGATGTTCAGCGTCCCTCTTCTTTTCAGAGGGAAACATGAAACTGTTGTGCAAATAGTCCCTGAAGGAGATGGCAGGCGAGAGTCCTCACCTGCCATCTCCTTCAGGGGCGTTCCAAGCAGTTACAGCTGGGCACCATGAGATGGTCCAAGAGCATGGAGAGTGCACGTGACTTTTTTGCACAATAGTTTCCCTTTTATCACCTTTTTGCAGAGTGACTGGATATTTAGGTCCTGACGAATGCCTGGTGGCAGAAACATGTTGACCTAATGTACTAGGGTATATCTGTTGAATCCCTACCCGTCTTGCATTTTAACCATGTCGCTGTGACCACCTAATAAATTTTCAGTGGACTCAGACAGACCTTTTTTCATCACACCCTTCACACTTTTATGCATTCTACCCCTCACTTACCCTCTGCTTACGCTCATCCTCGGATTCAACACCTCAGCTCCTCCCCTAGGGAAGTCATAGCCCACACCTCAGTGTGAGGAGGGAACCCATATGATGAAGCATGTCACCTCTTGGTGAGTGAGGGTTCTTGTCCTGAGGGATATCTCCCCCTTATAGGTCTCCACAGAACACTCGCCCTTCTTTCCATTTTTCCCTCTCACGAAGACGTAGCCAGTCGTACTCTATTGTGAATTATAATGCAACAGAATTGTCATTGAAATGCAGCATGGGCATCAATAGCAAAAATGATCTCTGCTCATGCAGTGTGTGAAGATAGGAATCAACCAAACCGTGCGAGTAGACCAGCAGGTCAGCAAGGTTGGTTTATGCTCTACCCCCATTTTGAGCATAAGGCCCAAAAATATCTTCAACTACCCTAATTAAGTGAAAGTCCACTGGTGTGCCATAGAAAAAGGCCCGAGAGTGCCTCCATGCTCCCTCAGAAAATATTCGGCACGCAAATTTGTTTGCTGCAAAATTTGCTCAAGGAATTCAACATCCAAAAAGAGAGGGACATATTCAATTGGCAAAGAATGGGCCGTATCGACTTTACATCCAGCGTCGGCAGTAAAAGGCGGAATTTGGGGCTGAACTAAATTGGGGGGGGAGGGGTACCAAGAGAGCACTCAGTCAGTGCTTGCCGCCGTACGTGCCTGCTCTCTGGGTTGCTCTAACCTGCTACTGTTGTCCTGCTGCACAGACTGTGCTTGCAAAAGGACAGCAAAACTGTCATCATTGTGTCCATCAGAATGGCTGGAATATGAGTCATCGTATGGAACAGCACCGACTGAAAAATCACTTTCAGATTCTGTTCCATTGTCCTCTCCAGCAGATGCTGTCTCAGTATCTGCAGTCTCAGTCTCTGATCCTGCCTCAGAGCTGGACTCAGAACCAGAGTTATGGCCTGGGAAGCAGTCATCCATCGAGATGCCATCTCTGCTGCTGGCTAAAACCGTCCTTCTAAAACACTATCCAAGATAGAAGGGAGATAGGTTGTGCTAAAACTGTTGGTGGGTGTGTGTGTGAGTGATGTGTGCAACAGCAAATCACGCTGGTCACCTTACCTTGTCCTCTTCCCTAGATCAGCAGGTTCTCCAAAAACACACACGCAAAAAAAGAAGACACAGTATTACTTCACCTTGCCACATACCCATCATCACAGCCTTTAGCGCTGGTTGCACCCATCTTGGATTCCCTCACTACCACCTAGCAAAAGTGCCCCTCACCTATCCATAGCCCCTCTCGCACATACATTTAATTTGTTTTAAAACATTTGGAATGGCTGGCTTTACGAATCCACTCAGCTATCCACATATAATCCAGATCTGTTCTTTGCAGCAGGCACATTAACTCTCTGCACTACTTTCATGGCATGTCAAAACTCTGATCTCCCTCTCTTGCAGGAACATAATCACAAGAGTTAGCTTGACATTTTTATTGCTTACCAGAAGCTCTCTATATATACACACACATACACACACACACACGTATGTATAATATATATATGAATATATATATATATATATATATATATATATATATATATATACACACATCCAATCTTAAAAGTCGCTGCAGCCCAAGCCTACTTAAAACAGGAGCCCTCGGTGGGGAAGCGAACTCCTTGTCCATCCAATATGTGCGCAAATCTTCTTTTTAGGTCAATCAACCAAAACCGAAGAAAAACATACAATGGCTCCAGTGTACCCTCAAGCGTGTTTATTTTATCAGTGCAACAACGCTACCCAACGTGTTTCGGAGCTCTCGGCTCCTTGATCACGGGTCAAATTTATATTCAACTTCCTCATTCTTTCAACACCACATGTGATTCTACGTGTTTAACAAATATAGAAAACAGACTATCAGAAACAGCTGCACAGAAACATCTTTCAGTATTTTTCACTTAATTTCATTCAATATTCGCCATAAAGTGTAAGCATAAAAAAAGTATTATTTACAACGTTCACATCAATGTAAAACTTTTACAAAAAATGTCAATAGGAAATATCCTCCTTTGTCCAGCAGGTGCAGCTACCTGGTTGATCTTGCCAGTAGCATATGTTTTCCTCAAAGAGTAAGCCATGCACATGTGAATACACATGGCCGGAACAGTAACACTGTGAATAGCTCATTAAATCAGTTATGTTTCCTTTGATCACTTCATCTTACTTGGATAACTGTCGTAATTCTAGAGCTAATGCATGCCGACGAGTGCTGACTTTCCAGGATGCATGCATTCATTAGATCAAGACCAATACCGGCTCGCCCAGCTGCTTTGCTGACTCTAGATCACCTCAGGCCTGTGGCATGTCCTAGTGACAGCGACGATACATTCGGATGTATGCCCTATTAACTGTCAATGATACTTTCTGTGCATACTAATGTGACTGTACGTAATGAGGAATCAGGGTTAGATTCCAGAGAGGCAGCCTGAGAACGAGATTCCAAATCCAAGGAAAGCAGCAAGCGTGCAAATTACCCACTCCCGACTTATGGTACTGATTAAAAATAACAATACAGGACTCTTTTGAGGCCCTGTAATTGGAATGAGTACACTTTAAATCCTTTAAGGAGAATCCATTGGAGGGCAAGTCTAGCATCCACTGTAATTCCAGATCCAATAGTGTAAATTAAAGTTTCTGTAGATAAAAAGTCTGTAGTTGGATTTTGGGATTGTGCTGGTGGTCTGCCATGAGGTGAGCTACTGCCTGTCTCAGCCTCTGCCTCTCGGCACCTTCTTGATGCTCTTGGCTGAGTGTTCTAGGCGGTCCGAATCATTGATTGTGAATAAATTAGAGTGTTCAAAGTAGGCTGGTCATCAGAATACTTTAGCTAGGAATAATGGAATAGGAATAGGACTCCAGGTCTATTTTGTTGGTTTTCGGAACTAAGGGCATGATTAAGATTGACAGCTGGAGGCATTCGTATTGTGCTGCAAGAGGTGAAATTCTTGGACTGGTGCAAAACGAACCAAAGCAAAAGCATTGCCAAGAATGTTTTTGTTATTCAAGCATGAAAGTCGTAGGTTGGAAGACAATCAGATTTAAGTCATAGTTCTGACCATAAATGATTCTGACCAGTGATCCGGTGACATTATTCCCATGACCCACCAAGCAGCTTGCAGGAAACCGAAGTCTTTGGGTCCCAGGGGCGTATGGTTGCAAAGCTGCAACTTAAAAAAATTGACTAAGGGCACCACCAGGAATGGAGCCTACGGCCTAATTGCACTCAACACCTCACTGGCCCGGGCATGGAAAAGATTGACAGAATGATAGCTCTTTCTCCATTCTGTGGCGGTAGTGCATGGCCGTTCGTAGTTGGTGACGCGATTTGTGTTTATTTCTGATAATGGATGAGACTTCTCCATACTAACTAGTTACGTGTGACAACTCTTTGCCGACAGGTGCGGGTAATCTGTTGATCCCCGCTTGTGATAATTATTAGGGATTGCAACTATTTCCCATGAATGAGAATTCCCCAGTAAGTGTGGGTCATAAGCTTGCATTGATTAAGTCCCTGTCCTTTGTACACGCCGCTCGTCGCTACTAAAGATTGAATGGTTTAGTGAGGTCCTCAGATCTGCTCTGCCCGGGTCAGCATTGGCCCTAGTGGAGCGCCGAGAAGACAATCAAACTTGACAATATAGAGGAAGTAAAAGGCATAACAAGGTTTCCGTAAGTGAACCTGCAGAAGGATCATTAATGTAGGAGTGGCCTGAGCACCTGAATCCTTGGCTGTCCCCCAGACGGGACTCGGGCACGGGGCCTAGCCCTCCCCTTACGTGCCTTGGCCCGCAGAGAGGTCTGCGGCCACTGGATGCTTGGGCGAGGACCAGGCACGGGACGGACTTTACTGCCCAGGAGGACTGGCCTGACACACAGGGACTGGGGTGGGCGACCTCCAGCCCCTCTGGGACAATGCAACAGAAAGCCAGCCCAAGACAGAACCCACACTCCCCCAGCACGACCCTGGGGAACACCGAAATGCAGTGCTTCCTTGTGCTAGGACCCTTCCAAAGGCCATGCCACCTGGACCCTCCTGCACTAGATCCCTGCCCATGTGGGTTTCGAGCCACTAAGGAGCTGCCCAGCTTGGGCAGCAGGACAGCCTGGAGCAGAACCCATGAGGGAACCCTAACTTCTCTTAGCAGAGACGCCATGCCCCTTGAAGCCATTGAAAATGTCTTAGAGGGGCGGGAGGGGAAGCCACTCTCTGCCCGCTCGGGCTTCCACGTGTGCACCCCCAGTGGGTGTAGCATGAGTCACTTTGATGGCACAGGCGGAAAACCTGGCTCTTCTCCTCTGGCGCCTCCCACCAGGGCGGGGGGGCTCTAGCACACTGGCCTAGCTCAGGGCCATCTAAGCTCTGGGAGCTCCGAATGAAATTCCATCACTGTAATTATGGCTTTAAGGCATCTGAGTTGTTGTTTGAAAGGAGCTTGCAAGCTGGCAAGTTCTGATTGGGCATCCGAGGGCCTTACGTGCACGGCTGACATCTGAAATATGTCTGCTCACTTCCAGGAGACCATCATCATGAGTGTTTTGAATATTAGACATGATTTTCCACAGTCCGAGTCTTTTGTGCTACTATTTTATTCTTGCAGCTACAGATTCTCTGCAAGCTGTTGACAGCATCAGGCTGCAATTGCAGGGAATGCCTCCGGAATGTGAAATTATTTTTGTGTCAGCATCCCAGAGAGGGACTTTGACATTAATAACACGGGCTTGGGTTCATCAGCCATCAGTTCTGACCTAGTGGGTGCACGAGCAATACACCATCCCGTTATTTGTTATATACTTACCTATCAAGAGGCCATTTTTTTTCGTATACTGGCACAGTTCCATGGATCTATGCCACCCTATAAATGATGCTTCTAGCTCCAAACGCACTGCTGTGGCTTCCCAGATGCTACACTTAGTTGTGGGAACAACAGTGGACTCAAGTTTTCTCCCTAACCCCTAGGTGAAGGTTTATTCTTTAGTACTGTTCTAGTTTGGATGCTAATCTAATTGGCCATCTACCTGAGCTCAATATTAAAAGTACATGACTAGATATTTGCATTGATGTATTATATAAATTGATTGGGTTGTCAAGGATGCTTCAAGCGAACAACCTGAACAGATGCATTGAACTTCATCCCACTTGGAGTCAGTGCAAAGATTGTGGGGCAGATTTATCAAGATTATGTGCCACCACAAAGTCATGCAAAGTGAAGAAAAACAGTGTAAAGTCTTGACAAAATGTTTACATTCCAAAACAAAACTTTGCGCTGGAAAGTTACCCTTAAAACACCGGAAATATCGCTTTGTGATTCTTTGCACTAAGGTGACATTCCATGTGTTACTTGAACATTCCAAAACTAAAACCCATAGATTTTCATGCAAGACCAAATCTACAAAGATTGTGAGACTTCCCTTTGTGCCAAAATAACTCCTTTTTGAGGTGGGCATTAAGTAGGAGAAATTTATTTATTTCTCCAAACATTTCCCTCATTGCATGTGTGCTGCACTGAACAGTACACATCCAACGGTGCAAAGGTGTGTGTGTGGTGGTAGGAAGTCTTGTTTTAAACCAGTGCAAGGGAAGAGAGCAGCAGCAGGCAATATTTAGTAAATATGGCTCTGCGCTGCTTTCTTCCTCAGTGCAAAGTAGTGCAAACACTTTGGATGCTGCATTACGCTATAATTTATTAAATTATTTCTTGCTTCAATGTAGCAAGCAAAGTATGGAGCAGTGTTTTGATTTTTTGAAGTCTTTGAAGTGATTTGGAGGGTTGTCGTTATCTGGAATTTGCATTGCCAGCCCATGAATAGGTCACTTTTTATACAATTATAGGTTTCGTATTATGGGAATCAGCCAGAATTTTTTTTTTTTTTAATGGTTAAATTGTGTGGTGAAGAAGCGAGCTCTGAAAACGAAGACAGCGAGATGCCAAACTGTTTCAAGGGCAGTGGAGTCATTTTAAACCATCCGGTGTAGCAAGTAGGAAGATGCTTCTGGGTCCTATAAAAAGAACCGTGGTGTCATTTTGTTTAATGGAATTTCACAAGCTGCCATTAATTACTGAATAGAGTTTATGTAGACATGCATGCTGAATATTTGTATACTTGGCTGGAATATTGAAAACAGAGCGAAACGTGCTACACAAGAAGTGGCAAAGCCAACAGGTCTGTCCTTGTCAAGCTGGTGCAATGGCTACGTTTTTACTTTGTATTGCAAGTATATGCCACAAAAAGAAAAAGAAAAGAAAAAAGAAAGCATGCCACTGCCTAAACGTGGCAGCCATAGGCTTCCAATAAAACTTTAAATGTAAATACATCATTGCATTCTCTAGAACTGAACTAGTGCTTGCTAGAAGGCAGGTGTGCTTAGAACAGGTACAGGAAAGGTTTTTAATTTGTACTGCGCATCACATCATATCGGTCCTGATATTGTGTCGTACCCTCCCTTATCTGGGTTCAGCCTTATCCTGTATTTTTCTCGAGTATGAGTTTATTGATCTAATTTGTCTCTGCTCTCTGAACAATTGTAAAGAGCTCTGATACCCGCAAGGGTCATGTTTACGTTATATAAAACTTTAAAAATAAATGAACCTGCCCTGACAAAGGAATTGCAATTCTTTTTAGGCAGATGTGTACATGTGAGCTGGGAAAATACTATTACAATGTTAAAGAGCTAATGCCTGAAGTGGGCAGGCTCATTGTCCCATGCTGTATGCTATGGAGGATGGAAGCAATATGTGAATGAAAGTTGAATAGATCAATGGGTAAAAAGGGATGATCTCAATCCCCTTTATATAAGCTGATGTGTCTATGTTTTTCATTTATGATTTTTGTTTTTAAGTGCACAAGCCTCTTGATTCAGCTAAAGCTGTTTTTAGGCCAGACGTACACAGATTAGCTAGTATTCCAAAAAAGGTTAAATAAAAGATGGAAGTAGAAATTCAATAAATGCACAAAGAAATGGTGGAACCTTGGAGTGTTCCACAGGGGATGGAGGTGACATATGTAGCAAATGAGCCCCCTTCTGAAATCTACAGGATAGAAAATAAATATTTAAACAACTGAAAGTCTTTGCCACACTCCGTTGACTATGCACTTAACTTTGTCATTAAGAACATTGTTATCCAAGGAGAGTGAGGATCATTAACAACATATGATTGTGTGCAGACCTTCATGATACACCATAACATTAGAGATAAGCCCACGATATGGCTCCTGTTGTTCGCCTATGTGTCCTGTCTCATAGTTTCTGTGTTCTCATGTAGATGAGTGACAGGAGTCAAACCATGGGCTTTATAACTGCTTGGAACACTATTTTATGCAAAATGGAGGACCATAACAAATATTCAAGTAACATACCATCTTTTCAACCAATATGAGCAATAAAAATAAAACTGAAACGACCACATTGTGAAGCACGTGTTGGTTGACTAAGTTAATTATACAATGAAAGGAGAATTAAATATGAACTATAACTTCCTTGTGATCAATAAATTGGACTAAACATTTGGCGCCCCCTTCAAGTTAATCTCCTGTAGTGTACGTTTGGCTACCAGGGAGCCTCTTAGTATAAAACAGAGCGAAAATCTGGCAGTCGACTAATAGGTCTGGTCAACGAGAGTCTAGCTGAAGAAAACATGATGAGAAGTGTGGGCCAGTTGTCTTTCTGGAGAAACAGCAAGCACTGGGGACAAATATATGGAAATTGCCCTAACTGTGAGTGTATTGGAGCAACCCAAAGTCAGGCATTCTGAGGATCAAGAAAGCAAGATGGAACGGGGCAGCGCCCCTTAGGAGCTCTTGATTAAGCCTCGTGATGGTGAGCATGGACGTGCAGGCATTACTTTAGAATCACCAGTGTAACTGAAGTCTGAAGGAATGCTGTCCCAGAGATGTTGTTGAATACATTGGAAAATGGAGTTCAGGCATTGAGAATTGCTTGTGGCTTGAGGCTATAAGTACTGATGCGTGATGTTGGTAATAAACGTGTACTCATTTGCTTTCTATTCAGAATGGGTTTCAGGAAGATAGAATGTGCCAAGGGGAATATGGATTTGAGGCTGCTCTATACTCCGCTGAGTTCTAGGGGATCTCACAGCTTGGTTTTCACACAAGCACAACTGGTTGATTGAAACTGATGTGCTGAGATCCTTGAGCAGAGCAGGGATAAGAGCATAAAAGGTATACTGCATGCCCCCAGGCGTGGCCCGTGCAGGTAAGAGCGGTGGGGCGGGTGGGTGTTGTGAGGGAGGATTCGACCTACGACGACGAGGGAAACTTACATAAAAAAAAGAGAATCATGGTTTTCTTTTTCTTAATTTAAGTTTCCCTCATCGTCATATGTCAAAAACCCCACCATCCCCCCCCCACCCCACCGCTCTTACCTGCACGGGCCACGCCTGATGCCCCCTTTGCTGCAGCTCCTTCCCATCATGCATCCCTGTCATTTCACCTTGTCCCTTCCCTTCCTCTTATGGAAACCAGACAATCCAAGCTTCCTTCCCCAACTGGATTCTCAACAATCCTCTCGATTGCCCTGCCATTTCCACATGAGTGAGATGCCCTGCGCGACATCTCTATTTACTGCCCTTCCCATCTTCCTATACAACTCTGCATCACAGTTTCCTAACACTCCCTCTTTTCAGGCCCTCTCCTCTGTAGAGTGTACCTCACTTTCCATTGCCTGTTCCACTGCCCTGTGGCGTCCCCTAACTCATTCTTCTTTCTGCTTTGCCGTATTACAGATTCCTATCCCTCTCCTTTCCAGGGCCCGAACCCTGAAACTGTTCTTTCTGCTTCTCCAATGTTATTCCTCACCTGCATTTTGTCCCTCCCAAGTGTCCTTAATGGCCAACCTCCAAGTCTTTTCTTGCCCCAAAGTGTGGCTATAATGAAACTGCTAAGTTCCTTTGGCACCAGTGCCCAACCGCATGATTATGTTTGCCATCAACCCAAAACTGGTCAACGGTATTAAGTGAGCTACAACACTATTCGGAACTAACAACCTGACTTCCAAATTGGTTTCTCTCTAAAGGAGACACAAGTAAACTGAAAATTGCAAGTTAAAGAGCATCACTCAGCAAGATGGTCAGGTTTTTGATCAAAACAGAGAAGTGAGAAAAGAGCGAAAGAGGCAACATCAATCGATTCTGATACTGGCTGGAGAGGAAGAAGAGCTTGGATTTAAGAGAAAGGCTTTTGAGTGTTTGGTTTGACTTAAATAGCTAAAATACATACCAATGTGTTTACTACCCCTGACGAAGCATTGTATCACCTTATGGAGAGTAACATGCTATTCTGGAATCCAAGATTAGTGTTTAATCTAGTGGGTATTGATTATTGTTGGTTACAGGGATCAGTTTTGTGCTCTCAAGTAAATCATTACATGCACTTTCTCTGGTTTCTTTGTTGTAGATTAGAATAAATAGGAGTTCAACTATGATCATTAATGGAAGCTACGTGAGTTCTTGCAAATCGTGGGTGGAATGAATAGATGGGTTAGAGGAGATTAGGAAATGTTAGATTGCATGGATAGGGATTCAAATGTGGGGAGGTTTTGATCTATGAAATGAGGAATAGACAATTTTCAGAAATAAAAAAGTAGATTTAAGGAGACAGGCATGCACCTTCTCTTAGGCTATTCTCCGATAGAGGAGGCATGTAGAGGATGGAGGTAAGAAGGAAGTAATTTGAAAAAAAAAGGAACAATTGAAAGTTTTAAGACAAGGTCAGATTTTCATGAAGGGTTGTAAAATATAGTGGGAGGGTGCTTTTTGGGATGCAATGAAGATATAAAACTGTTTACAAAATGTAGAAAGAAAACAACATTATTTGCATGTGAGATACAGCTATATTAAATCTTTTGAAAGGTATTGGAATCCAGCAAATGGTCTGTTCACCGCTAGGATTGAGTTCTGTTCGGACATGAATGTCCCTTGCATAATATACAAGCATGTAGCCTTACACTGGGAGCTCAAATGTTCGTGTATCTTGTGCCCTTTTATTTTGGTCCTGGTGTCACACTAATCTAATGTTTGCGTAGAGGCCTAGGCCTGCCCCTGACAATGAAGTAACATAACAGAACTCTTGTGTAATGTTCTTTTTAAAAAATATATATTTTTATTAATAATCATTTCATATCCTATATTGCGATAAAATACACCTCCAAAGTTAAGATAGAGCACCATCATATGAAAAACAGCTCGGTATCAAAACATACAATAAGAGGGGTTGAGATAGCGACATACAGTACAATGATCATAAGGCAATATAATAGTGATGTAGCAGCCCCCCCAGTTTAAATTCTTCTAATATAAAGTGCTTGAAGGACAATAAAGTGCATATAGTGATTGCCACTGGCTCCCTGAGCATTATCCAACCTTTGCAAAAGGTTAGAGTAGCAGCAGACAGTACCATGACACTAAGCTATTTCACAGTGGCATAATAGCCCCATAGAGCTAAACTCTACTGGAGTTAAATGCATGAAAAACACTCAGATACATAAAATACGAGCCCTTTGTATACCTTCTGGGGCCTTAATGTGACATTTGAATACATATAACCACTAAAACTCCTCAAAGCTCTGGATACATGTCTTGTTTAAGCCATATTTGTCCGTTATTCCAGAGTTAGTTGCTACATCACCACTCATTCCTTCCATCCAGTCCTCCACTGAAGCCCAAATCAATCTACCCCTCTTCCGTGCCCTCCTCCCTTTTTGTTCGTAGAGATTTTTCTCCATATTGTACATACCCAAGAATCGTGATCTCCACTCTACAAATGTTGGGGGATCCTGCCTAATCCATCCAGATGCCAAACACATTTGTACCATGGCCATTGCGACAAAGATTAAATAGATCTCTCCTCTGGGTAATCCCTCATCTTCACTGACCCCCAGAAGGTTTACCTGGGGCGTCATGTTCAACCGCTGCTTCAAGATCTGGCCAACGATGAGTGCTACCTCTTGTATAAAATTTGCCAGCCGAGGGCAAGTACTAAACATATGTACTAGATCGGCCCCATCCATGCCACATCTATGGCATTTTGAGTCTGCCCTCTTTCCCCATTTAAATAACTTCTGAGGTGTATAATATAAATCAAACACTGTCTTAAAATGTTGGCTCCTAAGACTTGCGGTCAGGATTACCTCATTACACAGCTCCAAAGAGATCTCCAGTAGTTGTCCCTTTACCCCCAACCTCGACTCCCACTTATCATTCTGCAGTTCCATATCATCTGGAAGATCCTCCTTCAGGGCCTTATATATCTGCCCAATTCGGCCCCCCTGATCCACTATATTTACTACTGGGTATTTGACAACTGACAATTATTTTTCATGTAGTTTGCCAAGGTAATCCCGGATCTGTAGGTATTTATAAAAACTTCTCCTTGGTTAGCCCAAATTTTTCCTGCATCTGTATAAAAGAACACAATTGGCCATTATCAAAAAATCTCCCAGTTTCAAAACTCCACAGGCCTTATATCGATTGCACATACCATCATGAAATATGCCCGGTAGGAAAGGGGAATCCCACAGGGGGATATACCAATTTATTTTAGTGATATGAAGTCTCTATATAATCTGGCACCAGATCTTAAAGGCCCCCTCCACTGTCTTGTACTTAGTCTTTTTCTAATTGCTCTTCTCTAGGTTCCTTAAAAAACACCCCTTCACATCAGAACCTAACGTGAGTTGATACATAGATGGTACTACGGCCATATTCGCTTCTTGAGTTTTACCGGTTAACAATACTGCAAAATGTTGTATCATACATGCCCAATAGTATAATGCAATACTGGGAACCCCCGCCATCTTCAATTCTTTAATAAGATCATAAATGTTGAGGCCTGTCTAGGTTTCTTAAACTGCCACATAAAGCTGTTACATAAACTGTCCAATTTAGTCAACCAACTCTTATGTATCTCAAGTGGGATGGTTCTAAATAGATATAATGCCTTCAGGAGTGCGGCCATTTTTAATACATTGCATCTCCCATCTAACATCAGATGTAGACTATCTATTCTATGCAAATCCAACTTGATTTTACTAAAGGGTGGGGCTAGATTTAATTCCACTATCTTCCCAACATCGGGTGTGATAACCACCCCGAGATAGGTCGCCTCCTTTACCCAGCGACGGTCACCAGAATCGTTGCTTTCTGTGCTTATCACTTGGGTCTTCCCCTCGTTGAGATGATATCCTGAGACAGCCCCAAACCCCAGCGCTTCCTCCTCAATATATTTTAAAGCATTTTTAGGGTCTGGGATTATAATGACTACATTGTCGGCATATGCCAATACTTTATATTGTACTTGGGATGACTACTGGTTGGATCTTACTATTACGTTCCAATCGTGTTAAAAACGGATCGATGTAAAGGACAAATAATAAAGGCGAGCAAGGGAACCCCTGTCTTGTTCCTCGGTTGATACTGATTTGATTCGACCCCTTGTCCATTATTTGGAACCTCGCTTTAGGAGCCTGGTACAAAGCCCTGATCGATTTGATATAGCCCTGACCGAGTCCCTTCCACCTCAAACCTCCCACAAGACTCAATCAAAGGCTTTTTCTGCATCCAAAAACACCAGCCCCAGTGGTGATCTACAGACTTCTGCTATATCCAGTAGCGTGATCACTCTACGCACATGGTCATCAGTACCCCTCCCCGGAATAAAGCCATGCTGGGAGGGAGACACAAGCTTCGAGATAGCCTTGCTGAGTCTCATTGCTAGAACTTTAGAATACATTTTAGCATCAGTATTTATCAGAGATATTGGTCTATATGACCCCGGGTTCAAAGGGGGTTTACCCTTTTTTTTTTTTAAATATCATGATATTAGTTTCCTCCCACGAAGGTGGAGTTACCCCTTTTAGCTGCACTGCTGAAAATATAAGAAACATAGCCTCCTGGAGTTCGGGAAGGAATATTGCATAAAATGTCAACGGCATTTTGTTGGGCCTAGCAGCTTTCCCCCTGGACATAGCTTAACTGCAGTCGCCAGCTCTTCAGCTAATATATGCATTTCCAAAGATGCTTTATCCTCTTCCTCTATTTGGTTCCCCTCAATTGTGCTAAGAATGTTAGAACACTTGTTTGGCTGTGGATCTATATCTTCTAGATACAGCTCTGCATAATACGTGCGGAACACTTCTAAAATCTGTACCGGCACTGCCGTTCTCCTCCCCTGTTTATCACAGATAGCCTCGATTCCTCTTGCTGTCTCCTTCTGTCTAATACGATGTGCTAACAACCTGCCCGTGCTATCCCCATATTCGTAGCACTCTGCCCTGTAATTCTGATATCTGGCAGGCACATCTTTACTGTAATATTCATTGATCCTGGCCTTAATTATCACTAATTTCTGCACAATATCCCCACTATCCATCCCCTGCCTAATTAACTTAGCCAGATCAAGCTCATGTTTGGAGAGTATATCATACATTTCCTGTTTCTGTCTCCTATTTTGCTGTTGTTTAGACAAGCTATAACTCAATGTCTCTCCCCTTACACCCGCTTTTAGGGAATCCCAGACCATCCCCGGGGGCAGCTGTGCCCTGATTTACTAAAAAGAAATCCCTTCAACCACTCACGCATATGGACCAGGTAGTGCTAATCCTTTAATAACTTCCTGTCGCACGTCCAGGGTCTGAGTTGTCTTTCAAGGCCTACCATTGCACATTCTAATATAAGAGGGTTGTGATCTGACATCACCCTAGGGAAAGATTGAATCCCAATCTGCCCCCCCAGGGAGACCGAGATAAAGAAGTAATCCAGACGGGCCAGCTTATTGTGAGGGTGAGAGAAAGAAATATAGCCCGGATCCGGGTGTTTCAATTCCCCCCATACATCAATCAGGCCATTGTTGTACAGCTTTATAAACTAACGGTTTTCTACCTGAATACGGGTAGCCTCTCCCCAATTTCTTCCCTACTCCTAAATGTATATTGAAATTCCCACAAAGAATAAGAGGGGTTGGCCAAGTTGATAATTTCACATTGAGTAAGTTGTACATCTCTGGATCATCCAGATTGGGGCCATATATAGAGCATATTGTTGCCCTCCCTATACCTATACACATGTCTGCGATAGCCCACCTTCCCGCCTTATCCTCTTTAGTTTTAATTATTGAACCCATGGACTGATTGGCCATTATAGTAACCCCTCTGGTAGTGGTCCCCTGCATCGTGCAGCTTAATAATGTGTATCCTAGTTCCTCTAGTATTTTCCTATTATCCCACGGGACATGCGTCTCTTGTAGGCATATATTATCCGGTCTCACAGCCTTTAAACCCATTGCCATTCTACCTCTTTTGCCCTTGTTGTTCAGGCCACAAACATTTACTGTGCAATTGCGAATTTTGCCCAGCATCAGAGTCTTCTCTACTTGTACTCCAGATTACATAGACCACCTCTTTTAACACATAAAGATTATTTAACTTCTTCTCTGCTTTCCTACCCTTGCACTCCTGTTGAATGTCTAGAAACACGCAACCCATACCTTCCTGGCTCACCCCTCCCCTTCACTCCCGCCACCCAACCTCCTACCTCCTCCCCCTCCCCATCCGAACCCCCCTTCTCCACCCCTTCCCTCCCCCTTCCTTGGTAGGACAGTTGGACCACGCCTGGTCCATAGATGGAAATGGATCCCTCCACTTCATCCTACCCCAATATACTTAAATCATTATAAAGAAAAAGAATCAAATTTTTTTTTTTTTTTGCTCAATTGAGCATATTCAATCATCATTCTCTTAATCATCTCCTACCACCCCCCCTCAGCTGGTAAAAAAGGTGATATATCCATGATCACAAAAAAGTTCAATACAAACATTGTCAACAATTACCAGGTCACCTAATATCTTTTTTTTTCCTCTTCCCACTTTTTATTTATTTATTTATACTTCCCCCCCGTGATACCCTAACATATAGTGCCTTAATACTACCCAATAATCATGCTGTGAAATCCAAAATCAGCCTAATCCATCAAGGAACTCTTTAATTTCTGATGTGAAATAATACGTATGGTCTCTTGAGATGACTTTGAGTTTAGCCGTGTTGAGTAGATACGCCTGTGCCCCCTTAGACTGCATGGGTTGTATTAGCTGCCGAAGCCGCCACCGTCTCTCCACTGTAGAGTGACAAAAGTCCGGTCTCACAAAAAAGCAGCAGTCATCCTCCACCCATTTCGCATCTGGTCGAGCTTTGTCAGAGATAGCCTGACGCAGAAGATAGTTGCCAATGGACACCAAGGTAGCCCTAGGTCTGCTCCCTTCTGAGTCCTGGTGCCGATGCTGCTTAAAAGGGAATCTGTGTGCCCTCTGGATCTCTGTTTCCCAGTTCCAATTTTGGAATTCCGGGAAAGCTCTTTTAAGCATATTGACAATAAAGCTTTCGGTATCATCTTTTTCTAGCCCTTCCTCCACTCCCAGAACTCTGAGTTTATTTTGTCTTAACCTGTTCTCAAATTCTTTAAGCTTCCACTGTGTGTCTACTAAGCGTGCCTGATGATCTTCACTCATCTGTTTGTTCGCTACGGTTTCTGTTTCTAAGACGACCGACCGCCCTTCCATTTCAGAAATTTTAGTAGCAAGCTCAGTGCAGGTCTTCGCCACCTTACGAACGGACCCTTGGAGCTTCCTGTTGGCTGCCTGCATCCTCCGAGAATCTAATCTTGTCTCATTGCGATGGGCCATAACTCCTTGGTATAAAGTTTCCAGATGAATCACATCAGGTTGAACCTCTTATCTAATATTACCGCTAGGGGTGGCTCCTTCTGGTCTGGTCATCGCTGAGTAGTCCCACATAAGAGCAGTGTGGTTTGCTCCTCTGTTGGGTGTGTTTATATGTTTGACAGATTTTCGAATCTCTTGTCTTCCACCCCTATCGCCACCGTCACTTGACCCACTGGAACAGCTTGTCAGGCTATCTTTAGGGTCATTTTTCAATTCCAAATCTTCTGCAGACCAATCATATTGATCCAACAGTGAGAAGAAATGCTCCACCATTTCAGTGACTTCTGTGTGGCCAGCTGACTTAGACCTGATACCTCTTGGGGTTCTAATTTTGGGCACTTTTCCTTTCTTTCCCATAGCATTCGGTGGTAGAAGACTAGCTACTGGGACTGATGTTATTGTGACACAGTTGTTATTGGAAGCAGTCAATTGCGGTTACGTGCTACAATATATGTAAGGTACATAGCTTCTAGCTGCTTTGGTCACTGTTCTGCTCTTCCCAAGTGACTTATTCTGTGCTGTGTTGTTTCTTTATAGAACCACTATCCTCGGGCTACCTTTCTTCGACATTCATCCTCTTTTCTGAAATGTCCTGCATATCAATGCATTTGAAGTGACTTGCATTTCACATTATGTGGTACTACGGCTGCTTCTATGAAAATGTAATTATTGTTAAACAGCACATTTTGAGTCTCAATTCCACGTATGCTGTTATGGTGTCCCTAACTGAGCCATATAATAGTGTGTTGTATTGTTCTCGATTAAAGGTTTGTTTTAATGAATCACAGTTTATGGTCTACTTTCATTCCACGCTACATGCATTAGGTTTTACTTTGAGACATTTGGTAGTAATACCCACGTTTGAAGGATGAAAGGCTGACTTTCTCTTCGCAAGAATACAACTCAACCTCGGGCTCGTCAGATTATACTAGTGCGATTCTCTAGCAGACTAAGCAATTGACTACTATCTGTCAGGGCACTTCGTGCATTCCAGCCTCTTGTAAATAACAGTTTCTAATACAGAAAAGCAGATATTTACTTTGCAAAAGTTTGCTTTACTTTTCTGTGAAGTGCTGTTTCGCTTTATTTTTATTATTTCATTGATGTCAGGCATGAGGTCCTCCTGATATACATAAAAAAGGAAATAAAGGTTTAATTTACTTTCAGTCATATCAGTGTCCAGACAATTTGATTACAAGAAGTGGTTTTTTTTACAGCTTGTAGCTTTTAATTTTTAATCTGCGTCCCTGGGGCCCCCGAGGGGAATTCTGCAACTACATTGCAGACTTCATTGCTCCCCTCTACATCAGATCAACCAACTACATCCTTGTTGAGCTCTGGTCTCAGTGTTCTCTTTACAGCTCTTGGGTGTCTGGCTATTATCCTCCTGATGGGCCCTCCCCCACAGATGATCACCTTGTACCTGACCCCCGTTGCTCCCTGATTCTCTGGCACACTCCTCTAATCCCTCCCCCTCCCTCCTTGCATGCGGACATCATGGACAAATGGCCCTTCCTTCCAACCCCATAGTGCCATATGGGGGCCCTAGCACTTTTTCCTCGCCTAGAGTAAGAAAGGCCTTCATCCCAACAGTTTAAGCCCCCCGTTTAGCCCAAAAGAAGGCGGGACCCAAAGTCTTTTGAAGTGATGCAAGAGTTGACAGCCATTTTGGGCGTGGTACTATAAATACTGCACCCAATTCTCTCAGCCTTTGCTTGGCTACGAGTTTTCTTGCCCTCCGGACCTCACGATCTTCCTGCTTACCTGATCCTGGAACTCCTTCTTTTGGACCTTACAGCACGCCCTGAAAGAAACAACAAAAGACAAAGACAAGTTAAGTGAAAGGTTAGGGCACTGAACCCTTTTAGAACAAGACTCTGAGGTTATTATTTTGTTTCAAGTCGTACTACCCTGAACAAAGAAAGAGACTGGGAAATCGAACTCAGCACGCTACACTGGAGTGAACCCTAGAACTCCTTAATTCTTACTGGAACATTACCTCTTGATTCCTTCTCCTGTGAATAACTTTTGCTATGGCTTAATAAGGAGTAAAACAGGCGTATAGGGTGAGTGAATTTCAGTTTTCCGTTTTGGGATAATAAGGGAATTTTAATGCATGTGTCATTAAGGGTCAGTGAATTAGTCAATGCTATTATATTCCCTAGAATATAAGCAAGCACGCTACCAAACATTTTTTTCTGTTTGCCTGAGGTGTCCTTCACACGTTTGTGTGAAAAAACTAATTTAGGTATCCTTAAAAGACCACTCACCCACTAACCTAGTTGGTGGCATGCTTCAACATTGCATTGGGGTCCCACCAAAAATACCTAGCGCAACAAGGGTGTGCTACAACACCTGATTACAGTAGCGTGTTTTTTTTGGGTGTTTCTCAAGTGAAAAAAAGGTGAATTTAAATTGCCGTTAGGTTACCAGCCAGTGAGGTATGTTTAATAGTAGTAACCTTGGACAAAGATTAAAAGTGGTGGTGGATATTTTCCAAGAAATCATAGTACTCTCACATCCTCAGTTTCGGTCGACATGTTTCAGCCATACTGTCTAAAAGCCCAAAGGGTCAGTATGGCTTTCTTCAGGACCAGTATTGCGTGCGCGCTAAGGCATGTGACAATATCACAGCTCGTAACCTACAGTTGTCTGCGTTTACTCCATTTGAGCCTCTGTATTAAATATAAGAAATGAGAAAGACAAAAAATTTTATATGGTACTTTAAACATTCGAGGGGGCATGGGCATAGCACTCCCAGCGAGCTTACCCCATGCATAAAGTTCCAAGCATGATCTTTTGTTCGAAAAAATTTGAGAGGTCCTTGCAGAGCGCTTGGGATGGGATGATGTTGTTGTTGGCAGCTGCGGGATTGGGGAACTCCTTGACGAGGGTGAAGAGTTGTTTGCTGTTGTTGGAGCTGGCTTCGAGTCTGAGAGTTAGGGCCTTTTTCTTTGTGTCTCGTAGTTGGTGGTAGAGGTTGAGGGCGGCTTTGTATGTGGATCATGCAGTGGTGTTTTCATTGAGTCTCCATTTTCTGTCAAGTTGTGTGGAGTTGCAGTAGTTTATTGAACAAAACTATATTTAATCGGAGGCGGCTGGGGGCAAAGCATCTTATGGATGCCCTTCCTCCAGAACTCAATGAGTTAGACTTCCCCCCTACAGCTCAGAACCCAAGAAACTCATCTGCGAAGTCCTTCATGGATCGTCGCACAGCCCATCGCTCTTCAATCTCTTCAATGTCTACATGACACCCCTCGCTGACATCGTCAGAGCCCACAGCATCAACATAGTATCCTATGCCAATGACACACAGCTCATCCTCTCCCTTACCAACTCAATCAGCACAGCCAAAGTAAACCTAAACTGCCTGAGCAAAGTCGCTGCTTGAATGAAAAACAACTGCCTCCAGCTCAACAGAGACAAAACTGAAGTCCTAATCTTCAGCAACAACCAATCCCCTTGAGACAACTCTTGGTGGCACTCCGAACTTGGCCCCCCCACATTCTCCTGTGGACCAGGCCAAGAACCTCAGGATTATCCTGGACACCAACCGATCCATGAGCTGACAGATCAATGCCATCTCCTTATCATGCTTCCACATCCTGCAAATGGTACACAAGATTTTCAAGTGGATCCCACGGAACACCAGTCAAACAGTGACCCAGGCTCTTATCGCAAGTTGACTTGATTATGGAAACACCTTCTACGTTGGAACTCCAGCCCATGTCCTACGCCAACTCCAAGCCACCAAGAACACCGCCACCAGACTCATCCTGAACATCCGGCAAAATAACCACATCTCTCCACACCTCAACAATCTCCACTTGCTCCCAGTCCAGGAAAGATGTAACTTCAAGCTACTCGCCCACGTCTACAAAGCACTCCACAACACAGGCCCAGCTAACCTCAATCGCCACCTCAACTTCTACCAACCCACCAGGCACCTTCTATCTGCATCCCAGGCAAAAGCACACCTCCCTCGCATCAAGAAGATCAGAAGCGCAGGACTCTCCTTCTTATACCTTGCAGCCAAGACCTGGAACGACCTCCTGAAACACATCAGAATCTTCCCCTCCATCATGGACTTTCAAAGGAACCTGACTATATGGCTCTTTCAGATGAAACAGCCATGATCTCCTCCTCCCCCCTCAGGCCTGTCCTACTCACTGCCTAGATACCCTCATGGGTGATTAGCCGCGCTCTACAAATCCACATAACATAACATTTGCAGCACTTCATCCAGTTGTGAAGGAATATATATTTACCAACGCTGGGCTTTTTGTTGCTTAGTGAGTAACATTATGTTATAATTCTGATGCCAACACATAGTACATGCTATAAATATTTTTAAGAATCCCATTGATGGTGCTCTTTGTCTAACACAGTCCTTCTCCTTTTTGCTAACGGTGTCCCTCACTAAACCACCTTGCTAATATTTGTAAGTGCTATGAATGTCAAATGTTACTTTTTCCCTGTTATGTGAATGATTGTGTTGCTTTATGTATGTTTCCGATGTGGCTGCCTTCAAGCTGTTGCAATTACTCAATCGTTCTGTTTTATGAATTTTCTGGCATATTGTCCCTTTTGAAATGACTTGCAGTATAGATGCTGATAAATTATAACATTTTTGTGGAAAAAATATTATGATACACAAATATCATGTCAAAAATATAATCAACTCAAAAATATCGTGGGACAGAATATAGATGGTAGGAATACCGTTTTTTATGTATACAATATATTTTTTAAATGTTTTATATAAGTTGATATAATATAGTTGTGTAAAATATTTTTTTGAATATTTGATAAATATTAGTTATTGTATCAATACAAGTTATTAGTACTATAAAATTATTTGTATTTCATTTTTGTAGTATGGTTTATCGTTTTTAATGTCATTATTTTTCAAACAATTAATAAGAAATCTCTAATAGTGGGTTGTTGGGTTTGTACGGGATTAGGATGGGAAATTATTGTTTTTTAATTCATAATTTTGTTTGATTGAATTGAACTTATTAATTGATAACTATGCAAAGTAATTATTTGGTCAATTATTATTTTAATTATTTGTTGTTTTTTATTAATTGGCAATTGGTGGATCTCTTTAATTATAACATTAATTAAATTACATTTATATTTATCAATATCTTGTATTTAATTTCAAATTTTCTTGGTGTTTGTTTTTTTGGGTAGTGTGGAGGGAAGTGCATTTATTTTAAATATTTATAATGTTTTCTATGTTTTTAATTTATGTATAATATAGTAATTGTATTTCTAAAATGTAATTTAATTTATATTTAAAGAATATGTTTTTTATTTAAAATATTTTTACATATTTTTATTTTGTTTTATATGTAATTCTTTTTTTATATAGCTGCAGGAATTTTAAATACTACTCCTCCAATATTCACCAATTTCCCTACTGCTTCTCAGATTGGAGTGCGAATAGTAAATCTGACCCCCACAAAAGTCCAACACTTTACATTCTGTTACTAAAACTGAACTAGGGATAGTAAATCTAATCCCTCCAAAGTCCAGCACTTTCCCAACTGTGGTTTACATTAAATTGAGGTGACTCCTTCAAAGTCCAACACTTTCCCTACCTTAGTTTAGATATGACTTTTAATAATTATTTTTCATATTTTTAGATTAAATAATATTCAAATTATTTATAAAAATAAATATTTATATATTTTTTGTATTTTAATTTTGTTGGTTTTGTATTAATTGTATTTTTTAACCATAATTTGATGTTTCTGTAATATATATATATATATTTATATATATATATATATATATCACTTCACTCCGCGTTTCTTTTAAATTTTCACCTCCAACACGGACACGGACCATCGATTTGGTGCTCAATTGATTACTTTATTGCAATGTCGCCATAACGTTTCGGCTCGTCCGAGCCTTGATCACATGACGTATATATATATATTCCAATAATGTTCCAATAAAGCGATCACTCAGAGTTTTTGCAAATACCAGAAGGTTGGTTTATTCCAGGTAACGCGTTTCGCTTGCACAGCAAGCTTGGTCACACACTGAATAGTGGGTCGTGACTTGCAATACATAGGAAGTATGGAAACAAAGGAGGGGACAACCAGGTACATTTCCTGTTGAGTCTACTTGGCATCCATTTTTGTAACGTGCAACTGATGGTACACACATGTATTAATATTCATAGAGAGGTGCCCTTAGTGGGATTACAATAGGAGTCCATACAATTTAATATTCTTCAAAACCAGTGGGTCAAAGAAACAAAAAATAATAAAATCAAACTAAAATAAGACATAACATTTTTTATATTTATTTGCAAATATATACACAGTCAAAATTAAAAACATTTCATCTTAAAATGCAAAATTACCAGGAAACAGAGGGGTCGATTCCGATTCGGGCCGGAAAAAGCACCGACCGACTCGGATCCGGAAAAAATACCGACCGACACGTACCAGTGGCGCCCGACACGCCAAGTACGATGCAAGCCGCGATAAATCCGACCGACACGTCAGGAAACCAAGCCGACCGACCGAGCCGCTCGGAAAATAGCAATCCGGCCGGAAAAACACGCGAATCCAACCGACCGACACGCACCCGGAACAAATCCGACCGAATCGTACCCGCCAACTCCAACCCGCAAAGTACGATGCAAGGCGCGAAAAACACGACCGAGTCGGACGGAGGACAAGCCGTACGACCGACACGCATACAAAACCGAGCCGAAGCAACACAATACACCGCGACCGACGCGTACGCAGCATACAAAACTGCACAAACACAGCGTGAACGAAACGGAAAACACCGTACGAGACCAATGCAGGGTCCGACTCGGTCACAAGAACGTTTCCAACATACACAAACAGCACAAAGGAAAAATCACCCAAAAAAAGGCCAAACAAGCAATTACCAAGCCAATAAATACTGGGGGGGTGGGGACAGAGAACAAAGACACACCCACAACTCCACCTATATAAAGGACACAAATCACTACCATGAGCCTTTGCAAATGCCATTTCACTGCCAGCACCCAAGAGAAAGCAACCACACACCCACAGCTCATCCCTCACACAAGCCACACACCATCAGCACACCAACAAATACCTACCTCACATACACCCAGCAAAACACACACTCACACACCCTCACCTGCACACCAACACACACATCACTCACCATCACCACCCATCACCATGCCCCCCAAGAAGAATCCCAAGTTCCTAGATTGTGAATTGGAAGTCCTGGTAGACGAGATCCTCAGGGTGGAGCCACAGCTGTTTGGCACTCTGGTCCAACAGACCCCCATGTCGCAGAAAACCAAGATGTGGGAGAGGATCATCAACAGGGTGAACGCCCAATCATCATGTCGGCGCACAAAGACGGACATCCAGAACAGGTGGTATGACGTGCGCAGGAGGGTACGGGACCTGCTGAAGATAGACTACATCAACAGCCAACAGACCGGCAGTGGCCCTCCTGCCAAGCCAATATACCTCAGGCCCTGGGAGGAGAAGGTGCGGGCCATCCTTCCGCCAGTGAGCGTATATGGACTAGAGAACATCCCAGAGCCTGGTGAGTACACAACAAATGTACACAATAAACTGCCACAAAACACACACATCACTGTCAAGGGGAGAGTCAAACCATGCACACATAGCAATTACACAGCAACTAGAACAGAATCATCCCAAAATGTGTATGTCAGTCAGATAAACACAACACATGCCATCAAAAAAGTCACATCCAACTGTGCCAACACATGTACAAACACAACCACAACTACAGCTAGGCAGTGGCACAAATAGAACTAACACACATCCACACATGTAGCCACCACAACAACACCAACACACAGTGAAGACCACTCAAAGGAAGGAATTCTGTGTATGCTGGCCAAGTCAGTGTAGCCAATAGCATCATGGGAGTCGCAGTCACACATATTGCCCCCCCACAACTGTCCCATCAACACCACCCTGAACCATGCTCACATCACAGGGAGTGGAGAAGGACTCACAAGATGGCTGACACTGGCTACTGCTGGGGGAGCACAAGGCCCTGCTGCCAACTGTGCACCAACAAACAGCAGGACACCACTGACTGACATCCTGAGAGACAACTTACACTCCCTGCAATGCAAGCACGTTCCATGGTGGGCTATCTGGCTGGCTGGATGGGAAGGGGGACTTGCAGCACTGACCATAGTCACCAGCACCTCCCCTCACACCCCCCCCCAACACAAACTCCACAGTACCCACCTGGTAGAATGCAATGCCCTCCATCCCAACACAAGATCCCACAAAGCACCACCACCCTGGCTTATGTTGTGTGAAGCACAGGGACACTCTTGGGACTCTTAGCCAAACAACTGCCAGGACAACACTCCCAGCCATCCTGTCAGCACAGCCAGCCCACCCCACAGGGAAGCAGAGTCAAAAGGAAGGAAGCATGGGCATGCTGGGAAGGGGGTGGAGGCAATAGCATGATGGGAGTCGTAGTCACAGACATTGCTCAGCCTCACAACTGGCCCATCAACACCACCCTGAACCATGCTCACATCACAGGGAGTGGAGAAGGACTCACAAGATGGCTGACACTGGCTACTGCTGTGGGGAGCACAAGGCCCTGCTGCCAACTGTGCACCAACAAACAGCAGGACACCACTGACTGACATCCTGAGAGACAACTTACACTCCCTGCAATGCAAGCACGTTCCATGGTGGGCTATCTGGCTGGCTGGGTGGGAAGGGGGACTTGCAGCACTGACCATAGTCACCAGCACCTCCCCTCACACCCCCCCCCAACACAAACTCCACAGTACCCACCTGGTAGAATGCAATGCCCTCCATCCTAACACAAGATCCCACAAAGCACCACCACCCTGGCTTATGTTGTGTGAAGCACAGGGACACTCTTGGGACTCTTAGCCAAACAACTGCCAGGACAACACTCCCAGCCATCCTGTCAGCACAGCCAGCCCACCCCACAGGGAAGCAGAGTCAAAAGGAAGGAAGCATGGGCATGCTGGGAAGGGGGTGGAGGCAATAGCATGATGGGAGTCGTAGTCACAGACATTGCTCAGCCTCACAACTGGCCCATCAACACCACCCTGAACCATGCTCACATCACAGGGAGTGGAGAAGGACTCACAAGATGGCTGACACTGGCTACTGCTGTGGGGAGCACAAGGCCCTGCTGCCAACTGTGCACCAACAAACAGCAGGACACCACTGACTGACATCCTGAGAGACAACTTACACTCCCTGCAATGCAAGCACGTTCCATGGTGGGATATCTGGCTGGCTGGGTGGGAAGGGGGACTTGCAGCACTGACCATAGTCACCAGCACCTCCCCTCACACCCCCCCCCAACACAAACTCCACAGTACCCACCTGGTAGAATGCAATGCCCTCCATCCTAACACAAGATCCCACAAAGCACCACCACCCTGGCTTATGTTGTGTGAAGCACAGGGACACTCTTGGGACTCTTAGCCAAACAACTGCCAGGACAACACTCCCAGCCATCCTGTCAGCACAGCCAGCCCACCCCACAGGGAAGCAGAGTCAAAAGGAAGGAAGCATGGGCATGCTGGGAAGGGGGTGGAGGCAATAGCATGATGGGAGTCGTAGTCACAGACATTGCTCAGCCTCACAACTGGCCCATCAACACCACCCTGAACCATGCTCACATCACAGGGAGTGGAGAAGGACTCACAAGATGGCTGACACTGGCTACTGCTGTGGGGAGCACAAGGCCCTGCTGCCAACTGTGCACCAACAAACAGCAGGACACCACTGACTGACATCCTGAGAGACAACTTACACTCCCTGCAATGCAAGCACGTTCCATGGTGGGATATCTGGCTGGCTGGGTGGGAAGGGGGACTTGCAGCACTGACCATAGTCACCAGCACCTCCCCTCACACCCCCCCCCCAACACAAACTCCACAGTACCCACCTGGTAGAATGCAATGCCCTCCATCCTAACACAAGATCCCACAAAGCACCACCACCCTGGCTTATGTTGTGTGAAGCACAGGGACACTCTTGGGACTCTTAGCCAAACAACTGCCAGGACAACACTCCCAGCCATCCTGTCAGCACAGCCAGCCCACCCCACAGGGAAGCAGAGTCAAAAGGAAGGAAGCATGGGCATGCTGGGAAGGGGGTGGAGGCAATAGCATGATGGGAGTCGTAGTCACAGACATTGCTCAGCCTCACAACTGGCCCATCAACACCACCCTGAACCATGCTCACATCACAGGGAGTGGAGAAGGACTCACAAGATGGCTGACACTGGCTACTGCTGTGGGGAGCACAAGGCCCTGCTGCCAACTGTGCACCAACAAACAGCAGGACACCACTGACTGACATCCTGAGAGACAACTTACACTCCCTGCAATGCAAGCACGTTCCATGGTGGGATAACTGACTGGGTGGGTGGGTGGGTGGGAAGGAGGTCTGGCTGTCAACCAAACACAATCAATGCAGACCATGTTCACACCCCAGAGAATACATAGAAATGCCCAAATAATGCAGGACAATGTGCCACACCAATATCAACCCCTGACTGTGACGACTTAGGACAATACAATGTACAGGCCCGCACCCCGAGGCACAGTCACAACTGTCAGGTGTGTCAACCACTGATGCCTGCAGAAACATGACATACATTGTTTGTGTCTCCCAAAAACAGGTGATGATAGGGACACAGCAGCAGACGCTGAGGAGTCCCAGTCCCAGGCTCAAGAGGATGCCGAGCTCACTGGCGTCGTACAGCCTCTGTCCTCCTCGGACGATGAACAACCTGGCACATCCGGTGCAAGTCAACATGCTGCACCAGCAGGACCACCAGCTGCAGCACCAGCAGGTCCACCAGCTGCACCCCTGCACCCACCCCTCCAACGACTGTCACCACGAATACCATCCCTGCCGACATGGACAGAATAAGGAACAACACCAGCGCAGTGACCCTGGACCAACCTGGGGCCATGGACACCACCACCACCACCAACCCCCAAGGTGGACCAGGGTTATCTGTGCGTGCAACTGCACACACTGCACATGTCAGCAGGGGTGGTGGGAGGGGTGGGAGACAGAGGTCGCTGCTTGCAGACGTTGCTGGTGTGCATGAAGACCCACAACTGGTACGCATAGCTGATGCGTACCAGTCCAGCACCGGAGAGCTCAGCCAGGTAGTGGGGCTCCTCAGAGACATCAAACAGCAGCAGGCTGCCCATCATGCCCGCTTGGACTCCCACATGTCCCAAGTGGAGTCACACATGTCACGTGTGGACTCCCACATGTCACGTGTGGACTCCCACATGACCCGCGTGGAGTCCAAGTGGGATGTACTACATGAGATGACGGCGGTGCACAGGGACATTTTACAATGCCTCCGCCAGATGAACAGCAACCAGTCCACACCTCCCTGTGTGCCAACAACATCTGGTACCGAACAAACTGCAACTGCCACAGGGAGGGAGGAGGACTCTGGCGGAGAGTCCCCTGCACCGCAGCAGCCTGCACTTGAGGGCCCCCCCCCAAGAAGAGGGGTCGTCCGAGGAGGGGAAAGTGAGAGGCTGATGGCCAAGCGCAACTCCCAGGAAGCCTGAACCTGTTCTGGATTTTCGCCTTTGTGCACAGACTGTTCACCCTGTTGATGGCAACACTACTCCCACACATTGCATGGGGAGTATAAGTTGGAACAATGTGTCAGACAACAGTGGCCCCGATACTGGGGATCCTGTCTACCTGGACTTTCTATTCATCTAGGAACTTGGGATTGCAAGATTCATGTACAGCACAATCCATCCTATGCACTATTATCACAATAAACACACTAATACACCATACTTGCCTCTGTCGTGATTCCAACGTGGGTGCTGTTATGGGGATGATGAACTGCAAAATTACACAGTGTATGCGAACTGCAACAGCAAGGACAACACAGGCATGTGAGTACAGGCAACGTGACACATATGAGGGAGACACACCACCAGGGCTACACAACACATACACACCTAGGCCATCTGACTCATTGCCTACACTGATGTTGCCAGGGAAGACGGTGCAATGCACAGACACCACACCCATTCCCAGTTGTAGTCAAGTAGCCCACAGGTGCAGTAAGCAAATGGCAGTCAAATGTGTGACCACAGACAACGCACATCACTAAGTGAAGCACAGGTTTATTACACAGTAGCAACATGCCGTAACCACTACAGATGCAAGGTAACCCCACCTGGTAGCGGGCACACAGTCAACAACTGTAGACAGAAGGAAGTCCATGGGTGTGGCGCACATCACCTGTAGGGACACAACAGCTACCAGCCTGGATGTGCAATCACGTCGTCGGTGGACACAGTTGACCAAACGAATCTGAAAGTACCCTGTGAAGGACAGAAATGACACACAGTCAAAAGCAATGCAGTACAGGACAGAACAGCAAAACTCATGCACAATACATGTTACAAGATACCCACCCAGAACCAAGTTAGCATGTCAACACTGTTGGGGAGTACAGCCCACCTGTCACCACACATCGCAACACACATCCTGTCAAGTAGCCCATGGACACACTCCAACAGCACCAGAGCACCACCCACACATCATGCCAACTCACATCATTCACATGACACCTCAGGATACTCACATTCAGCTAAAGAAGTTGGTGATGAGCTGTGTGCGGACATCACCATCACCATCATCATCATCATCGTCACTGGCATCGTGGTCCAGGCCAGGATCCTCCACAGGTGGCGGATGTTGGTCATCGTCATCCTGGATGAGAGGCAACTCCTTCCGCACTGCCAGGTTGTGGAGCATGCAGCAGACGATGATAATCTTGCACACTTTCGCAGGGGCATATGGGAGGGACCCTCCGGTCTTGTCCAGGCAGCGGAAGCGGCTCTTCAGGAGACCAAAGGTCCGCTCAATCACTCTCCTGGTCCGACCATGTGCCTCATTGTAGCGCATCTGGGCAGGTGTCACAGGGTTCCTGAGGGGTGTCAGCAACCACGGCATGTTGGGGTATCCCGAGTCACCTACGGACAGACAAGTGCACATCAGCTGACTTGGAAAAGTGGGCGGAATACTACAGATCAGATCACACACAATGGCACAAAGTCAGTACACACCGACAAGCCAGGCACGCTGGTTCTGCATCTGTGCCATCAACCTGGGGATGCGACTACTCCTCATCACAAAGGCATCGTGTGCTGAACCAGGGAAACGGGCACACACGTGTGTGATGGTCATGTCTGCAAGACACACCACCAGTGCATTGACCGAGTGGTAGTGCTTGCGGTTCCTGTAGGCCTGCTCCTGGGCCTGTGGTGGTACCAAAGCCACATGTGTCCCATCAATGGAGCCAATGACATGCGGCATCCTCCCCAGGGCATAAAAGTCACTCTTCACGTCAGTGAGTCGTCGCAGTCTAGGGAAATAGATGTACCGGTTCAGGAAGAGCAACATTGCCGCCAAAACATCGCGGAGCACACGGCTGAACATGGTCTGTGACATCCCACCAGCAGACGCCACAGTATGTTGGAAGGTACCGGTGGCAAAGAAGTGTAGGGCTGCCATCACCTTCACCTTGGGGGTCAGCGCTGTAGGATACGGCCGGCCAGGCTGCAAATGTGGGGACAACTGCACTGCAAAATCCTCAATCAGCTGCCTGGTGAAGCGGTACCGTCGGATGCTGTCCCGTTCCACCATCGTTGCCAGGTCTGGGAATGGCCGATGGACAGCAGGAGCCCTGCAGTGCAGAGGAGAAGTAAGCAAGATCGTCAGTCACCCCACATATGCGGCATTGAACACACTCAAGATCCCAACATACATCATCATGAGGCACAACTACATGAAGTGTGCAGTACCGGAACGACATTTATGGTACATACATGGCCAACATCTGTCAACACGGTCCTACAGGTGGCATCAATTTGTCCCTGTTTGGCCCATTGGATATCATGATGCTGTGTCACAGTCACCCCCCAGTGACATGTGAGGACAGATGTGCCCCAGGCACCACAGCTCAACGACAGGCACATTCCCAGGGACCCTGTAATGCCACATGGACACTGGCATCACCTGGAGTATCATGTGTACACCACAACAAAACAAACATGACCCCCACAGGTAGTGGCCACACTTGCCATGGCAGGAGAGCCATGGACGTCTGTGACACACACGCACAACATCAGAGTCCATGCACACACAACGTGGATGTGGAGACTGTCTCCCATTGTGCACATGGAATCAGAGACATTGTAAACACTACATGCACAAAGACTGTGGAGGGCCATCACTATTGTGCCACTGGGACACCCTGGCTCAAACATACCGTCCCACATGGGACTCACGGGGTATGTGACATGACATACACAAACACCACTGTGAAATGTGACCATGGCACATGCACAGATATGAACAGTTGCACATCACAGTGGTCACGTACACGTAACACCCATGATCCTGTCCCCATGAACACGTGCACAGCCTGGGGGTGGCTGCCCACAGGTGACACCCACAGGACAACATGTACACCAACATACACACAATAGGAAATGCAGCCTTACATGCCTTATGATAAGGTTTGGACAGGCTGTCGTGATGTAGGTGTGCCCCTCACTCCCTGGGAGCTATCTGTGGCTGGCATATGTCCATCTGAGACAGGCATGCTGACATATGCCAGTCACATGTACAGTGATGCGTTGTACTGCAATGGACCGATCGGTGCCTCCGGCCGGCCCATTGCATTCAATGTGTGCGGGTACGCGTTGTACCCCTGTGCGCGTTGAACAGCAATGGACCGATCGGTGCCTCCGGCCGGCCCATTGCATTCAATGTGTGCGGGTACGCGTTGTACCCCTGTGCGCGTTGTACTGCAATGGACCGATCGGTGCCTCCGGCCGGCCCATTGCATTCAATGTGTGCGGGTACGCGTTGTACCCCTGTGCGCGTTGAACAGCAATGGACCGATCGGTGCCTCCGGCCGGCCCATTGCATTCAATGTGTGCGGGTACGCGTTGTACCCCTGTGCGCGTTGTACTGCAATGGACCGATCGGTGCCTCCGGCCGGCCCATTGCATTCAATGTGTGCGGGTACGCGTTGTACCCCTGTGCGCGTTGAACAGCAATGGACCGATCGGTGCCTCCGGCCGGCCCATTGCATTCAATGTGTGCGGGTACGCGTTGTACCCCTGTGCGCGTTGTACTGCAATGGACCGATCGGTGCCTCCGGCCGGCCCATTGCATTCAATGTGTGCGGGTACGCGTTGTACCCCTGTGCGCGTTGAACAGCAATGGACCGATCGGTGCCTCCGGCCGGCCCATTGCTTTCAATGTGTGCGGGTACGCGTTGTACCCCTGTGCGCGTTGAACAGCAATGGACCGATCGGTGCGCACCCATTGACAATGGGCTTGCCTGGCAACGGACGCGTTTTCGAATATTCGAACGAGTCGGTTGCTGGAAAATCAGTTGGTCACCCACAACAATGTTGCAAAATCATGTATGTCATGAAGTTGAAGATTTGAAGGATGCTGTGGGCGTGTTTTGGTGCTGCTATTCCATGGATTGGCCAGATTCAGAAGATGCAAACGACTTGGACCTATCACTTTGGACACAAGGGACAGTATCTGCCTCTCCAGCACATATATATTGCTGCATGTTCCCCTGAGAGCCCACTTGCCTCCACTACATGCTCCAGGACGACATCTGCCACTGCACTGCTGCTGTCTCTGCCCCTCTGGACCCTGCAATGGCACGTACTGTGGAGAGAGCCCCAGCCTTCAGCCTTGAAGAGAACCAGGCCCTGCTGGACAGCCTACTTCCACAGTACAGCAAGCTGTATGGGACACCAGGGGAGCAGGTGAGTGTTCTGTGCACTGCCTTTCTGAATGTGCATTTTGTCTGACTAGCAAGGCTGAGAGTCAGCACACCACTGGCTAGCAGGCTCACTGAGTAGTTGTCACCCCCCATAGTGTGTAGTGACTTGCACTGGACAGGTATGGTGCAGTGACAGTGCTTCTGAACAGGGTTTTACTCCCCATGCTATGATACCATGTAGTGACTTCTGGAAAACTGTCCATGGGCAGCCGTGCACTGCCTGGGTACACCATGTGCCCCTGTGATTGCGACATGTATATGCAACTGTGTCATGCACGGATATGTTGCATGTGTAGTAATGTCCTTATCACTTTGTCATCCTGACAGGCTTCTGCCCATCGGAAGCATGAGATCTGGAAGGACATCGTCCGGGCTGTCCGGTCCGTGGGGGTCTACAAGCGCCGGATCCGCAACTGCCAAAAGAGGTGGCAGGACCTTCGGGGCTGGACCCGGAGGATTGCACGGGTCCAGCTGAAGCTGTCGCCTCCTCGCAGGAGGGGCGGAACACGGACCCTGACCCCCCACATGCTCAGGATCCTGGCGGTGGTCTTTCCAGACCTGGATGGGCAGCTGAAGGCCAGAGAGCAGCAAGGAGGGGGTGAGTCAAAGACTGCACTGTGTACTCTGTCTAACATGTTATGTGCCCTCCTCGGGCCAGGTTGAACTGCCACAGTACAGCAGTCATGTTGTCCAGGAGCCATGTCCCTCTATTGTGCACTGCCCACTCCTCATCTGATACCCAGGTGTGGCCCTTACATGCAGGGAATTCTGTCACTTAGGACTGTGTCCTTGCAGTTTGCTTGACTCAAGGTGGGAGACAGCATCTGTTTCCCTGACTCTGTGGTGGGCATCATGGGTGGGTCCATTGCTTACACAATGCCTGTATTCTGACATGTATTCAGCGTGTTACTTTGATCTGTGGTCCAATTGCTGAGCTGATCCACCACATGTGGCTGGGGTACCTGGCACACACCCATGCTGCGGGTGGGAACAATGTTTGGGCCCCAGGAGTATGTATATGACGTGTGTCACACATACTTAGCCAGCTGCCTACAGTCCAGGGCTCATCCCTCATTCATGTGGGGCTGGACAGTCATGCCTACTCCAGGCCATACAATACACTCTGTACTCCCACTCCCGTGTATCAGAGGACACATTGTGCACAGTGATTTGCCCCTCAGGTGTCTGCCTCTGTGTCAGTGTGCTGTGGATTAGTCGCCAGGACTGCTGTGGAGTTTCTTGGTAGGGGCTCAGCATGCCACTGGAGATGTGACCATAGGAGACGATACTTGTGTGACACATAGGTGTCTGATCAGCTGCCCATGCAGACTGGGGCATGTAAATGTGAAGTTCAGGCAGCTGTTCCCCATGCACAGCAGAGTGTGAGGGGCTCAGGTTCAGAGGGTAGTGTCACAGGTCTCCCATATGTCCAATAGGTATGACCTGGACAGATGAGGGTTAAGAGGATGTGTTGTGGGGGGATGTACATGTGCACTTGTGCAGCTCCAGGACTTGCATTCCCCATGACCTACTATTGTGACACAGTGCAGAGTGTTGTTGTCTGGCTGCAAAGTCATACATCACTGAGACAGTGATGTATGACTTTGCAGTCATGCCTCCGCCATGGCATGTGTCTACTGATTGGTGATCCTGCAGGGGAGTGACATGTGCTACATGCACACCATAGTGGCGCTGGCTATCAGGACATGGGTGCATCATGGTGTCTGTCGCTGGTATGCATCACATGCATTTCCTATTTGACTCTGGGCATCCCTTACATCCGTAAACCTGTACTGACTCAGTGGCAAGAGCTGTGATGTGTCCACACCGTGTTCTCTGCACTGTCCAACTACTGTGTACTTGGTGCATGTGTCAACACTGGGGTGTTGCAATCCAACAGACACCAGACAGATGGGTGCAAGGCCATGTGGGATGTGAGTGCCATGCTTGGCATCAGACTGACAATTGACTTCTCCTGTTCAATTAGTGCACTTTTAGCAATGTACAACTAATGATGCCAGGGCTTGCTCTGTGATGTGCTGTGCTCACAGTGGTGTGTGCGTTATGTGCAGGTGACTGATGTCTGTCTGTTTCCCCATTGTTTGCAGATACATCCACGGCCACGGAAGGGGACAGCTCCACGGACCAGGAGGAGCCGGAGAGCCAGACTGGGTCAGCAGCCGAGGAGTGGTCGGAGGGACCCAGTGGCACGGAGGGCGAGGGGAGCCACACCGAGGAGTCCTCAGCAGCATCCACCTCAGCTGAGGACCAGAGCAACTCGGAGGATGACTCCCTTGTGGAGGCGGGTGTCAGCAGCCACCACACCCCAGCTAGTGTTGCTGTCCCCGCCACCACCAGCACCACCACCGCCCTCCCATCGGCTCCCATTCCCCAGGTCCGTGGAGGCTCCCATGTCCGGGAGCGTGTCTCCTTTGGGCCAGGCACCGCACCCCCTGCCCCTGTGTCCCCTGCTGCCCTGAGTGAGGAGTCTGTGTACCTCCTTCGCCAGCTCCATGTAGGGCAGACAGCCATGCTGAGTGTCCTCCATGCGCACACCGCGCTGTTGACTCAGCTGGTGTCGTTCATGGAGGGCATCTCATCGGGCATGTCTGACCTACAGAGGGGCAATAGGTCCATGGACTCCTCCCTGACGGCAGCAGTGCCCCTCCTCAAACGGTCCCTCACCCCTCCTGCCTCTGCTCCATCCACACTCCCCAGCACCTTACCCATCCCAGGCACACACACACTGGCACACACCAGCACACACACATCCAGCACACTGACACACACGCCAATGACAAAACGCACACGCAAGCACATTCAGGGGACTGAAGCCAGACTCACAGGGGATGGGGCCCTGGAACACACACACGCATCCACATGCACTGCGCAGTCCTCAGTTCCCTCTCCCTCCAAAGCACCCTCCCTTGCCTCACCTGCAACCCCAAAGTCACAGCAGCTCTTCCTCTGTGACCTCGGCCTCTTCCCCACCGATGAAGCTGCTCCAGCATCCCGGGGGAAGAGGAAGCCCACCCACACGGAGCAGAGTGCCCCTCGCCCCCGGACACCCTCCCCCAGGCGCAGACGGACTGAGGCCCCCACCCGCAAGTCCCCACGGAGTGCTAAGAGCAAGACCCCGCCACCGCCCTGCAGCTCAGGCACAAGGTCTCCGTCCTCCATCCCTCAGGCCCCCACTGCACAGGTGCCCCCACCACACCCTGCCCCAGGTTCCCCCACCCACAGATATACCATCCCCAAGATGCTCCGGCCTTCTCCCCCTGCCACTTGCTCTCCCAGCACCACACCCCCGCTGCGCTTGTCTGTGCCACTGATGTGGTGAGGGTGTCCTCCCCTCTGTCCAACCCACCTTGCCTGTTCCCCATTCTCCTCCCCTGGAGGTAGGCACTGCAGTGGAGTCCACTACCGCCCTGTCTGACTTGGGCACTGCAGTGGCGGACCTGTCCACCCCATCTGCAGGGTCCACTGCAGTTGTGCCGGCACCCACGACATCTGTGTCATGCCCCCCAGTTGTGCCGGCACACACCATGTCAGACACCTCCACTGCAGTTGTCAGTGGCTCTCCAGCACCCACCACCCCTTCCCTGACTCCCCTGGTGAGCCCTGATCCTGTCCCTGCGGTGCCTGGCCTGCCCCCCGGTTGCCCCTCCTAGTGGATTGTCCCTGGTATTGTGCAGGCATGCGTAGGGTGACATCTGCCAGTGTCACCCTGTTTGAACTTTGACAATGGACTGGCCATTGGCCTTTGCTCTTTTTTCAGGACTTCGTTTGGCCTCAACACATATGCTGAATAAAGCAACTTTCTTTTCTCTAGTGCTCATGCTTCAGATGTACATGTTGTTGGTGCAGCTAACCATGCCCTTGCTGCAGTGATGGTGATATCTGGTCTCATGATTATGAAGTGTTACTGTGCAGGAACCCATGTGGTCCAGGGGGAATGTGTCCTATCATGTGGTGTATCCATGTCATCAATAGCAGCATCTGAGGGTGTCATGTGTTCAGTATTTGGCAATGGGTTTCCTACTTACATTGGCAATTTCATATCTGTGGCTTCCACCCCTGCACATCTGTTGTGCCTGCCATCGTTGCATTTGTCTACTTCCCTGACCGTGTTGCCATCTCCAGTGGACATGCAGGTTTGGGCATCAATGGGGAGGGACTCATCCGTGTAGTCAGTGCAACATTGCTATACAAGTGTGTTGGATCTGTGCTGATGATTCCGTTGGCACATCCATGACCAGGCTGATGTGATGGGAGCCCTCATTTGGTGCTAATTGTTGATTGTGTGACCAAGTGCTCAGCTGACATGATGGGGCCCTACTGAGGCAACATATGGCACAGCTTTCCTCACACAGGAGTGGAGTCCCCTCATGGCAGTGTGTACACGTGTGACATTGCCTGCGCCCAAGGTGTGTGTTGTATGTGCATGTCTGTGTGTTCACTTCCATTCATCTGCGCATGCTGTGATCCCTAGTGTTGTACCTGTTTGTGATGCTTGCTGACTTGAGCTATGTTCCCCCAAAGTCTTCTCCCTGTGTTCTCTGTGATGTGGGTGCATGGCACATTACTGGTCATCAGGGTGTCACCCATAGGTGTGTTTGCTGTCAGGGCAGAGTTTGTGTGCTGACGCAGATGGGTCACAGTCAGGTTTCCCTTTGGCACTTGTTGTTTGCCCCTGTCATGTGATTTCCAGTTTGTGTTATCTTTCAGTGATTGTGACACGTTGTGTGTGTGACTGCTGGCACTCCTTAGGGTCCGGGCTGCAATGTTGGTTGTTGTCTATGTGTGTTCTTTGTGGGTGACCTTGGCTTCTTCATTGGTGTGTGACTGTGGCTGGGATCCCATTGGTCGGTGTGGTATTGCCGTCATGTCCATGTACAGCGTAGTGTGCAGTGTGTCAGACATTCAGGAGTCTTGTTGAGTGTCCATGTGTGATGTGTTTCTACACCTTGGTTCCCACCCACCACCCTGGAATAGTAATGGGTGCATGTGCAATGTCACCAGTGCATGTGTACTTCACTGCTGCACATTGTTGGAGGTCGAGGGGTGTGGTGTTGAGTGTGTGCAGATGAGAGTTGTTGCCCGGCTAGTCCCCTGCCTCCATGTTGGCCTTGGCTTACTGGCCATGCTGATTGATTTGTGCTTGTGTAGGTGTGATGGTAGTTAGTTGCTCAGGACACCTGACTGTGGTTCACAGTGTGAACGACATTTAGCTTTGTCATCACAGTGGTATTTTTCTTCAGCCCAGGGTCACCACATTGTGGGGGCCCTGGGGGTGGTGCTGTGGTGTGTCTGTGACTTGCTGTGTCAGTTGTTGTTCCTACGTGCCTGTGTGACATGTGTGTTTTGTGCTCCCTCTCACCTGTCAATGCCTGCTTGCCCACATAGGGGATTTGGATCCATGAGTTACCTTAGTGTGGCAGTGTATGCACATCTGTATGATTGGTATTCAGCTCTCCTCATGTGTTGTGTTGTTGCCTGGGGACAATGGCACCCCCACCCCTCACCTGCTGTGTATGATGACAGTGTTGGTCTGCCTGTTTGTGTTTGTGCATCTGCACCACTGCATTGGCATATCTTGGGTGTGCCATTGGCTGTATGTTGTTTGGTGTGTTTCCCCTGCTGTCCCTGGGACTCCTAGGTCATCGGTCAGCACAGTGATCATGGTTTGTGTGTCCCATTGCTGCCATGGTATGGTATCTGTTCACCTCACATCTGCTGTCTCCACAGGGTATCTGCATTTGTGTGCCCATTGGTGCAAATATGTGGTTCTGCATTCTGATGGTCACTTCTGTCATTGTGTCATTGATGACTGTTGACGGTCTCAGCCACCATGGGTGTTGTTTGTCTGCACATGGCCAAAGGAATGTTTCATTTGCACTGCAGTATTTGGCTCCCCCAATTTATGTTGCAATGGGACACATACACTACTTTGCCACAGATGAGTTTTTGGTTCTGTGACCAGGAATGATCCATGCAGTTTGGCAGTTGCAGCTCTTTCTTTGTCAACAATTACCTTTTGGTCACTGTGATGATGAGGGTGTAGACCCCATTGCCACAATGGTCAAAATGTGCTTCAGCTATGGACCCCACACTTGCCTTTTGGTCACTGTGATGATGGGGGTTTAGACCCCATTGCCACAATGGTCAAACTGTGCTTCAGCTATGGACCCCACACTTACCTTTTGGTCACTGTGATGATGGGGGTTTAGGCCCCATTGCCACAATGGTCATGGGCTGCTTGCATTGTGGGTGCCACACACATATATGTGTGGCACATGTGCTAGGGGGTCACATTGTATGTTCAATGTCATGTTCGGTGTTGTAGGCATTTGACACAGCCTGCTCACACGCTTGTCATGGTGGTGGGGGGATGTCTTAATCTTGCATTCCCTAGGTTGTGGTGTGCTTGTTGTGTCATGCATTGTCCATCCTATGAGTGGGGGTGGTAGTAGTGGTAGGCATCCAGCCCCCCTGGCTAAGGGTGGTAGTAGTGGTGGGCATCCTGCCCCCCCTGGGTGAGGGTGGTAGTAGTGGTAGGCATCCTGCCCCCCTGGTTGAGGGTGGTAGTAGTGGTAGGCATCCAGCCCCCCCTGGCTAAGGGTGGTAGTAGTGGTAGGCATCCAGCCCCCTGGCTAAGGGTGGTAGTAGTGGTGGGCATCCTGCCCCCTGGGTGAGGGTGGTAGTAGTGGTGGGCATCCTGCCCCCCTGGGTGAGGGTGGTAGTAGTGGTAGGCATCCTGCCCCCTGGGTGGGGGTGGTAGTAGTGGTGGGCATCCTGCCCCCTGGGTGAGGGTGGTAGTAGTGGTAGGCATCCTGCCCCCTGGGTGGGGGTGGTAGTAGTGGTAGGCATCCAGCCCCCCTGGCTAAGGGTGGTGGTAGGCATCCAGCCCGCCCTGGGTGAGGGTGGTAGTAGTGGTAGGCATCCAGCCCCCCTGGCTAAGGGTGGTAGTGGTGGTGGGCATCTGGCACCCCCTGGCTAAGGGTGGTAGTAGTGGTGGGCATCCTGCCCCCCTGGGTGAGGGTGGTAGTAGTGGTAGGCATCCTGCCCCCCTGGTTGAGGGTGGTAGTAGTGGTAGGCATCCAGCCCCCCTGGCTAAGGGTGGTGGTAGGCATCCAGCCCCCCTGGCTAAGGGTGGTAGTAGTGGTGGGCATCCTGCCCCCCTGGGTGAGGGTGGTAGTAGTGGTAGGCATCCTGCCCCCCTGGTTGAGGGTGGTAGTAGTGGTAGGCATCCAGCCCCCCTGGCTAAGGGTGGTAGTAGTGGTAGGCATCCAGCCCCCTGGCTAAGGGTGGTAGTAGTGGTGGGCATCCTGCCCCCTGGGTGAGGGTGGTAGTAGTGGTGGGCATCCTGCCCCCCTGGGTGAGGGTGGTAGTAGTGGTAGGCATCCTGCCCCCCTGGGTGGGGGTGGTAGTAGTGGTGGGCATCCTGCCCCCTGGGTGAGGGTGGTAGTAGTGGTGGGCATCCTGCCCCCCTGGGTGAGGGTGGTAGTAGTGGTAGGCATCCTGCCCCCCTGGTTGAGGGTGGTAGTAGTGGTAGGCATCCTGCCCCCTGGCTAAGGGTGGTAGTAGTGGTGGGCATCCTGCCCCCCTGGGTGAGGGTGGTAGTAGTGGTGGGCATCCTGCCCCCCTGGCTAAGGGTGGTAGTAGTGGTGGGCATCCTGCCCCCCTGGGTGAGGGTGGTAGTAGTGGTAGGCATCCTGCCCCCTGGGTGAGGGTGGTAGTAGTGGTGGGCATCCTGCCCCCCTGGCTAAGGGTGGTAGTGGTAGGCATCCAGCCCGCCCTGGGTGAGGGTGGTAGTAGTGGTAGGCATCCAGCCCCCCTGGCTAAGGGTGGTAGTGGTGGTGGGCATCTGGCCCCCCCTGGCTAAGGGTGGTAGTAGTGGTGGGCATCCTGCCCCCCCTGGGTGAGGGTGGTAGTAGTGGTAGGCATCCTGCCCCCCCTGGTTGAGGGTGGTAGTAGTGGTAGGCATCCTGCCTCCCTGGCTAAGGGTGGTAGTAGTGGTGGGCATCCTGCCCCCCTGGGTGAGGGTGGTAGTAGTGGTGGGCATCCTGCCCCCTGGCTAAGGGTGGTAGTAGTGGTGGGCATCCTGCCCCCCTGGGTGAGGGTGGTAGTAGTGGTAGGCATCCTGCCCCCCTGGGTGAGGGTGGTAGTAGTGGTGGGCATCCTGCCCCCCTGGCTAAGGGTGGTAGTAGTGGTGGGCATCCTGCCCCCCTGGGTGAGGGTGGTAGTAGTGGTAGGCATCCTGCCCCCTGGTTGAGGGTGGTAGTAGTGGTAGGCATCCAGCCCCCCTGGCTAAGGGTGGTGGTAGGCATCCAGCCCCCCCGGGCTAAGGGTGGTAGTAGTGGTGGGCATCCTGCCCCCCTGGCTAAGGGTGGTAGTAGTGGTGGGCATCCTGCCCCCCTGGGTGAGGGTGGTAGTAGTGGTGGGCATCCTGCCCCCCTGGGTGAGGGTGGTAGTAGTGGTAGGCATCCTGCCCCCCTGGGTGGGGGTGGTAGTAGTGGTAGGCATCCAGCCCCCCTGGCTAAGGGTGGTGGTAGGCATCCAGCCCCCCTGGCTAAGGGTGGTAGTAGTGGTGGGCATCCTGCCCCCTGGCTAAGGGTGGTAGTAGTGGTGGGCATCCTGCCCCCCTGGGTGAGGGTGGTAGTAGTGGTGGGCATCCTGCCCCCCTGGGTGAGGGTGGTAGTAGTGGTAGGCATCCTGCCCCCCTGGGTGGGGGTGGTAGTAGTGGTAGGCATCCAGCCCCCCTGGCTAAGGGTGGTGGTAGGCATCCAGCCCCCTGGCTAAGGGTGGTAGTAGTGGTGGGCATCCTGCCCCCTGGCTAAGGGTGGTAGTGGTGGTGGGCATCTGGCACCCCCTGGCTAAGGGTGGTAGTAGTGGTGGGCATCCTGCCCCCCTGGTTGAGGGTGGTAGTAGTGGTAGGCATCCTGCCCCCTGGCTAAGGGTGGTAGTAGTGGTGGGCATCCTGCCCCCCTGGGTGAGGGTGGTAGTAGTGGTGGGCATCCTGCCCCCCTGGCTAAGGGTGGTAGTAGTGGTGGGCATCCTGCCCCCCTTGGGTGAGGGTGGTAGTAGTGGTAGGCATCCTGCCCCCCTGGGTGGGGGTGGTAGTAGTGGTGGGCATCCTGCCCCCCTGGCTAAGGGTGGTGGTAGGCATCCAGCCCGCCCTGGGTGAGGGTGGTAGTAGTGGTAGGCATCCAGCCCCCCTGGCTAAGGGTGGTAGTGGTGGTGGGCATCTGGCACCCCCTGGCTAAGGGTGGTAGTAGTGGTGGGCATCCTGCCCCCTGGGTGAGGGTGGTAGTAGTGGTAGGCATCCTGCCCCCCTGGTTGAGGGTGGTAGTAGTGGTAGGCATCCTGCCCCCTGGCTAAGGGTGGTAGTAGTGGTGGGCATCCTGCCCCCCTGGGTGAGGGTGGTAGTAGTGGTGGGCATCCTGCCCCCCTGGCTAAGGGTGGTAGTAGTGGTGGGCATCCTGCCCCCTGGGTGAGGGTGGTAGTAGTGGTAGGCATCCTGCCCCCCTGGGTGGGGTGGTAGTAGTGGTGGGCATCCTGCCCCCTGGCTAAGGGTGGTAGTAGTGGTGGGCATCCTGCCCCCCTGGGTGAGGGTGGTAGTAGTGGTAGGCATCCTGCCCCCCTGGTTGAGGGTGGTAGTAGTGGTAGGCATCCAGCCCCCCTGGCTAAGGGTGGTGGTAGGCATCCAGCCCCCCTGGCTAAGGGTGGTAGTAGTGGTGGGCATCCTGCCCCCTGGCTAAGGGTGGTAGTAGTGGTGGGCATCCTGCCCCCCTGGGTGAGGGTGGTAGTAGTGGTGGGCATCCTGCCCCCCTGGGTGAGGGTGGTAGTAGTGGTAGGCATCCTGCCCCCTGGGTGGGGTGGTAGTAGTGGTAGGCATCCAGCCCCCTGGCTAAGGGTGGTGGTAGGCATCCAGCCCCCTGGCTAAGGGTGGTAGTAGTGGTGGGCATCCTGCCCCCCTGGCTAAGGGTGGTAGTAGTGGTGGGCATCCTGCCCCCCTGGGTGAGGGTGGTAGTAGTGGTGGGCATCCTGCCCCCCTGGGTGAGGGTGGTAGTAGTGGTAGGCATCCTGCCCCCTGGGTGGGGGTGGTAGTAGTGGTAGGCATCCAGCCCCCTGGCTAAGGGTGGTGGTAGGCATCCAGCCCCCCTGGCTAAGGGTGGTAGTAGTGGTGGGCATCCTGCCCCCCTGGGTGAGGGTGGTAGTAGTGGTAGGCATCCTGCCCCCTGGGTGAGGGTGGTAGTAGTGGTGGGCATCCTGCCCCCCTGGGTGAGGGTGGTAGTAGTGGTAGGCATCCAGCCCCACTGGTTGAGGGTGGTAGTAGTGGTAGGCATCCAGCCCCCTGGGTGGGGTGGTAGTAGTGGTGGGCATCCTGCCCCCTGGCTAAGGGTGGTAGTAGTGGTAGGCATCCAGCCCCCTGGCTAAGGGTGGTGGTAGGCATCCAGCCCGCCCTGGGTGAGGGTGGTAGTAGTGGTAGGCATCCAGCCCCCCTGGCTAAGGGTGGTAGTGGTGGTGGGCATCTGGCACCCCCTGGCTAAGGGTGGTTGTGGTGGTTGGCATCCAGCCCCCCTGGGTTGGGGTGGTGGCGCGCATTCAGGCCCCTGTGTGCATATGTGGCATTGGTGATGGGCATCCCGCCCCTATGGTGCTGCTGTTGCTGGTGTAAGTATATTCAGATTCCCAGTGTATGTGTGTGATGTGTCGTGTACGTGTTGTATGTGTTTTGTGGTTGGTGTCTGACTTACCTTCTGCGCCGTACGCGTCCGTGCCTGTTCCGGTAGTAGATGTAGAATATTGGTATGATCGGGACGAAGGGATTCATGGTTGGTTCGTGTCGTTCGTCCTTCTCGTTGCTTCGCGTCGTCCTCGTCGCTTGGCTTCGTCCTCGCCGCTTCGCGTCGTCCTCGTCGGTGCTGTGTTCGTCTCGTAGCCGTGGATCGTGTTGTGGCGCGATTCGGAGCTTATGTGCGCCTCTCCCGGATGCTTTGACGTGCCGTGCGTAGCGACGGGTTCGGCGCGTCACGGAAAGCGCATCGTACTTGTCCGGCCGGACGGGGCTGCATTTTCCCTTCCGTGCGACTCGATTCGGCGTTTCCGGATTCGCCTCGGTCGGAGAACAGGACCTGGTTTGGGTGAGTACGGCTCGGCCGGGATTTTTGCTGTTGTGCGCATCGTACTTGCTCGTTCGGTGTGCTGTACGGATCGGTCGGGAAACTGGCTTTCGCATGGCTTTTTTCCCGACCGAATAGTATTGGGTGCGCCTCCGACCGAGATCGGAATCGGCCCCAGAGTTGTCAAAATTAAGAACATTTCATAATAATATTCCCAAATACAAGAAAACAGAGTTGTCGACGCTGCGTTTCGGTGATTTGACAAATGTACACCTTCTTCAGGACAGTTTTCTAAACGATAGAAAACATTATGTTATTATCAAAAACATATGTTGCTGACCTATTATACACTGTTATCTAAATACCGACAAATTTTTGTTCTGACAATTTATCATTACTCAAGTTACCACCAGCACACAAAATTATTATTGTACACCCTTCACAGTGAACAACATTTTTAACCATGATTTTGCTTAATACTATAAGAATTTGTCCATAATATTTCTTAATCCTGGGGTTAAAAAGAAGAACACAGAAGAGAAAATATATTTATTATAGTAATATTAACTCAACAACGGTATCTCCATGTTGTGTATTTTATTGAAATATACCCAGTAAGTATCAACGTACCTTAGAGTATAAGTTAAAAAGTGTTCGTTGATGCCACCGTTCTATTTTTATGCACCAATTGTGCCCGAATCCTATGGGGAAAATTTATAAAGGGCATTACACCAAAGGCACTCAGTTGTAACTCTATACTGCCCGAGTATCATGGACAAGCTTACCAGTGAAACAAATAAAAACTGGAACATCAATAGACTCAAAGGATGCGCCGTGATCGGAAATATCAAATCCAGAAACCAGATCTTCGCCGGTATTTTGATCAATTGGTGCATAAAAATAGAACGGTGGAATCAACGAACACTTTTTAACTTATAAGATTTCCAACTCTAAGGTACGTTGATACTTACTGGGTATACTTCAATAAAATACACAACTTGGAGATACCTTTGTTGAGTTAATATTACTATAATAAATATATTTTCTCTTCTGTGTTCTTCTTTTTTAACCCCAGGGTTTTTGATGAGGTGAACATTTCCAATCCCTCATCCCTACAAATTTGATTCGTTAAAACGTCTAGTAAAATTGAATTCTAGTAACGTCTTACAGTGTTTTTAGGTATGTTGTTCCTTTTCAATATTATTATTTTATTAGGATTAAGAAATATTATGGACAAATTCTTATAGTATTAAGCAAAATCATGGTTAAAAATGTTGTTCACTGTGAAGGGTGTACAATAATAATTTTGAGTGCTGGTGGTAACTTGAGTAATGATAAATTGTCAGAACAAAAATTTGTCGGTATTTAGATAGTGTATAATAGGTCAGCAACATATGTTTTTGATAATAACATAATGTTTTCTATCGTTTAGAAAACTGTCCTGAAGAAGGTGTACATTTGTCTAGTCACCGAAACGCAGCGTCGACAACTCTGTTTTCTTGTATTTGGGAATTTTATTATGAAATGTTCTTAATTTTGACAACTCTGTTTCCTGGTAATTTTGCATTTTAAGATGAAATGTTTTTAATTTTGACTGTGTATATATTTGCAAATAAATATAAAAAAATGTATGTCTTTTTTTAGTTTGATTTTATTATTTTTTGTTGCTTTGACCCACTGGTTTTGAAGAATATTAAATTGTATGGACTTTAAATATCTTTTCAGTATATTTCCCATTGGGAGCAGATAGAGCTTTGAAGTTAGGAGTCTCTGAACTCACAATGTAAAAATAAATTTTTGGGTGAAGTTGGTTTTTAAATTGCATATTTGAAACACAAACAGATTGCTGCCTGACTTCAGACGGAGCGGTTGGCCGATATAACTGGTTTCTCACTCACTGGATTTTCAAAGTAAGTGAAACTTCGAATTGCTCCCATTAGGATCATAACGCAGCCCTAGTTAAAAAAGAATGTTGGTAGCCGGTCGCTTTTTTACCAGTCAAAAACGCAGTAGCAACATAACTATCAATATCCCGCATGAATCTATCCATTATTGAGCCCAGCGCATACTTAATTGCACAAACGTTCGATTAAGCCGGCTTCTCAAGCGAGGGCAAATGGAATTACTAATGTTCAACTTTCAGGCGGGCTGGTTTCGGCATGTCAGTTACAAACAACTTTCGTTGCACCATACAAACAAATTCAAGCGACGATATCTGTTGACTAATGCTGGAGAAGGCGTCAGATGAATCGGAGATTAACGAACTCCCTTGACATAAGGAATAGAGGTACGATTTTCCATCATAAGGCAGCTTGAATTGATAAATTGTTTACATTAATTTTTTACATTAATTCACTGAGTCTAATATGATGACCCTACCACCTTCAGTTTCTACACCGGTTGGAAATTAATGGTCTTACATGAAAGAACAAAGAGATACAACTCTCTCTGTCCCTTTCAAGTGAAAGAACAATTTGAGGTAAAGAAAAATTGTTTTGCTATCTTCAAAAGAGACTATTTGTTGTCTACAGTTTTTGAACTCTATATTGGATAAGCACGAATGCCAGTGGAAATCAGTCAATTGATTGTACAAATCATTTATCCTACAGAAAACGTCCAGTCTAGGTCCTGAAGAGAACCCAGAAAACACAGGGGTATGAGACGCATCGACGAGAAAGGCCAGGTCAACAGCAGAACATTTCTCATGACGGCTGATGGAATATACAATCAGAGTATCCACTCCATTTTCGATCAGTACTGCATGAATCCCTGAGCCAGTTCCAAGAGGGTCACACAAATTCTAATATTAGTGATATTTTCCTCTGGTTTTTCTAAATAGTTAGACTGGTACTGACACATTAGGTTCACCAATGAGATTGTGTCCAAAACAAATCTATCAGGTTGTTTTGCGATTCATTTGTGATTATTCATTGTTTCACATTGTCTTCTATGTTTTAATGTGAAGCCATATTTGTTTCATGATGTTTTAATGGTTAGTTGTACATGTTTTATGTATTTGTTGCAAATTTCTGTTGGATTCAAAGATCTATTTTGATATGGAGGACACTGTCCCGTAGGACATATTTTCAATTGTAGTAAAGGAATGTGCAAGCAATTGTCTAATTAGATGTGAAATAAATACACAGACCGAGGTAATGAATTAATTAGACTTGGGTCTTTCAAAATAAGCTACTTCTAACTGTTGAAGCCGGATCTTTTTGTTATATAATCACATTGAAAGGGCCCGTTCTGACTGTGAATAATATGGCCCAACCCCCCAATACACTAACTTTTTGAAAGTGGGCATTTTCTTGCTTAACCATTCTGTACCTCTGCCTGTCTGTAGAATACATGTCTGTGTTGGTTGACAGTTGGACTCTTGTGCATTCACTCTAGACCAGAGGTCTTCAAACTTTTGTAGGTTGAGCCCCCCAGCTGAATTCTTTTACATGTTGGGCCCCCCACCACCTGACAGAAATTTCTGGAATCTGGTACACTACATAATCGGCCACCACGCGCATATCCCGGGCCATATCCAGCAAATAATGTTCAACACAATAAGAGGGTTTAGTAAACTGCAGGTTTGTGAGTGGGTGTGGTGAAATGACAGAGGCTTATTACACAGCTCAAAACACCATTTTCCAAGATAAAATGTGCGCAAATTGTTTTTACTAGGATGCTTTGTTTTACACATGACATAGATTGATAATAACACCACCAACATAAATGTGACGGGTGTGCCTGTTTTTCGCCACAGAGACGGTCCATCTGTGGATGGATTTTTGCTACTGCCGTCCTCAGGTTGTGCTCCACATCCAGTCTTGAACGGTACTTAGTCTTTAATACCGCAAGTGCTGAGAACCCAATCTCACATAAATAGGACGAGCTGAAAGGCAAGAGAGTTTTGATAGCAGTTTCTCTCAAAGCTGAATATTCTGCAGACATTTTCAGCCAAACCAGAGACAGTGTTGTCAGATTTTTTGAGCACTCCCTAGCTCAGAGCTGGTACACGAGAAACAAATCTTCTCTAGAAATCATTATAATGGGATAATTGCCCACCAACCAGTTATGGATCCGAAGACAAAGTTGAAAGTCCACAAAGAGGGCGCTGAACGAACACCTAATTGAGAATTCCTTAGTGGTACGATAAGTTGCTTGCCTGAAGCCGTGGGGGTTTAGGACACGTCGGGCTTATGTTTAAAAAAAATAGAACCAATAATAAATTAATGATGTTGTCTATTTTTACTTCAGAGCAATGTTGTCTGACAGACTTTGTGGTGGCAGTGACATGTTAAGGATTTTGGGTGCCCTGGGCCAAAACTATTTTGGGGGCCCCTGTTCAGTACAGCTTTGAGTTTAAATGATTTACTTTCAACTCTGCCATACCCTCTTTAGCCAGGCTACTAACGGTGCACAGGCACTATGGTCGAAATTCTAAAAGCGTTTACATCTAATATTCAGAGATAGTGATGTGTTTTCACTGTTGTAACAAAGCAGCAGCCCACTAATTTTACAGCGAATAATATCTGTGATATCCTCCAATTTCTCATATGTGAGGACCCGCTTGGATCTAAAATAAACTTTTTTATGGTTGTTGCATGAAACAAACACATTTCTCTGCAAATAGTAATAGGCTCCCTCACATCAATCACATTAAACAGAAATGAAACAAAACAGTATTTACAAGAATCTGTTCAGGAATTATTCCAGGCCATCAGGGCAAAAACAGAGCTGTCTCTATCATGGGGCCCCCTGAAAGGCTGGATTGCAGTGCATGTAAATGTGTCCTTTTGTAATTTAGGACGAAAACCTTGATGGGGCACGACATGCCCATACTTGTGTACAGGGGCGCAACTAGACCCGAACTTCGGGTGGGGCTAACACTCCCAGCCAGGGCTGGCCCTAGCACTTGTCGCACACAGTGCAACAGTCTTTTTTGGCGCTCCCTCCCCCATTTCCGCCTTCTCCATGAATTTCCTCATTACCACTTACCAACGATGCACCTCATCTCTCTATAACACCTTTCTGGCAAACATTTCATTTTTTTATAGCGCTACTCAATGTTTACTCATACTCAGTTCAGTGATCTGCATGGTACACGTTCTTTGTATCAGGCACATTAAACCTCTGCACTGTATGGGTGGAAGGAGTGCCCATGTGAGTGCACGGTGAGCCATGCGACAGTGTGAGAGTAGGGTAAGAGGAGTGACTGCAGGGTGAGTGAGGTGACCATATGAATTTGGGTGCGGATGTAAGTGCAGAGTGGGGCGAATGAATGTATGGTTAGTGGTGGGCTTATTTGAGTGAGATTGCAGATTGAGCAGTGAGGGGGACAGGTGAGTGAAGTGTCACATGAGTGCAGGTTGAGTAGTGTGCTCGTGTGACTGCAGGGTGAGGTACAGGGTGAACAGCGCAAGTGCATTGTGAGTGCAGAGTGATCACTGTGAGTGCAGGGTAAGTGGGTGAATGGTGTGAGGGCATTGTGATCGCTGTGAGTGCAGGGTGAGTGTGAAAGTGAAGGGCGAGAATGAGGAGCGAGTTGTCTGAATGCAAGGTGCAATCCCAGACACTTGAAGTAACTCAGTATGTTATTGACGGCAGCGTAGGGTTTCAAATGTGTTAAACTATTGCTATATGGCAGTAACCAGGGATCAGGGTGGAGGAAATAAATAATGTGCTGATCTTGCAACAAACTCCCAGTCTTGTGATTAGGGTTTCCAGCTCATTATTTCAATGTCCCAGACGGTACAAAAATAAACAGTCACCTAAAGCCGTATTTTCATCACTTATCTGTGCATACTTTGAACAGCAAATATAAATAGAAAGAACTTTTAATTGTGTTCAAGGGCTTCCTGAATGATCCATGACTGATAATAAAAGGGAACAAAGACAGAAAAGTCACATTACAAATTAATACATACTTCTTTATTTATAACCATATTTAGTGTCAAGACAAGCAAGCAATTTGCAGGCTGTTTAAACAACACATGGCTGGCTGGCTGGCATTTTGCGCGCCTGCCTGTGTAATTTTAAAAGAAACTTTGTCTCCTTTCTGGGAAGAGCTAACCCTCCCAGGAGGGGGTTAATTCATAGAGCTCAAATGCTTCAGCTGCAGTGGGAGGCAAGGAGTCTCCTCTGCTATGATATGGAATTGGAAGGAAGGGGACGGTCTGTTCGTTTGCTTTCGGTTTTAGCAAAGGAGACTTCCTGCCTCTCACTGCAGCTGAAGCATGAATTAACCCCCTCCTGGGACGGTTAACAAGACAAAAGCATGGGCAGGTCGTGCCCCATCGATTTCCCCTCCCTCCCCCTCCAACCATACCGGAGTTCTCCAAGAAGACTTGCGACGCAGGGAACAAAGGTTCCCCTGAGATGGTGTCGCGCCCCCCCAGGGGGGCGCGCCCCACAGATTGAAGAACTCTGCTCTAGACAGTCACACAAATGGAGCTGAGGTGTGCCTTGCATATCCTGATGGCCCATCACCAGGCTGATGGCCCTTCCTGAACTAGAGTGGTCGTAGGAGTTGTACACTGACACCTGAATAGGGCTGTGCCTGTCCTCACACAAAGCTATCTCCAACCCCCTGTAGTGTGTTTGGAGCCAGGCCAGGGGGAGGCAGGGTCTTGTGCACTGCAAAGATTTTTATTTGAAGTTTGCCTACTTCAAAGGCAGAAAGGGATATAAGTATTGGACCTCTGACACCCCAAAATCATAACACTTCTGGACTGAGGTCTTTCTGCCAGGAAGAAGAGCTGGAGATGCTGTCAGGAGGGACTGCAACTTTGCTGTTTACTTTGCTGTGTCGGCCTGCCGCTTGCTGCTTCTGTCCTTGGAGTGAAAGGTCTGGACTTTGCTTTCTGTATCCTGCCTTCCAAGGTTCTCCAAGGGCTTGAGCTGAGCTTGCCTCCTGTTAAGAAGTCGCAGGGCCATCAAAGACTTCACCTGCTAACACTTGGACTCCTCTGCTTTGAGTCCTGCCTGCCAAGTGGTGGCAAATCCAGTCCTGGGCCCTTGGAGTTTGTACTGCAACCCAAGAAGAGAAACCCCGATGCCGTCATCAACACCGCTGCCTGCACCGAAGCTGAGAGCACCACAGCCCCTGGTTTGATGGCGACATTGTCTCCAACTTTGGCACCAACTGCGCTGCCTGCACCGAAGCTGAGAGCACCACTAATGAAGAGCACGATGCATTGCCTCAATGTCATCTCAGCCCCAGGTCTGCCAACAATAGCGCTCCAGCACCTACGCCATGCCGCTGCCTGCACCAAAAGCCATGGTCACTGCTCGTAAAGAGCATGATGCATCAACCGCAACAACATCTCAACCTGGCCCCACCGACGCCAGCTCTCCTGACTTCGACATCGCGAAGATTGATCCGCAATGTATGTGACACTGAAGCCTCAATAACTTTTTTGCCTGACTTTCGGAGCCGACGCCTCGCAGACGTCCGTGATGCCTAACCTCTGGATTTCATCGCAGGGTACTCCTAGGCCTCTTAATTTTCAAGATACTGTCTTGCGGGTCTTCCTGAAGCCGTATCCGGTCGCGGTCAGACTGAACTGTTGGATTTGTGTGGTCAGCATGCCGTGATAGCCGGGTTGGCGCTATTGACTTCAAGGAACTGTGTTTTTGAGTTATTTGTTCAAAATTCATATCTTTACTTGTGTATGTTGGATTTTTGATCATTTTGGTCTTGTTTTTTTTTTTCACAACATAATTTTATTGTTGACAGCCGAGACAGAGAGAATGCATCACAGGGCACCCAAAGTACGCATACAAGATGACATATACGGATATCAACATTTTCAACAATTTTGGTCTTGTTTTAATCTATATAAATATTGGCTATTTTTCTTAACTGGCATGCTGTCCTTTTGTAGTGTTACTGTGTGTGTTATGTTTGTTATGTTATGGTATTTAAGCTTGTAACGCGCACAGATACTCCAAGGAGTGTCCCGGCGCGAGCCTGAAGAGGGAGAAGTGACACAGGTTAGACGAATAGATGAACCTTCAATTTCTTTTTTGAAAAGGCGAAAGTCTTGAATGCTGCGAAGGGCCAGCGGGAGTGAGTTCCAAGCGGTAGTACCTCTGACTGCAAGTGAACTGCTCCCCATTCTTGTGAGTCGGAAGCGAGGAATGTGGGCCAAACGCTGGGAATATGAACAGAGAGATCTGGTGGGGGTGTAGAACAGGAAGCGCTTCCACAAGTAGGTGGGGCCGCAGGCATGCAGAGCACGATGGGCCAAGGTCAGAGCTTTAAACTTGACTCGTTCGGCCACAGGTAGCCAATGGAGTAAACGCAAATGCTATCTAGCGCTGCATCTCATCGGGGTGTTAAAAACAAGTCTCGCTGCAGCATTTTGGACAACCTGTAGTTTATTGAGGAGGTAGCCCGGAAAGCCGACATACAAAGCATTCGTGTAGTCGATCCGAGAGAGTATCAGAGCCCGAGTCACCGTCTCCTTAGATGCTCTGGGGAGAAGCGGGAGAAATTTCCTAAGGGTTTTGAGTATCCCAAAGCAATTCCCCGCTAACTTCTTGATCTGGGTGGTGAAGGAGAGATTCTCCTCGAACCAGACTCCAAGATTCTTAGTGGGTTGCCCCGTTGAGGCAGGCATGGGGAATTCCGCTGGCCATAAAGTTTCTCTAAACTGGGGGGCAAAAGGCCCAAAGAGGAGAATCTCAGATTTGTCCTCGTTACATTTAAGCTGTGCTGAGGAAAGCCAGTGAAAGACTGCTGACAGACAATTTCTGGCCAGGGACGTAAGCCCTCTGATTTATTTTCCCAGGTAAACAGGAGCTGAGTGTCATCAGCATATGCTATGATTTTGGCTCCCAACTTTTCAGCCAAGTGGATCAGTGGGGTGACATAAAGATTAAAAAGAAGGGGGCTCAAAGAGGACCCCCTGGGGCACTCCAGTAGATACCTCCCGAGATGAAGAGGAGAACGGGGGGAGCCAGACCTGTTGGGTGCGCCCCTCCAGAAAGGATTTCAGCCAGCTCAGGGCAGCACCTGAGATCCCCAAGTCTGCGAGGCGGGTAAGTAGCAGAGAATGGGGAACGGTATCAAATGCTGCCGAGAGGTCCAATAAAATGAGAGCTGCCCTACCGCCCGAATCCAGACACTTGTGTGTACAAATACTTTACACATTGCCTCTGACATCAGCCTGACGCTCGTGCCAAGCTACCAAGGGGGTGAGCAGGGGCTATTTTAACTGTGTGACTCCCTTACTCTGACTAGAGTGAGGGTCCTTACTTGAACAGGGTGCAAACCACTGCCAACTGGAGACCCCATTTCTAACAGGGCAATATACTCTACCTTTGTGGGTAAGCTTGTTTAGAATTCTGACATCACAGTCAGGCGTCTTTTCATAATCTGTATTTCACTATGGTCCACTCTTTTGGGGTTTGTGGTGGCACTCTGAGTTTGATAGTTCATTCACGATACTCAAAAGAAATGGACTCGTGTGAGCGTGTATCAATTAGGTCAAGCATCCAGATGAACATTTTATGTACTTTTATAGTTTCTTGATTGGTTTATAGATGATGGCAATGATAGTCGAAGCCATGTTGATTGTGGACCAGTGTTTGTACCATTGAATTTATGTGCACTAGTTCTACTTGTTTTCTCTTTCACACGTACTTTACTCACAGAGTGATATGGTCTAGTTAGTAGGTCCTGGAGAATGCAGCATACATCCTTGTAGGGTCATTAGAATTGGCAGAAACAAGTTGACTCCATTGTCACGTACGAGGTGAAGTCACATTCCCTCTTGTATTTTTAATGTGCTCCATGGGGACATTTATTAAAACTGAGGGTAGGTCCACCTTGAGACATTTTTAACTTCCTGTCACATTCTTCATACTTCCACTCTGTTCACCCTCACCAACACTATACAGCTCACATTGGTGTAACCTCTGACACACCACCCTGAAGTGCTCCTTTGTTTTTATGTTCACAACACTGGCATTTATGCTAGTGGTGTGAGGAGAAACCCAGTGATGTAGCATGGCATCCAAGGGTGAGTAACGGTTTCAGTCCTAAAAATAAATGTTCTTTGGCTTTCTAGCCTTTCTGTTCTTTCAAAGAGACTTATATTTTGGATTTCACAACTAATTAGCCTGTTGCTTCTGGTAGACTTCCTGTGCCTTTTTCAGGTAGACTTCCTAAGCCTTTTTGGGGATGTATTTGTGTTAGGAGTGACATAGGTTGAGTCTCTAAATACTCCCCCTTGGCCCCTTATGTGTTTGCCTATTGTTATGTTGTTGTTATGTTAATATAATTTATACAGCACACAAATCACCCCGAGAGGGGTATCTCGGCGCCTAACCAGAAGCACGTGCCAAGTATAGAATTACTGTTCTTCAATCGTTTTCTAAATTGGAGATGATCAGTGCACATATGAATTTGCAGAGGTAACCTATCACAGTACAGAGGGTCTGCCTCCTGTACGGGTCCTTCTGACACATGGGACAGTCAACAGTGCTTTGCCACTAGATTTAAGCAGTCTGGAAGGGCAATAATGAATGAGTCTAGATGATAGATAGCTGTGACCTTTTCCAAGTAAGGAATTATGGGCCCGATTATGAGTTTGGCGGTCTTACCACCAAACCACTGCGGCGGCGGTCCAAAACACACCGCCGAGATGGTGGTGTTCTGCCTGCCCAATTATGATGCATGGAGGTTGAGCGGCAGACAGTCCCAACGGAGTGCTCCCTGCCAGCGATGCGGCAGACTGCAATGCTGGCGATTAGTGCGTCAACACCGTCAGGGCAGTGTATTGCCGCCAAGCAAATTGAAAAAATACATTAGTACTGGCGGGCCCCTTGTGGCATTCCCTATGGCGGGAAACCGCTGTGGTTTGCGTTCAGGAAAGCAACTGAACAGTGGCTATTGGATGGCCACAAATACAACACACCTGGTGTTCATTAGACAATTTGAGACACCTGCATAGCACACTTTAAAACACACCCCATTTCAGACCATGATTATTTGCCACTCCACAGCTTTGGAGCATTTGTGAGGTAAATCTGGGACAGAGAAGGCAGGCTATTTCTTTCCATCACTAGTCACTCTCCACCCACCTTTCCTGCTCTTTTACTTTTCTCCTGGGTGTAATTAGTTGTTGTACTGTTAGTTCCTTTATTTTTTGATAATGGCCAGACCCAAAAATCCAAAGTTTTCTGAGCAAGAGTTGTCAGTCATGGTGGATGAAATCATTAGAGGAGTGCCATATCTGTTTGGAGCCCAAGTCCAAAATACTGTTATCACTCAGAAAAAGGAAATGTGGGACGGGATAATCCGCAAAGTGAATGGTGAAGCTACCATACCACGCACACAGGGGGAAATTAGGAAGCGGTTGAACAACCTGAGGTCCAAGGTGTGTAACCTGGCCTCCGAGCAACACCTGGAGGGCCAAAGGACTGGTGGTGGTCCTCCCAGCATACCCGTACATTTTTTCCCCTGGAAGGAGAAGGTCTTGGCCATCCTACACACCGAAGGCTTGCATGGAATACCTGGAGGAGCAGAGTCTGGTAAGTGACACTTTACAAACTCACATGAAACCTAAATACCCTGTTTGTTCACAATCCTGCTTTTAACAGCGTGATTTCCACCTATTCCTTTAATATCTAATCAGCAAAGTATCAGCATCAGAGATGTGAAATTGTGTGGGTGTGAATGTTTAGTGTTGCATATAGGGTTTGTTCCATCAATCTCCACACCATGGCACATGATGTAATGATGTCTGTAAGTGCTGTATAAAATATAATATCCACTGATGCATCTTATCTGCCCCAAAGTAAAAGTATGGGCCATACAAACAGAATAATGTCAACAAGTATGTCACACTAACCAGCTAGATAGTGTAGACAAGTTGGGTAAGAAATGACTACAACTACCATGATGCCCTGTTTCAGTTACCTTAAACAAGATAAAACTGTTATTTTGCAGATTGTCACATGTCTCACAAATAACAACTTATCTTCAGTTCTCAGGGAGTGAGCAATCTACATCCAATGCTCTCCTCAGACACATGTCACTATACTGTTCTGTAAGTAGCCATGGTCTCAGCAATTGAAAAATTGCTGGCATGAGTGACCCCAAAACAATTGTGTTTGCCCAACCTGTGTTGGATAGAATGATTTATAGATCTCATGTATACTTACTAATCTAACTGGCTACAACTCAGGACCTGGTATGAGCTGCGTATCAGAAGATCATGTGTATGGAATCTGAAAATGTCTGCTTAACGTGCATTTCCACTGAAATCTATCAACACATTAATCGCTACATATTACTTTTTTTCCTTCTAGGTTTTACTAACTGTGTCACAAGATTTGGAGGTAGATATCACCCTTCCAAAAATAACAATGTTCTCCATTTCCCAATAGGTCTATCGGCCAGAGCAAGTGGCCACAGCTTTGCCACCGAAGAGACCCACACTGCAACTCAATAGCAAGCTGACAGTGATGAAGACAGACCTGGACATCTTGATGTGGACGACAGTGCTGGTCCATTTGGTTAGGCTGGGAACACAGCAATAGTGAGTGTCACTAGGCCCACAACACCTCCCCCCAGCTGCAACAAATAAGCCACCAGTAGTCCCCCCTACCTGTGTACCTAGCACAGTGTCTCCCATCATTTGCACCCCAGTCCTGGCTACTGATGTCACTGTCACCACCACTGCACCAGAAGAGCCAGGATCCAGTGGGATGCGGCAACCTGTGCAAAGGTAGAGGTTGTGGAAGGGTATCTGTGGGCCAATGGAGTGATTCTACTAGGGCCACTCACACCCAGTCTAGCATCGACCACGTCTTGGGAGCATACCATCAGTCCCAAGCCAAGATGTACTCACCGAAATCAGGGAGGTGAAGCAGGTGCAGAGGGACATACAGATGGAGCTGGCAGCCCACAACACCAACATGGGCTCCCTCATTGGAGTGCTGCTGGACATTAACACAACTCTGGCCAGGGCTTTTCCACCACCATCCACCTCTTCCTGTGTTGCCCCACCATCAGGCCCCTCTACATCTGCTGCAGCCACAGGAAGGGAGGCCCGGCCAGAGGAAGAACAAACAGCAGACACCCCAGGCCCTGCACCTCTGGATCTCCCCTGCACTGGCAAGCCAGGACGTCCACGCAAATGTCCAGTCTGTTCAGATGGCAAGACCATTACCATCACCAGAAAGAAACGTCAGGCCTAATTTCCCCCAGTGTGTGACACACATTCACTTTGTGGACTATTTATGGACCCATTGCCCTTTCTGATGGCCGTAGTGTTTTGGGCACTGGACTCCAAGCAATTTGGCATGTACAACTATGGTTTCATTCCCCTTGACTGACTGACTCCACTTCTTGGTTTCCCTGTTTTATTTTTTCACAATGTTTATTTCTCCTTGTACACTTAAATAAATGCACTATTCTGAAACTCATTGACTGCTGTAGTATGTTTTAAATCTAGAACACCATGTATGTACTCCCATCTGAACTTAACAATTCCACAACTTTTGCTTGTGTAAGAAAGGATATTTTGCATGTACACAATGTTTAGCTCTGGTTAACAACCATGTCTCAACAAAACATACAAACTGATGTTTTGTCAAATACCATAGTTAATCCAGGGGCTGTCATGATGTCAGTTACAAACCATATCAAACATTACACATTATACCAATAGTCTCTGCTAGTGAACACATTTAAAGTTCCAGACCTCACCTACATGGAAGGAAGGGGTACATCTGACAAATTACAAATGATTAGGTCATATAGCATTTATCAATGTCATCAGGTGGAGCCATATAACCTACCTCACAGAAGGAATACCACATCAATTACACCAATAGACAAACACGTAGCAGTACTACACTTTTGATATCAAACCATCATTCCAATACACTGCTCCACTATCTGGTGGGATGTCACCACTAAATATCAATGGTGTGCCACTAGAAGTATGTCCCACAATGATGAGACCCATCAACAGCTACATTCATGTTACCCACAATGAGGATTTAGACAATGTGAAGGGAGCTTTGCATGAATAGGCTCCACTACCACATGTGGTTAAAGTTTATGATGGCACACATATTGCATTAAGTCCAACACATGACGAGGAACAATTCCAATGGTTTCTTCAGAACTCCCATCCAATCACTGTGCAAGCTGTCTTCATACAGGATTTGTACACCCAAAGTCTGTTGTGTCAGTCCCAGGAACAAGCCATGTCACCCTTGTGCTTCCAAAATGCAACATAGACCCGCAAATGTCTCAACTCTGAAATATACAAATAAAGTTGACAAGGTGAAGGTACCTACAAGAGAACATTACATAATGAGTACATTACAAACCATACATGTACAATAATTCACATAGTCAGTATCTGAAGAACACAATCTTGGCCAAAAATCTGAGATAATGCTACAGAAACCAAAGTCCCATGTGTCAAAACCTTGTCTTAAATACACCTTTACCTACTAGTCCCCCTCTCTTCCCCTTCCTTTCATTTAAGCTTAACAAGCTTATTTCATCATCACAACAAGAGGTGCTGTAACAGTCACAGTAATGTAAGGTCAAGAAATACTTACACTAAGGAGAAGAAGTTGTTGATGAGATCCTGACACAAGTCCCCTCCTTCTTCTTCTTCACCACTATCACCTTCATTTGTTATTTCATGGTCCTCACCCAGTGGCTTGCTGTAGTCTCCATCCTCTGCGATATAAAGGATGTTCCATCGCAGGATGATGTTGTGGAGCATGAAGCAGTGATTTGAGGGCTCCACTTGTCTTGTCCAGACATCTAAATCTGGCCTTCATGAGCCCAAAAGCCAGATCCACTGGTCGACATGTTCTTCCTTGGGCCTCATTGAAGCGGACTTCCCCTGGCGTTGTTGGATTCCTCAGCGGTGTCAACAACAATGGTCGGTTGGGATACACTGAGTCACCTAGATGGGAGTCACACATAAGTGCAACAATGAATCACACAGTTTGAGATGATACTACTTGACATTACCCATACAAAGTTCATACTTACCAACAGGCCAGGCCCTTTCTGATAGGAGCTGGTGTATGGTGCTGTTCTGCAGTACAAAGGAATCATGGGCAGATCCTGGGAACCAGGCACAGACATTTTAGATGTGCAAATCCACTGGGCAAACAACTTGCACATTGATTGAGTGAAAGTGCTTCATGTTACTATAACCTTGTTCCTTGTCGTTTGGTGGTATCAAAGCTACATTGTGCCATCAATGGATCCAATCACATGTGGCATGAGAGCAAATCCATAAAACTCTGCCTGTACATTTGCCAAATCCTCACGTCTCGGGGACTGAATGTAGCTGTTAATGTGTCACATCTAAGAAGAAAGGACTACTCCTAGCACACCACTGAACATTGGGTTTGACATACCACCAGATACTGCCATTGAGTACTAGAATGAACTGATGGCAAAAAATGCAGTGCTGCCATTGGTTGCACCATAGGTGGGATACATGTTGGGTTTGTGTTGTGGGGCAGTAGATCAGACTCCAACTGATGACATAAATCAACGATTGTTTGCCTATTCAAGCGAAACTTTTTAATTACATCCCTTTCTTCCATGGTCTGTAGGTCTGGAAATGGGCGGTACACTGGAGGCTGCCTTCTCCTCCCTCTCCCAGGGTGCCTATGTGTGAAGTGACAACATATCAGTACAATGGTCACAGTAACATATGTGCAATTTCAATAAAAAAACATGTGACACAACATAACTGGTGAACAATTTATATATATGTAACATGTTAGTAGTCTTCTGTCCAACATACATTAATAATCCCCATTGTGCGCTTTACATGTGTTTGTAGCATTGATGTGCAGATATTGCCTCACCAAGGTGATATTTGCACCTTTGAATTTTTTTTGGGGGGGCAAAATACCGTCAACCGCTGTATACACTGCACCACGCTAATTTAGCGATAATGCCCAGTAACACATAATACAGAGGCTGAGTTTTGATGAAATTACATGGCTATGGAGTGCTTCCCATGTCAACCTGTAACCCCTTCATATGAGTGGTGGTGATGCATTTAAATGAAAAAATCCACTACTTTCAACCGTTCACATGGCAGCTGCCTGACCTCGCTCTTGGCACATTCTGACTGTGACGGATGGGCGGTTCACCCCACGACGGACACAGCCATAGGCTAACTATGTAGATTGTGACGGTAGTGAGCCAATGGCTGTGTCCATCTCCGCTGATTACAGCATACGACGCATACATGTATGCCGCAGATTCAAAACTAGCTCACTTGCCTACAGACACTGCTGCCACCAACACCTCCTCCACTTCAGCTGCTGTTTGACACCTCTGGGAACACTCATAGCAGGCCAAAAAGGGGAGAGGGCCACTGCCTTCTCTGCAGAAGAACTGGAAATTCTAGCAGACGAGGTACTCTCCCGGTATGGCCAGCTGTATGCCTCACCAGAGGAACAGGTGAGTTACTGACAACGCATATAACTCTGTGTAACTCAAACTTTGCCATGTCCACAGGCTACATTGTGCCCCTCAATCATATTATACGTCTATATGGTATTGTATCATTTGTAGCTCACTACTTTGGACAATCATGTTAGCGATTGTTGAGCGCTATACATTGTGGATGTGACATCACCATTGTTTGGGGAAAAATATGAAAAGGTTGGAGTCCATGTTGGGTATGTGAAGACATTTATGCATTCATACATTTAATAGTACCTGTGATATTGTTACAACTATGAAAATGACAAATATGAAAATGTGCATATCCTTAGCAGCATGAGGACTGTATGTACTCTTTCAAGAGCACATGAGGATGATGTTAGCAATGTGTAGATGTCAGCCACACATATCACTCAGCCTACAAATGCTCTCACAAAAGTTGTCTGGGGGGTAGCAATATATCACAGACGAATTTAGGGTGCCACCCAGCATTGAGTTTGTTTATTGGATGTCCACAAGCTGACCTTTGAGCAGGCGCAGCCCTGTAGGTAAGAGTGGTGGGGCGGGATTTTTCCCTCCTCTTTGTCTGTCGACTCCCCCTTCCTCGCCCCCAGGCTCCACCGCTTTTACCTGCACAGGCTGTGCCAGCCATGAGATTGGGCTATGCTGGTAGTGTGCTGGACATGGGACATCTGTATGCTCAGCCTGCAGAGAGCAAGGCCTGACAATGAGCTGTGGCCAGTCAGAAGCAAGTCCCAGGTAACCCTGGGTGGAGTTCGCATCGCCGCACTACGCGGAGTTCCGCGAGCGGGCGGAGTTGCTTGTCCCGCCCGTTCGCGTGACGTTTCTGCCGTACGGCAATGAGGATTGAGTGTTCGGGGGGAGAAATATCGCGCCAACTGCACCACGAGGTCGTGCATGGGTGCAGCCATCTTGTTTTCTTCTCTGTTGTGGTGCTGGGGCCTACTTTTCAATCCTGCCTAAATCTTTTCAATCCTTCTTTCCTAAAACTTTTTTCTGATCTTATTTATTTTTTAGCTTTCCCTCGGTCTTTTCGGTATTTTGCGTTTTTTTCTACTTTTGTGTGTTTTTAAGTGAGTTTTGTACTGTTTTTCTCTATTGCTTGCTTTCTAACTTTTTACTTCCTTCCTTCTTCTCCCTTAATTTTTATATACTTTCTACATTTTGTTTTCCGTCCCAACCAGCATCATGGCAGAGACCCGTACCAAAAAGGCGGCAAAGAAGAGCCGCCTTCCTTGCGGAAGGCGGCACCCGGAAGGGGTGTAGCCCCGTGCCTTGTTTTCTGAGGTAGAGGTGGAGGTGACAGCGCTGGGTTTTTTTGTGCAGCGCCACCTCCCCTCCACCCTGGCTGCAGGCGGCAGGCCTGGGTCCGGGTACAGGCTCCTGGAGCGCCAGCAGCGGTGGGCGAGGGTGCGCCGGGCAGTGTATCGCTGCTCTGGAGTCCAGCGCACCCACAACCAGCTGATGCACCGGTGATCCGACATCCTGTACCGAGAGCAGGACCTGCTGGACCTGCTAGGGGTTGCGTTTGTGGGGCTTGATGAGTAGATAATTATTATTATTATTATTGTGTGTTCTATGTTATTGCTAATATTGTTTTCCCAAATATCAAGCATGCTGCTTACATGCAGGTAAGTTACATAACGTTTACAAATCTTATATTATGTGATTGTTATTCTAGGCAGGTGCTCAGCTCTACCTAAATGTACTTGTTTGCAACTCTTGCACTCGCTTTGGGTGATTATGCACAAACTTAAGTTAAGTAATGCGGACTAGAGAGAGACTCCTTTCCTTTGTCCTGTTACTACTAAGATAGTAAGTATTAGAAATTTTGTGGCGCACGTCCTCTCACTTCAGTTCTTAGAACCTTTTTGTAGCTTGTACAGTGACAAGTAAACAACCAATTTGGTGCATGCATGCGTTCATCTATGCATTTAAAGACAAAATGCATACTTAGTGAATTGGCCCTCCAAAGGGGGTTGAGTATGAGATCGGAACTTAGAAGCAAATATCATTTGTTGCAATTTATTCCAAAGTCTTTGGAATAGGTGGGCTAGGTAGGTTTAGGAAATGTGGAATCGATAGGACGGTCCGCGATTCTAGTCTACTACTAATCGATATGAATTAGGAAAGTTCAATGTTATTGCAATTGCTGTTTCCCGTCCAAAAATTGTTTTGGAGCGGTTATTTATTTACCACCAATTATTTCTTGTCTCTTTAATTATGTCTCACATGCATCAGCATCAGGGGCAAGAGGTCGTCGGAGGCGGGTGAGGGAGCTGTAGGTGCCTCCCAGCAGGAAGAACGCTCCTCGGCCGATGGTTCAGCTGGCCCCAGTAAGTCCTCCTGTTGTTAATATTAATATATATTCCCCTAACTTTTACTGCTCCTTAATTTGAACTAATTTCTACCTGGTCCCTAGTTTTATTTCTTTCCCAAATACTCTTTGATCTATCCTATTAAAAATTCTTCTTATTCCTGCATTATCCTAATATTTACTAAGTTATTTTATATTTCTAGTGTCTGTATTTCACCTCAGACTGCCTCTGTCTGTAGCTTCCTTTCTTCTGGTTTTTCAGTCAGCTTTCCCTCTCCCCATATATATTTGGTGGACTGCCTAGTGGTGGTACTGTTAGACTCAGAGAACCCATTGGTCCTTACTACTCTACTAGTACTACAACTGTTCCGTGCAGAATGCATGCCCAAGTAAGGTATTCTACACATGTTTGTTGCGATGAGAAGGCTTTCTTTTAATTTCTCATGCTCAATCAGTAAAACGAGAGAGTGGCCATGGTCACGTTGGACACCCAAAAGTTGTGTTTTCTTCTTATCTAGGCCTAGTATTATTAGCAGCAGTTGATGGTGAACTGATTACCGTGCACCATGGCTGGAAGGAAGTATGAGGAGGAGGAGGACTGCACAATTACATTTGCCAATCAAGAAGACTTTATGTCCGTTTGTCCAGCCACTTGGCTACTCTTATTTCTTTTCAAAAACTCAGATTCACCATAAGCTCTAGCCACTCAGTTCAGTCCTTTACATGTTGTCTTATTGTCCTTGAGAGCCTTTTCAAAAATTGCCACCAATAAAAACAACATTCCCAACCTGATGTTTTATAATTTTTGATAGGACATACTGTGATTATACCCGAATTGCTAGTGATGTGTGTGGTGTATGTATTTTCAATTTTGCTACGGAAAAAATAAATAGGGGGAGGCGCATATGGCATCTAAAAAATGTTTAATGTTTTTTCTAGCCGCACCGACCACCAGTGCCGGGGCCAGCGGGGACTGCGGCGCCATCCAGGGAGCAGATGCGGCAGCTGCAGGGGGTAAGCCAGAGGCAGTGGCGGGCGGTGGGAAGTCATATTGCTTGCTTATTGACAATTTATATACTTGCTGCAAGGGTGTACATTGTACTGTTGAGAGTGAGACTAAGTTGTAAACAGTTGAAGACACCCCTCTTTATTTAGCATTAGCATATACAGTGGGTTTTGAGTAACTAATGGCCTCTTCTATCATCAACTCAGCAGAGAAAGTTTCATGAGGAAGAGTCAGACCTTGATGGGTTGATGGGAAAGAAGGATGGGAGGAGGAAGAATGGTGAAATGTAATGTGACTGGCAGAGAAGGCTGCATGGGTGAAAAGCTGGATATAGGTGGCTGATAGGATGCATGCATTGGTGGGTGGGTGAAGGATGGGTGAAAGGTGAAAGAAATTATGCCTGCCTGCGTGTGTGAAAGTGTATGGGTGAAAGGAATCCCCTGGGCGGTTTGATGGGTCAAAGCAAGGACGCATGGGTTGTTAAAATGACAAATGTATGCTGGTGAAAGGTTTGTTGAGAATGATAGCATTGTTTGGATGGATGGATGGATGGTACTAGTATTCATAGTGAAGACTGGATGAAGGGAATGTAAAACTTAAAGGGCGACTGAGTAGCAAAGCCAAGGGTGAAGAATAAAAATAATGGTAGAAGAAAAATACAGTGAAAAATGGAAAAATCCCTGGGAAGAAGAGTAAACAAGGAATGTTTTTTTATTAAGGTTTTTGATTCAAAGGTTTGAGCGAGGTTGTATTTCAGACTACTCCCTTGACTCACAGTAGTTTTCAGGTACAACATATATTATGTACCCCTACCCACCCATCATCATCATCAATTGCCTCCCTCCGAGGCCCACTCCCTACCCATGGTATTTCGCCAGTGTCAGCCATGGGTGGCCTTTTGTCAGCCATGGGTGGCCTTTTGGCTGCATGGTTACAATAGTAGTACCTCACGTTGCGCCGTATATCATTCATATATTAGTAACTATTCTTCTGCCTTGTTGTAGTCAGGGTGAAAGTGAAAGTGAGCATTTGATTTAACAGAGCATGGCCATGATAGGAAAAGAGATAATTGTGTGGTACAGCTGCCCCACCTGCAGACAATCGCAAAGTATAACGCAAATCAAGTATGTCTGTCTAGGGCGCAAGTTGAGCTGGTATGCCTACATTAATTTAGCTAAACGAGAGAGAAGAAGAATGCTTGTATACTCCATAGTGCCTAATGCCTGGAACTGTAATCACATCAAAATTGAATGGGCCGAAATATTGAGGATACCAGCAAATGTTATGTACTGCTAGTGCTACTGTACCACTATATCATTTTATGTGTTACTGTTTTGCTAAGAGTATTGGTTCCAATTTGTCTTTTTTCTTTCTTGATATAGCTACTCCTGCCAATCCATCATCATCCTCACAAGCCAACAGGCAGGAGATGGCAGCCAGGACCCGGCAAAGGAAGCTAGAGGCCATCAGGGCCAAATATCAGCGGCTGGTGGTCCTGGAAGAGGAGGAGGAGGCGCAGCAGCTGCAGCCTCCAATGCCCCGGACCCCAGCCAGGCCCCAGTGCCTCTAGTTGTACGGCGCCATGGTCAGGCAGCTGCCCGCCGCCATACATCAACCACTGCTGCTCTCCCCTATAGACCCTATAGAGCCTTTCAGTGCTACATGCTCCTAAGGTTGGTGCAAATGGAAGCCAGGATAGAGGAGCGGTTCGACTGGTTGGAGTGGCAGCTCCTTGTCCGAGTCCGCCGCTAGGTCTTTCTTGCCCCTTTTTTTATCTTTTGTTTGGTTGGTGGGACTTGTTGGGGAGAGGGTGGGAATGTGGGAGTTGGGGAAATCTGATTTGTGGGTTTTTTGGAAATATTATTTACGGACATTTGTTTGGACAATTTGGACTTTCTTTGGACATTGTTTGGGGTTAGGGAGAGGGGTGGGCCAGGTGTTGTGGGCTTCAGTGTATTTGTTAGGGAAATAATTGTTTTATGGCTGTTCATATGATTTAATTCTTTTTTGGGGGTTACTCTTTTACTTCACACTGTTTTCTTTGCCGCGCAGGCCCACAGCAAGTTTTCAAAATCTGCCGATCGTGTAACACACCAACAGATAGTTATGCGGTACCATCACTTGTCCTACTACTCTCTCCTCCTAGTCTCTGCAGTCTGCAACTAACCCCATAGGAATCAGAGGAGGTGTGGGTGTGTGAATTTCCCTAGTATATAGATTATTGTAGCTCAGCAATCCCCCAGAGTTCTTCTCTTAGCTGTGATTAGGCGAAGCGATGGCTGCATGCTTTCCCAAGGTGCCATGGTGGTGGTAGTAGACAGTAGCAGCATGCTTGTGGACTAGTGTTTGAATACTAGTGAAAGCACCAGATCAAGAAGCGAGGTTCCACTCCCTCCTAGCCAAACTCAAACTGTAGGATGAGGAATATTCTTTGCAGGGAACTAATTAAATTGAAATTAAAAACTGATGTTAATCACGTTTTATATGCAAGCTTTGCACAAAAAATTGAGACAGTCACCAGAGGGAGACTAGACTACTATCACACTCTTACAAGAAAGGGACGAGAGGATATAGTTTTCCCTAGTCTTCCCTAAATAATACATCTAAACACACACAAAGGAGGGAAAGTCTCTCTGTTTACTTAATTTTTCACAATCTGCGTTGGGGAAACCCTTAGGGTTTATAAATACTGCCCTCACCCACTAGTTAGTGGCATGCTTCATCATAGGGCCGCTAGTACACCCTGCTGCAAGCCAACATACAAGGTGGAGCGCAAAAATAATTTTTTGAAAAAATTCTAGGGATCCATTTATGCAGAGGCAGTAATCCAACCAAAACTATCTAGGAGGGTACCCCCTCTCTTGCTTTATTCGTGGGTCCTTCCTGATAGGGTTAAAAATATATGTTTCGGGTGTACTTAAGGAATTAGCTTCCCTGTCACCCTCTCTGCTTGTATCGACATGTTTCTGCCAACTGGGGTCTTTGGCATTCCTGTGCACAGGGTAAAGAGAGGACCAAATGGGCGACGAGCTTTCCTTGGAGTAAGTGTGACGACAGGACGACATCCCACTCTCACCCTGAGTTCTGGAGTGGATATATGAAACCCAGGAAGTTCCTGGTGTGTTTCAATAACGGAAAAGCTAAGTAAACACGAAAAACCTCACTTATAGAATATTTCTGGAGGCTAGTAAACTGGATCTATATCCTGAGGAATGCCAAAAACCCCTAGTGGGCTATAAAGTTTCGCAGAAACATGTCGATACAAGCAGAGAGGGTTACAGGGAAGCTAGTTCGGTAAGATAAGTGTGAGTATGTTACATTGTTTTATCCAGTATGGCGCAGGGTAAAGGCCAGGGCCTGTAGATTGAAAAGCTAAAATGATATTGAAAAGTCAAGGAGAAAAGTTAAACTGCATAATGAGGAATGCGCAACAAGAAGAGAAGACTCAGAGGCAGCATGGCTAAATGTCTGGTTCGGGCAGTTACCTCAACAATAGGCCCCCCACCCAACCACCACTTAGCTTTGGATTAAACGACGAATTGGAGCCAGACAGCACTGAGCAGTGAGCACACACACACAGCAACATAGCATTTTCCCAATCAATTAGAAAATCAACGCACCGCCGTCAGTCACACCACTCACCACCACCACTACTACACAGACTTGTGTATGTCTGGTGCTGTTGTTTACCGTTAGGCCACTTCAAAGTCATCATCATCCAAATCGGTTGGTTTCAGTGAATTTTAAAACTTCCATCTTCTTCTGGTGGCAGTTCTCATAGTAGTCACGTTCACGCCCTGAGTCATTCCATCATCTCTGATCCTCCTGAGTCTGACCTTGAGTATGGTGTCCAACTCCATACCAACAGTATCCCGACTCAAAATGCAATAAATCGGCCTGTAGTAGTACAATTTTGTTATTGAACAACAAGAAGGGAAAGATTGAGTCACTTTTTGTGTAGACTAGGTTTGTGTTTGCAAACTTTGCATTATCTGAGGGACAAGTTGGGTCTGAGTCTTTGAGGAGTATAAATATAAAGCATAAAACAATAAAAAACAAAGCAGTGTGGACTGTGTGGAGTGGAGTTGAACCCAGTGAAGGAATCTCGCTATACTATCTTTCAAAGGGGAAGGAAAAAATATAACATACCGGGGAAAATTTAAAATTATTGATCAGCCGCCGGTAGGCCAGGTCACCAACATTTTGGGAATCTCAAATTCATCACTTACACATTAAGCGTAACAAACAAACGCCCAATCTCACACTGCCTACCAGCACATGAATCAACTCATCTCATCTCAATCTATTCTCAACACATTGATGATGACATATCACAACAAGCTCACATATCACAACAACAAACAACAATCACTCAGCGTGCAATGTATGCCAGCATTTACCTGTTCTTCTGGTGTGCTCACCGCGATCGATTGGTGGTACATTGCAGAATGCAGATCCTCCATTTGTTCAGGAAGCAGAGAATTGCCAGTGTAAATCGAATTATAAATGTCACATGTGGGTGGGGCAGTCCCTCTAGGATAGAAAAGGATTAATAGTCACGGTCCAGGGTTGGAGGCAGGCACACATTTGTTTGTATTCTCCGTCCAATGTCTGGCTTGAGATAAATCGCTTTGGAGGGCGAGTCGGGAGTCAGACTTCTTCACTGACTGCATGCAGTTGCAACTCCAATTCGGCAATAAAAATGTGTCTAAGAGTAAGTCGGTAGGTATGAATTGGTCAACCAGACAGTCAGACACTCACAAATAATAAAGTAAATAATGTTCCCTAGCTATATTTCTTTTGTTTTTGGACGCCAAAGAAAGAAAGCCTAGTCATCAGGGAAGTAGAGCTCATCCTCAGACTCTGGTGGTTCGCCCAGAAGTAGGTCATCTAACACACTACTTCGATGACCTGAGTCTCCGTCATCTTCCGCCTGTGGTACTTCACATATGGTGTAATCCTGTGGTATAAAGTGCTGATTCAGTTTGATAATGGTTAATCTCTCCATGTTTTAGTGTGAGAGACTGGTCCTTCTCACTGTGACAACGGCACCAGCAGCACTGAAAACACGCTCAGCGGAGACACTGGCAACAGAGCAAGCCAGATAGTTTATTGCCAGACTGGCCATTGGCGCCTCTTCCCATACCAATACACCAATTGGTTTTGATCAAGATAGACCTCTATTGCATCATCCAGATAGGCCTGGGCCATTCGCTCAATGTTCATTGCTGGTGCTCCACTTTGCTTGACCTCCTTTGCCTTCGCCTCTGCCCTGGACTTAAGCCCTGCCAGTAGAAACCACTCATTTGCAGATTTGGGGGCTGATGCTCCTGGTGTTGGTGTTGTTGATGGTGTTCTTGTCATTGGTTTTGGCTGCTGTGAGCCAACAGCACTGCCCTCAGGCTCTGAACTTGAAGGCTGCACCACAGGACTTGTGCCCTGGACCAGTGGGCCTCTAATTCCCTGCCGTTCTTTTTCTAGCTCACTGCCTTTCTCAGCTATCCATGTTGTGTAGTTTCTAACATCCCCGTCTGAAAAAGGAATGATAGTGGCTAGTAATGGTTTGTACTGTGGATCAAGAATTGTGGCACAGATGTAATGTTTGGAGGACACAATGTCTCTTTGCACCCTTGTATTGGCAGACAAGAAAAGGATTAAGCTCTCCACCAAGTCATACGCATCTTTTCTTCCACCACACCTGCATACATTGCAGACACCTCCTTTAGCTGTTCCTGTAGCATGTGCCACAATGGGATAGCTTGGCCCTTGGTACTGTCCTCTTTGCTGACTTCCCTTGTGAACGCCTCACAAGGAAGCAGCATCTCTGTCAGGCATTTGACTAGGCCCCATTGGTCCATCTCAATGATCATGCCTTTTACAGTCGCATCTCCTCTTTGCATGACATATTCATTAATAGGGCTGTACTGCTCAAACAGGCGTTCAAGCATGTAATAAGTGGAGTTTCAGCGTGTTGGCACCTCCTGTATGAGTGCTTTAACAGGCATTCTATTATCACACTGAATGACCCTCAGCTGTTTCCGGGCTTTAAATGAATGGCTGAAATGAGTGCAGATTCTTCTGCAGGTGGACAGTAAGTTGCTTACTTGGTCTTCTTTTTTGAGAAAGTCCTGTATAATAATGTTGATGCAGTGTGCCAAAGACAGGACCCTGAAATAACCACCATCGGCCATGGCCTTAACTATATTACTGCCATTGTCCGTGGCAACGAATCCAATCTTAAGCCCTATTAGTCGCAGCCATTCAAAGACCTTGTTGTTAAAGTCTTCCAAAATGTTTGCAGCTGTATGTGTGTTCTCCATTGCGAACATTGCTACTGTGACATGCTTTCGAGCAGCATTTAAAATCTCAGCAGTGTCAACACCTGCAGATATTTTTTCGCTAGCCCCCACAAAAGAGATCCAGTGTGCAGTGATGCACATGTAATCAGTCGCTTGGCGACTAGTTCACATGCCTGTTGTCAGGTGGATAGTGTGGACAGCACTCTGCTGCAAAGCTTGTCCAAGCAATTCAAGCACATCTTGATGTAGTGCAGGAACAGCAACTCTGGCAAAATAGGACAGGCTGGGAACCTTCCATGTTGGGCAGATTGCTGCCACAAAGTCATGAAAAACCCACCCCTTCAACAAAAGAAAAAGGAAGGAGGTCCAGCGGAAACATTTTAGCCAGCTTTGTGTTCTACAAACGTGTCGTTGGGTGGTTGCGTTCATACTGCCCCTCTGGCCTAAAGATGGCAGGAATAGTAGCCTGAATTTTTTTCTTTCCTGATGCCACTGATGCAGGTGACTTCTTGAGACCAGGCGGTGGTAGGCTCAATGTGCTTTTCAGCGGGGCAGTTACTGTCCTCTGTTGCCTTGGTGTCTCAACCTGAGTCTTGTGCCATTGCAATGTTGCTGATGTGGGTGATACTACTGCATTGCTGGGGAGAGGGCTGCTTTACGTAAAGAAGATGTCTTCCTCTTCTTCTCCTTCTACTGTGATCGGATAGGATTCGGATTCCTTGCTCAGCTGGCTTTCACCCCCTTCTCCAACAACACTTGCAGTTTTTTGGCCGCTAAGGTGTGCCTCCCAACGGATCGTATGGTGCTTTCTCAAATGGGTCGTTTGGCCCCCGGTACCATAGTTTGTACCAAGCTTACCCCAACTAACACTTGCTCTGCAAAAGGAGCATATGGCAATGTTCGCCTCCTTCTGGCTAACAGAAAAGAAATCCCAAACTGGGGAACTCAACTTTCTGATGCTGCTGGTGCCACTGCCAATGTGGGATGAACTAGCGGTGGGCGGGCGTTTTGATGTTTGACTCTCTGGCTGTGCAGTACCTACTTCTACTGAGGTCGTTGTGGATGTAGGTCACTGCTGGGACTTTGCAAATATGGTAGCTGGCGGTGGTTGGATATATGGTGCCACTGCCACATCCCCCCCGGGAAGTTGGGCTGGGGTAACGTCAGTCTCCGCTGGGGCTGGGCTAACATCTATGATGACTGGCTCGTCGTCATCCTCCTCTTCTACATCTGCCTCCATAACTCTAAGGCATTCTGGAACCTTCCTTTTCCCTAGCCTCGTCTGAGTCATCTTGTGGCGTGTCTCACTTTCAGACTGAGGAGGGATCCAAGTGGCGTCTAGATCATCAGAAGGGGGGCTTGAAGAAGAAGATGATGCACCACTGACCCTCATTTTTCTAGCTGGAGATGTGGAAGACAATGGATCTTCTGGAGCAGATTGCTCTACTTCCTCAGCATGAAACTCAATCTCTTGACCTTCTCCTACCTCGGGAGGAACTACTATTGACGGTTGTGGCTGTTACTCTTGTTGTTGTCCACTTCTCTGAGTTTCCTGCAGTGATTGGGTATTACTTTGCGATAGAGATAAGTCAATGTCAACATGACTGCTCATCGGCATTGCCGTGATTAGACTGGCGGCCTCTGTGACAGACTTGGGCTTGGGCCTAGATTGGGGTGGGTCCATTGATTTGGGGATGCTGCTCCCAGCTTGCTCCCCAGAGGCTGGTGTGGCAGGCACATTTTTTTGTTTTCCAAAACATATCTGGGCCGACATACCAGTGGTGGTGGTGGTAAGCTCCTTCTTCTTCTCACTGGCTACTTTCTTGGTAGCAGTTTTAGGCTTAGCAGTGGCACCTTTCTTTGGGGCCATCTTGAAGATGGTAGATAGCTGTGGCCCTTAGCTTCACAAGTTGAAGAGATGTCTGATGTGTGGGTCACTCATGCATCACACCGTGCACAGGCCTTCTTTCTGGCAGTACTGTGAGTGATGTGTTGTTGTCCTTTGTTGCTGTCTTCTTGTCGTGCACCTAAAAGAAAAGAAGCAAGAAGGACATCAGTGAAACGTGGCATTGTTGCTGTTCAATTAGTAGCACAAACCCAAAAATATGATTTATTGGATGGTCACTGCTGTTACTCCCTTAATTAACAATGCAGTGTAAATATATCTACTCATTTGTAAAACGGAAAACCACACCGACATATAATTACTTTCATGGTGACTGACCACTCAGGAAGAATAAAAGAGCAAAAACAACAACAACAACATCAGATGAAACTGTTTGCTTTATGTGCGGCATGTGACGTCACGTCACTCACGACGTGTGATGTGGCACTGTCTCTGAGGGAGGTGCACCTGACAAATGACAATGCAAGGAAAACCCCAAGACAATGAATGCTGTTCTGCATCTATAGCAGTCATAGGGTTGTTTTGATTGAAGCAAGATGTAGTGGGAAATGGTATAAACAAAGAATATATTTTTTTAATCATACAATTTCTTTTTAACAAATTGAAAGAATAATTTACAAATTAATTAAAAAAATTGGAAAAATGTAACTAATTAAACATAAGTGAAGTTATCCTCAAAGATATAATAATAAGTTATTAAAAACTTCTATCTCACTGCTCAACCATCCATGCAGCCTATGGAAGAAAGGGCTGAATTTGTTTGGATGCACAAAATGGCTGCCAACCAGTGCCACATTCTCATCAACAACAACACTGAACAGAAAGGCATTCTTGGGAACAAGGAGAAGACATGCAGGCCTACAGGGAAAGCACACTGGCTGGATGCACATAATGGCTGCCAGCCACATGGTCACAACAAGAAGCTGGAGGCCTACAACAAAGAACGAATGCAGGCCTATGGCAAAAGCACACTGGTCGCCTACACAAAATGGCAGCCAGGCACCAGCCACTTGGTCACAACAAGAAGCAGGAGGCCTACAACAAAGAACACATGCAGGCCTATGGCAAAAGCACACTGGCTGCCTACATAAAATGGCCACCAGCGACATGGTCACAACAAGAATCTAGAGGCCTACAACAAAGAACGAATGCAGGCCTATGGCAAAAGCACACTGGTCGCCTACACAAAATGGCAGCCAGGCACCAGCCACTTGGTCACAACAAGAAGCAGGAGGCCTACAACAAAGAACACATGCAGGCCTATGGCAAAAGCACACTGGCTGCCTACACAAAATTGCCGCCAGCCACATGGTCACAAGAAGAAGCTGGAGGCCTACAACAAAGAATGCATGCAGGCCTATGGCAAAAGCACACTGGCTGCCTACATAAAATGGCTGCCAGCCACATGGTCATAACAAGAGGCAGGTGGCCTGTAAAACAATCAAACAGCACATGCAGGCCTAGGCTGGGACAGTGCACTGACTATACAAAATAGCCCCTGACCAGTTGCCACATGATATCTGGAACAAAGGCAAATGTTGGCCTATAGCAAACACACAAACACACACACTGGCCATACAAAGGAGGCATGGTAAAACAGAGAAAACATAATTAATTCAGCAATGCCAAAAATGAAAATTATTGGGCTAAAGAAAATGTTTACAAGACACATCCTTCAAAGGCATTACCCCACCTAGTCCTGACTCCTATACACTGTTTGCATGAAAAGAAACTTGAAATACCACAAAAAAAAGTACATTTTGTATTTCAGTCCAAATCCATCCATGACCTAAGTGCTGTAAACACCACAGAAAATGTTGTTTCATACACCCATGATTAGCACTGGGCCTGCTGGCTGGAAGTCCAATTAGCAGACTACTAGGCCACATATTCAATCAAATTTTCAAATGTATTAAAAAACATGTAGAAAATGTAGTAAACTGTAAAACATTTTTCCTTTACTAAAGAAGAAAAATTAAATGCAAAGAAATCACTAGGCCCCTACTGAAACAACAGGCCACCCACCACAATACATTTTAAAAGTACAAATAAATCCAGCTGCATGGCCCCAATCACACCAGTTTTTCAACTTACTGGTGAAATCTTAAATTCAAAGTCCTTAAATCCATTGGGATATGCAGCAGATACAAAGTGTGATCCTTCCAGATCTAAATCCAAATGAAAAGTGACCAGAGATGGACAAAGCTCTGGGAGGAGCCTGCTGGACAGGAACAGGAATTTGGAGACTCTGGGGCACTTCCTTCCAGTTGAAAAATAAGATAAAAATGCAAATAAAAAAGACTCCTCGCACAAAAAAACCACCCCCAAATGTCAATTCGAGGAGGTTTTTAACTCCAAATCGTCAGTTCGGGAAGATTTTGATGCAGCTCGAGGGGAGAATCTTCCCACAGCCGCTGTTGATCCTGCACGTTCGGGATCGCGTACAGCAGAAACGTTCCGCTGGAAGTCGCTGCCGTGTCCGAATGACGTGTTGGCGAATGCAAAATCTCGCAGGAGCATGCGGCCGGCTAGCAAATCTCGTGGCGCCTGCGAACGACCCTGAAAATCCCGTAGGCAATCGTGAGCGCCCGGCAAGTCGCTCCAGTGCACGTGAAACTGCAGTTCGAGCACGCTAACCACAAAATACTCCGCTCTGTTGCGGAATGCGGAGTTTAACAGTAACTCCGCGTTCTCCGCGGAACTGGGAGTTGCCGAATTCCACAAGCTCCGTGAATGGAGCGGATTTTTACGCCCGGGCTTTGTCCCAGGCTGGGGCAGGGTGACTGTGGCAATACAACTAATGCCAAAAGCTATGTCCCTGTAGTCCTCTTTTTTTAATGTGTGATGACAGATTGAGTTGTGGCCACCCCAACACTACCCTTGCTAGCTCTCACATGGACAAACTTTTGCATGATGAAGTGAGGTAACCCCTTGACCTTATACTCCTGTCCAGTGCAGATGGTGTTCAAAGTGTGTAATTTCACAAACACAGGCTCATTACTACCAGTGATCTGTTAAAAATATGCAACAATTGATGCCTGCACAGTACAAGCCCAATAAAAATTTCACACACTCACAGTCCAGATCATTGCTTATTTAAGTTGAGATGTTGGGTAAGTGAATTAGCAGCTACTATACATTTAACCAAGCCAGGGTGGACTTACTATGGTATGTTGATGGCATCACTGTGACAGTCTCACGTATTACAAAAAGTGTCCTGTGAGGCTAGTACATAGCCCACATACTCAATACGCTGTAGTATTGTGTAGCATCAAGAAGTAGACATGTCCACACCACTCCAGTGAGCATCCTCTCACTGACACACATGGCAGGCCAGTCATAGTGGGACAAGTAAAAGTCTGTGGGCCATACCATGGTGCCATTTTCTATTGATTGTAGGCCTAAAGTTAATGTGCCTGCATTTACAGATGGATGTCAAATTTTGGCTAAAGTTGTGCAGCCTTCTAAAGGCCACAAGAGTTTTCCAGGTCTCATTGTAGCTCACATCACAGTATATGTAGCTTGCCCCTGGGGTACTTCATGTGAGTGGGGTACATTTGTGATTTAGGGACCTGAACAGGGATAATAGCATTCAGCAGATCATTACAGAAGTGTGCATTGGGGTATTGTATATCTCAGCATCTGTAATATACACATGTTGAGTGCTCTCTATTGGTGTCAGCTCGTGGCAGATGTAATACACTTGTGTGTCATCAAAACTGATGTACATTAACTTTCAGTTACAAAATGTTTGCTTCCTCTCTTGTATCTATGTAGGTCAACGCCCATCAGAAGTGTGACATCTGGAAGGCCATCGCAAAGAAGGTGCGGACCCTGGGGGTCTACAGGTGGCGTAGTATCCATTGCCGCAAGAGGTGGGAGGACCTGAGATGATGGGCCCGGAAGATCGTGGAGGTCCAGCTGGTGCTGTCCTCTCAAAGTGTGCAGGGCGCACGCTGCTCCATGACCCCTCCTATTGGCCCACATACGTGTGGTGGCCTATCCCGGGCTTGATGGGCAGTTGAGGGCCCAACAGCAGTGACAAGGGGCTAAGTCATGGCTAGAGTTGTACCAGTGGTGGTAACTTTTTTTCAGCTCACAGGCGGCTGGTTATCATCAGAACTGAGGCAGACCCAAATTCAAATGCACAAGAGGTGTACACAAATGTGTAGGTCTGGTGGCAGGTAAATAATGGTGTCCATTGCCTATTGTCTGTATCAACCTGCTACACAGCAGTGGCCAGTCACCTATTCATGAATCTGACACGGGCAATCACTTGGCTGACTCAAGTGATGTTTCATTTCATGTTGTTGTATAACCGTGCTGACCATTGCCCCAAACGGGCCAATTGTCTACATTGTGGAATGAATGATGCTCACTCACTACTGTGTGTCATGTGATGGTAGGCCTATCGCATATGAAATAATATGACATGCACCTTTGATGTAGTGACCAGACAACACTTCCCATTGGTAAGTTGGGTATGTAGGATAACATAAGTGTTCCTACATCACTGGTGCAATCAGTAATAGGGCCTACATGTTGGCCTGTGATCTTGTTCCTGAAGTTATGTCATCAGCAATCCTGTGTTCTACATGATGTAACTGCACTCTTAGGTTGATATCTAACTCAATCAGACATATGTGTGTATAGGTCACTGAAATTATTTTGTGAGTTAATTGTGTAACTTAAACAGTCAATGAATTACCACAGCCAGGACTGTGTACAAATTGGTGAGTGTGTTACACATACCCTGATCCATTACTCATACTTCAATGGTAATGTCCAAATGGCAAAGCTATGAACAACATGATAGGTAGACTTTCACGAATGTGTCAATTTCTGATTTTACAAGGCATAACTCACGGATTAATCAGTAATTTGAGGTGCACATGTTCATATTTGCAGGTTCATTCAATGAGGGAGCAAATGCATCAGGGAGTGCTATGCAGGTTCGAACTGAGATTATGTTAAAATCTTCACTCAGTATTCCAAGCCAATTGTGGTAATCAATACAAATGGGTACTGTAATATGCTAACACCCTGGGAACAAACTTCCAGTACATGTTGATGCCACAGATAGTCACTGTGACACATGAGCCTTGAATGGCAAATTGTCTTTTACAAATGGTAAGTATGAATTGAGATGTCAGACAGTCCAAAGATGGAATGGGGATGTGCTTAGGGCAATGTGACAACTTATGCTGTGGGCATTTGTTCACTCATCACCCAAATATTTGGCCACACATGTGTGTACTCTACTTTTTCAGTGCTACATGTGAAACATTGCAAAGCTACTTCAGATCACCTAATTTTGGACTACTGTGACAGTGGATACATGAGGACTGTATGTATTTGATATTCCAATAGTGTGACTTTATCATTTTCATGTGACCGATGCCTAGAAACATTCCATGGTCAGACCAATACTCAAAAAACCCTCCCCGACCGCAGTGAACTCAAACACATCCGGCCAATCTCCCTACTCCCATTCTCAGTGAAGGTACTGGAAAAGATTATCAACAATCAACTCATGACACACCTGGAGCAGAACCAGCTACTCGACGCCTCCTAATACGGCTTCCGCTGCAATCACAGCACCAAAACTGCCCTGATTGCAGCCACCATTGACATCCGAACCTTTCACGACCAAGGAGAACCAGCAGTTTTGATCTTCCTCGACCTCTCAGCAGCCTTCCACACCATATCACACAACGCACTGATTAAAAGACTCCACCACATCGGCATCTAAGGAGAGAAACTCAAATGGAACACATCCTTCCTCACTGGAAGAACCCAGAAGATCCACCTCCCACTTTTCAACTCTGAACCCAAGGAGATCACCTGCAGTGTCCCCCGGGGCTCATCTCTGAGCCCCATGCTCTTCAACGCATATATGACCCCGCTGGCCAACATCGTCAGATCCCACTGTCCCAACATAATTTCCTATGGAGACGACACCCAACTCATCCTCTCACTCACCGACGATCCCACTACCACCAGAACCAACTTTCACAGATGCATGACAAACATCACCGACTGGATGCAGAACAACTACCTGCAGCTGAACACAGACATGATGGAAGTACTGATTTTTGGAAACAACAGCAACAAATGGAACAATTCCTGGTGGCCATTAGACCTAGGACCTGCACCCACTCCCTCCAACCACGCCACAAACCTCAGAATCATCACTGACAACAAGCTCACCATGAAATCACAGATCAACGCGGTCTCCTCCGCCTGCTTCCTCACTCTGTGCATGCTACATAGGTCTTGAAGTGGCTACCCCTACACCTGAGATGCACCGTGACACAAGCCCTCATCACCAGCCAACTGGACTATGGCAATGCTCTCTAAGTAGAAATCGCCCTACACCTTCTACAGAGACTTCAGACCATACAGAATGCCACAGCCAGACTCGTCCTTGGCCTTGCCTGATGAACCATGTCACACCACACCTCAGGAACCTACACTGGCTCCCCATACAGAAGAGATGCCAATTTAAGCTGCTAACCCACGCACACAAGGCTCTACACAGCCAAGGACTCGCCTACATTAACCACCACCTGAACTTCCACCAACCATCGAGAAGACTACGCTCCACCTCATTTTCACTTACCCATACTCACCCCATCTACCAAAGCGGAAGTGGAGGATGCTCCTTCTCCCTCATCGCAGCAAAGACCTAGAACAGCCACCCCGCACCTCCAGACCATCACCTCACTTATGAAATTCTGAATGACCCTCAAGACCTGGCTGCTTGAATAAGCCTCTGGGGTCTGCAAGTGCCTGGATACCCTATCAGCCTATCGGGTGATTAGCCGCGCTTTATAAATCCTTATTGATTGATTGACCTGATGTCTGCTACTGCACATATTGCTGCAACATATCTGTACAACTTGACAGGCAGTACATGAGGATGTGTCATTAGATATGTGCACATTTGGTGAATTCAGGGCCTTGTATGGAGACTGGCCATAAGTATGTTTTGTCCCCTTCCAATTTGTGGAGATCTGTCCACTTTTGGTGTCCAACATGGGCCAAAGTGTAGAAGGTGGGGACCAATACCAGTAGATACATCTGGATGACGTGGAGTAAACTTCACTCATGGTCTTGTAGCTGTGTGGGGTAATGACATCACTGTGAGGAATTGGTTACATTCATGTGTTCAGGCTTATGTTGGAGCCAATGTTTTGAAACTTTGAGCTGGTGTAATCTGTGCATCTTTCAAATGTTTAATGTTAACATCTCATGATCAGCTGTGTTACTGCAGATGCAATAAACTGATTACATTTTACATTGCAGCATAATCTCAGGCAAGTGAAGGAGAAAGGGCAAACTTCAGCGGGGAAGCAGCTGGCTACAGTGGTTTCGGTACTTCCAATACAAAGGGACCCAGTGCCTGAGAGAGTGCATGGAGTGCCACGGAGGAGGCTAGCTCAAGTACAAGAGTCATCAGAGTCATCCTCCAGTGGACACTCCTGAGTGTCTGCCACCCTACTTTCCAGCTCCGCCCTCTCAGTTGCTCCCCACCCAGTTGCCCGTGCCCTGTCCCCTAAGAGGGGACCCATCTCCTTCGCTCCAGGCCCCTCAGCCTGTGCCCCTGTCCCCCCACTGCACTGAGTGAGGAGGCTATTGACCTCCTGAGGAATAACTCTGTGGGTCAGACTGCACGGCTGAATGCCATCCAGATGCAAGACAGCCATCTGCAGCAGATGGTGGCCTATCTGGAAGGCATTCACAGTGCCATGTCTGTGTTACAGAGATCTTTTCAGCCTCTCATCCCCCCAAACTTGTGTTCGTCTACTGCCTCCTACCCATTCCAATCTCCTATTCCCAAATATGTCCAAAGCACACTCACACCTTTGTACACACCCACCCATACTGGCCCAAGCAGCACATCCACACACAAGCACAAACAGAAAAAAAGGCAAACACGCATCCAAACACACTCACAGGCACCCACACCATCTTCGCAAACACCACTGACAACACAACACCCACATACTCCCACCACTTACCCATCACATCCCCACACAGGACAGGGGACACCACATACACTTGCACACACCACACACCCACCATCACACACCCACCCACCAGCGACACACCCATACTCACATTCACACCCACCAGCACATCCATAGACACAGCCACAGTCAGCACATCACCATTCATGACACCCATACCCAACATTTCCACTACAGCAATATCCATAGACACACCACCCACACTCTACACACCTACAAATCTCAGATGCAAGCAATCAAGCACCCAACATACACCAGATAAACAAGACACACCCATACTTGCAGCACATACACCTGACACACATGCATCTGTACCTGCAACAGACCCAAGCGCATCAATCAAAGTTACTACCTCTCCCTCCAATTCCCCACTCCTGCCCACACCCCCTACACAGTTCAGTACAGAAGACCCGTCCTTTTCCCTTGCCCTCACCGCTACCAAACCTCCTACCACCCCTTCAAAGAAGCTTCCTCCTCCTACCACAGCCAAATCCACCCCTATTTCTGACCCATCCACCCCGCCCACTTCCCAGCGTCCCCCTACCAAACGTCGCCCCACCGCCCTTCCAAACCCAAATGTCCCCATCCCAAATAAGATCATCGAGGTGCCTGATATGCCCACTTGATACCCCTTTGTGAGGAGGTTCACTGGCAGTGTCATGAAGGGCATGCTGATTGGCACAGTATTGTGCTGGACCACAGAATGTGGACATGGACTGGCCATTGGCCTTTGGTTTGCTCCATCAGGTTATTTTGGAGTAATAGAAAATGTGTTTGGTTTAGAACACATTAGTCCTGCCATTACTTTTCTAACTATTTGATATTATTGTATACTTTGGGATGTGTGACTACAGTTGTGCATGTTTCACCCTGATTTCTGATCCATTTGAAGGGGTTTGTATAATCTGACATTGGAACCAGTGCTGGAGTAATACAGTAGAAGGGTAACTGTTCAAAGGATGGATATGTGGGAGGAATTCCAACTGGGGCTGACATTGCATTGGATGGGATATCATATGGTAAGTATTTCTGCTTGTCTTCGGGAATGTGAACATCATTTAGCTTGCAGTTCTCCCTATGATGTAGATTGGATATGTGTTTGATGTATGCAAGTTAGTTATCTGTTTATCCACACATGGAGGGTGGTGAATTGTCATACCTTTTAAAACATTTTTATGAACATGTGTCCTTTTTAGTGTGATTAGCTTACACCTACTTTATATATGCGTGTGACAAATGCAATTACTACTGTGTTTGCTTTCATGACTTGCACCTCTACATTCCCCATGCATGCATGGTACTGGTTATGCTATTGGTTGTCCATCATATACTTCAAGCCACAGGTCCTGTGCACATAGAAGTTTTGAGGCATATGTAAAGTGGACTGGGGCCAAAGGGCCCAGCCTTTCAAGGGTCCACCTGGTGGAGGCAAGCCTATTCTGCAAAGAGTGTTTACATTGTGACCTTTGTATGCTTCTCACACTTATTATTTGACATCCCATTGACATCACATTTACTTTTTTTGTGGTTGATGTGTGAGATTCTAATACAGATATTTTGCAGATAGGGTCTGTTTATGTTTCATTGCACATCCATCCAGAAGTCTCTTTGATATGACAACAGGACCTAGCAAGTGGTAAATGTGAGGGTGTCACGGAGATGAATAGCTGGGATATTGATAGGGAGGTGTTGTTATGTTACACCAATCAATGCACACATCAGTATCCCTGATTCTTACTTTTAAACACATGTTAAAATTGGTGGTGTGGGCCGGTGCAGTGTCAGTGACCTGCCCACAGAGGGCATCATGGAGCAGTGCTTGAATCATACATTCCCATTATTGGGAACAGGAGGCCACAAGACATGTTTTGGCCAGGGACCCCAAACACCTTCACATGTCCATGCAAGGCCAATTATTTACTGAGGAGTCAATGGGGACGGGTAGGTATATGGCTTACCATCATTTGCGTCCATGACGGTGTTGATCGTCATCGAGCAGCAGTGGCAGGACGTTGAGGGCTGACTCTATGGCATTACGTGACGTGTGCCTTATATCCATCCCTTTCAACCAGCTCAGGTGTGGAGGCTTAACTACCACAGGCACATTGTGATTGGGTGGGCAGGGAAACTTGCGATCCACCCTTTAACAGACTCATTGGCCTATCCCGCCGCGGTCGGAATTTACTGGCTGTGATGGTGGTGCTGTGGTGGTCTATTGTCTATGGAAGTGCATGCATTGTAATAGGGTGGTTAGACAGCCAACTCGGCTGCAGTGATTCTGACGCCATTTTGACAGCAGTCACATTACCGTCAAACTTGTAATCAGGCCCTATGTGTCTAACAATAGATTTTAAAGATAATCCTTTTACAGACTGGTAGCCAAAGCAGAGAGTGCAGAAGAGGGAAGAAGTTGTTCCAGTTGGAGAATTGCAGATGAGATGGGCAGCGGTGCTTTGCACCACTTGGAATTTAGAAAGCAATGTCTCATTTGCCGAGGCTAGGAGCGCATTGCCATAGTCTAAACGGCTAATGACCAATGCCTGTAGAAGGGTTTGCCGTACCCAGAGGGGGAGGAGGGTAAAAACTCTCCTCAACAGGCACATTGCATAAAAGCATATTCAACACGTTACACCTGTGCCTAATTTTCTTATTGTATAGAAGCATATTCAACACGTTACACCTGTGCCTAATTTTCTATCAGCCTATATATTACCTTCGACCACATTCTGGACACATAGCATATCTGTCATAACATGTGCAGCAAGCAATTGGCTGCAGAGTCTTTGCCTCTAGCCAGGTCCTGCACCCAACCACCCCCATGTCCACCAATTCCCACTCTGTGCCAGCCTCGTCAGGCCCTGCGCCTATCCCACCATGAGCGGCCAACTCTCCACAGGCACCCAACACTTCAGCAGTGTGCAGTGATGGGTTGGTCCTGTGCCCAATCCACTGTAGTCAGCCATCAACCACTGTGCACAGCCTACGCCCTCCTTGTAATTTTTTTTTCTGACCATAGTACCAGCTGTGGTACCTCACAAGTTCCTTGCTCGTTATCATTGTACTCATTTAATTGATACATTTCTTAATCACTGTTTGGTCTCCCGTTTTTTCTAATTCATAAGCTAGCAATTTAATTTCCTGTGACAGTGCCTCTCTATCTATTTCAGCATATTTTATCAAGATCTTTAGCATTTGTACTGATGTGACGTTTGAAATCTTTCTTACCAGTCTTGATATGTTGAGATGGTTCCCTGTTTCGGTTCCTGTATGTTCTGGTTTGTCCGAGATATGGGTTCCGAGATCCGGTTCACAGCGCACAGGTTCCAGCAAAATATCAGTAAGCACGCTCACCACCCTGGACCAAAATCCAAATATACCGGCACACATCCATGCCAGATGCAGAAAGTCGGCATCTGCCTGCCCACACCTAATGCAATTAGCGGTTTCCCGCTGGCCAAACCTACAAAGTTGCAGTGGGGTATAATATAGTTGGTGCAGAAATTTAAAGTGAATCATACGAAGGTTACAATTCGAAGTAAGGCGCCCAGTTAGCGCACAGCAGAACTGCCATTGTTCAAGTGTTAATGTGGACCCCAGCGCTGAGCTCCATCTAAGATAAGAGGGGTGTTCCCCTGGCTCCTTCTCCCGCAGCGAGGCATTATAGAGCCTGGTGATTAGGCCCTTTCTCTCTGCCCCTGCCAGCACCGCCTGCAGCGCCAGCAGAGTTTTAGGTTCCGTCGGATAAGTCGGGTAGATAGCCTTAACTGCTTGCAGTACTCTAACATATATAAACCCCAACATAAAACCACAACTCTGTCCCCCCTGCACGTCCTGCAGCGACCGAAACTGGCCCTGTTTATACAGGTCCCCCATCTGAGTGATTCCGACAGCAGCCAGCTCCCGTAGTACATGTTTCTCCCGTGCCGCCGAGATATCAGGATGTGCAACCAGTGGCAGCGGCGGGGCATATAGATAGGTAAGCTGTGACCTTTTGGCTAGAGCCCTCCAGGCCCATGCAGTGCACTGGACAGGATTGATTTTGGTCCTGGGGCCGCCCATCCCCCCCGAAAGGGTTGCCGCCTGCAGTGGCAATGGGAGAACAGCATCGGACTCTATCGCAGTATGAGGCTGAAACCGCTGCGGAAAGGGCCAATAGTGCGCAAACTGCGCCTGCGCACAGAGGTAGTACAACCGCAAGTCAGGGGCCTCAAAACCGCCACGGTCGAATGGCTGCACCAAGACTTCCCAGGTGCATCTGGGCCTCTTACCTCCCCATACAAATGTAAGCAATGCCGACTGAAGTGTCTTGAACAGCACAATATTCAGCTTAATCGGGATATTTACAAAGAGATATAGTAGTTTGGGCAAGATAGCCATTTTAATAACAGCAATTCGATCGGCAAGCGAAAGAGGCAAGCGGGCCCATCGCTCCGTCTGCTCAGTGATCCGTGTGACAACTCGGCCATAGTTCTCAAAGATGACCCGATCCGGATCCCTGTGTAACCATATCCCCAAGTACTTCACCGGATCCCGAGTCCACGTCAGCGGGAAGTCCAACTCTACCTCCAGCGTACCGGTCGTTAGCTGGAACACAGTTGACTTCGCCCAGTTAATCCCCAGGCCAGAGTATCTCTCAAACTTGACATACTCCCGGAGCAGTTCCGGTAGGAAATTGGCAGGATCCCGCACATATAATAACATGTCATCGGCGTAAAGTGAAACCACAAGTGGTCGCTGCCAGAATCGCAATGCAGCCGCCGCATGCCGCTGACGAAGTTTACAGGCCAAAGGCTCCAATGCCAGCGCAAATAGCATCGGCGACAAGGGGCATCCCTGGCGCGTGCCTTTTTCTATGGGAAAAGCCGATGACACCCACCCATTGACGCGCACATGAGCCTGAGGTGCCGCATACAGCACCTTAATCCATTGGAGAAAGAACTGAGGAAGGCCCATCCTAGTTAAGACAGTGAACATATAGTCCCACTGAAGGGAATCGAACGCCTTTGCTGAGTCTAGCAGCACAGCCACTGCCTGGAAGTCAGGGTCAAAGTAATGCAGTATAGAGAACACCGTACGCAAGTTGTGCGTGGTAGATCTGGCTGTCACGAAGCCCGACTGGTCCGGGAGGACCAGGAGCAGAACCAGCGGCTGAAGCCGAGTAGCTATCATCTTTGCCAGTATCTTGGCATCTATATTGATAATTGAGAGAGGCCTATAGGAATCGCACAGATTGGCAGCCTTATCGGGCTTCAAGAGTAGCACCAAAAGGGCTTCTTGAAGGGTGGGTGGAAGTCTCCCCTCTTCATACGCCTCCGCATAAACCTCCAGGAGCCTAGGCCAGGACGTCCACATAGGCCTTATAGAACTCACTGGGGAGTCCGTCAAGTCCCGCAGCCTTACATGTAGGAAGTGACATTATGGCCGATTTAACATCATCGACATCAAACGGCTGTGTAATGTATTCCCTTTGCTCCCGGGACAGCCACCCCAGTGCGACATCATCAAGATAGGAGTGTATATCCGCTGTCGGCACCGCAGCCACATTCGCATAGAGTTTGGTGTAATAGCTGAGGACAGTCTCACTAATATCGGGAGTTGTGTAGTGTGTGACCCCTTCGTCATCCAATATCTCCGTGATGCATTCCTGACTGCGTGGTGCTGCTAACTTCTGAGCCAGCGATCGGCCTGGGCGTCCCCCCTCCCCATAGTAGCGGGCTGTGCTACGCCTGGATCTATGTAATAGATCCTGGTCAACTGTGTTATTATGCTAGGTAACCAGGTCCCGTATGGCAGCCAACGTTGCTGGAGAGAGGTTCTTATCATATTCACGCTCTAGTGTGGAGATGTCAGCTGCTAGCTTATGTATTCTACGTCTAAGGTCCCGCAACACTCCCGCCTGTGCCCCTATGCAAGTCCCTCTAGTAGTTACTTTAAATGCTTCCCACAGCACTCCAGCACTTCCAACCGAACCCTCATTTTCATGAAAAAAATTACGAATCAGTGAAGACGGCTGCAGATGCCATGTAAAGGGCGGCCTCTCACAGGTGGGTACCTGTAGTTTAAGGACCACCGGGGAGTGATCCGAGAGTGTTCTAGCCATGTGACTAACCTTCACTGCCCAAGTGCAAACGACCTCGGTGACAAGCCAGAAATCTATACGGGACCAAGTCCCATGAACAGAAGATATAAAGGTGCTTTCCTTCACCCCAGGGTGTTGCATACGCAAGACATCCCGCAGATTCCCCGCATCAGATGCCTGCTTAAGCCTCACTGTTCCACTGCTGACCCGGTCCAGGGCCCCATCCAGACACACATTGAAATCGCCTCCCCAGAGTATCTCAGCCGGTGGAAACCCAGAGATACGGCGCCAGACATCCGCAAAAAAGGACGGATCGTCAATATTTGGCCCATATACATTAACCAGCAACACATTCACACCACCCAACTGACCAGAAACCATCGCCAACCGCCCATGCTCGTCAGTTTCAGAGCGATGGACCGTAAATGGGACTCCCTTTTTAACAAGGATCATCACCCCCCGTGAAAAGGTGGAATAATAGTACGCAATTCTCACACCTGCCCAGCGTGCACCCACCTTTTGCTCAGAGGACTTAGTAAGGTGCGTCTCTTGAAGAAAGGCCACCTGCACATCCATCCTGTCCAAATATGCCAGTACTGAACGTATTTTTTGGGGGTATTAATGCCACGCACATTCCAGGTCAGAAGCTTTACTCTTACAACTCATTCAATTTGTACCATGGTGAGCTGATATTGACGCAATAGAACCCAATACGTGTGTCTGTTATTTGGTGATGCAACTTAAAGTCCTGTTCACAATAGGAAGATAATGCCGGCCCTCCCCCCCTAACTACTACGTCCCACCCCCACCCACTTCAGCTTCCCCAACTCGCCAAAGCCATCCCATTGTAGTGCAACTTTACCCAAACTAAGGCAAAAAAGAAAAACTTGCATGTGGGGTACACCCATTTGGGGGGCGTCGGAGCGCTACTAGCCTCCCAACGAGTAGGAGGTGGCTGAGCAGGTCTATTAACTGTGCCAACATTACTACCCTCAGCAATCCCAGAGAGTATCCTGATATGGGCCATCGTCACTGAGGAGCACACAAGTAGGCATATAGGTAACATTTCAATAAGAAGTGCACAGTAGAACAATGAGTAACAGAACAGAGTTTCGATACAGCAGAGAGCCGACACATTCCACTACTGCTCCTCTTCATCTCGTGTCGCGCTGGACTCCCGCCGTCTCCGTTTCAGCTGCTTCGCGTGCTCAAGGGCTGCCTTGGGATTGGAGAAGATTCTGGAGTCTCCGTCAAGTTCAATCCGCAAACGGGCGGGATACAACATTGCAAAGGGGACCCCCTCAGATTGCAGAAATTTTTTCACACCACCAAATTCCCTTCTGGCAGCCTGCACGGCCACAGTGAAGTCAGGGAAGAAGGCAAGTGTGTTACCTTGATGTTCAGTGTTACCCTTGTCTCTGGCCATCCGCAGAATAGCGTTGCGGTCCCTGTAATTTAGTTGTGTCGCTATTATGGGACAAGGAGGGGCTCCCGGGACGGGCCTCGCAGCGAGAGAGCGGTGAGCACGCTCTATAATAAAAATATTGGACAGCTGCTCAGTGCCAAAAATGTCTTTGATTAGGTTTTCTACAAAAGTCTCCATTTTCCCCACATTGGTGGATTCCGGCAGCCCCGAGATTCTAATGTTGTTGCGCTGGGACCGCGCCTCCAAATCCTCATTCTTGGCCTGAATGAGGGCCAGGACCTTCTCCATGTTAAGTGCCTTTCCGGTGACTTCACTCAGGCCATCTTCTGTTGCTGACACCCGTTGTTCAATCTCCCCCATACGAGTGTTTTGTTTTTCCAACTGCGCAGACATGTGATCTAGGCGGTGGTTCACCGGCGCCATTGTGCCCTCAATGGATTGAAGGCTGCGCTGCATTGCCAACAGTGTTGTCTCGAGTGTAGGAGGGGCATCACTGAGGGCATCCGCTTTTGAGTCTGAGGCCGCTTTCTGTGCTGTTTTTACAGATTTTCGTGCCTCAAACGTGAGGCGTGGTTGGGATTTATCCGTTCTCCCCATATCGGCAACTAGTGTATGCGCAAAGTATCTAGTTGGTGAACACAGTATAATAAACACTGATAATAAGCGCACAATGCAGTCCTGTGTTAGTTATGTAGCAACTAGTGGAAGAGATCCAGTCAACCGGCTCCCGGGACCTCCGGGCCCAAAGGAACCAGTCACACAGGTGGCGCCAGAAAGGGAGGCAATCAGCGTGGGCCAGGAATTCTCAGGAACTGCACAATAGGCCGGAGCCTAACCCCCTGGGGCCCAGCAAAGCCCCCCTCGCAGCGCACCGCCGCATACGTGAGGGCCAACAGGGAGACATCGGGCATCCAACCCTAACATCCACAAGCAGGGGATATCAGGCCCGTAAAGCGGCCCAGCTCCTCAATAACCTGCAGCACAGGACCGCATGCACAATGCCCAGCCACCGCGATCGGTCATGCAAAACGCACTTCTCTCTGGTATGTAGTAATGGCCAGTCCCAAAGTTAATTTCGGGTCAGCAAGTCACTGCAGTCATCCCTATCAGTATCCACCTCAAATCCAACAGCGGGTAGCGTCCCAGGCTTTGCGGCGTCCTACAGGCCCCAGCACTCGTCCAGACACGCCGATAGCAACAGCAGGCCACTATGGCGACCGAGCCCACATGCGGCGTCCAGTTACAGCAGCCCCGCTACCAGCGCACTCCCCCAGCACCCGTCGCAGCTCGCAAGGCGCGAACACCGCCAAAGGCCCACTCCCGCCTCCGCAGTCACGGGCCCCGACAGGGCCGCACCCCACTCACCGCCGCCAGCACCAGGATCGGCACAGTCCGCGGCCGGCCTCCGCCAATCCAGCCAATGACTCAGGATACTCCGTCGGGGCCCTCTCTCCTCTCCGCATGTATTTCAGGGCTTCTCGCCCTCACAGCCGGCGCCCGGCGCTCCCGCGCCCGTCACTACTGCAGCGGGTGTTCACAGGCTCAGGAGGCAATGCTGTAGACCAGTTCAGCTCGCCGGACTGCGACACGCAGCGTTTACTGCCTCCTCTCCGCTCTGTCGAGTAGGGTTCCGGCGGGTGAGTTGCGCATCAGGGCCACGCGGCGGGCGCCAGTGCAGCAGCGGCAGGATTACACGCATTGTGCTGATCCAATGCGCCCCTCAGTGCTCCCAAAACAGGCAGAAGGGCAACACAACGCTGCGCACACCAGGCAGGGGTGCAGAAGCAACGTTTTGCAGGCAGATTCTGGGCGGATAGTGGCTCAGCCGGGCAGAGCTACACTAGAGTGCGGCCATCTTGCCGTGCGCCCTCTAGCGCCCCCCCCCCACATCATTGAACTTAATACTTAAATCCCTATAGGCTTAAATATGGAGGAAGAAATGTAAACACATTTGCACTAACTGAGGCTGTACAGAGGAGTCAAATTAAGGGCATTCAATAGAACCTCTAGGGGAACGTGTGTACAAACACAGTTAAATAATAGCCCATTAGGGCATGATAATACTGACGGATTTCAAAATACAATGTTATGTAAAACATCGGTCAAAAAATAGCCGAAGTACCTTTAAAGTATATGAATCGTAATATATGAAATGTGTGTTTACAAATTCCCCACTGCACAGGGAAGTGGTGAAGAGATTCATAATGTTATTTTTAATTTTCACAATTGGTCTTGTTTATGATAACTAATGGCACATGAAGTGGAAATGTATAAGCTTTAACTACTGTGGAGCTAAATCAAAATTGTAAACAAAATCTGAGATTAGTAAAGACTTTATGCATATTTCTTGTGTTAACAACTACGGGTAAGAGTATAACAAGTAAAGAAAATGGCACCTTTATATGTGATCAAGGCTACAGCCATAGCTGAGTTGCATCAGTTTGGCAGAACCCAAGAAAAATATTGGTATTCAGGAACCCCGCAGCATCAGTGCTTTTTCTGGAGCGAAGGAGACAACAGTGGTGATACATACAGATTGAGTTGACTCAGTATGGCTGACTCAATCATCGGTCATGTGCTCATAGGCAGTTCCATTCGAAAGGAAGAGAAATATATATTAAACAATGTGACTTTATTTGAACTTTTAAAAACTACAGTTCGCTTTATGTTTGGAAATTCAAATAACTCTTCGCAAAAACATGCTAAATACGCTGCAATGGCCATATCTACTGGCTTTGCTAATGCTTATTTTATTGGCAGGTGCTCTGCGTATTCTCTTTAATTTCTGTTCATAACAGCACATGATCCGTGGTTGGGTACACTCTATGTATATGACTGATGAATGGCATTCTATTACTGAGTCAAGCACTAAGTGGATGTCTCCTCATGTTGCTTGTAGGTAGCAATTACGAAGGATTGTAGTCATGCTTTGGTTTAGCATGTCATACACATGCATGCGTTAAGTTCATAGTAGCTACTCAGGTCATCTGCATGTTGACGGAATAGGTCATCACACTGTTAGGGAGCAATTGGTCCTGAGTTTCCAGTGACGCCATTTAGATATGAGTTTTGTCTATAGCATCAACTAATAAAACAGAAATTGGCAATATCACAGAAAAAGCTTATCTCAGCAGACTGCATGTTGATATGACCCAGCCCTACACTAATGAAGGTCTATCCACAGCTTTATGAGTGGTGGCATTGGACTACTGGTCTTGAGGCGTTGCTGAATTTTATCATCTAAGACCGTCAATTCAATGTCAGAGCCCCTTTCAGAAGGCCTTAAGGCAAGCAGAAGCTCCTGGGCTGTGGGGGCTGAGGCCTTTTACTGCTGATGTCCCAGTGTCCGACCTACATTGGGCTCTGAGCAACTCGGCCAAGTACTGCTTCAGCACTTGACTCTCAGTGGTGGCGTTGGTTGAGCAGGGGGGAGGTAGGTGCAAGGTGTACACAGACTCACAACTCAAAAATACACACCTCAACCCCACTAAATGATTGTCCAGCAAGATCCTTGGTTTTACAAAAATAATAGTGTTTATATATAAACACAAAAAGAAATACTTCTCACAACAAATAATACTGACAGTCCAGTGGTGTATCAAAACTTGAGGGGGCTCCCCATCCACCCAGTCAGTAGCTCTCAGTGCCAGGCAGTGTGCGGTGGTGACTGCGTGCACAAGCGTATCAAACTGGTCCCAGACCCATTCAGTGTACTGTGCTGAGGGAGTCCCCTGGAGCTTGGTGCCCCCTTGCACCGCGAGGGCTCATGTTACGCCACTGTGACAGTCTTCGTAAAGCCGACACTCTAGCATCGTCCAAGTAAACCTCTCTGTCCCACTTCCCAGACTAAGGATTGTGGTCACTCCCCATTCATGTGAGGCAACCTCACTCCCCATTCATGTGAGGCAACCTCACTCCCCATTCATGTGAGGCAACATTCAGGTAAGGCCCCCTAGCAAGTACAAGGCTTAGACGTTCCATGCTGGCTTCTTAGAAGTCAAAGTGTCGCAGCGCTCAGTGCTTTTAGCCAGAGCAAGTTACCCCAGGAGACCCGGTGGCCCAGGAATCAATCTTACCTGCTCTCACTGGAGCTGCGGCTCGGCATCCCCGGGTTCACATCAGAGGCTCGGCGGTGGGCAGAAGTCTGGATGCTGATCCAAGACTCCCCAACACCAATATTATCTTAATGGTTCTACACGAGCCACGACAGCTCACGGTTGGTTTGCATGTATGACCGAATCTTGGCACAGCTAATGGATTTAATGCATTATTAAACCAGCCCCCTCTTTTGAGGGACACACATCCAATATGTATTGGAGAGACTTTGACAATGTTGATTGTGAAATGAGAGAAACAATCATATCATGATACTTTGTTAGTGTAAATACAGAGATGACAAATGTCAATAACCAATCTATAGATTATTTTGCTGAAAGAATCATGAATTAATAGAATTTATTTGAATCATTTTATGGTTATCTAATAGCAATACATCATCCGGATTATCTTGTTATAGTGGTTTCAATACTGATATACCAGTACCATTGCACTAAACATGAGAGCCTAGGCATTGGAAACAGAATGAAACTTTTAATTTGCGCACAACGTTCCGGAGAGTATAAATATTAAATGCTTGTAAAGTTTCTCTTTTAAAACAAGTGGGAATATAATTTTCCAACCTTTAGTACTGCTTTCAGCCTGCACATCTTGAGTAATTTATGCAGTCTTAATTCTAGTAAGGACAATCTAATAAATTAAATGTTAATCTGCCCTCTAGGCTTTGTTCTCACAACATCATTTTAATCTCATTTTTACATTAAAAAATGCATTTTTCTTCACCGTAGTCAGTGCTGACCGGATGAATATTATGTAAGAAGTGTAATTGTAATTGTCCTTGATCTTGCATACGTTTTTGGTTCATTTCTTAATTAGACATTTTGATAGTGTCAAACCTGCTGGTTCAGCTTGCAATTTAAACGAAAAGCTACAAGTGAGCACGGACGCTTGTTAAATTTTCAGACGACTTTTTTTCTTTCAGAATGTGTTTTTATGTTCCGGTGTTTCCTGGAAGTGTCTGCAAACGAGAAGTGGTTAGCAGTGTGCTGCTGTGTTTCACACTGTACTAAGCCTGTTACATCAGCAGCAGGGCTGGCTTAGCTGTCAGCAAACCCCTCCCTGCATGTAAATGGACGTACTGTAAAAGGAACAACTGCTTGCAGTGCTTGCTCACATGGAAAATATTCGCAAACATGAAATGTCAGCAATTTCCCATACGGTCACATCTGATGAAAAGAACGCTTGCCCGATAATCCAAGTTTCAAAAGCTTTTGCGTTCACGTCACAGATGTTTTTGGCATCTGCCCGCTGTAGCCGTGGGATATTCAAGTAAACATGTTTTAATGAAACGCCATTGCAATCTCTAATACTGTGTCATTCAGTGTTAATGTGGATTGTTGGCAAGAGAGAAGTGCTCCATTACAACACATTTGGTGTTTTTTCAGAGGATTAAACAAGAAAACACCTAAACACTCAACCCCCAATCTGAAACTGCAATTCAGCAAATTCAAATTCGAGGTTTGATTGCCCTCTGAGTGCATGTTTGTGTGAGAGGCGCACTGTGAAAGAGTGTCCTCAAAATGTAGTGATTGAAAATAAGCATAACCACTGTCACGTCCATTTTTTCCCTCTATCACTTTTCTTTGCTCCCTGTCAGAATGGAATCATTTTCTTATTCTGCTAGTATGTCAGTGCATCGGGATAGTATGCGTCTGGCGCAGCAAGGGAAAGAGCAGAGTGTCAAAGGCACCTTTAAAGCAAGCCCGTTTGCATTCGCCTGCTCAATACAGTGACCAACAGGCGCGGTCCTGGCTGATTGAATTGATCATACATATTTGGAGACGACTTTGTTAAAATTGTTTTCCACTGACGACCCCTATGTGTTACAGCAAAAAACTATTTCTGAACTGAGAATCTCTTTCACCTCTACCCTCTGCAGCGGGTTGTGTATTTTTCTTTCCTTGGAGTTACCCAGTGTGAATATTTTTTAGTCAAATCTAAATTTGACCAAAGAATTAAATGTCTTTCTTTTCAATGTGTGTTTTGTCTTCAAAAACAGATATCTGCTTAATGCTCTTATTTAGTGGCGGCTGAATGCAAATAAAACCAGTAGTGCGGCAGAGGCGGTGGGGGGTGAGGGGGGGGAGGAGAGGTTTGACAATAGAAAAAATAATAATAAAAACCACTTACCCGTCGCTCTGCTTTGCTTCCATTGCCAGCCGCCTCGTACTTCCTGCTCCTCGCATCCTGGAAGCTGGAAGGGGATGGTCCCTCAGGGCACAGGCTCCCCACCCGATCCGGACGCTGCTCTCCAGCACGAGAGCAGCACCAGGATTGGTCTGAGTGGCCTCGTTTGCCGCTCAGACGGTGCCTTGGAGCCTAGGATGGCCGGCCAAACACACATGCGCACTTATAAGCAGTGGCGGCTGGTGACATTTGAAAGTGGTGAGGCGTAAAATTAGTGGTGAGGCGTAAAATTAGTGGTGGAGCACACCGTGGCGAGCGAGCGTAGCGAGCGAACCCAAACGACCGGAGGAGGGTTCGGGGGGGTTCTCCCCCGAGAACATTTTGAAAAATGAGTGGGGAAATGGTGCATTTTCAAGACTTTCGGAAGCCACTGTGCTAAACAGAAACAGGCTACTGCCTCCCCTCAAACTATCATCAGTTCCATGACATGTTAGTGATACTGGTAGGCAATATAGTTTAAGAGTCCATATTCTGGAAAAGCACAAATTCTGAATTTAAAATGTAACACCATTGTTAGGGGTTTTCTTTAATAACAAGAATTGTTTTCTACCCAACTGAACCCTTTTGGCAAGATTAGGATAATGAATGACTGGGCAAAAAAAACATATCGCTCTAACATAATGCTTGCAGTATACACACAGCTGTTTGATGGCAGTTAATAGCACAATGTTCTATATTACGATTTAGACTTACAAATGACAAGTAACAAAAGGAGCTCTCTTACAGAAGCAGTAACCCACTGACCTATTTACATTACATGAACTTTATCTGCATGGTACACATTCTTAGCAGCAGTCATTTAAACCCACTGCGCTACCTTTGGATGAGTCTAAACTTCCACTAGACAAACATCCATCTCTTTCCAGGAACACATTAATCCCCTGAGTTTTTTTGACATTTTAATTGATGCCCGATAATTGCTGGAGGCCAGGAACGCGGTAGCAGGTGCTCTTTAAAGGACAATATACATTTGCAAAAATTACCCAACATTATACACCTCGCCGAGAGAATACTGTATTCAGCCCCTTTCAGTTTACAAGCAATCTATTCAGCGTTGAACGGAGTAATGCAGAGCACAAACGTATTGCATGCAGAGTAGCAAATGTAGGTTCAAAGTAGCATAATACAACGTAACGCACATGTCCATATAAACACGCTGCTGCAGGAAGCAGTACTGGCGGGAAGTGAACGGCTCTTTCAGGGCGGGCGCAGACTGCAATTTGCACGGTTTGGGCCTTACAAACAAAACAAAAAAAAACGGACAGGGCTCATGGGGAGATTACAGAGTCCTGCATATGCACTGGGCAGAAAAGAAAGGGGTCCGTTCAGAGCGGATACTGCATGCACGAAGTGGAACCTATCAGACCAGGCTCAAAAGGCTCACACGAAGGTTAAGGCAATAATCATGCAGGATTGGGGCCTACGTGAAAGTAAAAGCAAGGTATACCAGTACCACCGTAAAGTTAGGAACACATATGGCATCGCCATCTACTATTGTCCACACTGGAAATGCTGTGCAACCTTGCGACCTTGCCACAGCCATTACCAAAGAAGAATACCTGCTGCGCGGCGCCACTTGTTAATAGGTGTAATAATGGCAGGCAGACTGGTTATGGGTGTGTGCACTGCACAGTGCTCTGCAGCAAGTAGTTAGCAATAGCAAGTTAGTTAACTTCAAAAAATGCCCGCCTGGGCCTTACCTGGGCAGGGCCGTGATGAATCAATCAATCCAAATACTACTGCAGTGCAGTCTCCTGGCACTCCGACCGGATCCTCCTTCCTTTCAGAATGTTCCAGACTGTAGGACACGCGCGGGAAGGGTCGAGTCTGAGCAGGCTCAAATCCTCTGCTTCCCGCCTGCAACAGCCACACCCCTTTCCCAACTCTTCACAGGGTGGGTGCTCTCCACTCTCTGATTGACGTGGAGGGTTAGCGATACCGGGCATGGACATAAAACGCCCGGGGCTAACTTTGCCTCCACGCCATCAGGTGGTGAAGACTGGGCCCTGAAGCTAGGTCTTTGCCGAGCTGATGACATCACAGCCTTCAGGGCTGTGAGGTTGTCGGCCCGGCAAACACTTAGGCTTCTTTGGGAGTTTGGGACCACAAGGGGGAGCATGCATGGCAAGGGAGAGTCACGTGAGTAGCCTCAGCCAGCCGCCACAACAAACGGCCACTCACTGTCACGGCGCGCAGTGCGGCTGCCATAGACAAACTCGGACTGACTTTATTATGTATTTACTATTATTATTTACTGTATTACAAAACGGGCTTTAAATTTGAATTTGAGCATGCCACCGATACTTTTGGTAACGGGGGCGGAGCCCCGACGCCCTCGGGGAGAAACCGCCACTGCTTATAAGTGCACAGTACTCCTCCCTGCACTGGCCCAGCCCGGCCCATCCCCTCCTGTTGGTTGTAATGAACTACAACAGAGATAAATAAAACGATAATAACAACGTGTTATTATTGTTTTATTTATCATCTGCTGGCAGTGCTGGCAGTGGGGCGACGCTCCTCCGCCATTATGGAGGCGCTGCCCCTGCTCTTATTGGCTGGCTCACACATCACTGAATCCCCATTGCTTCCATCTTCCTATAAGATATATAAAATAATGCTTCAGAGCTATGCTTGCAGAAAGATTTCGGCGTACTAACACTAAATTCTTGGTAAGTGACGTTATAATTATTTCCTCTGCAAATCTCTGATGAGATTCTTATTTTTTATAATTTGTGTTTACTGTGTCTGACAAGTACTGCCCTCCAGTGCTTCTTTATTTATATACACTTTATTGATCGGTTAATATTATTTAATTTTCTAAGAAGTCATGGACCTCAAGGCCTTCTCGACCACAGGTTAAGAGCCACTCGAGACAACAGTTGCTGGCATACTGAAGGCAATTCTTAGCATGACAGGCACTTGTGACAAAATACAGGCACTGGCCGACTAGAGATAATGCATGCCATATGCAACACTCATGGCAAAGTGCTGTCGCTGGCATTCAAGAGAAAATTACTGGCACAGAGCACCCATTGCAAAATGCTGGCAATGAACATCAGAGATAATTCTTGGCATAATTGAGGACAACTGTGGGATATTGGAGGGCAACAACCAAAACTAAATACTGGCCCTGAGATGGTAGATGTAATTTTTGACATAAGGGTCACTGATGGAAGATGGGCGGCATTAATGACAAGATTCTGCCACTGGCGTAACATGTGTAATTTGTGGCCTAAGTGGGCACCCAAGGATTATGGGTAGGAACCCATTACAGAATGTTGGACTTGGTACAATGGAGGTATTATTTAACATTTGGGGAAACCCATAGCCCATTTTGAAAAAAGGTGTCAACTCATGGGATGTGTCAGATTTCATTAGTTTGGCACATCAAGAAAGGTCTTGAATATTTAATAAGTGCCCTTTTAGAGCCTATGGCTTTTTAGCACATTTATGTGAAAATTGTGCTTTAAAATGCCATAATTGGTCAATTTTTTCAAACTTTTTTCAGGTGGTGAACCCTTTTAAACACGCCATAGAAAAGGTTGGGCTGGCTTGCTTGACTTGCTACAATTCAGGGCGGGTATTATGACCCACCAGTTTCAAATCTCTCCCACCACCACTGCACGAATAGTAACAGCACAGCTTACTTTCTGCAGCTTTCATTGGGCTTGGTAAATGACACTTTAGCTTTTATAAAATAAACAAATTCAGCAGTACAATGCACACTCTGATTAAATAGAAGCATGAACTAAAAAAAGAAACACATTTTTAAGTTGTTGCCTTGTTTCATTATTGTGATTACATTAAAAATGATGTGTTTTGATAAAACCTTCATCGTCTTTATCAATTAATACATGTGGGCATAACTTATATCTTTTCTTTTAAATGTCTTTTTTTCCTATACCAATAATTTATCAATACATTTCTCGTCTTCAGATGAACATAACATTTTTTCATGTAATGCAAACAAAAACAAGTATTGCTCCGCTGGCACAGCCTGTCAGCACTGCAATATAGGAGGTATCTAAATTAGAAATTTGTCTTTGTTGTGTTGTTATACTTATCATGCAATTATTATGGAAGCGATATCAGTTAATATGATGCCATCAGGATTAAGGTCATGTCATTACTTCCTGAGATGATTCATGATTAAAGGTCATATGATATAACTTCCTGTGATGTTGTTAAGGTCAAATGGTGTGTGAAGTCACTTCTGCTACCACTGGTATTTTGGTGAATCAACAACTTTTTATCCACTGTTTCCATTTTAATTGTAATAGGCCCAGCCAAGAAATGTATAGCTACAAAAAAATCAGCACTCAAGTTGTAAATTGGGTTGTATGTTAGAATACTTTTTTAACTTCATGATTGGACAATTTACAGTACGGTACCAGAATATCGTAACAAAAATATTGCCTGGCAGAAATATTGTTTACAAAAATATTGTTGCATTGGGTGTAGATCTTGTGTTACTAACTCCAATGGGGCAATATTTTTGTAAATCATACTTAGGACACAATATTTCTGTCTGAAGATATTTTGATTACAATATTGTAGTGGCATAGCTTAAATCATCTAGTTCTGAAGTTAAAAAAAGGAAACCAGTTTTGCAGTCTGGAATGAAATTGGAGGTTTACGTATGATTCTACAACCAACAATCTCTTACGACACCAACTAAGAAAACACAAAATTCCTTCATAATGCAAGCAACCTTGAGCACGCAGAAACTTTTCAACTTAATTTCTGTGACAAACCAAATAACATTTTGTTGGTTTTTACCCCAAATTGAGAACAGAGCCTGTGGTAGTCTCTGTACTAACGACACATCTGCAGTTGAGGACAGCTGTGTTGTGTAATGATTTAATTAGACTTGTGTTAAATCTATCATACTTAGGGTGGTCTTTCCCCAGACTTTTTGCCTTTTACCTTCTGTTTTTGCTGATTCGTTTTGTTGGCCCTAGGGCTCTGAGCACTTTAGAACTGCTAACCAGTGCTAAAGTGCATATGCTTATCCCCTGGTGAGATTGCTGTATACATGATTGGCATATTTGATTTACTACTAAGTCCCTTGTAAAGTGGTATTACATATACCCAGGGTTCCATGTAGGTAAAAGGTAGGACATGTATGTTTAATCTTTACATGTCCTGGTAGTGACAAACCTCCAAATTGATTTTTCACTACTGCGAAGCCTACTCCTCTCATAGGCTAGCATTGGGAATGCCTTAATATACTTTAAAACTGGAATTCCTGATCAGAGACAAGTAGCTTTTTCATGTTACATATCTTTGGAATGGTAATGATAAATCCTCCTCACTGGCGAAGTTGGATCTAAACTTGCTGTTTTAGAAATGCCACTTTTAGAAAGTGGACATTTCTCTGCACTTACTGCTTTATGTGCCTGACAGCCTGCCTCCAATACATGTCTGGGAGTGTTGACAGCTACACTTTATGCATTCCCTCTAGACAGCCACAACACAGGAAGGATAGGTGTGTCTGAGTACCCATCTGTATACATCTGCATTCTGATGACCTTGCCTGGGCAGGATAGAAGGGAGGGGCTAACACTTCACTCCCCGGTGCTATTAAATATCAGCGCACCAAATACCAAGGCTGAGCAGTCTTGATTCCACCTCATGTGTCTTTAATCCACCTGGAAGCACTCCCTCCCCCTTTTTCTCACTCTAACAGGCTCCTGCTTTCTCCCTGTGTGATGATTTTTTCTCCATATTTCTCTTCTTCCTTCTTTGTGTGTTTTTCGCTTTCTTGCTCTTAGTAAATCTTTGATGAGGAAAAATAAGTGGTGATGCCCAAAAATGAGTGCCGGTGGGCTGCACCGACAACCACTGCCTCAAATTAAGCACTGCTATGGAGGCAGGCCTGAGCAGTTATGCCACCTTCTCTCTTGCCCTGCCCTATCATCACCACAAGAATGTGTACACTGTACATTCAGACTGAAATGTTCTACATTCAGGAAAAGACAGAGTGGAGTAGTTTCCCTTTGGTTCTTCTTAAGTCATGTAAACAAAGAGAGCCCTTTCTCTCAAATCTGCAGCTTTTTCTCCTACTCAGAGTAATAAACCAAAAGAAGTTAAAATAAACAAGAAAGAACAGAACCTGAAAGGTGTTTGAAAAAGAACGTTTTGTCAGTTTAAATTGTATTCTTTACACCCTATAATTATTAAAAGTAAAACAAATAATCTTGAAACATGCATTAATAACAAGCTGCATACTATACAATGTAAACAACCAGCTTCATACCTGAATCAATCTCCCGTCTGTGCCTAGGCTGGCCCTCTGTAACAGGCCCTCCTGTCCGAGATGTATGTTATGACCTTGGCCTGGGCCTCCATCAGACTGGGAATGCTGACAGGCACAAGCAAGGACCTAGGGTGGCCTTATTTCATGTAACTGTTGCTCATGTAAAGGAGCGCTGTAATACCTTCGGGTACAGTTCGCGCTTTATAAAACTGCACACCGAAAAAAATAAAAAAAACACTCAAAGTTGGCCGTTAAGCATCGTAGGGACAAAGGTGGGTCAGAATGCCTCTGTCAGTGGTTCTGACGCTTCTAATATTGTGCTGCTGCTGCCCCTGCAGCTCTGCATGCGCTGTTGCAGGGTGATTATAAATCTGTCTCAATGTGCTAATAGCGCACAAGTGTTTGCTGCACTCCCGAAGGATTGTTGAAGACCAACTCCCCCGGCCAATTAAATTCTAATTAAAGGTATCAGCACTGTATGCGCATATGCAACATTCTACCATCAATGCCTTTATATAATACACAGTCCAGTCGCGGGCGGGGGGGGGGTCGCGAGGGGTTTCATATTTTGTCAGTGAACCGTCCGGGCATGTGTTCACTCTAGCACGATATTTAGGGGCATATTAGCAAGACCGGCGATAAAATTATCGCCGTTTTAGCGGCAGGAAACTGCCGCTAAAACGGCGATAATGGGCTTGCTAATATGCGTTATAGAATTCAATAGAAGCCCAGGTTAGATGTGCAGGACATCTAACCTGGGCTTCTATTGAATTCTATAACGCATATTAGCAAGCCCATTATCGCCATTTTAGCGGCAGTTTCCTGCCGCTAAAACGGCGATAATTTTAACGTGGGTCTTGCTAATATGCCCCAGAATTTGTCCACTGATGGTGGCAGAAATTCTACCAGCTGTGTCAAGCATTGGCTTATTTTTGCACCCAAGGTCTCTTCACAAAGTGCCTACTCTTTGGTGAAGAAACTGCTGCCAACATGATGGAGAAAGCAGGCAGCAGGTATTCCATGCAAGTGTGGTGAATGCAAAGCTCAGGTTCTAAGCCATACATTAGGCCCTTATTCTTACTACATAGCCATTCCCTGTGCTTCTACTTAACATCAATGTGTATTTAAATGAAAATTAAATGACAACATTTAAAGGCGCACCTAGTTTGTATTAGAGTGGCCGAGACTCGAATTAGCGAGCTTCACAGGTGTGGCAATAAAAGTGTATGTTGAAAAGTTCTATTTCTTCAGTGTGCGCTTTAGCAACATATCTGGGCACACGTAATACATTTGTAAACTGGTGGTGAGTTCCCTTGTTTTAAAGTCTCATGGTGTTATCCAGGCTCAGTGCCTTGTAAGTTTCATTCTCCTGCACAAGGTAAACGCGCCGGCCCCCCCAGGGTAGATTGCGCTGTTTGCTTTCCCGTGAGCGACAGATCAATGAACTTCATCATTAGTTAAACAAAAGGCTGAGGCACTGATTTCTAAAATGAGATAAGAATACTTTCAAATATTTGCTCGATGTTTTGCAACGAAACCAGGGCAGATCAATGCCCATTCAGATTCTGTCCGTAAACGCTCTTGTCGCCAAGGGCATGGAGGGGCATCCTGTACAGGAATAGGGCCCTTCCGCGGCATGGAAGGGGATTGCTTCAGTTTTCTGATGAGTGGCCTTCTCAAGGGACGGGAGAGTGACACATATTTAGTGCTGGTTGTACTGAAACGTGTAGCAACTTTTCATTAAGTGGAGTACAAGGTTTGCGCCTCCTGAAATGTAAATAAAACTTACCTTCCCGCATTTTCCTGCTGCCGCAGCTCTTCGACTCTTCAGGAAGCTGCCTGACACCCACAGGCAGCCTCCCTCCCTCCCCTCCGCCAATCACAACGCTGCAATGGCAGCGTTGTGATTGGTGAGGCGCAGTGGAGAGCGCCCCAGCCTACACTATATTTTCTATATGTAGGCTGCATGCAGCAGCCTACATAGAGAACAAGCATTGGCATAGCCAATAGGTCTCGCCTTTGGGACCTTATAAGTGTTTACTCATGCAACAGTTGATGTTGTTGCACCAAGGGTATTGTGCTGCATAACTAAATACTTATAAGGTCCCAAAGGCGAGACCTATTGGCTATGCCAATGCTTGTTATTATATGTGCTGCATCCTGTGGGAAGGAAAGGAATCGTGGTAGGTTTTGTTCTGAAGTGACACGGAATTACTGAACATCTAAGTTACTCTTCAATAGTGTTTAAAGTCCAGTGGGTGGGTACAGGGCAGAGGTGGGAGAGGGAGAAGAAATGGAGACTGGGAAGGGGGTGAAGAAACAGGTACAGGAGGGTCTGAGAGAGTGGAGAATAAATCTGGAAGGGGGGTGGAACAAAATGTGGACGGGGGGCTTATGGGAGGGGAGAAGCACAGGATGAGAAGAAACACGTGGGTATAAGTTAAAAATAAAAAGTCAATATGTCTCAGCAATCTATTGGCAATGTTAATGTTGTTGAGACAGTGCGTACCATTCATACGATGGCACACATCCCCACATGAAGAACATACATTTGGCAGAATAAACCAGTAGGGGGAAATAATGAATAACTGGCCTTCAGAGAAGCAGCGGAGCCCGGCTGCACTCAAGAGCTGTAGTAAACACCCGCATATGCAGTTCTGACCCACCCCTTTCCTAGCTCAGGAAACAATTGTAAACAACAGGAGTACGATATGAGGCGAAAGGTTTGCTATGTTTCTTCATTTTGCCTCAAAATAATTAAACACCTTTTTCGTGTGGTCAACATTCAAAAAGTTTGCCATACTAGTTTATTTTCAAAAAGTGAATGCGCCGTTACTTAAAAATAGCAAACCGTGCCAACTGTGGCTTCAGCTGTTAGTTTATTGCTTCAATAGCTCCTTCCTGCCAAGAACAGGGATGCCGAATGCGGGTCAATAGAAAGGATAGAAGGAACGATCTCTGCTGTTTTGAGAAGTGGTTTGCCTTTGAAGTCACTTTACGAGGTCCACTTCTAACAGCGCCATCTAACGTGACAAGATAAGGACAGCCTTGTTTACGATGGCGCTCTCGGAGCAAGTCAGGGTGAATGCTTTTAAAAAACAAGCTTCTGGTCCAGTCCGGGCACATCTATAGAGCTGACTCGAACTTCCATGAACTTTGGAGGTGAATTGGAAAGAAAACTCACAAAAGAGGATACCTGGACAGTTTAACCTGAACGTCTGACCCACCCTGCTGAAACAGAACTCATGTATTTCCTTCAGTCTGCAAAAATACATGGGAAGAGTCGAGAACAGTTAGAAATACTGCCTTTCAGGATAAGTTTGTGAACGTGTCATCCCACTGATCCAGTGCAGGATATTACCAGAACTAACCTCCTCTACAAACAACCGCCGCATTGGAAGGGGGCAGCCCTGCTGAGTAGTCCATCGCTTGAAAGTACCCGAGAAGCGAAACAACCAACAGCAGTCCAACACAAAGGGCAGGTCGATCTCACTGCCAAATACAAAACATGACCATGCCTGCAGATCCTACAGAGGGGAAAAGAACAGTCTTTAAAAATTTAAATAGGCCATTTCAGAGATACATTACTTATGAAATGCAAAGAGGCACTGTCCAATAAACTCCACGCTCCATGAGCAGCTAAGTCGGGACAATTTCCTTTTGCCATTTTTGAGCAGTGACGAACTTATCTATGATCGGCGGAGCAGAGAGGAAAGAAGGAGCGAGTCGAAGAAGAAGTCATCACAGTATGGTGGATGGCGGAGGAGAAAGATAAGGAAACGAGAGCAGGGGAGCAACTGAGGAGCTTGGGGCATAGGATAAAAGGAACAAGCATTGGCCGCGCGGCCGTGAAACTGACACGTGAAAGTGAAAGTAATCGTGAGGAAGCGGGTTTTCGAAGTGCAAACAGTGGCTTTTGCTGGCGACCAGCTTGCGTTCACGCGAGCGTCCAGATGGCGAGGGAAGCCATATGGCGCCTGAACGCGCGTGCACGCTCTCGTGAACGCAGGCTAGTCGCCAGCAAAAGCCACTGTTTGCACTTCCAAAACCCGCTTACTAAAACTCTCGCCAGAGCAGCGCATGCGCTGGCTCAGGCGAGACCTAAAAAGGGAGAGTGCGCATGACTGCTTTGTTCGGCCCTGGGGCCGACCAAACAGTCAGTACCCACAACAGTGGGTAAGCCACTCCTGCCCTGCCAGCGAGCAGGACCGCCCACCCGCCCTCCCACAACCAGGCACTCCAGGCACTTATGCTTTCTCGCAATGCGAGAAGCAGAAACATAAAATGGTAGTTTTACCATTTTATGTTTCTGCCTTCTCGTACTGCGAGAAAGCAGGGGGGCGACGCCCCCACGCCCCTATGATAGAGCCGCCACTGCCACGACCTAAAGTAACCTTTTTAGCGCTACTTGCTGCTAAGCACTGTACTGCATTTATTCCTTTAAAATTCAATATCTCAACTTCTATACATTGGATTTTTGTCGTTTTGGTCTTGTTTTGTTTATAATATAACAATCTATTTTTCTACACCTGTGTGGAGTCCTTTTGTAGTGTATTCATTGTGTTACTGTGTGAGTGTGTTGCACAAATACTTTACACATCGCCTCTTTAGATAAGCCTGACTGCTCTGTGCCAAGCTACCAGAGGGTGAGCACAGGTCATCTTTTAGTGTGTATCTAGCTTACCCTCATTAGAGTAGTGGTTCCTGCCTGGCCTGGGTGTATACCTCAGCTAACCAGGAAACCCATTTCAAACAACCTGTCAGTAGCATTCTCACTTATGATGTCTGGAACTGGTAGTCTCATTCGGGCATATGCCCAGTACCAACATCCTTGGTCAAGAATCCGGAATTTGTCATAGATCCTGAATTCTCTTTGATGGCTCAAATTCCTCCAGTCACTAAAAACTCATTTTAGCATCTCAAAGAATTGAGAAGAATCACAGGTTTTTGACTTTTCTTGGCAACATAATTTTGATCAATGCTTTTGTGTTATACACAAGTTCATCATCCTTGTTCACCTGGAGACTGCAGAATATTCCGAAAGCTGAAAGTATGACTATTGAGCTGACTGAAACTCTCTTACCCATTTCACACTTAATGTTTGGTCACTATGTAGGCTGGTTATTCACAAACACATTGGGCTTAATTCTCAAAGAAAGTTGTAAATTCTGCATCCGCAGGCCTTCCCTCACATGGATGCAGATTTACGACTTTCATGAATTCATAAAAGTTTCCAGAAGTATGTCTCAAAATCTAAGACAGTCAGAGAGTTCCAGGGGTTTTTCTGTAAATCTTTTGTAAATTCATAAGGCTGACAAAGCAGAACCATTTCTGCATTCATAATTGTTCATTATAGAAAAGTGGGATATTGAATGAGGTGGGTGTAAACTACCACGGGGTTGAGCCTCCATTGTCTCTCTCCACATGCTGAAGGTTATCCAGTGGTGAGTGGTCCGAAACAGAGTGGGGCAGTATTGTAGATCCAACCACCCACCTCTAAGTTACCCTTTTAGACAAAGAAATAGTCTAATCTTGAGTGTAATTTATCCGCATATGAGTAGAAGGTAAAATCAAGGACATCCAGGTTCTGCATCGCTAAAACCAAGAGAGTTGTCCTAGTCCGAAAGGGACATAGAGCGACGGCAAGACACGAGAGCCCTTGAATCCTGAATGGGGTCCATCATGGAGCTTAAGTCCCCACCAATGATTATTCAGGACTCAGGGGATACCAAGGTTACCCGGGATAAGTCACTCAGGGTGGTGTCGTTCAGTGTGGGGGGGGAACATAGGCACTCACTATTGTTCAGGTCTGTCCTTCCATTGTGCCCGAAATTCTAACATACCTTCCTAATCTGTCTGCCCCCACCTCTGAAATGCCCATGGGAAATGAACGGTGCAACAGAATAGCAACCCTGCACGATCCACATGCAAATCCGGCATGGCAGTCTCTAATGTCGTTATAACAGCCTAAGAAATTACAATTGGTCTCTAAAAAGTGGGTCTGTTGGATTAGGAGTATTTTGGGGACAACTCCTTCACATATCCCATAACCGCTCCTCACTTAAATTTGTTGGTCACTCCATTGACATTCCAAGAAATGAATGTATATTTAGAATCTCTACTGCAATGGGTCATGGCGGATTAACCCAGTAAGCCCCTTGGATGACTACTGTACTCTGCATGTGTTGTATTGTGCGGAAAACAAAAGAGACTTTCCAACCCAACCTCCCTCCACCCAACACTTCTCACATGAAGCATCTATTGCCCACATAACTGAATAGACTGTGTGAACTTAAGACAAACACCCCCAAAATAGAATAAAATAAATACAACTAATGTCGTAGGGATGTCCAGCTCGGTGTATCAGCCTAGTGTATCCAAAATAATTTGTCCCCACACATTCATAAGGGTGAAGTGGCTCTGTCCCTGGGTCACTTATTGACACACAGGCCGCTGTCGTGAGTGTCCCCTCAATAAAGTCAGGTTTCCTGTAGACCTTCTGTTTCATCAGCACTGGTCCCTGTCATGGTTGAGTACCCTTCCTGACAAGTCCTCTTCTTGTGCATACCTTGTCTCCTTCCGTTCCTCCTTCCTGTGTTACAGTCTCTCAGTATGGGCATCTCTATCTGATTCTGATCCCCAGAAGACAAACATGGGGCTGCCGAGGCACCTGCTACGAACTTCTCTCCTCTACCCAGTCTCAGGCTGACTCTGGCCTGTCAAAAAAGAAGGGTTTACCCTGAAACATAACCCTTAGACGGGCTGGATAAAACAACATGTACTGGAGAGGCATGGCCCCAATTTTCTGCTTTACTTTGTGAAAGGAATTTCACTGCAGTTGTACTTTTGCAGTGTAGTCTGGAAGATCATGACTTTTTGGGATTCACAATGAAGTTCAGGGAATTGGCGAGCAGCTCGGAGGATAGCATCCCTGTCAATATAGTTAAGTACCTTCATGCTCGTGATGTGCTGTGGGGCACCCAGGGTGGTCCTGAGGGTCAGTACCCTGTGGACCCTCTCCAGCACAAAACAAGCTGACAGTTCTGTCTTGGGGATCCAGGATCAGATTTGGGAATGCCCACCAACCTCAGATTATTCCTCCTTGTTCTTCTCTCTGCATCTTCTGTGTGCTTCTTCAGTTGAGCCATTAGTACTTTTAATCATTTAAGCTTATGGGTAGGGGTATGCATCTCATCCAGTATGTAGGAAATCTGATTTCAGCCTCCCTTGTGCGATCTGATAAATTTCTGAAGTCTTGCCGAAGGAGAGAGACTCCCACATCCACTCCCCCCCAATTTTCTCCTCAAGATCTCTATGCAAATCCTTAATGGCTTGCAGCATGGTAGCAAGTGAGATCACTTGATCTGACACGGCATCAGGGCCCATCGGGGCACCCCCTTTCTCCTTCTCCATGGGTGGTGTCTGATTGAAAAATGTATCTATTTTTCCCCGATGCTTGGCACCATGCACCTTTTCCTTCCTCAGCTCTGCACCAAGTTGTGTGGGGAGGACTGCTCTCCAGCTCCTGTGCTCCGGCAAGCGAGTGTCCCCCCTCAGGCCAACTCTGAAGACACCAACCAGCAGCAGTGGCATGGTGCAGAGCGGCACTGTCGCTTTTCCGTCCGCTCCACTTCCAGTGTACCAATTTGAAATGTCGGTGTATCAATGAGAGCAAGGAAAGAACCAGTACTGACTAATTAGCTCCAAAGCTGGCCACGTGAGCAGAAGGATGGGAGAAAGAAGCAGGCACCCCGCAAAGGTTCCTCAGGGACGAGAGAAATGGTGGGACACCCCTGATGTGAGGACTGAGGCAACACACCCTGTTGCTGCCTCTCCCTTTTGCCTCCCTCCGCAGTACTGCAGTCTCACCGTGGGCCTACGATAAGTGAGCTGCCCGCTCCAGAAGGGGGAAGGAAAGGGACAATGAGTAGGCACAGGGAGGGAACAAGGTGAAGCAGAGTGGAATGGAGCAGAGCATGCCCTTATTAGAGGCCGATGCTTTCCTAAATCTCTGCCACTCCTGTTGACAGGCACAGGCTGTAGTGGGCAAGCAGGCTGAGCACCACACTCAGTACCAACTCAATCACCCCCTGCCTGAAGCCTCACCAGTGACCATACCACCACTCACCATGCAGGACTGTTGATTTACGTGGGTCTGGCCTGGGGCTCTAGTGTCCCTACCTTTGGTTTACCAGCGCCTTGTCCTGGCAGCCCATTGCTTTGGCTCCCCACTCCAGCCAGTCTTGGCCAGCGAGGCCTCACCCAGGTCGGTCTGCAGTAGTCTTCTGTTGGGGGCCGAATCCCAGGCCTGCAGCCGCATAGTCCGCTGTGTAGTGGCTCTCATGGGAGAAAAAGTGTTCTCAGAGCCACTGTGGTAAGGATTTCTCCAGTACGGGGCGGATTTGTAAGGATATCGTATACTGGCAGTAACGGAGCTACATCAAGATGCGGCCTGGGGCTGCCAGGCCAAGCACTCTATGCAGTACATTGTACTAAAACAGTTGTTTTTTAGACATTTGCATTGGGATTTCAAGAAATTCCTAAATTTAAAAAAAAAATAAACCAAAAGGAAACAAAGTCAAAAGGGGTGTGCCTCGATGCAGTGCCTGGTATGATACAATGGCGGTTGTGTATAAGATCTGGCCACAGGTGAGCTCTGTGTGCAACCACCAGGATATACAGGTAGGGGGGGCCCTGTGTGCAACTGCTAGGATGAATGAGTGGCTGAAGAGAGGGCCTTGAGGTAGGCTGTGCATGGTGGGGTATAGTCATATTGGTAGATCAGCTCAGGGCCTGGCCATGCTTTGAGAGGGCAGGCACATAGGCGATGTCTAATCATCTAATGTTTATTTAAACACAAATAAACAAACAAACAAAAAAAACTGAAAATGCAACATAGTTGAAATAAAGTTATGGCTCAGTTAGTGGAAACACTAACATTCATGTGAGAAAAACATAAGAAATTTTGTGGAAAAATAGCGTTAGAGTGTTTTGGTTACAAACAGCGGCGGCTCCTCCGATAAGGCGGAGGAGCGTCGCCACACTGCTCTGTGAACAGTTCAAAAAGGAAAAATAAAATGATAATAATGCAAGATATTATCATTTTATTTTTCCGTACTGGCTCAGTTCTAGGTGCGGGGTGGGGTGGGACTGGGCTGTCCAGAGCAGGGGGAGGAGTGGTGGGCACTCTCTTAAGTGCGCATGACGGTTTGGCCAGCTGCCTTGGGCCGGCCAAACAGCCATGCACACTTAGCATGTTCTCCACCCGGCTTTATTGCACAGCCTGGGTGGATAATATGCACAGGCTCCCAGTCCCTGTCTGAGCGCCAAACCAGGGCGCTCAGACCAATCATGACGCTGCTGTCATGCTGGTGACAGCAGCATCGTGATTGGCTAGGGGAGCTGGAAACCTGTGCGCTTCCTGCTTCCCTGAGTCGTTGACAGAAGCACAGAAGAAGGACAGAGAAGAGGTGGCGACCGGCCTGCATGTAAGTGATTTTTTTTTCAGCCCCCCCCCTCCCTCCCCGCCACTCCTGCTAAATAGCAGCCACCCCTGGTTACAAAGCAAAACCTCAAAATCCCTGAAATTTACCAGTAAGAACAAAACATAACTTGCACCCCATCATGAAAACCGTAACTGACACCCAAAGGGGCTGTTGGTGAACTTGCAATATGTATGACAATAAACAACTGGAGCTACCAGCAGTGGTGGCTGGCGAAATTTGAAAGTGGTGAGGCGAGAACTTCAAGATGTACTTGAAATGGAAAACATGCATATCTTTAAAGATTCTGGGGCATATTAGCAAGACCCACGTTAAAATTATCGCCGTTTTAGCGGCAGGAAACTGCCTCTAAAACGGCGATAATGGGCTTGCTAATATGCGTTATGGAATTCCAATAGAAGCCCAGGTTAGATGTCCTGCACATCTAACCTGGGCTTCTATTGGAATTCTATAACGCATATTAGCAAGCCCATTATCCCCGTTTTAGCGGCAGTTTCCTGCCGCTAAAACGGGGATAATTTTAACGTGGGTCTTGCTAATATGCCCCTCTGTTTTCATCTGCGCTCGAATTTCCCATTAAAGACTGAAAAACAGCAGCGCAGCTGCACTTTCGGTTTCACGTTTCCATATCTGCCAAACTTGGTTATATAAAACAGTTTCACTCTATTTTTCTATCATTAATATGAGTTCCCAGCACAGCTGAAAAGCGAAAACAGAATGACCATGAGATATGCGTGCATGTTTTCATTTAAAGTGTGGGATTGCCACCACAATAAAACATCATTCAGGTGGTGGTTGTTGTTGTTGTTGCTGCTGATGTCAGGGGCGGTTTACTTTTACTGAACTAGCAGTGCACGAAAGGCACTATCCTGTTCAGTGGATACAGTTTTAGAAGTAAATAAAGGTGTAATAAAACCACTCACTAGAGTCCGCTGAGCTGGGGAAATATGAAGAGCTGTTTCTCAGCATACAAGACAAAGGGCCAGATGTACGACCAACTTTAGCATGCGCAAACGGGTTAGCGACCCGTTTGCGCATGCTAAAATTGGTATGGCCATGTACTAACACAATTTTGCAAATGAATTGCGATTCGCAAAAAGTGTTTAGTTACTCGCTATTTGGAAGGGGCGTTCCCTTCCAAATAGCGACTCTCTAACCCATGTACTAATGTTTTGCGACCGCAATTGCGGTCGCAAAACACTGCAATTACCACCTACTTCGAGTAGGTGGTAATACAGCCGCAAATGGGAAGGGGGTCCCCTGGGGACCCCTTACCCTTTGCAAATGCATGCGAAAATATTTTTTAAGGGCAGGCAGTGGTCCCAGGGACCACTGCCTGCCCTTAAAAAATGAAACAAAAACGTTTCATTTTTATTTTTTAAATGCATCCCGTTTTCTTTTAAGGAAAACGGGCTGCATTTAAAAAAAAAAGCTGCTTTGTTAAAAAGCAGTCCCAGACATGGTGGTCTGCTGAGCGCAGCAGGCCACCATCCCTGTGAGGGCCAGCCATTCCCAATGGGGGTCGCAAAATGCGAGTGCCTCATTAATAATAATGAGCCTCGCATTTTGCGACCCCATTGGGAATCGCAATCAGTGTCTCTGACACTGTTGTACATAGTAAATTGCGACTCGCAATTTACTAGGGTCGTACATCTGGCCCAAAGTACTTACTCTTCAATGCCTCTGAATCAATAGAAACCGAAAGTCAGAATGCCGGTCTCTTTCTGCAGCCTGCCCCTTAGCTTGACCAAGTTTAACCAACAGTGTCTGGTACTGGAGCAGACAGAACCCTCACTAAGCTGGTCACCAGCCACCTACTCCTTCCTTCAACTCATCAGTCTGCTCCACCCGGCCCTTTTCTTGAAAGGAGTTCTGCTGACCCCGCCCTGGGCCACAGCAGTAAACACCCAAAAGCAAACCTATTCATCACTGCTTAACCTCATCCATCACTGTGATGTCACTGCCCTGGCTTGTGCCTCAAGGGCGAAGGCTTTCTTCACCGGGACATGCACAGGGTTCTCTTTTCCTAGCACCAATTCCTTACTAAAAAAAATAAAACAATCCAGGCTGAAACATCACGAACATCTGGTAGCTCGTTGTGCTAAGCTGCTCAAATGTGCTTCTCCTCCTCCCCAAAGATGAAAGGGCAGCGCCCATCACCCCCTTAAGCACCAGTCGCCCATGGCACAACAGTATACATGCTCAAACAAGTAAATTCTACTGTATTTTAGTGAAGTCACTGATAATGTGGATAGCAAAGTGATATATAAAGTCACTGGTGATGTCATTTATGATGTCATGGTGAGCAATCCATTTTGAGGTAGGAGGAGTTGTGTTTTCATGGGGTGTGACTTGTGTTTCGTGTAGCAGACCGTAGCTGGAAAATGTCATGGGGATGTAGCTTTTACTTTGGAACTATAATGTCACGTAAACTTGTTTTTCAGTATCTGCAAACATGTTATCTATCTATCTATCTATCTATCTATCTATCTATCTATCTATCTATTTTACACAGTGTAGTTATGTTTCAGCCACACTTTCCATTGAAAAGCCATTTTTTGATTTTCCTCCAGCCTTTCCTCCTGTGGACGGATCTACACATAATTTGGCAATCAATTAGGGTAGTCAGCATACGACTGGTAAGATACATTTTGTACACCTCCATGCAGGGCAGAAAAAGTTATGGGTGGGTTAAAAAAATGTTTTTCCATTTGAGCGCCCATTGGGATTTGTGTAACAACCACTGAAAGGATTTACAGCAGATTTGGCATGAAAGTGAAACTTCAGACAGAAAGCAGGACTTTTTTTTGGTGTAAATCCATTCAATAGTTTTTAAGTTTTGAGAAGTTAACATAACAAGCATTTGCAATGCAATAGGTCTCGCATTTACGCTGAAGTTTGAGCTATTGACATTGCAAATAACAATGCCTTTTATTTTTGTTTTCGTTTTAAAAACATAAATAAAAGGCATTGTCATTTACAATGCCAATAGCTTAAACTCGTGTAACTGCGAGACCTGTTGCATTGCAAATGCTTGTTTTTTTAAGGTAAAGACCTGTGCAAACAGTCGACCGGAATATCAAGTTATGTCGGTGCATAGATCGCTACATACATATATACAATGTTGATATATTTAAAGCTGTGCTCCTTTCTTACACGTTTATAAATCACTTCTGAAGTATAGGGAGAGCAGAGCTCCGTGTCTAACGTGCTGTACTGCTAGATACAAAGTAAAAGGACAGTATATCTAAGAGAGTGTGTAGATCTCTTACAACAGGGCCCAAGGAAGTTGTAAAGAAATATCCAGACAAATGAGCAAAGTGGGGACCAGATGGGTGAGAGCGGAGGTCAGAGAAAGTCTAAAGGCAGACTCCGGTGAGTTACGGGTCGATAATCAAGGTAGGGCAGAAGGCACATAGTTTAAGTGCAGATCGGTTTGGAGACCGAGGATGGGGAATCATATCTGCTGGATCCCAGCTGGTAAGTAAGGAAATGCAACCATCTTGCCAGAATATACGTAAGAGGAGGCATATGAACAGACTTGAGGGAAACACTGGGAGGTCTGAGTTCCACGCCGAGCTCCCAGTGAATGAATTAGATGGCACATTCAAATGATATGCTTTGGGGTAAACGACCCGAAGCATATAGACGCAAACTCACACTCTTACCGACTGTCAGGTGAATAGGAAATGAAAACAGCATGATTAGTCAATTAGAATAATTCCTCTGACTGTCTTCACAACCATGGGGATCAGACGCGACTCAGGGACTGACCGTCCTCTTGTTTCATATGTCTGGGTGCTGCTTACTTCAGATTTTTGAGATTAGCGAGTGCATTGTAGAGCAGACTTTGACCTACATGATAATTTTGAACCCAGAAAAATAATCCTTGGTAGCAGCCGCATCTTTTGCATGCCATGGTAGCACAAGGAAGCTTTATCTCATAAAAACCCCAAACTGGGCGGAAGACAGAGCATGCTTAGGAATAAAAAAAAAATAAACAGTGGTGCGCGCGCACCACAGAGGAGCGGAGGGGGGGGGAGGAGGGAGCGCGGCAGCCTGCTCAGCTGACCAGACGCTCGTGCGTCATGGCCTTTTGCCGGCATGTGTTTACAATTATCGCGCCCGCGTCTGGGCACGATAATTGGAAACACATGTTTGCCGCGCGTACCCATCCCAAAAAGGCCAGCCACGACGCACAAGCGTTTTTTGGACTGCTTTTCAAACTCGCTTACTAAAAGTCTTCGCCTCTAAGCAGCGCTTGCGCGCTACTCGAGGCTCGACCTAATAAAAAATGGCACTGATTCCGATGCACAAATTGGGCCCTCATGGGATCGGGTGCCAGATGTCCTGAGGATCATTGGACCCCAGACTGTATTTGATGAAGTAAAGTCATAACACTTCTTGCTATCATCTGTGACAGTGGCATACATTTCCATTTGTTGGAGGATGCATCCTTTCATTCTCTTCCAGTGAAGACCCAGCTTTACAAATGATTTGCCTATGGGTCATAGCATCGATGACACATGTGAACTCGGACTGAATAAGCTTAATTTCAATACAGCATTGCAGACAAACGGAATACCATTGTCTTTCTCTAAATGCCTGCAATGGCCAATACTTTCACAATTGCGAATCGGCACCTTGTTGTCAAGTGTCACTGCGCTGTAACAGTTCTTTTGTCTATGGAGCACCTTGATTGTATACTATTTGTCTTTATACATAAATGAAGCTATCATTAAGATTGCCTTTGGTTTAAGACAGTGGCGGCTGGTCACTTTGGAAAGTGATGGGGCTATCACACGAAAGTATAAAACCAAGCAGTAGTCAGGACACAAACAGACAAACATATACGCTCACATACACACACACACTGGCACAGGCTTGCAGACAGGCACATAAACATAAGCATGCTCTCAATCATTCACACGAAGTGGAAACTTGCCTGGGGTTGTCTTCAGCATATAATTTCCTCTGCACGTCGATTCCCAACTTTCACATCAAGCGAACAAGGCGCCACAGTGAGACGCACACCCTTATGCCTCATAAGAAGCTCAGCTAGGACGGAAGGCTGTCTTTTTTCCTATATCGTGGATTCTGATGGGGCATAAGGGTGCATGACTGACAAGCCCCCAATTCACCATTATACGACATGCTGCACTGCCTGGTGCTAGTGCAGCATGTCAGAAATGTATTGCATCTGTGAAAGGACGGGCTGTAACAGCCCACACCTGACACATGCGCAATACATCCCAGGGGAGCCCTCTTCTGGTGCAAGGTGATATTGCAGCTTTTACATGTAAACAAATGATCGGTGAGATAATTTTGTTACATGTAAAAGCTGTAATATTTTAACAAATGAGATGCAAGTGACTCGTGATTGTGGGGGGTCGCGGCTCTTTTGGCCCCTATAGAGCTGCCCCCTGATTTAAGACTTGGTTGTTTGAAATGATTCAGCAAAATGTGGAGACTGATGCAGCCTCCGAATAGATACAAAGCATCACATAAGTAGATCCGTAGGAGCTCTTGTTGTACGTACTGTATATTACACGCCGAGTTCTGAGGAATACAGGGATACCCCCATAAGCCATTACAGTTTTCTTATAAGTCCCTGGATTGCTATAACATAGGAGAAATGAAACTAAGCACCAGTCAGGCCTGATAGATTCCTGCTGTTGAGAAGAACGTGAACTACATGAGGATTTTACAATTTGTATATCAGATATGTAGTCTTTTTGAAGAGTCTTCTTTGGAGGAGAGACAATGCTACAAGCGGAGAGAAAGTTGACAGATCATATTCTGGGCTCTTCAGTGTTTAGCTATTATCAATGATGGATGGATGGATGGATGGATGGATAGATAGATAGATAGACAGACGTATGGACGGATGGATGGGTGCTTCTACAGTGCACTGATACCCAGCAAGGGGTGTCCACTAAAGTTATCTGCTAGAGAACAACCAGGCCTCTGTTTTTTTCTGAAGCAGGTATGATATAAAATGGAAAGAATTTCAAAAGAAAGGCATTCGAGTGCTTAGCAGCCAATACAAACAAGCATTGGCATAGCCAATAGGTCTCGCCTTTGGGACCCTATAAGTGTTTAGCCATGCAACAGTTGATGTTGTTGCACCAAGGATATTGTGCTGCATAACTAAACACTTATAAGGTCCCAAAGGCGAGACCTATTGGCTATGCCAATGCTTGTTTGCTTATAACTGTGGTACACTATGGCTAATCCACATGGAATGTGGCAGTGCTTTAACATTTTTAGTGTTCCGTGCTATGTTAAGTTTCATACACATCCTTCAACGTGGCAAAATTAAAGCGAGTGCAAAACTGTCTTTATGTGCTAACAACTTTGGAACTGTTTCAATAAGCTGCATCAAATTTGTCAGGCTGCCAGCAAGTTAGGTCCATACAGCATGTTTAATGCAGAAGCACTTAAGGCGTCAGGGGAGATAAAGATATAGGTTGTTGTAAAAATCATTGATTTTCTAATAAATGTAGCACATTTTCAAGGCTCTGCACAAAAATATCAGATCCTACACATGATTAGCTGACTCTTGATTTTTTTTTTAGTTTTATGCAGTTCCGTTAAGGGGATGCACTCTATAATGGTGGCCAAGAATGGATTAAATTGCTAATTATTTTGGTGTTGTTTAATGAACCCCGATGAAATGTCACAGGCTCCTATCAAGTTCATCCCAGCGCTGGGATCTCAGATTCGAAAGAGGTCTGATATGGTGGGGCCAAAGTTAAAGAAAAGCCTATAAATCTTTGATTTGCTAACAGATTTGGCCAAATTCACAGGTCTGCACATCTGGCCGACTCACAGCATGACATGATAAGCTACAGGCAAAAACAACAAGGAGGTGGGAGAAAAAAAAGAATGGAAGCAAATAAAAATTAATCTGCTAATAATGTCACATCCTCTACGAAATCTGCACAAAAATCAGCTGTAATTTATGTGTTTATTTTTTATTGATATGTTCATTGTAGCCGAGAGCAGGTGTCCCAGGTTTCTTGTACAGCTGGAAAGGGCTGGCAAAGTTAGAGGTGGAGAAGGGTCCAAAAAAGATTTGATTTCCTAATCACTTTGGAGCCATGTGATATTATTAGCATAAACGGTTTGGTACCGGAATTTGGCTAAATTGGTAAACATAATGAGCAGTGGGAAGCTGGCTGCATGGGAGGTCGGCTGCCTGCAGCAAACTAGAGCTGAATGGGATTAAAGGCTACATGCAGAGGAGGTGAGCGGCAAGGTGGGTCTGCCAGCCCCTTCAGTCAATTCCCATTCCATATGGCTGAAGGCCCTGCCCACTGGGGGTAGGCTGCAGCATCAAACAGACCCATTATCATTCACCATCATGCCCATGATATATATATCAACCACATACATCCACAAAACCACCGGTACAACATTGGAAGCAGCTCATAAGAATGTTTCTTTAAAAAAAAAAATATGAAATTCTCTGTTAAATCACAGAGTTAGAAGTAAATTAATGACCATGGGACAAAAAAAGCCTTTCGATCTGAAATAACCTGAGGCATTCGCTGCGAAAAGCACAATTAAATAATGTTATGGCTGTTACAAAATCTAAAGACCCCTGAAATGTGCCAGTTGTGATGTAATATGTGAACCATAACTCACACTCTGTCATGCACTGCTTATGACCTCATACATGACATCACTGATTATACCTGAAATGACATCATTGATGGCAACATTGAACACCTCCTAGCTGACATAGCCGGGTGTAAGGCCAGTGACATCATTTTCATCACTTTTTTCTTTAATCTATTATTCTTTGTCACACTCATTTTTCAATAACGCAAGCATGTCGGCCCCTATATGTACAGATAATAAAGCAGTCAGTCTGGGCGGGGGAGAGGAGAAGCTATAAGAAGTTCTTTTCCAGATCCTCTGTGAGACACCGGGGTCTGTCGTCTGAAATGGAAACCTTGGTCAGATGGGGGCATGGAAATGTTGCGCTCCCGTGAAAGAGCTGGCAGGTGATTGGGGTCCCCCTTAGGGGCCAAAGAGACTCTGAAAGCAGTGCCCCTGTGTTTAACACCACCACACTAGTGTGACTCAAGTAACATCTGCTAGGTCTTCTAGGTGTCCAGAACAACGTCCCAGTGAAAGCACTGGACTTCACTGGCACCGAAGGACGTCATTTGTGTGTAGTTGACGCGGCAGGCCCTTGGGCTATGGTGGGGGGTGAGGGAGTAGTCTCTCAGTGGTGAGCTTGAGTCACCTTTGAACTTCCTGAGGTCCACATGCGCTGCCTTACAGGTCGGCTTCAGAGGAAGCAAAACAACCGTTGTCTAAATGCCGCTTCTGGTGCTTGGGGACCGGAGGCGCCCCACTTTATCATTTAAGAAAATTTATGTTCAAGCCACAAATATCGGAACTGCATTTCCCGGTGACTAAAAGCGCCAGCACTCTGAAACTTTTTTTGCCATCACGACGCGAACGAGCAGTTCATGTCAGTGACAATTAGAGGAGGGAATCAATGAATATATACAGATGTGTATGGTAATGCGGTCCCCGTGGCATCCTGTTAATGTTCTCAGTTTACAGCTAATAGCTAAAGCACATGCTGAAAAATACATTCGCTCATGGTCTCCTAGTGGGGTGTATGTGTGTGTGTGTATGAATGTGTTTGTGCGCGCGCGATGTGGAAGAAGAAAGAGGTAGGGGGTGTGTGCATCAGAGTGAAAGTGTGTGAGAGAGAGAGAATGGGAGATAGGGACAGAGGTAGAGTGTGTGTGCGCGCGCGCGCGCGTGTGTGTGTGTAGACATGCAGAAGAACGCATGTGAAAGACTGTGTTTATATGTGCGAGAAGGCGTGGGTCAGGGTGAGAGAATTTCTAGGTTTGTGTGTTGGAGAGAGAGAACCGAAAAAAAACTAGAGGCAAACAGAACCAGGTATGAGGGGCAGAGACTGTGTGGCAATGTACGTGTGTGTGTGTGTGGTTGTGTGTGTGTGCGCACGAGTGAGATGGTTTGTGAGACAGGGAGACAGTAAGAGTATGTGTGTGCGTGCGTGTGGAGAGAGAGAAGGGGTAGAGGGTATGCAGCATGTAGGAAGGGAGAGACAAAAAGAGAAAGCCTCTGACACTGCAGAAGTCCTCTCTGGACAGGGACCGTAACCGCGCCCTGGGAGCCGCCTGAGCTCTGGCAGCCGCGACTCCCGCTTCCAAGGCGAGCTTACCTCACACCTTGGTGAAGTCTCAGCAGGGAGCCAGTGACAACGCTTATAAGTCGAGTAACAACGTGGGAGAATAGTTACGCCACGGGTGTCCCGAAACACGCAAGCGGCAAGACTGATGCACTACCCAGATCTTCAGCCCTCGTCGATGTAAAGTCCAGGCGCCCTGAGTAAAAAAACAACCTTTGCAAAGTCGCAGCTTTAAAAGCAATAAAGTAAAGAAAACAAGCATTGGGCGCGCGCTGTGGTGGGGGAGGGGGAGGAGCGGGAGAGCAAGTGATGCGCGGCCGTGAAAGTGACACGGCCGCGCGGCTGCCAGACGCGCTCTGTGGTGGGGGAGGGGGAGGAGGGTTGGAAAGGAAAGGCAGATGGCCTGAAGCATGCGAGGAATGCGCACGTTACTGTGCGCGTTCTCGCATGCTCTAGGCCAGGACAAAAAAAAGTGGTCGCATTTCTGAAAGCCGCTACTAAATGTCTTGCCAGACCAGCGCATGCGCTGGCTCAGGCGAGACCTAAAAAGGATCTGCTCCAAGTCTGAATCTGTTAAATCTCGGTACTTGAAGGTACTAAGAGGTTGGCAGAGGCACAACAGAGAGTTTTGGTCTGAGAATATCGGGAGACAAGCCATTGGGGATAGAAAGTAATTAGGAAACAGAGGCTGCCCTTTACAATGCCTAGAACCGGGGGTATATTGGGGATAGAAAGAGCTAGATCCAAACAGGGCTTTATGACAGAAGAAAATTGACTTAAAGATGCAACACTTGTTCCCTGGTGAAGATAAACCAGATGGGATGAATTAGAGAAATAAGGGGAGAGCCTCATTATTAATCAAGCACCAGACTTTTACACTAGTTGCAGTGCAGAATTCTGCCACTCATCTGATATTGATAACCCCTCAGCAGTATCATGGAGCCCACAAACCTGATTGATTATAAACAGGGGCTATAGGGCAAGGGATTATAATCTCAGTGAAGAAAAATATCTCTCAGCTAGTAGTTACATTTCTTTCCGATAGACATGCATTATCTATTAATACCTTACCTATTAATCGGATATCAATATGCTATTTTTAAAATATGGATTTACTCCGTGCAGTAGCTGTGTATCCCTACTGAGGGATTGGGCTGATTAATTCCCTACATGGGCATTTTAAGTGGACCAGATTTGGTACCTTCTGTCATATATATTTGAGATGATCCATCTTTATAGTCTGTTAACATAACATCAAAATACCAATGGAGAGGAATAGGAAAAATACCAGGGCACACCCTCCTTTTTAACACATAAATAGCAACTAGTACCCTTGCAGAAGAAGCTTACCTAGCTTAAGCTGAAATAGGAGTATTAAAGAAAAGAGACTATCCAGCAGGTTCTTTAAGATTTTGGAAAGGTCGCCTCACCCACTACTTATTGTGACATGCTTCATCATTAGTGACCTAACCACATCCGCGTAGGTAGAGAGTTCTCAAACAAGTGTTTTACTGGAAAAGTGCAGGGGTCCAGAAAAATATATCTCAAGATTTTACTGAAAGGATTTTCCTTTATTGGTTTGGGAACCTTCAATATCATTAAATACAACAATATGGGAGTAAAGCTAGAACAGTTATGGTTTGGTTACCCCTAAAAGGTTAGCCAACGTGTTTCGGCCAGACTTACAGCCATGCAGGTCTATGGCCTTCTTCAGGGATCCTATGTCTACTTAAACGTGCGTTGACTGCATGGACTCGGGGCCTAATGCTCTCATACAGGAAATGTTTTCCTCATTGGAAACACCTGTCTAAAAGAACAAAAACAAAAGAACAACTTGATTCTGTTAATTGTATTGACTTGCACTCCAATCAGTTGAAAACATAGTGTGTTGTTTTGAGTGTGGTGTGTAGACACTCATCCCTAGTGAACACTGCAATCAAAAGCACCCTAGACTTACACAAGTATGCCTTCCCACTCGTGCCAATGCTGGTGTTGCATTATTTAACATTTACCCTGACTTAGGATGGAGTCCGGCTTTTCTCAGCAACGCGGGGGCAGTTCCCCTGTGGTTACACACTGTACGAAGAAGGATAAAATATCTACCTCAACCCAATACTGGGAAATATTTATGTGGATAATTTTATTCTCATCTCTATGTATGACCACCACCTGGATTAAGGTGCCTAGTACTCTGGGTGTGATCTTGGTCAAAAATAAAGATGTGAAATACCATTGACAATGGGGGATATCACTTGTTTCTTATACCTGGGGGCCCATTGCTGCCATATTATCTATCTCTGTTTTTCAGTTCATGGTATTGAAAAAGAAATTGCAAGTTTATCCAAACACTTAATCTGAACACCGAAAGGGTGAGTTCTGTAGAGGTGCATCAGATTATTCAAATAGTTACAATTTGTATTGTAAGAGACAGTGCATTTTTATATATATATATCTTTGTAATTGCAACATAAAATAATGATGAACGGATTGCTGAACATTGCTAAACATTCACCACCAGCCACAGATCTGGGTTAAATCCATCGCTTTTTTGCTCACAATGCCACACCAGTTTGGACCCAGCATATGCAAATCAGTCTTGACCCTGCTCCGCATGAGAACAGTCCAGCCTGAACTACCAGGCCAGGTCCTCCCTGGACCGGAAACAATCATTCTAGGGCTGGTTTCGGGATATCGCCCCTCATCAGCCTGGCTAGCTTGAATCCAGTGGCACAGTGAGCACAGGACCTACGTCTGGGCATACGCTTCCCACTTAGCTTGACTATAGCAACACAAAAAGATGCTGGACGGAATGCTGAACATTGTCAAACATTCACCATAAGTCACAGAGCTGGGTTCAATCCATTGTTTTTTTGCTCACCATACCACCCCACTTTGGAACCACCCATCCTCAAATTAGTCTTGACCCTGTTCCCCATGGGAAGAGTCCAACCCGAACTGCCAGGCCAGGTCCTCCCTGGACTGGACTGTTCCCATGGGGATCAGGGTCAAAACTGATTTGCATACCTTGAACCTGGTCCTAGGTTTCTGGTCTGGGGATTACCTGGCCTGGAAGTTCAGGCTGGACTGTTCCCATGGGGAGCAGGGTCAAGACTGATTTGCATTTGGCTGGATCCAAACTGGAATGGCACCCAGGCTCAGATCTCTGTACTGGTGGTGAGTGTTTGACATTGTTCAGCATTCCATCCATCAATTGTTCTTTTTGTCTTGTTTGTGGTTATGTGCAAGGAAGTGCCCAGGAGGTTATGCATGTAAACAGGCAAACATTGGTTAAACGTCTCTCGTGCAATTACTAGTTCTCATGTAAACATGCACACATCTTAAGGCCCACTAATAAGGGCCATTATGGTAATAGGCAAAAGCTTCTCTCTGATATCCTTGTCTCGGGTCCGGGACGATCTGGCCTGGCAATTCGAGCTAGGCTGTTAGCCATGGGGAGAAGGATCAAGACTTATTTGAATATGGTTGGGTCCAAACTGGAATGGCATGGTAAGGAACAAAATGATGGATTTAGGACCAGATATTGGCACTGGGGTGAGTGTTTGACATTGTTCAGCATTCTGTCAATCAATTGTTCTTTTTGCATTTGTTGCCCTAAGTGGGATGGGTATGCCCAGAAGTGGGTCCTGCGCTCACCATGCCACCGGAGTCAAGCTATCCTGGCTGATGAGGGATGATACCCCAAAACCGGTCCTAGGATGCTTGTTTTCAGTCCAGGGAGGACCTGGCCTGGCAGTTCGGGCTGGACTGTTCCTATGGGGAGAAGGGTCAATACTGATTTGCAAATGGTGGGTCCAAACTGGAGTGGCGTGGTGAGCAAAAAGACAATGGATTTAGGCCCAGATACCTGTACTGGTGGTGAGTGCTTGACATTGTTCAGCAATCTGTCCATCAATTGATCTTTTTGCATTTGTCTCCATAAGTGGGACAGGTATGCCCAGGGGTCCCGTGCTCTCCATGCCACTGGAGTCAAGCTATCCTGGCTGATATGGGGTGAAACCCCGAAACCGGTCCAAGGATGCTTGTTTTCAGTCCAGGGAGGACCTGGCCTGGCAGTTCGGGCTGGACTGTTCCCATTGGGTGCAGGGTCAAGACTGATTTGCATATGGCTGGGTTCAAACTGGAATGGCATGGGGAGCAAAAAAACTATGGATTTAGGCCCAGGTCTCTGTACTGGGCTGAATGTATGACATTGTTCTGCATTCTGTCCATCAATTGTTCTTTTTGCCCAGATCTCTGTACTGAGGGTTAGTGTTTGACATTGTTCAGCATTCCAGCCATCGGCTGTTCTTTTTGCATTTGTTGCCCTAAGTGGGAAGGGATTACCTGGCATGGCAGTTTGGGCTGGACTGTTCCCATGGGGATCAGGGTCAACACTAATTTGCATATGACTGGGTCCAACTTGAATGGTGTGGTGAGCAAAAAAACAATGGATTTAGGCCCAGATCGCTGTACTGGGGGTGAGTGTTTGACATTATTCCGCATTCCGTCACCAATTGTTCTTTTTGTCTTTGTAATTGCACCACTCTCTATCGTGGTTATGTGAAGAATAGTGAAGGGAGCACCAGGAAGTGCTAAGGAGGTAATGATTGCAAACAGACATACAGGCGAACAATGGTTAAACACCTTTCATGCAATGGCTATATGTCATGTAAACAGACACACATCTTAAGACCCATTATTAAGGGCCCTTATTTTATTAGGATAAGTTTCTCTCTGATACCCTTGTCACCGGTTCGGGGAGGACATGGCCTGGCAGTTTGGGCTGGACTGTTCCTATGGGGAGCAGGGTCAATACTGATTTGCAAATGGCTGGGTTGAAACTGGAGTGGCATGGCGAACAAAAAAACGATGGATTTAGGCCCAGATATCTGTACTGGCGGTGAGTGTTTGACATTGTTCAGCAATCCGTCCATCAATTGTTCTTTTTGCATTTGTCGCCTAAGTGGGACAGGTATGCCCAGGGGTCCAGTGCTCATCATGCCTCCGGAGTCAAGCTATCCTGGCTGACGAGGGGTGATACCAAAAGCCCGGTCCTACTATGCTTGTTTTTCCGGGGATTACCTGGGCTTGCAGTTCGGGCTGGACTGTTCCCATGGGGATCAGGGTCAAGACTGATTTGCATTTGTCTGGGTCCAAACTGGAGTGGTGTTGTGAGCAAAAAACAATGGATTTAGGCCCGGATCTCTGTACTGGGGGTGAGTGTTTGACATTGTTAAGCATTCCGTCCATAAATTGTTCTTTTTGTCTTTGTAATTGCAACACTCTCTATTGTGGTTATGTGAAGAAAAGTGGAAGGGGCGCCTAAGTGCCCAGGAGGTAATGCATGCAAACAGACAGACAGGCGAACAATGGTAAATGCCTCTTGTGCAATTACTAGATGTCATGTAAACAGACACACATCTTAAGATCCATTATTAAGTAAGTAGGTAAGTCCAGTATTTGTATAGCGCACGAATCACCCCCGAAGGGGTCTCTCGGCGCTGGGGGCCCTTATTGTATTAGGATAAGTTTCTCTCTGATATTCTTGTCACCGGTTCGGGGAGGACATGGCCTGGCAGTTCAGGCTGGACTGTTAGCCATGGGGAGCAGGGTAAAGACTGATTTGCATATGGTTGGGTCCAAACTGGAATGGCGTGGTGAGCAAACAAACATTGAATTTAGGCCCAGTTCTATTTACTGGGGGTGAATGTTTGACATTGTACAGCATACCGTCCATCAATTGCTCTTTTTGCATTTTTCGCCCGAAGTGGGACAGGTATACCCAGATTGGGTCTTGTGCTCACCATGCCACCAGAGACAAGCTATCAAGGCTAATGAGGGGTGATACCCCAAAACCGGTCTTACGATGCTTGTTTCCGGTCCAGGGATTACCTGGGCTGGCAGTTCGGGCTGGACTGTTCCCATGGGGAGCATGGTCAAAACTGATTTGAATATGTCTAGGTCCAAACTGGAATGGCGTGGTGAGCAAAAAAATGACAGACATACAGGCGAACAATGGTTAAACGCCTCTTGTGCAATGACTAGATGTCATGTAAACAGACAGAAATCTTAAGGCCCATTAATAAGGGCCTCTATAGTAAAAGGCAAAAGCTTCTTTCTGATATCCTTGTCACCAATACACTATATATCATGGTTCTGTAAAGTATGAGAGAGAAGCCAAGATTATCACAGAAAGTATGGCATGCAAACAGACAATAGTTACCTCACGACTCCATCATGCAGAAAGTCAGATACAAGTAAACAGACACACATATTAAACCTCAGTGATGAGGGTTAAGGACAAAACATGAGCTTGTGATGTGTGCCAATCTCTTGTACCGGTCACCATGTGTTGCAGTAAGCGACCCCATGTTTACAATCTGCATTATAAAAATTAACTGTGCCACTTACTTCGTCAAGCTTCTGCCACTATACTCGTGTTAGTTCTGACTGCTGCATGCCAAACACTGGGAGCTACCCTGGTGATCAGTGTTGCCAGATTTTCAAACCTTTCTAAAGCCCAAAGCTGTTCAACTACCAGCCCAAAGTAACCCCAAAAAGAACCAGTCCTAACCCAAAACTAGCCAAAAGTTGTAAACCTCAAATAATGCAATCATAGGCTGTAACAAACATTTGGATGCATAAATCTAACATTTTGAAGAATAAGTCTAATTTCTATTTTAGACAAATATGATGTTTTTTTCCTTTTGCATTTAACACTATTCCTGTTAATCCCAATAAAATGTCAGTGCCAACATGCAAGGATAATATTTGCTAGATTAAGCAAGTAAATCTTTTATTGTTCACTTAATTAAAAGCTTAACAGGAGTGCAACCAAACAGTGCAATTCAGAATCAAATAATTAAAAATATGATGTTTGCAGAAAAGTGGGCAACAATTGCAAACATAATGTAAGTTAAAACCTCGAATTCCACGGATTGAAGGAGTTCATTCAAATACTAGAGAAAGTGCAAGGAGCAGCAAACAACTATGCCATAGTTGATTCAAGTGTAAAATATCAGCAGAGTGAGGAAAAAGCACAAGAGAAAGTTCAAGGTGCAAGAAGTAGCGAAACACAATGCCTTTTTTTGGTTCATGTGTGGGATGGTAGCAGGGTGCCAGCAAAGCGCGGCGCCGGAACTTGGAGAAAGCAAATAAAGTTGCCACAAGCCAGATTAGGCCGCAATGAGCTGTGTCGGTCAACTTGATGCTTTCCTTCCCTGAGCTGTTGATATAGTTCTTGATGTAAATTACAGGGGGCAGGATAATGAAATGCGACAAAATAACAGCGACTGGACAATAGTAGTAGAGGAGAAAACGCAAAAGAGCCGAAAGGATGCCAGGGACAGTGAAACAAAGCCACAACTTATGCAATCTTGTTTTAAAAAAGTGTCCAGTGCTGAGGTACAGAGAAAAGAAAGAAACAACATATTAAAGTGCCGCTAGATGAACCAAGGTAATAGTGGAACAGCCTCTCACAGAACAGAATTGGGCAGAAAATCTGTTTTAAAGTCCAGCTTCCAAAGCAGCATTGTTGTTAGCAGTTCCTAACTTCGCTGCAGCAGCTTGGAGGCTCTTGAGGGCATTGACAGTTAACATGGTGTTCTCTGGATTCAGGCCAGCAATTGCGGCCTGACGGCCGCTTCGAACCCCCAGGCGGTTGAAGTCTCTGCCAAGTAGATCATTCCTTAACTGTAGCAAGGAGGACAAGTGCAGAGAATATGGAGGATGGTTTCCTTGCTCTGGCTGCAAAGTCAGCCCGTTTCTCATTTTGTTGTGCGGTTCCATCATGCCGAGAGATGGCCCCACAGATTCCCTCCCCCAGTGTAAACACTATGGGGTTATTTACAAGCCCCTTGCGCCACTTTTGCGTCATTTTTAACATGGGGAAAGTGACGTACGGGAGGCGCAAGGGGCTTGGAAATCTTCCCCCTGGACTTTAACCGCATCGGGTAAGTGCAGGTAATGTAAGGCTGCTGTTTCCGCGATTCAGAGGAATTCATTACTGCCCAGGCATGAGAGCGTTTGCTCAGTGCAGCCATGTCGTCTAACATTGACATCTTTTTTACAGTAATTATTTTACGTTTTTTGAATGCCGACTGCGGGAGTTTTTTTCTCCCATGCGTCTATAAGCGACAGTTGGCTTAGTTTATCTTGAAGGAGGCGGTTGTAGGTGGAGGCAGGTCCCAAACTACTTAAGTCTCTCCAGACTAAGCCGTTCATGCTGTCTTGCGGGGCACGTCCGAGTCTGTGACAGAAATTTAAAAAAGAACGGCTTCTGGCCCAGGTCTTCTTTATGAGATTGAATTCAAGCCTTATTTGTGCAGCTGACGCTCTCTCTGGTAGATGGAGTGCTGCTTTATAAATTCGAGTGATGATCTTGTCTAGCAGGGTGGCCTCCTTACCCAGGGTGAGTTCACTCCCATAAGTTATCATTGGAGTTACCTTGGCTTTCATCACCCAAAGTAGGTGCTCTAGGCTTGAACCCAGTAGTTTCTGAGATAGAGCCATAAGGCCAAACATAAGACTGTTGCCTTTGGTTTTCTGGGAGTTCATGTGGGTGTTAAAAGTGCCTTGGCAGTCAAGATGGAATACCCAGGTAGTTATACTCTGCGCTTTGTGAAAGCCACTCACCATTAAGATGCCACTTTCCACGGTCTGAGATTTTCTTTCCAAAGATGAGCATCTTGGCTTTTGTGTGGTTTATTTCAAAGCTATTCTTGCCAATGTAGATGTGAATACTTGATAGTAGTCGCTGTAGGCCGATTTTGGTTTGGCTTAGCAGTACAAGATCATCGGCATGGCGAAGGTGCGTCATGTGTTCACCTCCCAGTTTAGGGAGATGGCAGTTGACAAGTTGGCAATATACAGATTGAATACCAGAGGCACTAACATGCATCCTTGCTTCAACCCTGAGCTTGTAGGGGTTTGCTAGGTTACCTACATCATTAACCTGTTAGATTCAAGAGCACTACCTGATGGATCCAAAGCACAACTTGCTTTTTTACTGCCTTTCAGATGCACACTGCGTATGCTAGATACAGGTGAAATGCATACATGTCAGTGGACCCGATTCAGGCAGAAAACCGCCCCTAATTTTTAAAGCCAAAAATGGCTTTGTTTTGGCTGTCTCCTGCCTGAAAATTTCTCTGCTCAATAGAAGTCAATGGGGAAAATCAGTTTTGTCAATTTGTTTTTTAAATCTCCCACTTTCCTCGCCTAAAATGTTGGCATGCATGGAAATGCAAGTGGCCATTGTAGGACGCTGGCTCTCTACATAGTACACTCAAATGAAGTACACTCTGAAGAAAAGTCCACTGAGACCCAAATTGGTATACAGAGGCAAAAGTAGATAATACTTACGCTCTATTTATGGTAGTGTGGGTGAGCAGTCAATTGGAGAAAAGAGAAAATGCATAAAAAATCACAAAGTTGGATTTCAAGGTTTGCCATTGGAATTTAAGTAGGTAGAAAGGCTAGGCCCAATATTAGAAAGGCTAGACCCAATATTCCACCAGCGGATTCTCTGGAGCAGCCCGGATTCAGCCAAGAGCAGGGTGTTGAGGTCGTTGGTAGCTGGTGCGTTACAAAGAAGGGAGCCACTTGAAAACAAACTGCACAAGGAGCACATAAAGGTAAGTCAGAGGGGTCCCACTCGAGGAAGCAGGTCACAAGGGCCTCAGGACCACGGGAGCACAGCTTTGTGTTGGTACCGAGGCCAGGCGGGCTGGGTGTAGAGCGGATAAGTCAGCCGGGCGGAACGTCAAGATGTCCTCGCAGCCAGGAGCAGACAGTTGAGAGGCAATTTTGGGACAGCTGGGCTATTCACAAAGTGTGTCTCATGGGTCTTCATATCCCTTGACGGGTGCTTGCCTCCTGGGAAGTTGGAGTCCGAAATGGACTCTTCATCTCACTGTATGCTGTAGGGGGTCCAGCACCCCAGGTATTGGTGCAGCACAACTCCGGTAGATCCTGGTATCTCAAAACTTGGTGGGGAGACAGATCTGATCCTCTGGAGCTGATGTACCACTTTTGGTTTGAGTGCTGTGTTGTAGTTGCCGGGGTGCAGCAAGTCAACAAACTGAACTTCGCGGGGTTGATGCCTGCGTACTGCAGGGGAGCGGTACCTCAACTCCAAGGGAGTTCTTTGGTGATTTATAGAAGGCTGGTGGAGCTCCAGGGTTCTTGGAGGCCTCACAGTTGCAAGACGAGACAACACACCACAGTTGTCGAATCTTTAAGGCAGCAGGCAGGGTTTGCCGCTCTTCTTTGTTCTTTTCTTTTCTGTGCCAGTCGAATCTAAGTTCAGGGTCCCGGGATGCCACCTAAATACTAAATTCTGTGGCGTTAAAGGGGGAGACAGGCAGTAACCAATGGGCTTCCTGCCTCTAGGGTGTCTACAACCTCTAAGTGGCGCACTTCCAGTGGGAAGGCGGACTACCCTGACACTAACTGGCTAATTCCCCCTCAAACCAAGATGGAGGGAAATGAAAAGTGGGGTCCACATCGTCTACCTCACCATAGGGGTGGTGCTGGCTGAATGGGGACACACCTCCTAATTTACCTAATTTTCCTGCCTGTCCTCCTGCCAAATGTGGAGCAGGAAAGGAGGGTTGGCATCCTCCACTAGCTGGAGCTGCCTGGGTTTCATTTCAAAGGCGGCATCACCTTTGAAGCTTCCCGCCTTGGAAGGGCAGCCTGTCCTGGGAGAGGTATGAAGCACCTCTGCCCAGAGTAGGCTTTATTCATGGCCTCTGAGAGCGCTGGCCCTCACCCCAGGAGGTCAGAAACATGTCTGTTGGTGGCAGGCTGGCTAAGACTAGTCAGAGACTGTAGGAAAGTAGGATCTGCTTCTTATGGTTACCCCCACTTTTTGCTTGATGTGATGCTGTTTTTGACTAATCTGACTGGGATCCTGCTAATCAGGACCCCAGTCTATCTGCTTTCTCCTTAAACAGTTGTGTTATGTACTTAGGTACACCCCAGATTGGATACTGGGATACCCTTGTCAGTCCCTAGTATATGGTACCCATGTACCCAGGGCATAGGTACCCCAGAGGTCTCCCATGGGCTGCAGCATGTATTGTGCCACCCATGAGAGACCATTCAAAATGGAACTACAGGCCTGCCATTGCAGCCTGTGTAAGTTGGTGCATGCACCACTTACGAAAGATATAGGTTTACTATATCTAAGGGTCACTGCACTTAAAACCTATAAGTCACCCCTCTAGCAGGCCTTTACAATCCTGAGGGCAGGGTGCTTTGTTCTAAGTGAGAGGGTGCCCCTGCATAGCAGGACACCCCTGCAGCCTACGGAGTCCATTCTCCCGGGTTGTCAGTGAAGCAGCCATATACTATATAGAGGGGCATCGCATGACCGCACAATGACCATCTCGAAAAAGGCTGTAACGAATCCTATCATGTTTGGTATCAAACATGTTGGAATCATACCTCCCATACCGTACACGGTACGGGAGGTATGATTCCAAGCACTGGAAGAGCCCTCCGTTAGGCTCTCGGTGTTCCCGGTACCAGCCTTCTAGTCCCGGACAGCACAAAATGGTTGCTGCCAACCAGAGACACATTTCTGCCCTCCTACTGCTGAGCCAAGCTCGAGCAAGGAAAGGCAGGACAATAGGCATCCTGTCACAGGGAGGTGTGACTACCTCCCAGACAAGATTTAGTGTATGAGGGCTGGGTGGGTGTGCCTGAAATTCTGCATGAGGGGCACATTTGGTGTCCCTGTGCATAGTGCAGTTCAAACCAGTCCTGGGAGCCATTGGCTCCTGCTCTGGCGCGAAACTGGACAAAGGACATGGTAACCTCCCTCCTGTCCAAGCCCTCCCCCGGTAGGGTCCCCTGAATCTTCCCAACCCTTTCCTTAGGGTACTTAAGGGCTTACCTGGGTGCAGGTCCCTAGATTAGTCGTGGACAAGATTCAGAACTGAAACGACTGCACTTCTACCGTCTGGGCACTTTGGACTTAGCTAGACTTTGTTTTGGCCTGACTTCGTCTCCCTTTCAGTCTGATGCATCGTCTGTGCCTGTGCACCATACAGGATCCGTGCAGGACCTATGGAGCATCCAAGACACTTGAAGATAATCTCCCTTGAAGTGAAGGAGTCACTTCCCTGCATTTGCAGGCACCTCAACACTGCTGACCGGTCTGCTGATCCCGAGCTCCTGTGGACTCCGAAGGGTTCAACAACACAGGTGGTGGTTATCTACGTCTCTCGAGGCCTGAGCTGTCCTCTCACTGAGTTTGGGGTCAGAATCCCTCGTGGGGGCTGCATTAACCGAACCCCTGTGCACTGAGTACTTTTGCAAGTGCATATACTTGTTGGTAACTTTGCGACAAGTGCATTAGGCTTCAAGTAGCCCCAACCTCTGGCAACCTCTTCCACTAAGATCTTCAGCCACACCACCTTGTGGGCACCGTGGCCGGCTCCTGTTGGTGAGCTGCTTGAGGTCCTCTCGCGACTCCTGTGCCTCCGGCCTGTGGGTCCATTTGAGGGTCACCTTTGTTTTCCTTGGGCTCCCCTGAGTGCTCAGGGCCTGCCCTGAGTCCTCTGCTTGTGGTGAGTCTCCTGGACCTTGCTGGTCCCAACCGTGCACCTTCTTGATTTCCTGCATGGGTTGCATTTGCCAAGGCTTGTTGGTGCTCCCGCCGGACACCGACCCCTCAGCACTCGACCTCCTTTGTGGGACAGCTCGTATCCAGGTCCTGGTTGTCCTCAGCATCGCCTGGTCCCCGCAGCTGCAGAGTCATGGTCACCGTCATCCTTCCTGAAGCACCCGACATCAGAGGGCATTCATCTTCCAAGTCTTCTGGTCACCCCTGAGTGACATAGACTCTGTCCCTTCTGCTTTCAGGTACTCCTCTTCAAGAATCCATGTTTGGATTCCTCCGGACACTTTCTCCTCTTCCAGCAACAGCACTTTCCTGAAGTCCTCCATTGGGTTCGACAGTGGTTTCCGATGCCACTTCACACCTATGCACCCGGCTTACCTGGGATAGGTAACTTCTGTACCACGGTATCCACGGGTAAGGTGGCTCTCCAACCTTCTGTCTTCCGCGGGGTTTCTTCAGGGTCCACTGGGAAGGGTCCCTAATCTTTAAAATTCTAACCGCGACTTGCACATAGACTTGTACGGAGCACGCATTCGTGTTCACACACTGCACACGCTCTCCGTGGGGATCCTATCTACTTACCTTGGGTGGTTCTGTGGGTCCCCAGCAATTCTACATCCTCTTGATATTGTCCTCACTCGAGTCGTGGTTCTTATACCACTTTCTTAGTATATGGTTTGGTCCTCCCCTGGGGCCCACTGTGTATTAGTGCTATTTACTGTGATTTCTTTGCAAAAGTATTGTGTGCTTTGTGTCTATCTCCGTGTAGGAGATACTGTAATGTACTAGAGCGTGTTCTATAATAAGTACATATTTCTATACATACTTTGTGTGGTTCCTTTTCATTTAGTCTATCCTATAAGATTGCATTCTGGTAAAACAAGCGGCTTTACACTCCTTCAAGACTAAGCCTGAAGGCTGCTCTCCACAGTTACCACTTGGATAGCTTTCTAAGGTTGTCTGAGACCTCTTAAATCACCATAAGGGTTGTCTGGACTGGTGTAAGGTGCCCACTTACCTTAGGGGACATCATATACCAGGCCAGCGTCTCACAGAGACCACACCAGTGTTTTGTAAGTTTTCAGGGAACCCTCTAAAGGGTTTCCTTTGTGCATTTATTACTAAATCCATCACTGGGATCGGTGAGGATTTATTAAGACAAGATGTTTGGTGCCAAACATCTTAGGGTACAATGAATCTATCATGGAGCTATGAAACTCATAATGACAAGTATCCAGCCCATGTACTCTCTATGGCTTCCCTGTGCACTTACTATATCCAAGAATGGGCTTGATAATGTAGGGTCATAGCTGTTCATGCAAATATGTCCACACATGGGATATTGTGCACCCTGCCTTAGGGCTGTAAGGCCTGCAGTAGGGGTGACTTAGCTACACCTCATGCACTGTATGGGGGCATGGCACACAGGGCTGTGTGTCATGTCGACTCTTCAGTTTTCTCTGCACCAAGACACGCTGCCTACAACGGCAGCTTGCACAGTCTTGGTGAGGGGTGTCTGGGGTGGCACAATTGGTGCTGCAGCCCCAGTGGACCCTCTTCAGTACCAATGCCCTAGGGTACCAGGGGTACCATTTACTAGGGACTCACAGATGTGGCTGAAGTTGTGCCAATCGTGGTACAGTTTTAGGAAAGAGATCTTGCACTGGGAACCTGGTTGGCAGGGACCCAGTGCACTTTCAATTTGAAATCACATCATACACCAGGCAAAAAGTGGGATCTAACCAAGTCAAAACAGGCACTTCCCTACAGCCATCTAGCATGCCCAGTGCATATCTATAGTCTGTTCTGCTGCTCTTCTACATTCAAGACTTGGGAGTAAAAGAGCAGCAGATCAGCCTGTCAGTCTCTTCTTCCTGCCTCCTCTACACTTAATGAGGCACTGCCCCTATACCTGCGTTAGTGGGCTACATCTGCCCTGGAGTATGGGGATCAACAGGACCCAACAGGCAAATACATCCTTGCACTTTTCTCCTTTGCTGATGCAGCACATCTGTTGATCATACTTCCAGCCCTCTCAAGGCATTTTTTAGTTTCAATACAGACCACAAAATCAAGCCTGGCTTTAGCATGGTAAATACAACCCAAATAAAACAGATGGAAGGGTTCTTTGACTCTACATTCTTTGATTGTATGATACACATTCCTTTTTAGTGAGAGTACAACATTTTGCTCTAACATTTAGAGAGTTGTCTACACCACCTTCTTTATATGTACTGTGCCACCAGGCTTAATCTCTTCACCAAAGATACAAACATGGTGCCTCAAAAACAGATCAGAATTGAAGGCGGTATAAGGTATTTGCGCAATAGTGAATCCTGTGTGGAACAACATATCTTACCAGCAGCAAACATTTTAATTAACAGCCAGGATGCCCAAAGCTGTGAATGTTTTCTTTACAAACGCACATGTTATGTTACAGTACACATTTACAAATTACTCCATTAAACACTGCCCCTGAAGCAAACCATCCACAATTTGTAAATCCATGCACTTCATCCATGATAATCTCTAATACACTTTAAAAGGTGACATTTCCCTTTAATATCTTGCATGCTCATAATGCGTGTACAATGTAAGTGAATCCTTTTTCGTACAGTGAATATCCAAAGCACATGCATTTCCATGGTTAATACAACCCAAATAACACAGTTGGAAGGGTTCTTTCACTCTACATTCCTATATTGTATGATACACATTCCTTTTTAGTGAGAGTACAACATTTTGCTCTAACATTTAGAGAGTTGTCTACAAGCACCCCACATAATAGTCCAAGGTTATTCCACTAAGCATCACCTTTCTAGTGTTTCATGAATCTCACACATTATTGATGCTTTCATTGAAAATAAAAATTATACAATTTTCTCCTGTGTATTTTCTATGCCCTGCTCCTTTGTAAGCCACTGCCCCACCTTCTTTATATGTACTGTGCCACTCTCTTCACCAAAGATGCAAACATGGTGCCTCAAAAGCAGATCAGAATTTAATGCGGTATAAGGGATTTGCGTAATAGTGAATCATGTGTGGAACAACATATCTTACCAGCAGCAAACATTTTAATTAACCCTTTGCTGCTAGGCCTTTTCCCCCCTGTGCTAAGCCTTTTTTTTGGCTATTTGGGGTAGTTCGCGCTTAGGCCCCTGTAACCTTTTGACCACATAAGGTATCCACGCCAAATTTGCGTCCTTTTTTTCCAACATCATGGGGATTCTAAAGGTACCCAGGGTTTGTGGATTCCCCTGGAAGGGGACCCAGAAATTAGCCAAAAAACAGGTAATTGGTTTTTTCTTTTTTTTAAATGGGAAAAAAGGGCTACAGATGAAAGCGTCTGGTTTTTTCCCTGCAAATGGTATCAAAAAAGGGGTTGTGGTACTGAAATCACCATCTTCCCAGATTTCAGGGACAAGAAAGCAGACTTTTGTCAGAAAACCAAAATGTTTAACACAGTTTTGGCATTTTTCTGGGACATAGCCTATTTTTGCTATTTTTTGTGCTTTCAACCTCTTTCCAGTTAATGGTAGAAATGGGTATGAAAGCAATAATGGATCCTTGAAAGCTATACATTTTAGAAAAGTATACAAAATTCTGAATTTAGAAAGGGGTCATTTGTGTAGATCCTTCAAGGTTTCTTTATACAAACTAACCGTTGAATATAGGAAAAATTGAAAATTAGTTGAAAAAACCAGCCATTTGTGTCAACGTTTTCACCTGTAACTTCTTCTAATTATGACAGCTGTTTGACAGCAATATACCGTTACATCCGCTGGACCTTTCTGGTTGTGGGGATATATAGGACTTGTAGGTTCACCAAGAACCCGACGAACCCAGAGCCAATAACTGAGCAGCATCTTGCAATGGTTTTTTATTATGTACCGGGTATATAGCAATTAATTTGGGAAAATATATACATGGAAAAATCGGTATGAAAGACACCTATGTATTTCTGAAATTGGAACAAAATATAGAGTTTAGAAACAGTAGATATTTGCACTTTTCCGAAATTGTGAGTACCCATAGTAGCATGAGAATTATAGGTCATTTTTCAAAATGACTTCTTTTTTATACATTGTCTTTCATTTAGAAGGCAGAAATGCATCGAAAGTCAATAGGTAATAACAGTTGCTCTACAATTCTGTGTTACCCTAAGTCTCCCGATAAAAATGGTACTGCACTTGTGTGGGTAGGCATAGTTAGTGCCCGCGACAGGAAACGGCCCAAAACGCAACGTGGACACACCACATTTTTACAGTGAAAACTGACCCTTTTTTTGTAAAGTGCCTAGCTGTAGATTTTGAACCCTAGCTCTGCCGGCACCTAGGGAAGCCTAGCAAACCTATACATTTTTGAAAACTAGATACCCAGGGGAATCCAGGATGGGGTGACTTGACTGGCTCTCACCAGGTTCTATTACCCAGAATCCCTTGCAAACCTAAACATTTGTAAAAAAACAACACATTTTCCTCACATTTCTGTGGTGGAAAGTTCTGGAATCTGTGTGGATCCACAAAATTCCACCCACCCTGCGTTCCCCAAAGTCTTCCGAGAAAAATGGTACCTCACTTGTGTGGGTAGGCCTAGTCCCCGCGACAGGAAACGGCCCAAAACGTAACGTGGACACAACACATTTTCACAGTGAAAACGGACCCTTTTTTTGCAAAGTGCCTAGCTGTAGATTTTGAACCCTAGCTCTGCCGGCACCTAGGGAAACCTAGCAAACCTATACATTTTTGGAAACTAGACACCCAGGGGAATCCAGGATGGGGTGACTTGTCTGACTCTCACCAGGTTCTGTTACCCAGAATTCCTTGCAAACCTCAAAATTTGTCAAAAAAACACATTTTTGTTACATTTCTGTGGTGGAAAGTTCTGGAATCTGTGTGGATCCACAAAATTCCACCCAGCCCGCATTCCCCAAAGTCTTCCGAGAAAAATGGTACCTCACTTGTGTGGGTGGGTCAAGTACTCCCGACAGGCAAGGGCCCAAAACCTATTGAGGCGACATCAAAATGACCTATCACAAAACAACCTGGTTTTGCAAGGGGGGGGTCCCATGTGTTTTTGGCCCCGGGCTCGGCGGCCACCTGGGGAAACCTACCAAACCCACACATTTCTGAAAACTAGACACCCGGGGGAGTCCAGCAAGGTATGGCTTGCGTGGGTCCCCCAACATTTCCCTACCCAGAATCCCCTGCAAACCTCAAATTTTGTTGAAAAAATCTATTTTTTCTCACATTTCTGTGTGGGAAAGATGTAGGCTCACCGGGCTGACACAAATTTCCTACCACCCAGCGTTCCTCCAGGTCTCCCGATAAAAATGGTACCTCACTTGTGTGGGTAGGCATAGTGGCTGCAACAGGAAATGGCCCAAATCGTACTGTGGAGACTTCAAAATTACCTATAACAAAACTACCTGGGGTTTTGGCCCCGGGCTCGCCGCCATCTAGGGAAACCTACCAAACCCACACATTTCTGAAAACTAGACACCCTGGGGAGTCCAATGAGGTATGGCTTGCGTGGATCCCCCAACGTTTCCCTACCCAGAATCCCCTGCAAACCTCAAATTTAGCTAAAAAAACCACATTTTCCACATATTTTTGTGTGGAATCACCGTGGCGGCACAAATGTCCTACCCCACAGCGTTCTCCTTAGTGTCCCGAGTAAAATGATACCTCACTTGTGTGGGTGTCCAATGCAGAATTGGCTAAAAACGTATTTTTAAAAAAATGTAGCGCTTAGAATTCTCGGTGCTATACCCTTATTCCCTATGTTTTGGGCTCTTCCCAGTCACAGGCCCTTGCCCCACCCACACAAGTGAGGTTTCATTTTACTCGGGAGACTGAGGGGAACGCTGTGGGGTAGGACATTTGTGCCGCCACGGTGATTCCACCCACAAATATGTGGAAAATGTGGTTTTTTCAGCTAAATTTGAGGTTTGCAGGGCATTCTGGGTAGGAAAACGTTGGGGGATACACACAAGCCATACCTCGCTGGACTCCCCCGGGTGTCTAGTTTTCAGAAATGTGTGGGTTTGGTAGTTTTCCAAGATGGCCACCGAGCCCGGGGCCAAAAACCCAGGTGACCCCTCTTGCAAAACCAGGTTGTTTTGTCATAGGTCATTTTGATGTCTCCTCAATACGTTTTGGGCCCTTGCCTGTCGCGGGTACTTGACCCACCCACGCGAGTGAGGTATCATTTTTATCGGGAGACCTGAGGGAACGCTGGGTGGTAGGAAATTTGTGGATCCACGTGGATTCCAGAACTCTCCCACACAGAAATGTGAGAAAAAAGTGATTTTTTCAGCTAAATTTGAGGTTTGCAGGGCATTCTGGGTAGGAAAACATTGGGGGACCCACGCAAGCCATACCTCGCTGGACTTCCCCGGCTGTCTAGTTTTCAGAAATGTACGGGTTTGGTAGTTTTCCAAGATGGCCGGCGAGCCCGGGGCCAAAAACCCAGGTGACCCCCCCTTGCAAAACCAGGTTGTTTTGTGATAGGTCATTTTGATGTCTCCTCAATACGTTTTGAGCCCTTGCCTGTCACGGGTACTGGCCCCATGGGGGGCAGAAAGACTGTTGCGACAAAACAAATATGGGGGGAGCAAAGGCCCTTGCCCAAGGGGCCGCTCCCCCCTCCCTGGTGCTAGTGGGTGGATCCTTGCTTGGGGATCGCCCTCCTGGGATGATCCCCAAGCAGGGATCCACTAGGGAAGGGTACCATTGGAAAGGGGAGATTCTCCCCTTTCCAACGATACCTCTCCCATCTTTTTCGGTGCTCGGGGGGCTGAGATAGCCCCACAAGCACCGAAACTGAGAAACTGAAACTAAGTTTCAGTTTCGATTTTGTTGCAATGACGATGGCGCGCCATGCGCGCGATCGTCATTACAATGAAATACAAAAATAGGGCTGGGGAGGTTGGGGAAGCTCTTCCCCACCTCCCCAGGCAAAAAAAAAAAAATAGGAAATACCTCTGCGGTCTGCATCAGAGGGATTTCCTGAGCATGTGCTCATGACGGAATGGTTCCGTCATGAGCACACTAGAACTTGTGCTCATGACGGAACATTCCGTCATGAGCATGGAAGGGGTTAACAGCCAGGATGCCCAAAGCTGTGAATGTTTTCTTTACAAACGCACGTTATGTTACAGTACACATTTACAAATTACTCCATTAAACACTGCCCCTGAAGCAAACCATCCACAATTTGTAAATCCATGCACTTCATCCATGATAATCTCTAATACACTTTAAAAGGTGACATTTCCCTTTAATACCTTGCATGCCTTACAATGCGTGTACAATGTAAGAAAATCTTTTTTCGTACAGTGAATATCCAACGCACATGCATTTCCAGGTGACCTCACTAGCAGACATGACAGTGCCTTAAAATACTTAAGCTCAGCATGTGCGCTGTACAATAGAGGCGGGCAAACCAACAAACTATCAGGGATATCCAAGGCAAGGGTGGGCCCTGAATCAAAGATCCTGAGCACAGGCAGAGCCCTGAAAATAACAGCCATGTAAGTGATGCCACAAACATGTTACAATATGATAAGGTATTTTGGGCTTGAATCAAGGGATCCCTGCTGAAATCATGAAGGAAAGCAGTAATTGTGACAGAAATCTCTCGGCCTGTTATCGCCCCATTTCGTTGTTGGATGCATCTGTTAAGATTCTGGGACGAGTTATTCTTGAGAAGTTGGAGGATTGAGCTAAGGCTAATTCCTTTTTCTCAGTTGTCTAATATGGCTTCCGACCAGGCCTGAGCATGGTGAAACAGTCCCTAAATCTATCCCTAATGATGGGTAAATATGTCAAATCCAGGAGAGTTTCATTATATTTGGCTTTTATGCACCCCTCCTGTGCCTTTCACCTGGTGAACAGGAAAAAGCTTAAGGAGCTGATGGAAAAGGCAGGAATCAAAGCTCCCCTGTTAGAGGTTGCACTGGGACACCACAATTAAAGTGAGTTTCAATCAATATGGATATTGCACCAAACCGATCCGGTCAAGTTGTAGCGTAAGGTAGGGATGCATTTTAGCTCCCTTTTTATTTTTATTTGATATCAATGCCCTGGATTCAGTGCTTGTTAAAAATGGCACAGATCTTCCTAAGGTTGGATCTTGCCCCATTCCTGTTCTTTTATATGCAGAAGATGCGATTTTAATAGCACGTACAGCAAATAGCCTCCAGACCTTGCTTGAGTCTTGTAATGATTTTATGGTAACCTTGATCTAAAGCTAAGTAATCAAAACTCATATATTATGACTTGCGGCCCTAAGAATACCCGTTCCCGAAAAACTTTTATACGGGGGATTCAAATTGCCTATGTCCCCAATTTTAATTACTCGAGTATTTGTTTTAGGATAATTTAAAATGGGACAATTTACTTACTCAAAGAGAACAGAAACTTGCAGGGGCATATAAGTCAGTTTTTGGATTTGCAGGGAATTTGAGCCACAAAACCATTACACAGTTGGTTTCGCTGTACAATAGCAAATGCCTCCCGATGGGGATATATGGGGCAGAAGTTTGGGGTTATGTTAACTTAAGACGTCTTCAATCTCAAGAAAACAAATTCCTGTTTAGGCTTTTAGCTGTTCCCAAAACCACCGCAAGGTATATCGTACATGCAAAATTGGGAATCCCCTTCTTGGAGTACCTGGTGAAAATAGCTCCCCTGCTTTTGTGGATCAAAATATGGTCCTCTCCAGAGTCCGGCTTTTCCCGTTTGGTCCTGGAGGACCGCATGAGGTTAGATAATATGGCCCTAATTCCCTGGCTCGGTTATGTCCAGCAGGCCTTTCAAGATATTGGCAGGCCTGATCATTTTAATTTATCCCTCAGTATTGACTGTGAAACCTAAGGTGTAGTAAAGTTGTTATTTTATGAGTTCCGTGGGGTAGCCAGAAGGGCCAGATGTGTGTACCATGGATTCAGTCCTTTGATATTTACCTATTTCGACCCCTGATTTGGCGGTGCCGTATTTATTATGGATTACTCACCCTGAGTTTAGATTTTACCTTACACGATTGAGGTTTTGCACTTTGCACTTTTTAGTTGCCTTTCCGTCATCAGGTTGCTGGCCCTCCATCTTGCCCTGCTGTCCATGTGATTTGAACTCATACAATCAACTGTTCATTTTATGCTTTTTTGTAAATTGTTTGGTAACCCTAGATCACGCTTCTTACATCCAATTTTGAGTCCACAAGGTTTTTTATCTTACAAATATGTTTTTCATCTTTTACAGCATCTAGACTCCGTGGTGGCTGGTGACATTTGAAAGTGGTGGGGTGTAAACTGTCTGTCGGAGGGCACCGCGGCGAGCGAGCGAGCCCGAACATCTTAATCGGGGTTAGGGGGGTTCTCCCCCCGAGAAAATTTTGAAAAAAGAGTGGGTAAATGGTGCATTTTCAAGCAAATTTGTGAAGCAAGAAGGTTAATAAAGCAATTGTGAAAGTGCAGTTATTACATTAATAAAGGGATGTCATATAACAATATGTAGATAGAAATGTTTCTGAAGCTAGGCACTGCAAGTGCCACGTACCTCTGAGCAATATACAAGACAATGGTATTCAGTGTGGCGCCACAACTATTTTCTGACTTCCTGTGGTTTGTCATGGAAGTCAATCCCAAAATTATAAGCAATAAAGTATTTTGAATTGAAGAAGAATTACTTACACAATTCTAAGCATGAAGTTTTACTAATTGTTTTCAAAGTTAACTGAATCTCTGGCCGCATGATCCCTGCTTCAATGCTTCTGATGGTTAGTAGTTTTGTTGTTACAATCACCGGCAGCATGGTAGGGGCAATGTGTGGTGCAAGCTGCAGTGGTCTCCTAAAGAGAGCCCCGGCACTTATTTATTTACAAATTAAGCACTGCTGGTACCAATCCCAAGCTCTACTCAAGCCCCCCGCCGCCTGGGGCGAGGTCCGCGCTATGTAAACATTCCAAACACCATGAAGCAGAGAGATGAGCCGCGCGCTTGGCACCTCGCCTGCTTTGTGCTAGCGTCTTGCTGTGTTTCTTAACCTATGTTTTATGCGCTGTTATTTTCCTGTAAAGATTCATTTACTCCCAAGCGAGGAATGAATGTGTCGTTTTCGTTTACTAACCAAACTGTGGACTGGGTAACAACTAACAAGCATACCAGAGATAAAATCCCTGCTTCCCAGTTTCATCAAATCGAGTGACCCTGAGCACACGGCTTCATCTTTCCGTGTCAGCTCCCACCAAATTCAGGTGCTAAGAAAAAACGTGCCTTTCATTCTCTGAGGTTGACAATCAGACACCGGACCTAGATCAAGTACTTCAAACAGTTTCTTTGCTACCCTCCATAACCATCAGAGGATAGTGCTTTGTGCTGACCTAGGTCAATGTTGGCGTTTTTCACATCTCCCACTCACATTGTCTGATTCCCGGTCACATTATATTCACACATACTTATTATGTAGCACTTCCAGGTGTCATTTCCGACATTAACCACGGAGAGAAGGAGGCTTGTTTCCCAGATCACGAAATACACCGGACTGGCATTAAATCGACTCCAACCGATGGGTGGAAGTCTAATATAGCTTCTTCTGAGGCTCCAAACCGGCTGGTGGAGTTCCTTGGGAATTAAGTTTCTACCCATACCTGACTAAGAATTCATTCATTAACAGGCCACCCAGGAATCTACTTTTGGGTTACCGTTCCTCCCCTTTCCTGCCTTGAGGAAGACCCGCCTAGATGCACTTATTTCCGACATTAACCACGGAGAGAAGGAGGCTTGTTTCCCAGATCACGAAATACACCGGACTGGCATTAAATCGACTCCAACCGATGGGTGGAAGTCTAATATAGCTTCTTCTGAGGCTCCAAACCGGCTGGTGGAGTTCCTTGGGAATTAAGTTTCTACCCATACCTGACTAAGAATTCATTCATTAACAGGCCACCCAGGAATCTACTTTTGGGTTACCGTTCCTCCCCTTTCCTGCCTTGAGGAAGACCCGCTTAGATGCACTTCCACTTTTTGCGCGATATACAGGGTCGAAACGTCGGCGTATTGTATATGTCCACTCAACGCTGATGATCACAGTCCCATTCGTTATTGGATCATTTAAGCATATGTGTTAATAACAAGGACATTTATGAAATCTTTTTCCCTTCCCCCTCCCCATTTTTTGCACATTTGTTTTTGTATATAGTAGATTGTATTTATCACCATTCACCACATGTCACTATTGCACTACAGTCACATATTGCAATTGAAATTATAAATTGCGACAGACTTTATTACTTGATTTTCTTCTAATATAATTTTGATTCAAAAATCTTTGGTGTGTGTTATATCTGTATTTATTTCATTATTGAATTGACTTACAAGTAAGTTGTTACTATTTGTTCTAATTAAGTGATACCCCGACAGAACCATTTTTCTTTAGTATACGTATACCCAGGTTCTGAGGGACACCGGCTTGCCCCATTACGCTTAACACAACACGCACTTCCAGGTACATCATAGAACTTTATTCAGTTACAATTAGAACCATAAAAGTAAAAACATTGACGTATCGTATATACATTACTACAAATTAAAAACCATACAGTCGCGGCTCGCAATACTCGGGGGGGGGGGAGGAGGGTCGCGCGGGGGTGGGGGAGTGGACGGGGGGACGTAAAAATAAAATCAAAACTTACCTTTTTTTTTAACACAAACTTTATTGAGTACAGAGGATGACTCATTCAGATACATGTCCACAAGTAGACATTTTGTTTAACCTTTTTCTATGACAAGATGGTTACAGACGTATGCTTTGTGCATCAAATGCATTATACAGCGCTAGTATTAACCTAACAGTTGTGGAAGCATTGCATAGAGAGGAATGTAGACATTTTATCAGTACATAATCTATATCAATGTGTTTAATGTCAGAATAAGCAGTACCCGTCACCCCCCTCCCAGCTAACACCCGCCCTAAACAAAACTAAATCCAAACAAAGAAAACTGCTGCCGCTACGGTGACAGTACACCCTACCAGATGTTTCGTATCGGGTGGTTGTCAGGTCCGAGATCCCAGGGGGAAGGGAAGGCACGGGGAGGGGAGGGGGGGGAGAGAGGGGGGAGAACAAAGGGAGCAGGGAAAAAGGGGGGGGATGGAAAACAGGACATGCACTAGAAATCTAGTCGACGCACAGGTAGTGATCAAGTGTCCTCGCCGCATTCTACCCTTGTAGCCTGCGAGTCCTCCGACTCACCTTCTGTGCCCGTTTAAAAAAGTTCTATCAGGTGCGCCCAGTCTAGGGATATTGGACGTTTCCTTAGTCCCCTATATTCTTCACGCTGTAGCGCTTCCCTCTCTGTCACCGCCCATCTGATAACTTCCTCCCTCCATTTGCCTTCCCGAGGTGCCGTGTGGTATTTCCAGCACTGTGTAATCAATCTTTTGGTAAGCATCAGGGCTAAGCCTGCAAAACGGCGTAGTAATTTCGCTTTCTTAGGTAGTGGGAACAGTCCTAGGAGACAGGCCTCCATTGTGTCCCAAGGCGTGCGTTCTGTCAGTACTATTAGACTCTGAGTAACTTCTGACCAGAACCCCCCCAAAACTGGGCAGGACCATAACATATGAATAAAATAAGCATCCTGTGCCGGACATCTCGGACAGCCCGAGGACGCAGTAGGGAACATTTTCCGTAATGTCGTCGGGGCTAGATATGCCTTGTGCAATATGAATAATTGTATCGTTTTTAATCGGCAATTACGGGAGACCCTCTGGGGATGTTCTAACATTAGGGCCCATTCTCTGTCTTCTAATTCAAGTGTTAGGATTGTTTCCCACGTCTGCCTATGATGTTGCAATGGGGTATGTAGATGCTCCCTCAATCCTCTATAGAGCCAACGAACCAGGTGACGGCCATGTCCCATTATATGGAGGGATTTAAATAATTGGAAGGTGGGAGGTTCCTTCTGGTCTACGAGCCAATATCTCCGAATAAATTGCACTATTGCTGCATGAGTGAGAAACAAGGTGTCAGGTACTGAATGAGTGCGTACGAATTCCTCGTGGGGCATCAGGTTACCATCCAAGAAGAACTCACCAACGGTCTCTATACCCATTTGTGTCCAACCCCTTATCTGAGCCGTTGATACTATACGTTGATATATATATAGGTAAGCCACAAAGTGGGATATTCGGAACATATGGGAAGGGTAGTTTTGCTAACTTATGAGCTTGTTTCCAATAGTGCATTGCGATACATAGGAGATAAGGAGGATCACGCATCTTATTCGCTCCCAGACATAACAACGCCTGAAGAGTTCCACGCTTTAAAAATTCTGGGGAATGCCCAATTTCATATAAATTCTGGCCTGCCAACCAATATACAGTATGTTTTAAAATCAGGTGCTCCCATCCCACCCGCAGCACTAGGAATTTGTAACTTAGCCAATGCCATTCTATGTCTACCCGATCCCCAAATTAAAGAAGATAACAGGGTGTTCAACGTTTTAAAAATCCAGACCGGGAGAACGACCGGGAGATGCACAAAATGATAAAGGAGTCTGGGCAACATAACCATTTTAGACACGGCCAATCGGCCCGCCACTGTCAATGGTAATGTATTCCAAAAGGAAATCTGGGAACGAAGTGAATTAATAGTCCGCACCAAATTGCCATTGATGGTATCTACACTGGTTCTATATATGCGAATACCCAAATATTTAAACGTCACAGGCTCTACTCTAAATTGCATTTGGCCAAATTGTACATAGGGAGAGGCATATGTATCATAAAAAGAATATGCAACTGATTTGGAAGCGTTAAGAAATAAGCCGGATATTTCCCCAAAACGTGAGAAAACAGCCACTATCACGTGTTTGCCTTCATTCAAATGTCGGAAATACAACAGCATATCATCGGCGTAGAGCGATACAGAGTGAATCACACCACGTAATGGAATTCCGTAGGGGACCATAACCTGACGCAGATATTTTGCAAGAGGTTCGAGAGCTAATACGAACAACAAGGGGGATAGGGGGCAGCCCTGGCGCGTTCCCCGGTAAACCGTATAAGAGGGAGAGATGGTCGACCCCGTCTTAGCTCGGGCTGTAGGGTTAGTGTAGAGTAGTTTGATCCAATTGCAATAGGACTGGGGTAGTCCGAATTTGGACAATACAGCTAACATGTAGGGCCAGCTCAAGGTGTCAAAACTTGTCTCACATCTAATGACAAACAGCCAGCGAACGGTGCAGTTGCTGACGTCGCATGTAGCAAAGCATGAAGCCGGCGAATATTTAGTGAGGTGCTGCGTTTGGGTATAAACCTGCATTGATCAGTGTGAACTAACTGGGGAAGCAAAGGGAGGAGCCGTGAGGCTAATACCTTACTGAGTATCTTGTACACTGTGTTGAGAATCGAGAGAGGCCTATAGGACACAAGTTCGGTAGGATCTTTGTCCGGTTTCAATGGTCACGTAACCAATGCTTCCCTGGTAGTGGGAGGCAGAGTACCTTCTTCCAATGAGGAGGTGTAAAGTTGCAACAGTTTAGGAATCAGCACAGCTGCAAAAGCTGAGTAAAACTCAATAGGGAGGCCATCCGAACCCGGCTTTTTATTACGAGCTAATGCATTAATCGCCGTACGAATCTCCGCGGCAGTAATCGGAGCTGCCAAATCTTTGGCGGTCGAGTCTGAAATAGTGGGAAGTTCTACATTTTCCAGAAAGCATGTTGTAGCATCTGACACGTCTAAGAGGGGAGCGGTATATAAGTGTGCATAATATTCTTGAAATGTAACGTTTATCTCCGCCTGGGAAGTAATCAATGCGTGTTGGGCATTATGTATTGCTAATATGGGAGTGGGGGCTGTTGGAGGTTTAATCAGATGCGCTAATAATGTGCCGGTCTATCTGCCTCAGAATGCGTGCGTAGAGTGTATGCGTTAAAGTCAATCGTTCTCAAGCGTTACAATAAGTCAGCGTATTTTATCCTGGCAGCTTGCAATGGCTCTATGCCTTCGTCGCTTCTCTGGGCCGCCACCTCCATAGCTTGCAAGTCTCTTTCTAGGTCCGTTATGTCCCTGATCGTTTCCCTCCGGGATCCCACCAGAGTGCCAATGGAAACCCCACGGATAGTTACTTTAAAGGCTTCCCATTCAAAGGATCTGGACGAGGCAGAGCCCTCATTCTCTAGAAAATAAGTAGTGATAGCTGTAGCTAATGTGGCTCGGTATACCTGATCCTCTAATTGTATAGGTTGCATTCGCCAAGTCGGAATAGGAGCGGGGGGATCGGCCCCAGGTCAGCATTAATTCTATGGGATTGTGATCAGATATGGTCTTGCCCAGATAAATACACTGTGCAACGGAGGGGGATAAGTCTGGGGAACAAAGGAAATAATCCAAGCGAGTATGTAGCTTGTGTGGGTAAGAATAGAAGGAATATTCCCGCATGTTAACATGCAGGGATCTCCAAACATCCAATAAATTCCAGCCCTGCGCCCACTGTGTCAAGGTAACAGCTTGCGATCGCGCTATAGTATTAGATAAGGGAGGATGAGAAAGATCGAGATATACATCAAAGACGGCATTTAAGTCCCCCCCTAATAACCATGGGTAGTGTGACCAGTCAGAGAGCGCTAGGGAGACACGTGTCCAAAAAGCTTCTTGATCCGTATTCGGAGCATAAAGGGACCCCAATACCACCTGCTTACCATCCAATGCCCCAAGAAGAAGGACATAACGTCCCTGATCATCTATTTTACTCTTGCTAAGGGAGAAGGGGATCCCCATCCGAATCCATATTGCAGTCCCTGTAGAAAAGGCGGAATACGCTGTTGCATAAAGTTGACCCCTCCAACGTTTCTGTAACTTCATAGTTTCGGATGGTAACAAGTGAGTCTCCTGGAAAGATACTATTTGGGCTTTACGACGATGTAACTGTGCAGCTATCCTATGCCGTTTATGGATGGTTCCCATACCTCGGACATTCCAGGATATGAAAGTATAAGATTTGGCAATAGACTTTATCAGGAGATATTAGCAAACCGTTCCAGAGTAGTGTTCCATATGATACATAAACAATTCACTCCAAAGGATCATTGCTAAGTTGCATAGCCACCGAGGGGAACAGTGCCACGCTGCCATCAGAGTCCGAGTCTGTATTGGCCTCATCGGAAGGGCTGGTGCTAATGGATGGGCGAGACGTACGGAAGGTAGAGGGCGAACAAAGGGCCCCCTGCCTGCCCTCCATCACTTGCTGTCGAGGTGGGGGGCTAGAGCCCGTACTCTGCATAAGAACTCCTCTTTTACGCCTCCGGGGAGGGCGCTGTGATTTGGGTTGCGAGGAATCCATACGTCTGGTGGACTGAATATCGGGAAACGTCCTGTCCAGCCAGTCCCACGCACTGTCCGGCGTATCAAAAAATAAAGAGCGCTGGTTATATATGATTTTCAATTTTGCCGGGAACAATAGAGCAAATGTAAGACCCGCTGCCTGGACCCGCGCCTTTACTTCCATGAATGAAAACCTTTTACGCTGTACAGCCAGAGTATAATCAGGGAACATCGAGATCTTTACATTGTCGATCTGCAATGGGTCGTTATCCCTCGCTGCCTGTAATAAGTGATCCCGGTCCCTATAATTCAGAATCCTGGCCAATATTGGACGAGGGTTGGCACCAGGAATTGGCCGACGTGTAGGGACACGATGAGCCTGTTCAACTGTAAAGTGTGCAGACAGTCCGCTAGGGGCCACATTAGTTTTCAGCCAGGTCTCAATGTAAGACGTCGGGTCGGGGCCCTCCGTTCCCTCTGGAAATCTAACAATTCTAAGATTATTGCGTCGGGCCCGACCTTCCGCATCATCAGCCCGGGCCTGGAGGGATTCAATCTGTTGGCGCATTTGACAGAGTTGTTCTTCATGGGCTTTCACTTGTGGTACCATGGTTTCCACAGTTTGCTCTGTGGATTTCACTTTATCGGCTAATTTTCTATGATCGTCTTTCAGTAAATTGAGATCTACTGAAATCATGCCCAATTGAGTTTCTAGCGCAGAGCGGGAATCACGGATTTCCTGCAAAATCATGTCCAATTTGTCTCCTGAGACGTTGGTGTCAGCATTTCCCTCAGTTCGATGCGACCGACTAGATGAGTGCTCTGAGGATGGAGAGAGCGAACCGGTCCTTCCCGACCTGGAGGCCGATTTAGGCTTCCCCCTGCCCATGATTGGTGGTAAGTCTGATAATAAAATACCAGTGGATTACACAGTGGTGCGAGGGATACCTGGCAGCGGGTATATGTATAGTTGAAACTCAGAGGGAACTAGCACCAACAGCCGAGGACCCCGATAGCCAGACCAGGCAATTCGGTGACGCTTGGACGTAATGGGACGTGGGGATATTAGAGTCAGTAGCCTCCTGAGTATCACGCCATTGAACAGAAGTGCCCCCAATACATAACAACATCAAAGCGTCGGTCCATCCACAGAGACCACCAATAGGGACTGAGAAGTTGAGTGGAACACGCACCATACAGAGTCACAGGACAGGAGCGAAGTATCAACCAGTATAAACAGTCCACAGAGGTAGTGGCACTTCACATGACCTTACTGCAACCTAGTCATCAACAGAATCCAAGCTGCCAGTCTCATTCAGGCCCGCACTCATAGATGAACTTCCCCAGTAGTAAAGGACGTTTCTTATAGGATCCAGATCAGAGTGAAGGGATTATAGTGGTATTCTTCCTGTAATGAAGCAGGGCAGTGAGGAGTACTCCGTCTGACCCCGGATGGGGGGGACCCACGCCACTTATAGGTTGGAGCACTGATCATGCACGTATTCGGTCGCGGGGGGAGGGGCAGTGTAAAATGGCTTCCAAACGTTGCGCTCCCCACAACACTCCACGGCCGCCAACTGTGTTCTGCTGCCAATATGGGCCAAATCTGACAGATTTGAAGATTGACTCTGTGCCCAGCCCCGATGCTCTCAGAGATTTCGCTGCTCCGAGGGGGGGGGGGAGAAGGAGGCACGAGGCGTCCGCAGGTCCCCAAGCACCCACAGCCTCCACCCGACTGAGCGAGGGCACACAAGCACTGCAGGGGACCCGCCACCGATGTGTGGCGCGATGCGGTCCTGTAGAGAGAGGGGGGCCCCCCCGCCAGCAACAGAAGGCCGTGCGTCTCCGAGATACCGGCACGCACTCCACGTACCTCGGCAGCAGCGATGGTGAGGGTCACACGGGCGATCCTGAGCAGGCTCCAGCCAGGCAGGACTCCGGCAGTAGAAAGCGCAGATGCCGAGTGGGAAGGCCCCCAGTCCGGGGGCCAGAGCAGTCACAGCAGCCGGCCTCAGTAGCCCGCAGCTCAGCCAGTCCGCAGGCCAGCTCGGGATTGACAAGGCTCCGCCCTTAGACCAGGCCCTGAGACGCGCCGGAGAGCGCCGCAGTCAAGATGTCAGCTCTCCCGTCATCTCTAAGAGCCTGAGGGCGCGTCAATGGAAGCCGGTCAATGGCAAAGAGCATTCGGCGTTGTAGACAGCTTTCTAGGAAGGTAGGTGTTGGACTTGGCCCTTTTTGGCAGGTTCACCCCTAAACTTTTTGCCTTGTATGTTAGTAGTTTTAAGTCTCTGGGCACTTTAGCACTGTGGTCCAGTGTAAAGTGCGTGCGCGCTGTGTGCGTGTGTGGTGAGACTGGCCTGCCCTCCCATAGGAATGCATTGAGGATGAGTGTGTCAGTGGTAATTCCTGTTATGAGAGGAGCAGCGTGGTCAAGTTTAGTATGTCTGAATTCGTGAGAATAAATGCTGCGCAATGGTGTGCGCAGATTTATGGTGACTGGTAGAGAAATGCCACTTCTAGAAGTTGGCATTTCTGTGTGCTCTGTGTCTGCCTGCCTGATGTGAATTGCATGTCTGGCTTGTGAGTGACAGGGGCTGGGAGGTGTGTGTGGCTCCAGGAGGGGCAGGGTGAGTCAGCGCAGGGCTGAATGGAGAGATCTCCATGTAGATGGGTGGGAGGAGTTGCACCTGGGACCTGAATAGGGCTGTGCCTTCCCTCTACAATGCTGGCTCCACCTCCTGTGGTGCGTCTGATGTCCCTAGCCTACACTCTAAAAGGGAAGAGGAGCTTGCCAAAACAAAGTGCTCCAAATCCCCCCTATACCAGTTCTGACTGGTATCCCCAAGCCCTGTGCTGTGACACAAAGGGATTTTGTGTATAAAAGAAGGGGCTGTGACCCCATAATGTTGTTCAGTTCTTGGTGTGCTGTTCCTACTGGGGGCGTGCTGCTGCTGGGGCCCATGGGGGGCTGTCATGAGGGCTTGCCTCCCTGGGCCCTGCCTTTCCCCTTGACCTGGAAGACCTTTTTGATTGGGACCCTGGGGTTCTCATTATCATCCCCAGGACCTTCAGGACTTTTTGGTGCCTCTAGCGCCCTGTGAGCGCTTTATTTTTATTGTGCCAAGAAGAGGAGCGTGTATGCTCCGCAGCGCTCAGCTGCCGTCCGTGATAGAGGGAATCCCCGTTGTAGGGATTCCCCCGTGGTGCCGGAGCTGCGGGTGCCCACCCCGCTCATGCTTGCATTTGGGTGACGGGAGCCCACCCCGCTGTGCATTCTAGATCAAGAGGGAGCCTACCCCTCATTGTCCACTTTATCTTTATTTGTTTGACTGTGGTGCCCACCCCGCGTTCTCTGCCTGTTGAGGAGCACCGCCGTGGCCCGATCGGCATTCCCGACCCGGAAGCCAGGCAGAGTCCGCCTGACTCCGGGCGGGTCCAACACAGGAAGCAGTTGACTGGCCAATGGTAGCACGGCCGGAAGTGTCCGGGGCACCCGTGAGTACAGAGATTTCCCCCACCGCCTACAGCAAAGTCAGGAGGTGCCGAGGTGCAAGCCTGCCCGCCGCATGAGAGACGTGGCGCCGGTCCCAAGAGATGGAAGGAGACCGAGTGAAGCCACGGAAAGGAGCGAGAGATTCCGGTGAGTGCGGCCGCATTGAGAGTCCGGTGGGGGAAGGACGGGGGTATGTCGATACCCGCACCCCTGACTGTTCTTTACAGCTGCCCTGCTAGGCAAGAGGGCAGCTGCAACACCGGCAAGAGTTACTTTGGGAGTCCCGGAGTGGGACTTCCACGTCAAAGAGAGTGCCAGTGTCCAACGCTTGGGGCCAGTTTTATATGGCTAAGAGAGCCCCAGAGGGCCGCAGTTCATTGGGGGCAGATCGAGGCGCATTGTCGGCGCCTGGGCGGTCCTGCCAGAGAGCGGGCAGCCCCACTGATGGTGGCATATGTTTTAGTGCCACGTGGGGTCCAGAGGGCACAGAGGTGCCGGGCCCCCTTTACGCAAAGTGCCACAGCTGCGCCGCACCAGCACGGGCAGCTGCAACGAATTAGGCACAATGGCGAGAAAGTCCCTGAGTGGGACCAGAGGCACAGAGGTGCCAGTGAGATTCACAGCTGCCCAGCAAGTAGTGGGCAGCTGCTACGTTTAGGCCGCAGTTCTTTGGGGGCATGTTTTAAGTTAGGAGTGAGATGCACTCCTGTGCCCCATATCTTCCCAGCTGCGCAGCACTTATTGCCAGCTGCAACGTTTAGGCCTGCGCAAAGTGCGCACCCTTGACTTTCGCTGCATAGGCAGCAGCCCTGACTTTTGGACATAGGGCATTTTGAGCGCCCTTTTTGAGATGGCCAGTTGGCCCAGGGGAATGTGAGGTTAATAGGGCGCCAGGCCCTAAATGTGATTTATGCCTCTACTATGGTTTCTACTGTGAGGTTATGTGCTAATGTGATTTGTGTCCTAATATGTGGTGCTAGGAAATGTGATGCATTTACTATGATTTACGCACCCTGTTTCATGCCTCTAATGTACTTTCATGATTATGAGGTTTTGCATAATGTGTTTATGCTTGTGATTTTATTATTACCTAATGCGTTTAGGTTGTGAGTTATTCTCTAATGTGAGTTATGCTTAGGAGGTTAGGGTCTAATGCGTTTAGACCGAGGAGATGTGTGCATAATGTGTTTAGGCTTATGAGGTTGGCGTATGAGGTATTTTGCGCCTAATGTGATACTGTGCATAATGTGGTTTATGTGACAGGATGATGCTGAGTACAGTGGTTACCAGTGATTACTGGTTGTACGTTTATGATATGTCCTACATTTATGATATGTTCACTAAGTGATGGTTCTGACAGTGGCCCACGTGGCCCTGTCATGTGTAAATAATCCCTTGTAGATATTGCCCAGTGCCAGTTGGCACTATGTATATTATGTGATTACTATTCTAATGTGTTATGAGAATACAAAGGCTATTTTGATATAACCTTGTGTGGAGTTCCTTTTGTGGTGTGCCTGGGATGTTGTTGCTGTGCGCGTGCGCAAACGCTTTACACATTGCCTCCGGGATAACCCTGACTGCTCGTGCCAAGCTACCAAGGGGTGAGCAGGGGTTATCTTTGGCGTGTAACTCCTCGCCCTGACTAGAGTGGTGGTCCCTGCCTGGCTTTGGCGCAAGCCTTAGCCAACCAGAGATCCCATTTCTAACATTGGTTGTCAGCGGTGGGGATTAGGACTTGCGTTTGCGCAGTACCACAGCGACAACTGGCTGCATTACAAAACTCTGCATTTTAGATAGTCACATGGAAAGGGATTATTGTTTCTGAGTTTGTTTTAAAAGTCATTTCTTTGAAATGTGTTTTATTGCACTATGAGTTGAGTGTCCTGCCAAGGACAGAAACCAGAGAATCTGGAGGAGTGACTGCCCTTGTGCAGACTGCTATTGGGTTGGCCTAAAGCTGGAGGAGGGACTGCCCTTGAGCCATTGTGCTGGTTCTTGGGTTGGCCTGCAGCTGAGGGAGGGACTGCCACTGTGCTGTCTGCTGGTTCTAGGGTTGGCCTACAGTGGGGACTTAATTGGCATGGAGTCACTAGCTCGGGAGGGTAGATTATCCCCTAAGTGCAGTGTGAGTTTTCTGGATTCCCCAGTAAGGGTGGGATCCAGTGGTGGCAGCAATATGAAGTCCAGTGCAGAAAGTCCCGGTCCCCAGACGGTGGTACCTGGTTCCCGGTTAAGAGGGGGGCAGGTTGAGATTCAGGGGCAGTAAGATACTGTCTCACCAGTCCGGGAGGGCGCCTGTGGACGAGTGGTGTGTTGCACTGGACGATTGGGTGTGAGTTCTCTGAAATAAGGAGCTTGCATGGGGGAGTGAGTCCAATAAGAGTGGCTCGGGTATCTTCCGGTCCTGTGTGGTGGAAGAGGTTCAGTGTAGCCCAGCTAGGTCCCAGTGTAGCGGGAGGGGTGTAGGGGCTCACGTCCTGTCTCAGAGGAGAAGGAGTGAGTGTGCCCGAAACCCAGTCCCAGGGCCTGGATGGTTTCTTCAGGGAACACCAGGTTGGGGGCCTAGGCTGTACTTGTAGGCCATTTGAGGAGGATCTCCCAGAGTCTAGAGGACATGGAGTGTCTGTATTCAGAGCTCCAACGATCCTAGTGTTGGGCAGCGCCGCTCCTAAGTGGAGGGTGCAGAAGTCCTGATTGAGGGGTGAGAGGGGGAGAGGTTCCCCAGTGGAAAAACCAGTGGGTCCAGAAGGGGCCATAGGGACACCACTTCTGCCCTGGGTTTGTGCCCGGCAGACTGTCACACAACACATTAGATGTGTTACCCTCTGGGGGGTGGTACAGGCCTGGCCGGGATCTTTGGGGTCCCTGGCTGAGTATGGTAGTACTACATTGAGGGCAGGTGGGGCCTATCTTAAGTGAAGGGACCCTGCTCTTCAGGATGGGGGGGCATGCGTGCTCCCCCGGAAGTCCTGGTTCGCCAGGCATCTGACCAAAGGGTCCCGTCCCTGGGTTGGGGAGCCAGGTTCAGGTGTTTGCCTGTCCTGGACAGCAGGGCGGCTGTAATCAGTGTCCTGGCCGGTTTGCCTTCTAGGGGGTACCACTCCAGTGGGGAGGGTATCGGACTCTGGAAGGGGGTGCAGAGGGAGGGAGTACCTGCCTCTGACCCCGGTGCATCTGGTGAATTTGGATCCCAGGTGGTAGACCAGTGATGGAGAGAGGTCCTGAACTGGTGGGAGAGTTGTGTTCTGGAGGGTGCTTTTCCTGGGAGAGTGCGCAACCCCAGAAGTAGAGGTAGGGTGAGGAGACGCTTCGCACGTGACCTCTGGTCAGCCTGAGGGTGCGGACCCTATGTTGAAGGATCAGTGGTAGTTCGGAACTACACTGAGAGGGAGAGTGGAGAATGGCTATTGTATGCCAGGGGTTACTGCCCCCCACTCTGTGGATTGGCAAGGACCAGTGGCATCTGGGTGGCCTAGGGCCTGGTCCTGGCCGTTGACAACTAAGGAGTACCGGTGGGGTAGCCTAGTTGGTCCTGAGTTTTTTTTTCTTAGATGGATTCCATGGGTTCCAAGTGGCGTAGAACCGGAGGGTGTCCCTGCAGTGCGGGCCCGCGTCCGTGTTCTATCGCCCCAAGCAGGGAAGCCCATCACAGTGGTGATTGGTCTGCCCTGCGTTTTGGCTGGAAGGGGGTTGTGTTGGACTTGGCCCTTTTTGGCAGGTTCACCCCTAAACTTTTTGCCTTGTATGTTAGTAGTTTTAAGTCTCTGGGCACTTTATTACTGTGGTCCAGTGTAAAGTGCGTGCACGCTGTGTGCGTGTGTGGTGAGACTGGCCTGCCCTCCCATAGGAATGCATTGAGGATGAGTGTGTCAGTGGTAATTCCTGTTATGAGAGGAGCAGCGTGGTCAAGTTTAGTATGTCTGAATTCGTGAGAATAAATGCTGCGCAATGGTGTGCGCAGATTTATGGTGACTGGTAGAGAAATGCCACTTCTAGAAGTTGGCATTTCTGTGTGCTCTGTGTCTGCCTGCCTGATGTGAATTGCATGTCTGGCTTGTGAGTGACAGGGGCTGGGAGGTGTGTGTGGCTCCATGAGGGGCAGGGTGAGTCAGCGCAGGGCTGAATGGAGAGATCTCCATGTAGATGGGTGGGAGGAGTTGCACCTGGGACCTGAATAGGGCTGTGCCTTCCCTCTACAATGCTGGCTCCAACTCCTGTGGTGCGTCTGATGTCCCTAGCCTACACTCTGAAAGGGAAGAGGAGCTTGCCAAAACAAAGTGCTCCAAATCCCCCCTATACCAGTTCTGACTGGTATCCCCAAGCCCTGTGCTGTGATACAAAGGGATTTTGTGTATAAAAGAAGGGGCTGTGACCCCATAATGTTGTTCAGTTCTTGCTGTGCTGTTCCTACTGGGGGCGTGCTGCTGCTGGGGCCCATGGGGGGCTGCCATGAGGGCTTGCCTCCCTGGGCCCTGCCTTGCCCCTGGACCTGGAAGACCTTTTTGATTAGGACCATGGGGTTCTCATTATCATCCCCCAGGACCTTCAGGACTTTTTGGTGCCTCTAGCGCCCTGTCAGCGTTTTATTTTTATTGTGCCAAGAAGAGGAGCGTGTATGCTCCGCAGCGCTCAGCTGCCGTCCGTGATAGAGGGAATCCCCGTTGTAGGGATTCCCCCGTGGTGCCGGAGCTGCGGGTGCCCACCCCGCTCATGCTTGCATTTGGGTGGCGGGAGCCCACCCCGCTGTGCATTCTAGATCAAGAGGAAGCCTACCCCTCATTGTCCACTTTATCTTTATTTGTTTGACTGCGGGTGCCCACCCCGCGTTCTCTGCCTGTTGAGGAGCACCGCCGCGGCCCAATCGGCATTCCCGACCCGGAAGCCAGGCAGAGTCCGCCTGACTCCGGGTGGGTCCAACACAGGAAACAGTTGACTGGCCAATGGTAGCACGGCCGGAAGTGTCCGGGGCACCCGTGAGTACAGAGATTTCCCCCACCGCCTACAGCAAAGTCAGGAGGTGCCGAGGTGCAAGCCTGCCCGCCGCATGAGAGACGTGGCGCCGGTCCCAAGAGATGGAAGGAGACCGAGTGAAGCCACGGAAAGGAGCGAGAGATTCCGGTGAGTGCGGCCGCATTGAGAGTCCGGTGGGGGGAGAAGGGGGGTATGTCGATACCCGTACCCCTGACTGTTCTTTACAGCTGCCCCGCTAGGCAAGAGAGCAGCTGCAACACTGGCAAGAGTTACTTTGGGAGTCCCGGAGTGGGACTTCCACGTCAAAGAGAGTGCCAGTGTCCAACGCTTGGGGCCAGTTTTATATGGCTAAGAGAGCCCCAGAGGGCCACAGTTCATTGGGGGCAGATTGAGGCGCATTGTCGGCGCCTGGGCGGTTCTGCCAGAGAGCGGGCCGCCCCACTGATGGTGGCATATGTTTTAGTGCCACGTGGGGTCCAGAGGACACAGAGGTGCCGGGCCCCCTTTATGCAAAGTGCCACAGCTGCGCCGCACCAGCACGGGCAGCTGCAACGAATTGGGCACAATGGCGAGAAAGTCCCTGAGTGGGACCAGAGGCACAGAGGTGCCAGTGAGATTCACAGCTGCCCAGCAAGTAGTGGGCAGCTGCTACGTTTAGGCCGCAGTTCTTTGGGGGCATGTTTTAAGTTAGGAGTGAGATGCACTCCTTTGCCCCATATCTTCCCAGCTGCGCAGCACTTATTGCCAGCTGCAACGTTTAGGCCTGCGCAAAGTGCGCACTCTTGACTTTCGCTGCATAGGCAGCAGCCCTGACTTTTGGACATAGGGCATTTTGAGCCCCCTTTTTGAGATGGCCAGTTGGCCCAGGGGAATGTGAGGTTAATAGGGCGCCAGGCCCTAAATGTGATTTATGCCTCTACTATGGTTTCTACTGTGAGGTTATGTGCTAATGTGATTTGTGTCCTAATATGTGGTGCTAGGAAATGTGATGCATTTACTATGATTTACGCACCCTGTTTCATGCCTCTAATGTACTTTCATGATTATGAGGTTTTGCATAATGTGTTTATGCTTGTGATTTTATTATTACCTAATGCGTTTAGGTTGTGAGTTATTCTCTAATGTGAGTTATGCTTAGGAGGTTAGGGTCTAATGCGTTTAGACCTAGGAGATGTGTGCATAATGTGTTTAGGCTTATGAGGTTGGCGTATGAGGTATTTTGCGCCTAATGTGATACTGTGCATAATGTGGTTTATGTGACAGGATGATGCTGAGTACAGTGGTTACCAGTGATTACTGGTTGTACGTTTATGATATGTCCTACATTTATGATATGTTCACTAAGTGATGGTTCTGACAGTGGCCCACGTGGCCCTGTCATGTCTAAATAATCCCTTGTAGATATTGCCCAGTGCCAGTTGGCACCATGTATATTATGTGATTACTATTCTAATGTGTTATGAGAATACAAAGGCTATTTTTGATATAACCTTGTGTGGAGTTCCTTTTGTGGTGTGCCTGGGATGTTGTTGCTGTGCGCGTGCGCAAACGCTTTACACATTGCCTTCGGGATAAGCCTGACTGCTCGTGCCAAGCTACCAAGGGGGTGAGCAGGGGTTATCTTTGGCGTGTAACTCCCTCGCCCTGACTAGAGTGGTGGTCTCTGCCTGGCTTTGGCGCAAGCCTTAGCCAACCAGAGATCCCATTTCTAACAGTAGGGAATGTCGGATAATATGCGGATAAGGTGCCCCGGCCCGGAGCTCGTCGCTTAAGCGACCACCATCTTGGGCTGCAGACCACGCCCCCGTCAAATCAAAACTTACCTGACCCGGTCCGCGCCGCCTCTGCTCCTGGGCCGGGTCTTGCGCTGCCTCTGCTGCTCCTCAAGAACAGGCATGCTGCTCCCTCCCCTCCTGTAAGGCAATCACAACGCTGCAATGGCAGCATTGTGATTGGTGCGGAGTCCCAGACAGCGCCCAGCCGGGCGCCTGTAGGGAAGCCATTTTCTCTATGTAGGCTGCATGCAGCCTACATAGAGAAAATGAAGAGTGCGCATGACTGCTTTGGTCGGCCCCAGGGCCGACCAAACAGTCAGGGCACTCAGAGTGGTAGAAGCCACTCCTCCTCGACCCGTACACCCGCCCCCAACCAGGCATACCCGCCCCCAACCAGGCATACCGGTGCCTTCTGCTTTCTCACAGCGCGAGAAGCAGAAAATAAAATGGTATTTAAAATACCATTTTATTTTCTGCTTCTCGCACTGCAAGAAAGCAGTGGGGCGGCGCTCCAATGCCCTAATGGAGCGGCCGCCACTGTCTAGACTCAGAATCCACCTGTCATTCAGTGATAAGTTATATCTGTTGGGCTATAAAAATTAGGAAGATTTATGCCTCGTCCTAATCAGGTTTTAAGGTGTTTGACGCACCACTACTGTATTGTCAGTGGTCCTTCAACTTTATGATTACATCAGCACAGTCTGTTTTTGAGGTTTTTTAGTTGCAAGGTTAAATTTGAGGGTGCCACCTGGGCAGTGTGGGGTCCTAGTTGCATTTCTCTGTATATGCTTTTTTGCAATGCACTTTTTTACAGAATGACTGTCTTGTGATGATACTTTTTCTTTTGCTTTTATGATGATGTTTTTTATATCCGTAAATTGTGATTTTATTATGTGCTTTTATGGCCATAATGACCGAAAAAAGTGTTCTTGACTGACTGGCTGATAAGGTGTTCTAAATTCAAAAAAGTGCATTTCTTTACCATGTAGAAGCTTTGACATTAATATGTCTCATTATAACACTACACTGAGGAGTAATTATTAAAAACATGAACTTAGAACCATTCCTGCCCCTGTTCCCACACTGGTGAAACTGTCATTATTGAACCAAGAGGCATGGAAGTTGTCATGTGAACACTGTATGTAGCCCAGATTATTATAGAGCAACATTGAAGTCTATTAAATAAAAAATAACAGGTTTTTGTTCAGGTAGTATTCTGAACGCACACATTTGAAAGTGCTTTGATTCCTGGTTATGAAGAAAAAGTAGTTTTGGTGAAATAAAATATTTGCCCAAGAACACACAATTTAAGCATGAAAGCCATGATTTATCCAGCCAGATTTTCTGGTTTCACTTCATACAAATCAGACAGTCAATGGGTTTCTATTTGTCTTTCCTTATGTTAAGCAGTGGCGGCTCGCAGAGGGAGTGCTGCGGGGGCGGTGAGGCGGGGGAGGGTCTGGGTGGGGGTAGTGGAGTCGGACATATGACGGGCATGAGTAAGGTAAGTAAATAAATAAATGAAACTATTTACCTTGCGCTCGCTGCATCGCCGAGTTGGCGATGCAGCGAGCGCAAGGTAAATAGTTTTATTTATTTATTTACTTACCTTACTCCTGCCCGTCGTATGTCCGACTCCACTACCCCCCCACCCAGCCCCTCCCCCGCCCCACCCCACCGCCCCGCAGCACTCCCTCTGCGAGCCACCACTGATGTTAAGGTTTAGTAATTACCTCTGTGCATTTTTCTGCAGTTTTTATTTTTAGTGCAAACTCGACGTGAAAATATTGGAGTGCTTTACATGTGCACCAGTTACATTACACAGACTCAGTGTGTTGTTTTTATAAGCACGGCTCTGAGTGATTCATCCTGCACACACAATGGGACTTCTAACCACGACTCACCCCGCTTTACCGACGAGGTTTGATCCCAACAAAGTGCTTTATGTCCCTGTTCCTTCGGCATCCTTATCTGATGAAATTATTAGCTCTTTGAGGCGGTTACGGTGTTCCATGGAAAACAGCCATTCATTTTTCAGAACAAATGTGTTTTTCACTCACATTCAGATGGATCTAGAGTCCTGTCATGGCGTTAAAGGTCTGGCGCGAAGTGCTGCAAGATGTGCACCGTGTTCCTCTGTTCCAGACTGACAGGACCCTCCAACAAAGACATATCCTCATTTCATCATAGGCCTGAAATGACACCTTGGCACCTCTCTCCTGATCTGATACCCATTGGATGTAACCTCATTACCCATTACCCAGTAATGTCAGTGTCACTTTACCAATAACAAGCCAGGCAGGATAAGTATGATTAACTGCAGCGCTGAAGCTGAGGCGCCGCCCCAGCTTTAAAAAATGTGCACAATGGGCTAAATTAGGCTACAAAAAATAGGCAGCTGCCAATTTGAGTTGGGCTATTTTCTGAACAAATGGGCCATCCCATTTGTGAGGGAAATAGCCCAGTCTGTCAATACTGCTGGAGATACATTTTTCCTTAAGTGCGATATATGGCCAGAAGGCACGTGAATCCACCCTTCCGTACTTGCGTCATCACTTCAGTTGATCGGAATGGAGACTCCCCATTGTGGTCATGGGAGATGTAGTTCAGTCAAGAAGTATTGTGAGTAAAAGATTTCCTAGCTTACGCTATAAGAATTTTCAATTCTATTAAGGACACGGAGGCGAGGATTCTGCTTCTCTCTCTTTACTGCATAAATTAACAGAAGCCAATAACAACAATACAAAGAAAAGAAACTAGATATCCCATGAACCGCATGCCCATTAGCAGTCACATGCTCTAATCACTGACAACCCAGTCCTTTAAGTACAGGAGCATCTATTTTGTAATCCTCTTTCTTTGCAAACTGAACTGAAAATTGTAAGGACAAGCATTCTATCCTGGAACCAAACTATGTCCAAATGAAGAAGAAGAATTATCCAGCCCTCTCAACCGGAGAGGTTAAACAACTACAACTCCAAGGAAGTCTTTTTCACTCAAGCCGGAAGCGAGTCAGACATCACACAGGCCCGGAGACGCCCTGCTGATCAGTCCGGCCGACATGGCTCGTGGGTGGGGTGGGGGGGCAGGGGGTCGCACAGGGAGGGTGCGGAGGGGGGGTTAATGTAATAATAATAACAAAAAAATTCAACTTACCTGTCTGGCGGCCGGGTCCCGAGTCTTCTCTGCTCCTGATCTCCTGCCTCCGGCAGGAACAGGAAGCAGAAGCAGTCAGCCAGGCTCCCTCCCCTAAGCCAATCACAATGCTGCAAGCAGCGTTGTGATTGGTCAGGACACGCCCCTGCCAGGGGCTTATGGGGAGGCCATGTTCTCCATGTAGGATGCCTTGCAGCCTGCATGGAGAAGGGCAGAGTGCGCATGACTGGTTTGGGCGGCCCCAGGGGGCTGACCAAACAGTAACATAGAACAGAAATAGGTAGTGGTGGATACGAGGGTCGCACCTCAAAGTTGCTGTATGTACGGGCTACAAAATGGATTTGAATAGTAACCTCACATGAAAAAGTCGAAAACAATTTTTTTTTAACTTTATTTATAAATTTCCAAAAGAAACAGTACAAAAAGAGAAAGATGGCACCATTCAATAAACAAGAGCATAAAGGCACAGGTCATAAGAGTTACATCAGTTTTCCCCCTCTGGAACCAAGGAATAACACATGAAAGAAAAAAGAGGCACATTACACATTCAAAATGCCAGGTGGAGGCGTGAGCATCCTACTTAGGGCGGGGGTGAGGAACTAGAGTGCCGGCGGCAGTGCAGGACGTAGAGGCAGGTAATGTACTGCTAGCAGAGCCATGGGGGGGATTGGCGTTGGCAGTCGTACGATGTAGATAAAGGACGAGGGGAGCCCAGATGTCAGGGGGCCTACTAGCAACAGGCATCAGATCCCAAAATTCACCTAATAACGTCTGACAATGAGCAGCGTCATTTAGCCACCCAGCCACTGTAGGTGCAGGCCTGCGTCCCCAGTGGAGCGACACCCTGCGCCTGGCCAGGACAAGAAGCATGGCAGTGAGTTTGCGGTTGGCATTGGAGACTTGCTTGACATAGCCAAGGAGACACACCAACGGATCCGGGTCGAGTCCTTCAGAAGTGATGTCGTTAATAGTCGCACAAACAGCCTGCCAATAGGTAGAGATCTTGGGGCATAACCAGGCTAGGTGTGAAAATTCCACGGCGGGGCCGGAGCATCGGGCGCATATGTCGCAGGCTAGAAGCCCTATCCTATGCAGTGAAACGGGGGTGCGATATAACCTATGCATATATTTAAAATGTATTAACCGCAAGCGGTAGTTAGGGGACAAGCGTTTTATCTGATTGCAGCAATAGAGCCAGGCGTCCTGAGGGATGTCCCTGCCAAGGTTTGCGCTCCAAGCGGCGCAAGCTCTGTCCGTGCCAGCAGAGGAGGCAGTAAGCGAGAGAGCGTAAAGCCTGGTGACCAACTTGCTAGGTGAGCTAGATTTGTAGACCAACTCAAGGGAGGCAAGCGTCGGTGGGGGCTTCGGGAACACGGGGTTGATGTCTTTAAAGGTAGCTCGGATTTGGTAATATAAGAGCCGGTCCATCAGCCCCATATCCTCCGGAGGTGCGAAGAATGTGTCAGCAGGGTAGAGGTGGGCATAGGTGGTGATACCCAATGATGCGGCACGCTTAACCATACCAGATGTCTGCAGGGGGGGAAATGCCGGATTACGGGCAAGTGGTAAAGAGGGAACGTAAAGAATGGGTATGCCAGCGTGTCTCCGAAGTCCGTCCCAAGCCCAACGGAGGCACTCCACCGTAGCGACCTCACCGCGTGGCGGTTTGGGTGTGGCGAACAGTGCAGTCCGGAGCGGCCAAGGCTCAGCAAGATCAGCCTCGACGGCGACATGGGGTTGGAAACGAGTGGGGAAGATCCAAAAGTGGAGAAAGCTGGCTTGTGCGCATTACGCATAAGAGACGAAAGTCGGGGGCACCCATCCCCCCGAGGTGCAGAGGGAGTGTGAGCACGTTGTAAGCGATCCTAGGTTGACGGCCGGCGAAATAATATGTGACTGCTGTTTGCGGAAAAAATGCGAAGTAAGTTGTAGGGGGAGATTTAAAAACAGGTATAGAAATTTCGGGAGGACGCCCATTTTTGCGATAGCAATATGTCCCGCGAGCGACAGGGGGAGCTTTTGCCAAATCGGTATCTTGGACTCCAACCAGTCCATAGCCCGACCGAAGTTAGAGCGCCAAAGGTCATCAATGTCACAGCTCAGCCAGACACCCAGATACCTAGTGGGGCCCAACGCCCAGATGAAAGGGTAATCAGGAGTGAAAAGTATGGTGGCGTCCCTAAGAGGAAAAAGAATAGATTTGCTCCAGTTGACTTGGATGCCAGAGAGGCCCCCAAAACGCACAACCTCCCTGGTCATGGGGCCGAGATTGTCCTGCGAATTACGAATATAGAGTGTGACATCATCGGTATACATGGAGACGACAAGGCCACGGGCCGCGAAGCCCAAGCCGCGCTGAGTGTGATGTTGTCGGAGCCGAGCGGCGAGGGGTTCCATGGCAATAGCAAAAAGCATGGGGGAAAGTGGGCACCCCTGCCTGGTGCCTCTTGAGATAGGAAAAGGCTCAGTAACTTGCCCATTGATACGAATGCGGGCCGGAGGGAGAGAGTAAAGAAGCTGAACCTTGCGCACAAAGACGGGACTGAAGCCCAGACAGGGGAAGGAGATAAAAAAGGAAAGGCAACTCCAAAGTATCAAAAGCTTTAGTGGCGTCTAGGAGTGCCGCGACAGCAGGAAGAGAAGGGTCAATCTGGTGGAGTACAGCAAAGATGGTCCGAAGATTGTGGGACGTGGCCCGCCCAGGGATAAAGCCGGATTGGTCAGGCCGTGCGATTAGCGACATGAGAGGGAGGAGACGGGTGGCCAGAAGTTTAGCATAAATTTTATTATCAATGTTAGCGAGGGACAGCGTACGGTACGAGTTGCATAGTTCGGGGGACTTGTCCGGCTTGAGAAGCAGAGTGAGCATGGCCTCCCGAACGGAGGGAGGGAAGGAACCCCGCTCTAAGGAGTCATTATACATAGCGGCGAGGTGTAGAACTAGGAGAGTGGCATATTGTTTATAAAATTCCGGAGTGAGGCCGTCCGAGCCGGGGGCCTTACCCCCAGGGAGCCCCGAAATGACGGCAGAAATCTCCTCCTGCGTGAACGGCTCGTCCAGATACTCCCGATGGCTATTACCCAGCCAAAGAAGTTCAATGGTATCAAAATATTGGTCAAGAGTCTCCGGGGAGGGTGCAACGCCTGCGGAGTACAGCTGAGCATAAAAAGCGGTAAAACGGGCAATGATTTCGGAAGGGGACGTGGTTCTGTTGGAGGGTCCACACTGCAGTGCGGTAATATAGGAGGAAGCATGAGGGGGTCGTAATAGATTAGCCAAGGTTTTCCCAGGACGGTTGCCCTCCCCATACCGGCGGGCCTTCGCCGCCCTGCCTAGAAAGGCCAGTTCCCTATCCGCTCCCTCATGGAATTCGGAAAGCTTCTCCCGAATCTGATGATGGATTAAACCCAGATCAGTTGACTGGGGGTGAGTGTTTGATTTGCTCAAGCGCTCCGTCCATCATCCCCTTTGGTATCGCTTTGTTCGCCCTAAGTTGGCAGGGTATGCCCAGACGTGGGTCCCTTGCTCACTTTGCCACTGGATTCAAGCTAGGCTGGCTGATGACGGCTGATTAGCCAGAAACCGGTCCCAGCATGCTTGTTTCCGGTCCAAGGAAGACATGGCTTGGCAGTTCGGGCTGGACTGTTCCCATGAGGCACAGGGTCAGACTGATTTGCATATGGCCATGTCTGAACTGGGGTGGTGGAGTGAGCTAAAGAATGATGATGGATTAAACCCAGATCAGTTGACTGGGGGTGAGTGTTTGATTTGCTCAAGCGCTCCGTCCATCATCCCCTTTGGTATCGCTTTGTTCGCCCTAAGTTGGCAGGGGATGCCCAGACGTGGGTCCCTTGCTCACTTTGCCACTGGATTCAAGCTAGCCTGGCTGATGACGGCTGATTAGCCAGAAACCGGTTCCAGGATGCTTGTTTCCGGTCCAGGGAAGACATGGCTTGGCAGTTTGGGCTGGACTGTTCCCATGAGGCACAGGGTCAGACTGATTTGCATATGGCCATGTCTGAACTGGGGTGGTGGAGTGAGCTAAAGAATGATGATGGATTAAACCCAGATCAGTTGACTGGGGGTGAGTGTTTGATTTGCTCAAGCGCTCCGTCCATCATCCCCTTTGGTATCGCTTTGTTCGCCCTAAGTTGGCAGGGTATGCCCAGACGTGGGTCCCTTGCTCACTTTGCCACTGGATTCAAGCTAGCCTGGCTGATGACGGCTGATTAGCCAGAAACCGGTCCCAGGATGCTTGTTTCCGGTCCAGGGAAGACATGGCTTGGCAGTTCGGGCTGGACTGTTCCCATGAGGCACAGGGTCAGACTGATTTGCATATGGCCATGTCTGAACTGGGGTGGTGGAGTGAGCTAAAGAATGATGATGGATTAAACCCAGATTAGTTGACTGAGGGTGAGTGTTTGATTTGCTCAAGCGCTCCGTCCATCATCCCCTTTGGTATCGCTTTGTTCGCCCTAAGTTGGCAGGGTATGCCCAGACGTGGGTCCCTTGCTCACTTTGCCACTGGATTCAAGCTAGCCTGGCTGATGACGGCTGATTAGCCAGAAACCGGTCCCAGGATGCTTGTTTCCGGTCCAGGGAAGACATGGCTTGGCAGTTCGGGCTGGACTGTTCCCATGAGGCACAGTGTCAGACTGATTTGCATATGGCCATGTCTGAACTGGGGTGGTGGAGTGAGCTAAAGAATGATGGATTAAACCCAGATCAGTTGACTGGGGGTGAGTGTTTGATTTGCTCAAGCGCTCCGTCCATCATCCCCTTTGGTATCGCTTTGTTCGCCCCTAAGTTGGCAGGGTATGCCCAGAAGTGGGTCCCTTGCTCACTTTGCCACTGGATTCAAGCTAGCCTGGCTGATGACGGCTGATTAGCCAGAAACCGGTCCCAGGATGCTTGTTTCCGGTCCAGGGAAGACATGGCTTGGCAGTTTGGGCTGGACTGTTCCCATGAGGCACAGGGTCAGACTGATTTGCATATGGCCATGTCTGAACTGGGGTGGTGGAGTGAGCTAAAGAATGATGATGGATTAAACCCAGATCAGTTGACTGGGGGTGAGTGTTTGATTTGCTCAAGCGCTCCGTCCATCATCCCCTTTGGTATCGCTTTGTTCGCCCTAAGTTGGCAGGGTATGCCCAGACGTGGGTCCCTTGCTCACTTTGCCACTGGATTCAAGCTAGCCTGGCTGATGACGGCTGATTAGCCAGAAACCGGTCCCAGGATGCTTGTTTCCGGTCCAGGGAAGACATGGCTTGGCAGTTCGGGCTGGACTGTTCCCATGAGGCACAGGGTCAGACTGATTTGCATATGGCCATGTCTGAACTGGGGTTGTGGAGTGAGCTAAAGAATGATGATGGATTAAACCCAGATCAGTTGACTGGGGGTGAGTGTTTAATTTGCTCAAGCGCTCCGTCCATCATCCCCTTTGGTATCGCTTTCTCCCGAATCTGGGCCAGCGTGTCTGGACGTGGGTCCCGAGAGTGTTGGAGGTCCAGAGCTTTGATGTCTGTCTCAAGGCGCTCAAGGGTGCCTTGAAGAGAGCGCAGTACCCCGGATTGTTTGGAGATACACTCGCCCCGGATCACCACTTTGAAGCCCTCCCAGAGGGTGGAGGGGGACTCCACCGAACCAAGGTTGAGCTCAAAATAATTTACTATCGCGGTACGGATCTCCTCCCGGAAGACAGCATCCCGGAGAGCTTGCAGGGTCCATCGCCAAGCGAACATGCGGCGTGTAGAGAGTGGGAGCTGTAAACGCAATTGCACAGGGATATGGTCGGAAAGGGTGCGGGGCATGTGATCTGGGGATCTGCACCAAGAGGCGGTGTCGCGAGAGGCGAGCCACAAGTCCAGGCGGGACCAGCAACCACGCGAACCAGAAACACAAGTACCCTCCCGCCGGTCTGGGTTGGTATGTCTCCATATGTCAAGCAGAGAGTGGTCAGAGATAATAGCGTTGAGAAGGGAGGTGGCCCGCGGGTGTTGCGCATGAGGACCCGAGCGGTCAAGCGCCGGGGAAGGAGAAATGTTAAAGTCGCCCCCCCAAAGGAGGGAGCAAGGGCCTAGGGAGGAAATAAGTTGCCAGACGTGAATAAAAAACTCCGGGTTATCCACGTTAGGGCCGTATATCGCTGCGAGAATTAGGGGTTGTGTGAAGAGGGTACCTTGTAAAATGACATATCGGCCCTCGGGGTCAATAAGGGATTGGGTGGTGTGCCAAGGGAGCCCTTTGCGAAGTAGGATGGAGACTTCTCGGGAGTAATTGGAATAGAAGGACGAATGAGCTTCGCCCCAGTGCAGTGAGTGCAACCTAGAGGAAGTGGCAGAGAGAAGGTGGGTTTCCTGAAGGAAACAAATATCCACCTGGTGGCGTGTGAGGTGCGCTTGCATGAGGCGTGCCTTACGGTGGTCGTTTAGACCCCGAACGTTCCAGGTCCAAAACGTGGTGTCAGACATTTACAGTGGCGATCAGAATACCTAATAATGTGTGCCAAGGGTGCCAGGACGGACAAGTCAGAGAGTGCCAATACACACAGCATACAATCAAGTGCATTATGCATCCAGTAACAAAAAACGAAACAAGGCAATACAGGGACAAGCCTCTAACAGAAGGCCGGGTCCCAAGCCATAACATCCCGCCCCACCCCGCCACCCACACCAACACCCCAATCAGGTCGAGCTACCAAACCCACCCGCCCAGGGGAACCCCAACTGGGAAGGGAGAAATCATAGACATGGAAGGGAGTCATCCCATGGAGGCAAGGCTTTGCCAGGCGTACACCCCCGCCACAAGGACAGGGTGGCCAAGCCTCAAATAACGGCAGGCAACAATACTGACCAATACGGTATAGAAGAACACCCACGCACCAGGGGCGCGTCTAATCAGAGCAAAGAAGGAAGAAGGCACCCACAACCAGGGGACCTCAACACTCGTGCAGAGGGAGATATGGCAGTGCTATAGCAAAGAGGGCAAGCGGTGTCCCGCCGCCAGCAGCCATGCACACCAACGGATCCTAAATTTGAGGGCAACATGCGGAATCAACATCAGGTGCGATAGCAGTAGTGGGCGACAGTCCAGCAAGTTAAATAACATCAAATAGATAACATAAAGAGCCGGGTCCCATGTCATAAGGAGTGTAATCAGTTATAGTAGGAGCGGCAGTAGTGGCATGGAACAATCAATCGACAGTACAGAAAGCAGCATGGCAGGCGGAATACAATGAAAGAATGACGGTGGTGGGGGACATGATCAGTCATTGTCGCTCAGGGTGTCGCCGTCTGGATGCTGAGAGCATGATGAAGATGAGCGCTGTTGCTTCTCCAGTGTCTTTGCATAGGCCATGCAGCTTTTGGCTCTGTGAAGACGTGCATGCGCGGACCATCTTTGACACACAGCTTGGCTGGGTAGGCCAAGGAATAGGAGACGTCGTGTTTTTGGAGAAGCCGCTTAGCTGGTAGAAACTCACGTCGGGCAGCCTGCACCGCCAGCGTATAGTCGGGGTAAAAGGCCAGAGAGTTCCCCTGATGGCGGATCTCCCCCCTATCTCTTGCAGCTCGGAGGACCGCATCACGATAATTAAGCAGTTTGGCGATGATGGGCCGAGCAGGCAGGCCAGGTGCCGGCCGCGGCCCCAGGGAGCGGTGAGCCCGCTCGACAACGAAGACAGGAGATAGAACATCGCCAAAGAGATCACGTAGGAGCTGCTCTACAAAGTCCTCCATTTTGCCGATGTTGGAGGATTCGGGCACGCCCGTAATGCGGAGGTTGCTCCTACGGGAGTGCGCCTCCAAATCCTCATTCTTATTTTTAATGAGGTCCAGAACTTTGTCCATTTGAAGAAGCTTTTTGCGATCCCCAGCCATGGTGTCCTCAATGTCCGAGATCCTTGCCTCCGCATGAGTGAGCTGCGAGTCGTGTGAGTCCACCCTGGCCTTAACTGTATCCAAGCGGGCAGTTAGCTGGTCGAGCTGGGCAGCGATTCCAGACACGGTGGCTTGCACATCCAGCATGATGGCTTTGAGGTCTGCGGCTTTAAAAACTCCCACCGGCATCACTAATCACGTGTCCACAACCCGGAACACAGATGACTGCCGTGAGGAGACGAGAGCACACACGCTTCTAGTAAGACCGAGACCTCGTAGTCCCTCTGACTACTTTTTGTTTTTCCGCCATGATCTCTGACAGATATTACTTTTTCAGATTTCCCAAGACACGGGATTGCCGTTTTACTTATGATCCCCCTCACGGCACCTCGAGCATAATATTCACCACTACTACGGTAATTATGTTGTCTGCAACCACTAGTTATCAACCTTCTGGATGCCCATATGAGGGGACAGTTGTTTCTCTTAGAGAACGCCACCAATACGGGAAGTAATTTTCTCCCGTTTTTCTTATAACAGGTTACTACTGATACCTCGAGTCCAGCACATTAGGACCTTCCTAGTTAGCCTGTGACTAACTTCACCAACAACGCGGTAAGCACCGTTTTACACGTCGAGGTTTTCTACCCCGTCCATGCTATACATCAACAATAGATGCACATACTGAGCTTTAACTGTGTGCATCTAGAGAGAATCCTAACTCTCGACGCAATCATTATGTTTTGGACACAGGTCTATTCATTTCTCCATTTTTCGTTACTTATGAACATTGTTGTGGCCAGTCGGAGAACCTAAGAACCGGCTGCCCGGTAAGCAGTACTTTTGTTTTAGTTTATTGGTTTTTTCTCTTTCTGTTTTCCCCTCACTCGTCCCAAGGCTTACCCGCTAATATGGGGTTTGTGTTTGCACGCGAACCAATACTCAGATTTTCTGAATCCGTCCTATTGCGAGCTACACTGTGTGTATGGTACACGCTGTTGTTAACACTTTAAGCTGGAAACTAACGATTTGTTGTGCTCACGCTGTGAGGAATACGTTGAGCTTGACACTTTGATTTTCCTTTAACTCTCATTTCGTCACACACTTATCCCTAGGCGTTCTTTTACAAGAATTTACCACCGTTACTGCCTAAGCCCAGCCGGGTTGGAATTATCACAGGCAGCGCGGTAAGCGCTATAACACTTTTGTCTTTCTGTAGTTTTGATTTGATTTGAAATCTCCTAGAAATCCATCGTGCTTACGATTCTTTTCCCCTCAGCCATTTCTCTCTCCCTCTTACTCATTTTAGAGTACCAGGAGTTAAAACTGCGTTATTCAGGTAGACAGTTATATATTCTTTAATGACATTTGGGGGCATATTAACAACGAGGCGATAAGCAATTATCGCCGCTTTAGCGTCCGTTTTCGGACGGAAAGCGGCGATAATTCTATCGCCTAATCAGCAAGGTCACGCTATCGCGTGAATCCTTGCACTATCGCCCTTTCCCCCAACGCCCATCCTTGCATCTCTAATGAGATGCAAAGTGGGCGTTACTGGGCGTACCCGGATGGGCTACGTTGCAAATATCGCCGATGTTCACATCGCGATATTTACAAGGCAGCCCACAGGATTATAGCAGACGTTAGATTTTGGCGAAAACGGCCGTTTTCGCCAAAATCTAACGTCTGCTATAATCCTGACTTACCTATGTTAGGCATAGGAGGTGGATTCTGCTGATACGACCACAGGGTCGTATCAGCAGGTTATCGCCCTTTTGCAGGGAACATCGCTGGAAAACCAGCGATGTTCCCTGCAAAAGGGCGATAACCTCGCTTATCTCTGGAATTTTTATCGCCCTGGAGTAACGCATTGTTAATAACGCGCTACCAGGGCGATAAATGCCAGAGATAGCCTGCGATAATATAATTATCGCTAAGCACGGCCAGCGATAATTATCGCTGGCCGTTGTTAATATGCCCCTTGGTTTGTAAAGATGGGTACTTACTCACTTTTCTGAGCTTGCAGACTCACCTGTATCCTACGCCTTTTTATAACAACTGTTAATTACGTGACTTTGGCATAGGCACATCTTCAATGTCAGTACTAAGGGTCTATGTATACAAACTATCAAACACAATGACAAAGCAATGTGTGTTATCAATGAAATTGTGTGATGTTTCACGGTATCAAAGGTGCTTAGGGTCTCCACTAATAGTTGAATATCACAATGTAGGGACACTTGTCCTGACATTTCTCATGCATTTCACACAAGTTTTGAAAAAAATGTTTTACGTACACACCGTTTGTATCTTTCCCAGCCCTGAGGAAGTCGCGGAATTACATTCCACATGCGACGAAACCGTCAGATACAGGTATTTAACTATTGTAGCTACGCAAGAAACTACACTTGTGACGTCTTATTGCACTTTTTAAAATCTCTGCAACATCCTACATATCTTGATTAGAAGAATCGGCAAAAGCTTTTCCTTCAACCGCCTCGCCTCACTCAATTCTTTCAAAATACAGCAGAGGGCAGCAGAGTCCGTAGGGTTCACCGTTGAATTAGACCATCCTTGGTAGTTTCAGATTGAATCACAAAATACGTCTAGAATGTATATAACGATAGATTATGTTGTTTCTTGTGGACTTTTTCTACTTTACTTCCTCTACGATTGTACTTTTTTAATTATAACCATTCCCTGCACATCCTGGGTCCTCCAGAAACAAGAGGGAATAAGTTGACATCCACAATACACACTTACTATTATCTATTGTTCTGAAACACGGATGCCTTTTCGTCTTGATTAGTGATGACAAAGGAGCCAGTGCATTATTTTCATAGTTGAGTTTCTTTTCACTACATTACCCTTTTTCCCTGCTGTCTTCCGAGGCCCAGCCGCAGCCATACATATTCCTTGCTTCTCAGTGGTGTAATGCAAAAATGATTGCGCACACTGTAGAACAGAGGCCTTCAAACGTTTTTGGCTTTGAGCCTCCTTAAGGAAACTGTTTTTAAGTTGGGCCCTCCCTCCAAACCTTTATGGCAAGACTTGGGGGAGCGGGAGTGGAAAGGCTGAGCGCAGGAGGCTGTGAGTATGAGATCATTTCAGGGGTACATTTTCTGTAGCTTAAATGCTACACTAAATGTGAGCAGTATAAAAGAGTAAAAATGCCACACAAAAAAACAAAAATTGACCAAAAAACTATGCCCCACATATTTAGGGTGTTGTGGGCCCCACACACTCCTGGGCCCCAATGCAACTGTACCTGCCACACTAATGATACGCTGACTACAGCTCTGAGTAGCAGGCTGCCTCTCTGCCTCTGTCTTTCCCACCCTGGCCATCACTCCAGTCCTGAAACAGATTCTCTGTCCCTTAAAAAAAAATGAACCCCCACATGTTGCCCCTACTTTGCAGCAATGGTTTCCTCAGCTCTAATGCTAGCAAGGCCCCATGCCTCCTTTGGGAAGACAGTCATGATTCTGATGCAGTGGGCCCCTCAAAACCATGGGATCCTGTGCTACTTTACCTGCTGCACCAAAGAGAGCTACTGCCTACAGGCAATCTTTGCTGCTCTTTGTTAGATACATGGGCTTGATTTTGGGCCATCTCCCTTCTGTCATCTCTTTGAGGCTAAAGCTAAGCTGTCTTCTCTGCTTCAATATTCACCTCCCTTAGGCCATTGGTATTAGGCCAGAAATAAAACAGCCATAATTGGGGTTTAGGTGGCCCTTCACACAGTGGCGGCTGCCACTTACGGAGAATGACGGGACGGGCAAATGGGTGGGCCCATGCATGTGCAATTACATCAACTAAATTGCCTACATGCATTGAACCCGCATCACCCGAGCGCACCCAAAGTCAAAAAAAGTTATTCCCTCAGCAACACACACTCCACCTGCTGCACCAATTTTGTTACTGATGAAAACTGTTCGGGTATGAACGTAATTGAACTCCATGTCCATTCAGTTTTTGGTTTCTCTGAGCAGACTGTCAACAGGAGTGCCAGATTTCTGACAATTGTTGTAATGGAAATTGGAGGGAATACTGTGAAACGGGACTTTGAGTAATAATTATAGGACAGACGGTGCAGCAAGGAAAAGGGCTGTGGTACTGGAATTTTACAGTGCAGAGTAAGGCACTGTTCCAAAGAAAGGAGTAGCGGAAGAAATGAAGCAGGTCATTAGCAGATTGTTTACATAATGATTCAACAGGCGCCTCCAATACAACTGTTAAAAGCACATTTGAGCTTTCGTTTGCAGGCTGGAGAGATACCAAAAAAGCACTGGCTGCTCTCATTGGTTTTGTGGAAACAGCTTAAGATATTTCAAAAACATATATTCCAATGAAAATTGTAATAATCCAGTTTTATAAAACAAATGAACTGACATTTAAAAAAAAATAAACAGTTGTTAACAAAGATGATTCAATTTATGGAACTAATGGTAATGGAGTACATAATATAATGTAGAGCAAACTAATTGTGCCCCTCAACTACCAATACCTCTTCTTGGCTTGAGCGTAGTTCACGGAGTTTCGCTACGCGGACCTCCGCAAAGTGACAAAACAACTCCACGGAGTTCCGCAAGTGGCGGACTGCAGTGCAGAGCGTGGAGTGCAGAAAACTCCGCAATCTCCATGAAAAGAGTGGAGTTCACCGCCCAGGCCTAAATAAATACTGCAGAAGTACAGTACTGAGCACTGTTAGCAAACACGTTATTTTTATTATTTACAAACATTTAGCTCTCGATAAAGACATTGACTACCTGGAGACAAGGGCATTGCCCAGAAACGATTATGCATTCCTGCATGCCCAAAACCTTGCTCTCAGTGCTGAAGTTTCTGAAGTTCAGAGCACTACATTTTATACTCTGCAAGCACATATAAAATTCACAGCAATTTCACATCCGAGTAGACATCCACTTAATGTGAAAACAGTTGCTCGACAAGGAAGCAGAAAAGAGAAAAGTCACTTACCTCTTTGGCCGGCCTCATCTCTCCTTCGTTTTCCTTCCGACTAGTCTTGAACAGAAGCAGGAAACACACAGGCTTCCCGTAAACCAATCACAACGCTGCAATGCAGCATTGTGATTAGTCTGAGCACCGTGGTTCAGCGCTCAGACAGGCAGTGGAAGCCTGCGCATGTTCCTCACCAGCTTGGTGGGAATTATGCAAAGTGCGCATGAATGTTTAGTCGGCCGGCCAAACCCTCATGCGCACTTAGGTGCTCACCACTCCTCCCCCTGCTCTATGAGCAGCCTAGCCCCGCCCCGCAAAACTGCTCCAGCAGGGTAAAACAAAATGATAACAGCGTGTTATCATTTTATGTTTCCTTTTTTTGCACTGCTGAAAGCAGTGGGGCGAAGCTCCTCCACCTTCGCGGAGGAGCCGCCACTGCCTTCACACCACTGGGCGTCAGTGCCATTGCACCGGCAGCACCATTGATATCTACAGCTCTATGAAGCAGGCTTCGTCCTCTGCCCACTACACAGCGCTATTACTCCTAGGCCTGAGGTTCAGAGTAGGCTGTCAGACCCTTTGTGTAATAAAAAAGGGTGACCTGGGCCCTAATCCTAGCAAGGAAAATGGGCCTCCACTCCACTTTTTGCAATTAAGACAGTCTTAATTGGGGTGTAGGGGCTCACTTTCTTGGTCCTAGTAGCACTGAACCTGCTACATTAATGGTGGTGGTGCTGGCCCGTCCATTAAAAGAAAACAGCCCCTGTATGTTGCCCATATGCCTGCCCATTTGTAGATGGACAAATTAGCCCCCAGAGAGCACTCCTCCTATGGGCCATGTCTTTGATGTTATCCATGGATCTAACTCTTTTTCTCTTTCTCCTGGGCCATTACTCTGAAGCCCAACAGATCCAGATGATCAGGGCTCTGCTTCTGAATGCAACGCTGCTGGCCGCCCTTCAACTTACCTAAAAGGACATCCGCATGGCAAAGTGGGGAGGATTTGTGGGGACTGAAAGTGCCTATGTTTCTTTCATTTCACAAAACCAGTTCCCATACTTTTGTTAAGCAAAAAAAGAAACAACCATCCCTGAATGGTTAATGTGGACCTAGCGGTGCCTGTGGGTAAAATGGGAGGGGTGGGGCCCTCATGTGTTGTGACACACATGAGTTGTGAGGGCGGGACAGAGAGGTAAAGAACAAATAGACCTTCTCACCAAGGTGCCTGCTACCTGAAAGAAATGTAAATGTATGCAATTGGTTAATCACCAAATGTAAGGGATGCTTGGGACCCAGTGTAAACCTTAATTAATGGAGTCACTGGAAATTTCATGATGACAAGTGACATAAGGGTGTTGAGTTCTGGAAAGTGTCCTTTTAATGGATACTTATACAATTGCTTGCACTACGTACCGTCTGATTATCTATTACTAAATAGATGCTTTGAAAGCACTTGTTTTATCTTAAACACTAAACCCAAAGCCACTAGAATTACACGATTTTGTGACTTTTTTCGCATAATTATGGATCTACCTCATTTGCTACATAATCCATGATCTGGTGCAAAAGCTACAAGTTTTAGAAAAAAAATTGTTTCAAGCCCAAACGGATCAAAAGTTACAAAAATGTGGAGACGTTTTCTCACGCAGTGGAAGGCCCTCTACAAAGGTTAACTGGTCACCTTTCATTAGCTTATTTCTGTATTTGGTTATTAAATGTAGCCTTACGGCTAGAGCGGTCGACCTCGAAGCTGGGGAACTGGGTTTGAGTCTCGGCAGGGACGCTCATCTTCCTGTGATTCTGGGCAAATCACTTAATCTCCCCGCGCCTAACAAAAATGATTGAGTCCGTCTGTAACCAAACTGGTGCTCTTGTAAAACGCTCTGATACCCAAAACCTTCGGGTCAAGTTTGCGCTAAATAAAACTCCATTAAAAAAGACAAAAAAAACTGGTACTAATGAGGTAAAATCTTTATCAAAACAGTATTACCATGTGTAAAAAGTACAAAATAATGATGAAATACTATCAAAAAATATGGCATATTATTCCACATAATATGCCTTTTCTTCTTGCATAATTTCATCAACTCTGCTACATAATTTGGCTCTCCCCTGCCGCATAATTCTAGTGGCTCTGACTAAACCATTCATCAGCAGTCTATCTTATACTGTGTGTAATGCAGTTTTAAAATAATGATTACACATTCACAGTGCTTTCTGTTACAGGCTGGGACGTCGTAGCACTATATATACACACGCCCCTTTTTCCCACTGCACCCACCAGGATTTAATTATGTAACTCTTTGGCTTCACACACAAACATCTGCATTGATTGCATTAACCAATTGAGTATTCATAAGTATTAACTTGAAATTATTTTTCACTTAAGGTATGTGTTATTTTATCTGCAGTTATCTGTAGGTGAAAAAAAGAACACAATAGTTACAGAATATTTTGTTCTTTTTACTCATTCTTTGACCCTGTCATGCACTTCAGCAGCTGCTTGTAAGTGAAGACACCATGCAAATGCAGAAAATAAACAAATCTGCACTTCCAGGATATTTTTAGTTACAAGTTCTTACTGAGGAGTTTGCACCCCCCCCCCCCGGGAGCACAGGCCCCCAAGGGGGGCACGTCCCTCAGTTTTAAGACCTCTGCAGTAGAATGTGACGAGAGGACCATGAGTCTCCCATATTTCACAGATATCTATTGACTTTGGACTGAATTGGGCCCCTTTAAAGTTTTGGGGGCCCTTTGAAGAGATGGGGGACCCCCTGCGCTGTTGCGGCTGCAGGAGTCTGCATTTTGCCCAGCGGCCGAAATGCATAAAAAAAGTATGGCAGCTGTGAGGCTGCATGCAATGGGGACAGGGTCAGTGAGTGTGGGGGCGGGGTCTAAGTTATGGGTAAAAAAAAAATATTCTGGAATTTTTGGGGACTTTCATCTTCAGGTAATTACATATAAAATAATGCACAGCTTAAATACAAAAAATACAAGTTAAATTAATCAGTGGGAAATGCACTACAGTATATTATGAAACCTCTGTTAGTTAATGCACTGCAGAGGTTTCTGTGCGTAACCAGAGAGCCCCAGAATTGAATCTTGGTTGGTGCAGTGAAGAATAATGACTTGTGTCTTTTTAAGAGCTACAGGTCCCAGCTAGTGACAGAAAGCACTGTGAATATATAAGTAATTATTTTAAACGTGCATTACACACAGTATAATATAGGCTGCTACAAAATGCGCGAAACGTTTTAAGATAAAAAGGTGCTTCCAAAATACAGATTTCAGTAATACCTAGGCTGGACGTAACACATTTATTTTATATAGCTGTCCATTAAAAGCACACACTTCATAGCTCAGCTGGCAACTCCTATGCACTTCCACTCAAAAAGAATAAATCTGTGTCATGAGGAAGCTTCAAATGATTCCATCAATCAAAGCCGATACCAGCTTCCTTTACATTTGCAGATTGACCAGTTGCATAGATTTACATTTCTTTCAGGCAAGCAGGCACTCTGTCAAGAAGGCTTGTTTCTTGTTTAGCTGCCTGCCTTCGGATTCACAGTGCAGGAGACTCCCTGCCTGACACTTTAGGTGAAGCACTTAAACTATCGCAAATAACCGTCCTGGGATGTTGTCTTGTCACAGAGAGTAGGGGAACTATTTTTCTTTGATTAAAAAAGTGTGGACACGTCGTGCCCCTCCGACCCTACCCACTTCAACCACTGGTTATACCCCTGATGCATCCCCTTCGCCTTCCGGTTGATTTAGGATGATGTGTGCCTTTGGTCACGTGGGGAGGCAGTCACTGGAGAGGAGACGTATAAAAGGGTGTGTTTTCTGAATTCAGTGAGGCAGTGACTGTCTGCAGAGGACCCCTCATGCTTGCAGTGAGAACCACAACAGCATGTGACCTTTACCGTGCTATATACAACATATCTAAATCAACTGCATGGTGTGCAAAGCGGCAGTCGATGAGGGAAAATTCTTACACTGAGTTAAGGCACTGCATACAATTGCTCATTCAAGAGTTGGATTGCATTGTGTTACAGAAGTTCTCTCTAACAGATCCGCTGTCACATCTTTTCTGTGTGCACCTCTCTGTGTCATGGGACAGTATGGACCAGCCACCGGGATAGTTATCGGAAACTGAAGCAAGGATGGAGCTGTACAGTCTGTGTCACTAGACTATGTCTACTTGGCAATATGTTCATTATGCACTGGGTAAAGGGGGTATTGAAGTCGGAGGGCAGGTTCTTTATACAAGAGTCTGGAGCCATTCAGGTAAAAGGTAAGTTCATTATTATATGTTAGGCTCTTAGGATACAGCAAGAGCAGGTAGGTGCTACAAGGACTTCACCCTTCCTCCAGCTGTCCCTTTATACCAACCTTCACTGCAGACCACACAACAACATTCAATTAAATCATTCATGCTCAGCATTTCAAACACTAGCTTAGACAATCAGAGAATTGGGACACAATATACTACAGGAGGTGAATGTATGCATTTATTTTATTTGAGTTGTTTTGTGGCACTAAGACATCACCCTTTATCCATTTTGTGCTATTACTTCTGTTTTGTGTTGTTACTCTGCATGGATGTCATCTGGTCAAAATACCAGTCTCTGGGGCACTAGCGCAGGGTGCTCGGTCCTGATGGAAAGATCTGGGGACCTTGGATGCACTTATTCAAGCAGAGACCATAATTTTTTTTTTTTTTTTACCATTTTACACATTCACCTGCATGCTAACATTGTTGAGAATCAGTATGAGCAAAAATCAGATCTTATGCAGTCTGTCCGTCAATTAAGAATATAAGAAAGTGTATAAAGTCTGATGTTCCAAAACAAAGGCAGAGTATCGGACTAGTCATTGCTCCAATTACCCATCGCAAACGTTTTTAGGTAAGGCGAAGACAACCACTTCTGTTCAACACACAAAGAGTGTGCTTTGAGTCAATCCTCTTCAAACCATTGTCTGGCTTGGGTGAGCCTCATTTAGCCATTGACTAGAGACAATGTCAATCACACCTTGGATCATTAAGACAGTATTTTAGTCCTACAGTCATGCTGTTAGCTGTTTGGCTGTATCTCTAGCTACCTCCGGGGAGGTGCTCATATTAGAATGCATGAAGGTCTGTTTTACATCTGAAAAGCATACTCAATCATTCAACTTATGTCACATTCAATACTTTCTCTCATACATGCATTTTACGAAAGTACCAAATCCAACGGTCACACCAATATTCATGGGCTGTTATGGTGCACAAGATCAGGAGAGTCAACATTTGTTTTGGAATCAAAGGTATAAGAAAAATCATTCACAATTCTTTATTGAGTAAAAATGAATAGACTTGATTCTATTATGCCATTCAAAGGTCCAGCAGTGAAAATGACTGTACGCACTAAGGTATAGTCTGATGCATTTAGGCTGGATTCCCAACCTTTCTCTCATGCATGGATTGTACACAAAAAGCAACACTTTTTTCTATTTTTTACTGCACGGCACATTGGTTCACTGTACAGCAAATCAAATTAATTGCAATGGCTGTTCCTCTAAAAGATTTCTTTAGAGGAGTGTCCAATTGTCCACTGTCCATTTGGTGTCCCTAGCAACAGCTGCTGGGCCATCGATAAGATTCATTGCACCCCTCAGTTCCTATGCTTCTGCCATCAACTCGCTATTAAAATGCAAATTCACTGTACCTGGCAACTTTGGGAAAGCCAATAGGTCTTTCTTATAAATGGAAAAGCAAGCCACACCTATTGACTTTGTCAAAGCTGTTTGATTTGGATCTCTTTCCTTTGCAGAAACTTTAAAACCACCCTTAGTATCAGTCAAATATTGTAAACATGGTAAAAATCTGGATTTTGTTCTGTATACACAAAGAGACACATTAGTTCATGGTAGTAAAAGAACCACTTTGTCTGCATAACTGGCATGGTTGAACTAAATCACATCCAAGACTGGATGACAAACAAGGACGTTTTGTCATCTACCCACACCTTTTTTATGAAGTCATTTACACACTCACCCACCTAATCATATTCCATAACAGACAACTTGAAAGGGGCCAGTTTTTATACTGGTGGTGACTCCTGGCCCCTCCCTGACAAATAGGGGAAAGTTTCCAGGGTAACTCTAAGCACTTTTGCAGCAGTTTTTGTGTGCCTTACTGCAAACAATCCCACAGTGCCCCTTTACCTAAAACCAAGATGGCAGAGACTTTCTTCTACTGTGGGGAGCTCCTTTGCCCACCCTAAAGGCTCTGCCCACAAATGAGTAAGCCCTCCCCTTTGGTTACTCAAAACTTGTTCTGAAGTAGCTCATCTCCCACTGGGGTTGGTGCATGGCTGACTAGAAGGACCATAGTAGGGCCGGCCCAGGAGGCGCTACGTCTGCTTATGACAGGGTAGGCCCCTTTGAATGTAATTTAGTTCCTGGGCACTGCCCAGATGGCCATTCTGTCAGAGGAACAGGACACATCCCCACACCAAGCCCTCTGTCTCAGCTCTAGTAGCCAATTCACGCTTAATATAGGAGCTATTCAGCCTCTGGGTGACATTGGGAAGCTCAGGCAAATGGGCTTTTAGAGGCTTTAGGTAGGCTAAAGGTAGCTTTTTAAAAGTGCCTTTTGTAAAATATTTGTTACAAATCTGACCAATGAATTGGATTTTCAATAAATATTTTAAAAAGTCCAAAAATTAACTTTTTACCTGGTTTCTAGTCAGAGATAACTTTATTAACTTTAATTACCTATACCTACACTTTCCTGTGGAACAGCTAACCTTTCCACAGTGACAATAACGTTTTATGCAGTTTCACTGTATGGACATGTTTAATATTAAACTTTCATATGTCCTTCTTTTAAGTACCATGACCCATGCATTATGTGCATTGAAGGTCTACTTAGTGGTGACTTATTACTATTTAAAAGGAGGGTTTGGCCTGTCAAAAAGGTTTATTTGGACACATCAAATTGCAGTTTAAACCTGCATGGCCAAGTTATTGGTGGCATGCCTGTAGTAATGATTTGCATTGCCACTTTACTGGTGGCACAATAACCACTAGTGACTTAACTTACAGACCCTGGATACATTTTATAACATATGCTAGGGATGTATAGGTAAGTTAAATATGCCAAGCAAAATGATTTCATGGTCAGAACACTTGTCCTGGGGCCTGTTTAGCATAGTGCCACTGCACAGATTAAAAAAAACAGCAGCATCAGTCAAATACAATGGGTGTGATTATACTCAAAGAGGCATTTTCTTACATGTCCTCCTCCCTCAGATGAAAGATGAGGAGCAACTTAGCCATTCCCTTGGCAGTTCTCTTCAGCTAAGCGGAAGCACCTGGAAAGGTCATCTGCACCAGCATGGTCAGTCCCACGTCTGTGCTCTACTGTAAAGACCATACACTGAAGGCAGATGCACCACCTCAAACATTTTTGGATTGCCTCCATGAGCCATCTGAGAGACCTGTTGTCGGTTTGAAACCTCAAGTGAGGACCAAACAAGTAGGGTCTCAGCTTAATCAGTGACTAAATCACAGCAAAGGCTTCCCTTTCTATGGCAGTCTAACTCTGCTCTCTGAAGAGTAGTCACCTGCTGAAAAAGGCAGCTGGTTCATCCTGGCCCTCCTCATCCAGCTGTGATAACACTGCCCCAATCCTATATTCTGAAGCATCTGTTTGGACCACAAATTCTTTGCTGAATTCAGGTGGCTTGAGAACAGGTGCTATGCGCTGTGCCTCCTTCGTGTTGTCGAAGGCATTTTCACATTCCTCAGTCCTTATGACCCTCATTGCTTGCTTCTTTGAGGTTAGCTCTATCCGGTGCTACAATGGTGCCATACCCCTTGATGAATCTCAGGTATAACCGATGAGACCAAAGAAAGCTCTGACCTGAGTCTGGGTTTTGGAGGGGCTCCCAAGCCATGATTGTCTGGATCTTGGGCTAGAGAGGCTGGACATGTTTCTCGCCAACTTGATCGCCCAGATACACTACAGACTGGCCACCTGGCACTTGCTGGCCTTGATAGTTAGCCCTGTCTGTTGCAGGGCCTGAAGCACTTCCCTGAGGTGGAGCAAGTGTTTCTGCCAGGTGGAGTTAAAGAGAGCCATTTCATCTAGATACATTGCACTAAAGTCTTTCAGCCCTGGCATTACCCGCTTCACCAGCCTCTGAAAAGTGTCAGAGGCAGTCTTCAACCGAAAGGGCATTACTTGAAATTGGAAGTAGCCCCCAGGAATGGAAAATGCTGATATCTCCTTTGCTCCCTTTGGATGGGCAATCTGCTATTCCCCAGAAGTTAAATCAAATGTCCTAAGACACTTGGCAGCTCCTAACTGCTCGATGAGCTTGTCAGCTCTGGGAATGGTGTGTGCATGAGTCTTGGTGACAGCATTCAGGGCCAGATGTACGACCCTTCCAATCTGCAAGTCGCAAATTGTATCGTTTTGGGACTCGCAATTTGCCACTCGCAAATTGGAATTTACAACAGTGTCTCAGACACTGTTTGCGATTTCTAATGGGGTCGCAAATTGCCTGCCTCATTAATATTCATGAGGCAGGTGCAATTTGCGACCCCATTGGGAATGGTTAGCACTCCCAGGGATGGTGGCCTGCTGGGGTCAGCAGACCACCATGTCTGTGACTGCGTTTTAAATAAAGCATTTTTTATTTTTTGTACATGCAGCTCGTTTTCTTTAAAGGAAAACAGGATGCATTTAAAAAAGAAAAATGAAACGTTACTGTTTCATTTTTTAAGAGTAGGCAGTAGTCCGCGGGACCACTGCCTGCTCTTAAAATATATTTTCAATGCCAGTCAAAAAGGGGAAGGGGTCGCCTGGGGACCCCTTCCCGTTTGCGAGTGGCTTACCACCGATTTGAAATGGGTGGTAAGCTGCGAATGTTTTGCGGCCGCAAAACAATCTTTCATTGAAGTACGAGTCGCTATTAGGAAGGGACGCCCTTGACACGCCTCTTCCTAATAGCGAGTCCCAAACCCTATTTTGCAAGTCGGTAATAGGTTACCAACTTGCAAAATAGGGTTTGTAAATAGGGCAGACCTATTTTGCGGTTGCAAACGGGCCGATTTTCCATTTGCAACCGCAAAAAATGGTCGTACATCTGGCCCTCAGTCTTCTGTAGACCAAGCAGAATCTGAGTTCTAGGGTCGACTATGGGAAACAGCACCACTGGGCTGGTCCAGGGACAACATTTTGGAAACTTTTCCCTTTATGCTAGCCCTTACGTTGACTTACAACCTGTATATTTTGTTTTGATAGGAGAGATGCCACTAGTGTCGATGTCATGAACACATCATTAGGTCAGTCCAGGTGTCAGGGAGTATAGTCCAGCAAACTGCCCCAATAATAGGTGACATTCATTCTCCTACTGCTCTGCCAGCATAGGTGAGCACTACTCCCTCCACTGAACCCTCCTTGGCATTGTGGGATAGGAGGTCTGGGAGAGGTTCACTCTCTTCTTCCTTCCTCCCCTCTATCAGTGACCATGAGCATGGTCCTGTCCACCCTGTCTAGGTGGGGCTTCAGACTGTTGACAAGGATCACCCTCTCTGGGGGTACCAGGGTCCACCAGGTAGGGGATTTCATCCATCTTCTATAGTATCATATAGGTTCCAGTCCATTTGTCTTGGATGGCCCTGGGAATCACAGGTTCCATAACTCCCCATTTTTTCTCTGGCTAGTATTTTATCAAAGTTGCCTTTTGGTCATACCAGTGCTTGATCAGCTGAAGTCTGGCCCCCGAGTTCTTTTCAGTCCTCTTGAAGTACACAGCCATGTGCAAACACAGGCCCAGCACATAGTCAACAATGTCTTGTTTGGGTTCCTTGAGAGGTTTCTCCCAATCTTCTCAGACAAGGCTTAAGGGACCTCTGACAGGGTGCCCATACAAAAGTTCAAAGGGGCTGAAGCTCCCTCCCTTTTGTGGTACCTCCCTTTCACCAAATAAAAGGTATGGAAGTCGGACATCCCACTTCCTATGGGTTTTCTAAGACAACCTTATAACAATACTTTCTAACTTCTTATTGAATCTATTCACATGACCATTGGTTTGTGGGTGATAAGGGGTGGTGAACATATGTCGCCCCACACTCATTCTACAAAGCCTTTAAGTAAAGTACGCAGACATGAAGTTTGTCTCCCTATCTGAGATTGCCTCTTTGTCGAACCCTACTCCAGTAAAGATACCAAGCAGGGCCCTGGCCACCATGGGTGCAGTTATTGTCCTCATAGGTATGGCTTCAGGGTACCTACTGCATGGTCAACCACCACCAAGAAGAACCTATTGCCAGAAGCAGCTTTAAGGTCCAGGGGACCGACAATGTCTACACCCACCCACTCAAAAAGAGTCCTAACCCAATGTTGTGCAATTAAGGGAGTCTTGGGTTGCCCTCCTGCCTTGCCACTAGGTTGACAGATGGTGTAGGAGAGACAGAATTACTTCACCTTTCCAGACATCTGGGGTCAGTGAAAGTGGTTGACCAACCTGCCCCACGATTAGGTCTGCCTCAAATGCCCACCCAATGGAATATCATGGGCAAAGTTTAAAAGGAAGGCCCTGTACTCTTGGGGGAACACCAATCTCCTAATTTCCCCTGGATTTGGGTCCCTAACCTCATTGTATTGGACACTTTCCTCCCAGTAAATCCCATGTGTTCCACTGGTATCCCCCTGCTCCTGGATTTCAGTCTGGTGTGGAATGATTTCAAGAGTTGGGCATGTTCTCTGTGCTTGACAGCATTCCTCCCTGGATAGTCCTTCTGCCCCATGCAACTCAGAGAGTTGTGGCAGTTCTCTCAGGGTAGGTTATTCTTCTCCTTCAGCCTCCAGATCCTTCCCCTGGAGGCCAGATTCCTTCTGGGCCGTGGGAAGTTTTGAGGCTGGTTTTCCATGCGTCTTGCGCTTCCTCTTGGTCGTGGGACCCTAGGCCATTGTTCCAGACTCCAGGTTCCCTTGACTTCTGTGATAGACTATCTGGGCCCTTGTGGCCCCACACACCCACTCAGCCAGACCCAACATTTCTGCATGAGGCTTTCTAGGTTGTTTCTCAACAGACACTACACTAGAGTGGCAGGGCTCACAGCTATCTCCTTCAGTCCAGCAAACCCTCCCCTCTCAGAGGTGACTACCGGCATGGATTGAAACCTCACCTCATTGTCAGCATTGACTACCCTATGTAGAGTATCTGGTATTATCTGCTCTGAGGAAGCCAACCGGTCCACCAATGTTGTCATGCTGTCTCCTATATCTCTCAGAGTTAGAAGTAATGAGGGCACACTGAGAGCAGCATATGCTGTTTGCACTATAAATGATGTTGTGAAAGCTTCCTGGATTCAAGGGGTTACTTCAGCACAAGTTGCAGAATTGAGCGCCTTTTCCAGAGTACACAGTTTAACTGCTCAAATGAGAGTGACAATATTTACGGATAGTTAGTATGGCTTTGGTGCTGTCCATGGGCAATTATGGTCACAGAGAGGGTTTTTAATGTCCTCAGGTACTCCAATCAGAAATGGAATGCATGTTAAAAATGTCCTGAAAGCCTTACAGTTACCTGAAGAGATTACAGTGGTTAAATGTGCAGCTCATCAAAGTGGTAATGGCTACATTGCCATGGGAAATAGATATGCTGATGCAGTAGCCTGGTATTGTGCTTTGTTGGCCTGCACATTTAATGGAAATTTCACATGTGAGACGGAAGAAGAGACTTTGTTCACCTTTTTGATGAAAGTGACTTATACTTGGGACTAATTGAAGAGGGTACAGGAAAATGTTTCACAAGTAGAGCAAAATAGTTGGATCAAAGACGTTTGTGAGAAAAACTCTAATGACATTTGGATGTCAGCTGATGGAAGACCTGTGTTGCCAGACAGTTTGTTGTTTCCAATGACACAGTACTATCACGGATACACATATTTAGGCATGGGCACTATGGACAGACTTTTTCACCAGAATTGGTTCAATCTCACATATAGGATGCTGGCAGAAGACGTTTGTCATAGATGTGTAATATGCCAACAAATGAATGCAGAAAAGAAAACACATGTCACATTAAGTCGCTGACCCAATTCAGGAAGAATCTTAAGACCTGGCTCTTCGACTGAATCCCTGCGCCCAGACGGATCAGCAGCCCCCTCCTTCAGTGCCTTGAGACCCTCACAGGTGAGTAGCCGCACTATAAAAACCCCCGATTGATTGGTTGAAGTCCCATAGGGAGATCAGGTGGTCCTTTCAACAGAATACAGATGGATTTTATCAAGATACCTGCTTACAATGGGCTGAGGTATATCTTGGTAATAGTATGTCACTTCTCAAGATGGGTGAAAGCCTACCCAACTAGAAGAAATGACAGCTTCACTGAAGCCAAACTGTTATTGAGAGAATTGATCCCACGTTATGGCATGCCAGGTTCTCTTGAATCGGATAGGGGGAACCATTTCAACAATGAGGTCCTGAATATGATTTGCACGGCACTACATATTGAGCAAAGATTACATAGCAGTTACAGACCTGAAGCTTCTGGAATAGTTTAACAGGTCAACGGAACCCTTAAGTCAAGATTAGCAAATGTTTGTGCTTCAACATCAATGAAAAGCCAAATTTGAAGAATTCATGGGGATTGAGGCAACTAGGACTGCACCTATCTAGTTCTTGGGAAAATGGAAGTCAAACTGTGGTGCACAAGACCGGAGGTACAATGCCCTTAAACCCCCCCAGGTTAAGAAACCCTTCAACAATAAATCCATCAGTTCGGTCCAGCACCCATCATTGCAACCAGAATCACTATTGCATATTTGGTTGAATTCAGCAAAACACAATTCAAAGGGTATAGCATCAATCATATTTTCATTGAGTATAACACCAATCCAGCATGTCTGTTTTATGATCCTTTATTCGTAGCCCAGCTATGTTTTTAACTAAATTGTGAAGAAGAAGGTCTGTGTGATGTGAGATCTGAACTAATTGAACCTCCATGACGTAAAGGTTTGAAAGAAAATTTGGGAAAAATCTAAACTAATAACTATCAAAAGCTGGAAGAAAGAAACAATAACTGATCAATGAAAAAGAACTGTCCTGTTAAACCTGTATTATTTTAATTTCTTACTTTACAGAAGATCAACCTAGGCCCTAGTCTGAAGTAGAAGAGTAGGGATAACAATATAGAAGAACATGGAGTAGGGTGGAGGATTTTCTAATTGGAAATCTGAACTGCCAAAACTAAATTGTCTTGAGAAGCTACTAATGAAATTCTACACTGAACTGTTGAACTTTATTACACCCAGCCTGATTTGAGAGGAATATATTGCATTAGAAATAAGTGAAAATATATTATGTGCTCAATCTTTTGAATAACAGTAATAATGATTATTATAGTATTAGTAGAATTTTATTTAACCCCGGAAGTAGAGCATAGATCAAATAATACAATAGAGCCACATGCATACCTTAATGATGAAGACCAAGTAGAGCTTCTTTTGATAGCTACAAGAAGGATGATTTCTCCAATAATGTTTATTCTAGATTAGTACAGGAATACATTCATGCTATAGATGCAAAGGATTGTTATGTATGCGCTCACTTACCCACATCTGCATCAGAAGAAGTCACTTATAATCATATACCATTATCATATGCTATTTCTTGTAGTATTTTGCTTTCACTTGTGTATAAGTAAGAACGCTTTGAATATTTCTATTCTAATTACAATCTAATACATTCAAGAGTACCTCTAATAGAAAGCATGAATTTACACACGCAAGCAAATGAGATGGACACTGCTTGGTATTACTGCTTTCCCCATTGACCTATAGATAGTGTTAAGGCTCACAAAAATATTTTAACCTGCTTGATGAAACCATTAGAGAAGATTTATATAATGGCTTTAGAAGAGAGATACATAAACATAACAGGTACTAAAGATAACCATAGTGATGTTTTTAAAAATGTTTGGAAGAAAGAAGAAGATGAATTTACCACAAATTAAGGTTAGACAGTCAAAACAGAGGGAAAATTTGTGTTGACAGAAGAAGAACACCCAAACGAACCATACATGTAGGGATTAGTAGTTGTGAACACACATTTGAATTAACAGTGGGAGCATGGCAAACTTTACAAGGAGAAGAATCCGCAATTCCCGGAGTTTATTTTATTTGTGGATAGAATGTGTATTTCTTGCTAGCTGCTGACTGGAAGGATATTTGCTATTTAGGTGTATTCATTCCTAAAATGTATAATGTGCAGAGCCTAGATGCATTAGACACCAACACACAGACACAAAAGTAGTACTGAAACAGGAGCTGAGTTAGTAGGAGATATATTTGGTGCAATCATTCCACCTGTAGGTATCATATTAAATGGCAAAAATATTAGAAAGCTATCAACTGTTGTTGACAAAATGGCAACCAATACGTCTGGAGCTTTACTAGTAGCGAACACTGAATTAATTACTATATGTCAATGGCTTTGCAGGACCATTTTGCATTAGACATTTTACTCACAGAGAAGGGTGGAGTTTGCAAAATCCTTAAATTAACCCATTGCTGCTCCTACATACCTGATGATAGTAAGGTGATTGAAGGCAAGTTGGAAACACTTAGGGACCGATTCCGATCTCGGCCGGTAGGGCTCCGAATCGGATTCGGCTTTACCGGATCCGATTCGGAGCCCTGTTTCCCGACCGAATCGTACGTGCGTCCGGGCGAGCGAGTACGATGCGTGCGCTCGCGAAATCTCCGACCGACTCGTTCGCAGGACCCGACCGCTCCGACCGACTTGCACGGGGACGACTCGCACCGCGCAATGGAGACGTTCCCCGGCCGGGTAAGTACGATGTGCATCGCGACCGCTCCGACCGACTCGGGCAGTCCGGCTCCAAGGAGCTGTCGGAGCCGCACTTTGGGGGTCCGTGTCAGACCCCCTGGAAGCGTAGGCACACGAGTCGCACACAGGGGGAGCCATGGGTCCCCCTACACGTGCATGTACGGTGCGACCCGCATCGACGCGAACACGCTGTAGGGGGCGCCCTTGTTCGCGTCATGCCCTTGAGTCAATGGGAGCCCGTGTACGCGTCGTACGACTGGCTCCCATTGACTTCAATGGGAGTCCGACCGAATCGAGTCCGATGGCATACGTGCGCATCGTACTCATTCGGTCGGACTGCCAGAGTCCGATTCGGTCGGAAATCTCTCCGGGTCCGGCTCGGTCAAAGAGATTTCCGGCCCGAATCGGAATCGGCCCCTAAGTGTCTTTGAAAATTTTGGAAAAAGGAGTTTGGACCATTGGAAATTGGTTTACAATAGCAGGAGAGGTATTTTAAAGGCTGTGTTTATGCCAATAATAATCATAGGGCTTTGCGTGCTGTTTCTTTATGCTTTATTCTTGAGTTGTAGATATATTTTGTGCAAAAGAAAGGAAAAAGAATTGAATAAGAGATTCAAAAATGATTTAGAATGAAATCTTCTCAAGAATGAAGATTACATGAAATCACAAAATATCGGGGACACGAAAGAAAAAGACAAGATGCAACAGATGATGAAAGTGCTCTCAGAACGAACTCACATGTAAAATTACTTTAGTATGATGGTTAAGAAAACCATCAGATGGGGGAATTGATAGAGTTAGAAAATTTACATAAAAATTAATTAACAAAAATGGCAATTTGCCTTAGGTATTAACATAAAAACACACTTTAAAAATGGCATGTAGTCGAAATGTACCGAATGCACCAGGCATCCATACTGCTGTTAGATTTTCCTTTAACAAACAGAGGCCTTAGAAATTGTTGAACCATGCACAAATGTATTTTATAGCTTGACCTTAACGTGACTTGCTTAGATTTGTCATGGCTGCAGATTGTTCCAAGTTTATAAAATGAATTCTTTTCTTAAGCTAAATATTCTTAATGTACCCAACTTGAACTTCCTATGTCTCCTGTTCATACAATGCTGAATAGATGAAATACAAAAGCCATTCCTTAACTAGAAATCTGCAAGCAAATGTTTCTGTCTTTAGTGTAGTTCATTGTTGCTCAGTGAAACATTGAATAAATGATAGAATAGATGCTGCAATAAACTTCCTTTGGGAACCAAGGTTAGACGTTTCCAGCTATACAATGTTTAGAGATGTCTGTTACATATGTGATAGTAGACTGTGGACTCCATGAGTTTTCCGTGGGAAGGGAAGAATGAAGCTGCTCACCATCGAATGATGTTTTCTCATTGAAACCGAGAAACCTGATCCGCAACACTGTTGTCCACATGCTTTCTCATCTTTTATATAGTTTCTAGTTAGTTATCACGGATATACTCTCACTTTCCCATGCAACCAGAGCTTTTCCATTATGGGATCTGTGATTTGCTGTAAGCTACTGCTGATGGCGATTACTGTTGCCTGCCACTTTGGAGGTGATGCTACCTTATACTTTCCTATTCTGACGGAGGTAGGTACTGCTGCACCCGTTTCTCCTATTTTATCTGTTGAGGCTTATTTTTGTACAGGTTGCTACTGCAACTGTATGTTGATGTTTTGTTTATAGATTGAGACTTGGCTGAGTTTCACAAACATTTCCTGAACTCTTTATGGGCTCTATTAGCTTTTGATACCATTTAGTTAGAATATGGACTAATTCCTTTAAGGAACACGCTTGTCAACTTCTATCATTGATGACTCTAACCATATTTTCTTTGATAATTTCTGTGAATGGATTTATCTGAATTACTAATTGAATAAAAATAATAAAAATAATTTACTAATCTCTTAAAGAGAATAAAGGTTTTAAAATTGATTTATAACTCTCATCATTGACTGAACTTAAAAGCTGTTAATTTTGATGATGATTGACTTGATTTGGTTTAGCTTCCATTCAAAAACTGTGGCAAAGATCTGCCACCTAGAAGAAAAAGATTTAGCGTGGAGCTGGAGCTCATTTTGTAGATCTGCCACCTAGAAGAAAAAGATTTAGCGTGGAGCTGGAGCTCATTCTTGTAAGTTACAGGTTGAACTAGTTCTGGAAAGTAAATTTCCACGCTATCAAGATGGTGGAGATGAGGAGCGATTCTGTTTAGGACAGATGAAGCAATGGGTTGGACTGGGGGCATAAGTAAAATGGTGCAAGTACAGAACTCATTCCTCCCATCACCAAAACCAAATAAGGACAGAAATGGGATACTGTAACCTTCCACAACATGCTATAGGTTTCATGGACAGCCCATGCACAATGCCAACCTTGGAAACTACAGGAGAGCCAAATGCAGTAGGGCGCTGCCCAAAGCTCACTCGCTATGCATACTTCTTGTTAATTTTCTGTTTAAATTATTCATGCCATGCTATTGCCACCATCCTAAAGGCATTTGACTGGGTTAACAATTGAAGTCTGTGTCCAACTCGAAGCCTATTTTTGGCTAAGCCACACACCCGAAAGGATGCCAATGATAAGGACAAGCACTACCAATCCAATCACATAATTCACTCTGTTTCACTAGCCCACACAATGGTCATAAAATGCCCATTCATCTGTTCTCAGACAGCAACTACTGCCTTTAATTGAAGGACTGTTGACTACAGCCGCGGTCCGTGCAGGTAACAGCGGTGGGGCGGTGAGGCCGCGTGCGGGGGGATTTCGAGGGACGATGCAGAGGGAAAATTAATTATTTATTTAATTTTCCCTCTGCATCGTCCCTCAAAATCCCCCCGCACGCGGCCCCACTGCCCCACCACTGTTACCTGCACAGACCGTGGCTGGTTGACTACCCCATCCTGAAATTCAGAGAGAAACTCAAAGATTCCTCTTTAATATCACATGAGCTCCTATGGTATAGCAAGCACTGAAAATAATGCACATCAGCTTCATAGAATACTTACCTGTGAATGTATGTTTAGTACTTGTTATAGAATCTTATAAATGAAAACAATCAACCATACAACATCCCTCCCATAGACCGAAAATCATTCAAATTAATATTTTTTTATATTTCTCTTGTCTTCCATACAAGAGTGGTGATCTTCTTCATCACTCCAGTGATGGTAGTCAGTCTTCATGCTGGTAAGAATCTTGTTGTAATAGTTCTGTTCATTTTCAGGCAGATCCTGTAAACCATCAGTCAGATACAAGAAACATGCAACCTAATACTACTGATTTTATTTCAAATATCTTGGTATATTCTTTTTTTTTATATTGTCCAATTATCATTATCAATGGTCATCCTGTTAAATAGATTGTGGTAGGGAATGTCAAAGTCAGAATATCTACTGGTCACAATATCTTGACCAGAATTTTGAGGGAGAAAATATCGAAGAAGTAAGTGCACAGATGAAGGTAATGATCTAGTATTCTTTACTCCACATCTACGTACCTTGATTATATATATATATATATATATATATATATATATATATATATATATATATATATATATATATATATATATATATATCTACTGGCGGTCGCCAGTAGATAGTTATAGTTACAACCTATTATCCATAGGTAATCCGCGACATTCTATTTGAAATAACTCTCTTGCCGGTTGACGTATCTTCGCAAAATTTTCAAACTTTATGGCCCGCTCCGGTCCGCTCCTACCCTGAAAGTCTCGGGGGATTCGTCAGCGGGGGCCGAGAAAAAAGGGGGTCCCAAAACGCGTTTTCCCCATGCAATTTTCCATAGGAAACTTTAGACACGGCTACAGCCCGAACTGCTGAACGGAATTACACCAAATTTGGCAAAGAGGTAGTTCTTGGTTCAGAAAAACCCTTTTGTTAAATGGTGTAAATCCGTTCAGTAGTTGCTGAGAAAATCAAAAGTAAAAAGATAGATATATCTATGGCCGAGTAGGGTCCGCGTACCCTCAGCGCACCCTGCGCGCACCGTCCCGATCACGAGCTGCATGTTAATTGGCTGTCAGCTGGCTGTCAACATTCCGATTCAGGAAATGTTGGCAGCCATTTTGTCCCTCGGTAGAACCGAGGGACAGAAACAAGTGCGCAAAGCGCACAAAGGGGGCAGGGTAGAAACACCCTGACCCCCTAGGTTTGCTCAGGGGGTCCCACAAGGACCCCCTGGGCAAAAAAAAATATATTTTTTTTTAAAAAAAATCGGCAGGATGCGCTCAGGGTGCGCGAACCCTGCCGAAAAAAAAAAAAAATCGAAGCGCGGTCTCCCGCGCTTCGATTGTATTTTGCCCCCGGGTGGCCCAAGTCCCGGGGGCATGGTGGTGGGGGGATAATTTAATGTGTGGGGGCCTCAAAGGGCCCCCAAGCCCCGGGACCGCCACCCCCGGGGCTTTTTTAAAAATGGTGCGGGAGGGCTCTGAGCCCTCCCGCAGCTCCGGGGACCACCACCTCCCCGGGGCTTTTTTTTATAAATTAAAAAACCTGTGTGGGGGGGCTCCAGCCCCCACACGCCCGGGACCGCCACCTCCCCGGGGCACTAAACATTTAAATATGGGGGTCCGTTACGGACCCCCAGAGCCCCGGGGACCACCACCTCCCCGGGGCTGTGAACTGAATGGGAGTGGGGCCTTGATGGCCCTGGGGACCACCACCCCCCAGGGCCGGCTCCTGCAGTGTCCCGGGGTGCCTACCCCTAGGGACCCTCAGGATTCAAGGGGACTTAATCCCCCAACTTAAAACGCGCCACGGGGCGCGTTTGCACAGATGTCACCTCAGGCCCCGCCCCCTCCCTTCACCATTGTGCAAATATTCTTCTAAAATCATCCGAAATACGAATTCCTATTTACTCACCTGTTATAAGGAGAGACCTCAGTGCTGCATCTTTCAGCCCAGTACTGGTCCTGAAAAGTAATTTTAACCGTACTTACCAGTAACTTGAATTTCCTTCCATAGGATATCATTGCCTGCTTTTTGTTGATAAAGTTTCTAAGTGTTGATTTTTGAAACATACAAATATTCCTCTAAAATCAGCCGAAATACGAATTCCGATTTACTCACCTGTTATAAGGAGAGACCTCAGTGCTGTATCTTTCAGCCCAGTACTGGTCCTTAAAACTAATTTTAACCGTACTTACCAGTAACTTGAATTTCCTTCCATAGGCTAACATTGACTGGTTTCACTTGGAAATTCTTCTAAGTGTGGAGTTTTGGAACTTTAAAATATTCCTCTAAAATCAGCCGAAATACGAATTCCGATTTACTCACCTGTTATCAGGAGAGACCTCAGTGCTGCATCTTTCAGCCCAGTACTAATCCTGAAAAGTAATTTTAACCGTACTTACCAGTAACTTGAATTTCCTTCATAGGCTAACATTGACTGGTTTCACTTGGAAATTCTTCTAAGTGTGGAGTTTTGGAACTTTATAATATTCCTCTAAAATCAACCAAAGTACGAATTCCAATTTACTCACCTGTTATCAGGAGGGAACCCAGTGCTGCATCTTTTAGCCCAGCACTGACCCTGAAAAGTAATTTTAACCGTACTTACCAGTAACTTATATTTTCTTCCATAGGAATCCATTGTGTGGTTTTCAGCAGAAAAGTTTCAAAGTGTCGATTTTCACAAACTACAAATATTCCTAAAAAATCGCCTGTATGACTTAAACGCATTCTTTCGACTGTTTACAGGAGATGCACCAGTGCTGGATCCAGGATGCAACACTGAGTAAGAAAATGTAACGATAACAGTTTTTACCTTCTAAGTGAATTTCCTTCCATAGGATAACATTGGTGATTCTATGAGAAAAAGTTTCTAAGTGTCAACTTTTAAAGTACAATAATATTCCTTAAAAATCACGACTGTAACCAAAACGCTTTTACTCAACTGTTTACAGGAGATGTTCCAGGACTGAATCTAGGATCCAGTCCTGTGGTTAGAAAAGTAATCCATAAAGTAACTAATTGCATTTAACTAGAAATTCACATTGAGCTGAATGTTGCATTGTGTTTGAAAATGTGTTGCCCATTGCAACAACTGTAACTACTGTACTTAAAAGTCTATTGCCTATGTGCAAAGTATTTAAACTAAAGTAATTCATTCTGAGAAAGTATTTTTTGTAATGTAATGTATAATGTAATTACAATGTAATTTAAAAAATAAAATATGTAAAAAAAAATTGTTTCTGAAAATGTAGTAAATCAGTATGAAAAAAATGTATATAACAATTAATACATTTAAAAATTGTCATTTACAAAACCTTTGAAATTCACTGAAAAAACCGTAGGTTTCAGACATGTTATAGTTACAAATTAGCATTTAAAAAACCTTTGAAATTCACTGAAAAAACCATAGGTTTCAGGGACGTTATAGTTACAAATTAGCATTTAAAAAACCTTTGAAATTCACTGAAAAAACCATAGGTTTTAGGGACAGTTATAGTTAGTTGGACATTGCACTCGTACAAAACCCGTGAAATTCCCCCGTTATAGTTAGTCCAGCTAACTATAACTCGCGCCCGCAATGCACTGCTGATGACGTCACATATTACATCACTCATGACATGGTCAGTGACATCACTGATGACATCACTGATGACATCTCAAATGACATCACTGATGACATCATCCACGTGATAATTTCATGCATCTTCTCACACCCTAATATAACCTTTGATACACCCACTCTAAATTACAGACTGCCATTCGCAAAACCATAGACACTCCAACACCAATAACTACATACCCACTCACTGATTCTGAGGGCTACGCACACATCCGCTCACTCACCCGTACAGTCACTCATACTTACGGTCACTCAGTACAGGACTATCATATGCACTCATACTCCTATATAGACACTCAAACACCGCCACTCATCCATAGAGGTACTCACACACCTAGTCAGTCATGCAAATAATTTAACACACTACCATTTACTCACCTATACAGTTATACACACACCAGCTCACTTACTCATACAAATACTAGCACATTCTTACGCTCTTATACAATCACTGATACAAGCACACACTCATCCATACAGCCACTATCACAATCACTCACTCTCGCTTATAGCTATTTATATACTCCAACACACATATATACTGCCTTTTACATATGTAGTTACTCACACATGTACCACTGGGACATACATTCACTCACTAACACACTCTTACACACACTTACCCACCCATACAGTCTATCACAGATGCACTCTTGAAAGCATCCACCCAGTGAATCACCCACTCACACATCTATGCACAGAGTCGCACACACCCCTCCCACACAAACACTCAGGCACCCATACAGATACTCACACAAGCATTAAATAACTCATATAGACACTCATGTAGCTATTCACAAACACATGCAGCCACTTACACAGCAACAGACAGACGGATACAGACATTCACCCAGTTTAGTCACTAACCCATGCATTCAGTAAGATACCTTAAATCACTCACTTATACAGTCAGTCACGCACCTACTAAATCATCCATACAGACACTTACACACCCATTAATTCTTCAATACGTCTTTTCCTATATATATTAAAAATATTTAAACTTTACAGAAACACACAGTCACTGGATGATGTCATCAGTGATGTCATCAGTGATGTCATTTGAGATGTCATCAGTGATGTCATCAGTGATGTCACTGACCATGTCATGAGTGATGTAATATGTGACGTCATCAGCAGTGCATTGCGGGGCGCGAGTTATAGTTAGCTGGACTAACTATAACGGGGGAATTTCACGGGTTTTGTACGAGTGCAATGTCCAACTAACTATAACTGTCCCTAAAACCTATGGTTTTTTCAGTGAATTTCAAAGGTTTTTTAAATGCTAATTTGTAACTATAACGTCCCTGAAACCTATGGTTTTTTCAGTGAATATATATATATATATATATATATATATATATATATATCCAAGGTATGTATTTGTAGAGTTATGTATGGAAAACCTACACAAACTTAACTTTCAATATTTTACCCCTCAATATTATGCCTTCGCTATTCCCAGCTCACACCTGTTGAATATAATTGTAGTTACATGTCTAAGATAAATGATAACTAAATGACATCATATCTATACATTTAGAGTAATTTTCACACTGGAAATTATTACAATTATTTTAAACCTGCTCAAGTGGTTGTGATGAACCTCAACAAAGTGCTAACAAATCTTCACACAATCCACCACAAACTGTGGAAAGGACTATATTTTTGAGATGCTTGTAGAATCTATCAAAGTCATTGGGCCACAGGGGTCTCCAACCAGTAGTTCGTGAGCTACTGTAGATCTCCAGCTAAATCTGAGTAGCTCACCTGTGTGCAGCCCGGCTTATTAAATTAGAAAGCTTTTGCTTGGTCGAATTAATACACATATAACAAAATTCAAAATTATGCAACACTAATAATATTAGTAGCTCTCAATGTGTTTCATTGAGCATAAGTAGCTCTTAGTACAGAAAAGGTTGGAGACCTCTGGATCAGAGCAACAAAGTGATTGAAATATTAACGTTCTTTAGCCGAGCTCCTGCAATGTCAACATTCAAGAGTTTACCAGCAGAGGTAAGTCAACAGGGCTTCCTTGAAGTGGCCTCTAGCTCACTAACAGTGGCACTGACTGAGCTCAACAAATTCACACTGCCACTGTTGTTGAAGGAATTTAGTAATCAATAAGTTCACATTCAGTTCAATACATGCACAGTGCCCATAAAAGGTTATGAATAAAAAGCATACAGGTTGAGAATCGAAAGATAAAGTAAAACTAGTCATTAACCATTTTACATCAATGTCTGACCGTGAAGTTGAGGTCTATAGAGAAATTGAGTGCTTGAAAAGTAAGGACAGGCATGAATGTAGCACCCTGAGCAGGACCAAACTACAGAGGTCACAGGATACCCAGTTACATGTGTGAGTAGCTCATAAATCCAGGTTTTTTGTTGCATGCTGGGATTTTAGTCCAGTTAACCATTTTAAAAGCAGGGCGACAAGCCCTAGAGTTCAACTAACATTCTTGGACTAAATAAGCTACTAATGCATGAAATATGAAATTTGAGAGCTCTGCGGATACAGTGGCGGCAGTTCTCAGACAAGTCCAGTGTCCGTTTTCTATGAGATGAAGTCTATCAGAATGCCACAGGGCTTGATCCCTTGAGAGGGTTTGGGGGCTTGTGGTCTACGTGTGTGAGGGGTGATATAAAGTTTGTTTGTTATACTGTGATAAAAGGCTGTGGTAGATGTGCCTTTCTAGATTCAAGGTGTGTTTTTTCCTCATTGGTTGAATGGAACTTAAAGACTAACAAATCATTTCGGGAAGAATTTCTTCTCCAAAAGTGGTGCTTTGAGGTCTTTCAAACATCGCACTCAGTTCTGGAAAAAATCTTCAGGACTGATGGGCAGATGACCAGTCCAGTAGTGGAGTGTCCAGCACTTAATGCACCGCGGTAGTGCCTTCTGGGTAAAGACTGTAAATATGAATCTAGGCACAATGGAGAGGGTGTCTCTGTTATATTCCATATAGGTTCCATAATATGGGCCCCGGTAACTTCATTACCCTACACCTATATTCTTCCCTACATTACACTTGTCGCGGTTTACAGGGACTGACCTTTTACCTAGATACGACACTGCATTCAGAACGCGGGTTTTCCCTAGTTCGAAATCTCATACATTATGCATGAGGATTCTTGGAAGCACAGCAGGACTACCATCTCCTGTATAATATCTATGTACAAATTTTAAACCCGACCTCATCCTTAGGCCGACACAGTAATACAGCGAGGTAGAACCCCTGGGGAGACCTATGGGTATATATACATCACATTTGCTAAGATAGAAAGAGGAGACCGAGACTTCCCGGCTGACACACTGACCAGAGACGCTGGGATTCCTGCATGCAGATACTCCAGCTCGCAGTGGTCTAACATCCCTCGCGAGGTGTCCAACTCAAGATCAGGACGGGGTCCCACAGTCTCTCACTTCAGGTAATGGGGTTGACTAGATCCTAGAGGGATTCTTGGCTTAACATCTACACCCACGCTAGGTACACTTAGGTACATCTAGTTAGGGGGGCATCGTAGGAGTACGCATCTTTTTATCATGTGTACCAGAATAACAACTGTTCAATAAATGCTTATTGAAAATGCCCAGCCTGTTAATTCTGTGTATCTCTCTGAGACAGACTAAGTAAGCACGAGTGACTGAGCGAAGGTAGTATATTGTTTCCACGGTCCTGAGGGATCAGGTTTGTCATGTTCGATGGTTGCCAGGAACTATTTTAGAAATGCAGTCACCCTGAAACTGCTTGCGCATGGTCTAACACCTAGGGGTGGCGTAGTAGCTTTCGTGATTGAGGCACACGAATCATACAGAACAGAGGTATTTTATTTGTGGGCTATATTCCCAGCAGCAAATGCAAGAACAAAAACATTTCATTACTACACTGAAGATGAACCACCAGCGGAATATTGTCCGTATGAGGACATTAGTTCCGCTCATGTACCAGGAACATTTATACTGGTTTAAAGGCGCCCTCCCCCATACAAGAAGTAGAGTAAGACTCGGTCCGCTCGGAAGAGAAGGAGCAACATGGCCAATATTAGCGGCCTACACACCACATCCTGACATCGAAACAATGACAGGAGGAGATTTACTCATACTTCACAAAGAATTAATAAAAATTTACAGAAACATGACGCAGTTTGTCATGAGGACACTTACAGTCCAGCCGGCAACCGTTACAACAAACACAACTCCAGTTCAAAATACAGCAACTAAAATTACATCACAAACGTTACATGCAGTAATGGGTAAAATGCCTGCAAAACGTGAACAAATGCCATTCTGGGTGGATCAGAAAATAACACAGCTAGAAGCAGTATTTCCAAATACTAGCCCATATGAAAAACACAGAATGCTGACAATCTGCTTGCCCATGGGGATAACACCACAGATAGAGGATACAGTTTTTGCTGCCATATATACCAGAACTCATGATATCCCGTCATTGGCAGTAATACCAGATGTATTAAGACAAATACAAAAAGAGTACGTAGCAGAGCCTGCTCTGAACTTAGGGATGAAATTACTAGGTAATTATGCCCAGGTATCAGCCATAATATTAGCAAATATTAAAGGGAGGCAGCATCAGTGGCTATCCGCCAACACCTAAGGTAGTTCAGTCCTTTACAACAGGAGCACGAACTACCTAAAATAATTGAAACTGCATATGCAGAATTAGGCAGCGACAGTTTGGGTGGAAAAGCATTAAAACCACAGCTGATGGGTAATCCCGAAAAGGAGACCATCAAGCAGACACCTGCTTCATCAAAAAAGAAGTGGGACAATAATAAAAAACAAAAAGTAAAAGGAAACAGATCTCAATCCAGAGGTAGATCTCCTCCACAGGAGCCCTCCGAAAGAAGGTATAACCTTAGGACTAGGGACAATATTAGGAAACCTGACAGGTATCAGGATACTGATACATGTTCCTCTCGTTCCTTTCAGGGTTCAACGAAAAACTCTGGTAGAGAAGGACGGTCAGACAGACAAGAAGAGCGTACAAAGTCCAGAGACAAGCAACCCGCTCAAGAGTATACTTCCAAAGAAGAAGACAAACCAAAACAAAAGCCACAGTTCAAAAAGAAGAAGGTTGCAGGCCTAAAGATCAGACAAGCCCAGAATTCTGAGGACTCGACTACTTAACGGGGAATGGGCTCTGACGATGCTAGACAGTGCGGCAGAAGTAACAATAGCTCGCCAGAACCTGATGAAATTTCTGGTGACAGCAGACTTGAATGATTATATCACAGTAGAAACACCTGATACTAGGGTGAGTGTCCCACACAAGTTATATGAAATAACACTCCAAATAGAAGGGGACAAATGCAGGACAGTTAAAGGTCTCTTTTGGGAGAACCTAACGTTTGGCTATGGCATTTTGTTAGCTGAACAAGATTGGCCGCCAGCATTCGTCATGGACTGCCCTAGAGGAGAAACGATAATTTTACCAGCATTCTCAGACCATATTCCCAAACACCTAAAATATACATATGTGCAGGAGTGGGCGACAGCCCAAGCCCCTGCATTATACAAAAACCATGTTGGATGGGATGCGGATTCAACCCACCACGTAATTCCATTAAAAAATATGCCAACTGCCCAAAGGCAGTATCCAATAAAGCAAGAAGCTAAAAAACAGGTCAGGGAGATCTTGGATCAACTTGAATACCAAGGGGTGATTGAAATGTGCACCTCTCAAATGAAGGTACTTAGCATCAAAGCAAGACAGGACACCTGACAGTTACTGGGATAAGGCAAGGGGTGTATCTCCATGTACCACTCACTTTGTAAAGCTGCGCGTGCGGAGCATGTGACCTCTACTATTTCTAAGGCACAGAACAATGCTAAGACATTTTTTGAAGCTCGTGAAAGAACTATTGGGCGCAGCTTGCCTACCCACATCTCACTGAATCACAATGTGTTGATCTCGCTATGTTCTTTCTCAATAAAGTCGAAAGTATATATTCCACACTTAATGAATCCCAACCGGCTAACGGACAACAGCCAATGAAGAATCTCTATCAGTCAATTAAAAGTACGGAACCACAGGTTAGTACATTCTCGACACCCATTAGCAATCTAGAAACTTGGGTGCCCTTAGATATTAATTCCTTTAGGCGAATTATGGACAGTCTTAGATCCGGTTCTCCGAGGGACCCAGTTCCCATTACTGTGCTCCAGAAAATCGTAGAGCCATCTCTGTTGTTAATTATGGAGTTGCTTAATGCCTCCTTAATGGAAGCAAAGGTACCATCTGCTTGGAAGCATGCAATGGTTCTTCCACTTCTAAAAAAAAGCTAACGCTGACCCCGCGCAACTGTCTAACTTCCGGCCCATTTCTTTGCTCCCGGCCTTTTCAAAAATTTTGGAAAAACACGTCAACATACAACTGACATCATTCGTTGATTCCCAAAAATGTTTGCATGGCTCACAGTCTGGCTTTAGGCCAGGTTTTTCAACGGAGACTACTTTGCTTGGAGTCACAGAAATGTTACGTAACCGTGTTGATACCGAGGATACTGTGGCTCTTATACTCCTAGACTTAAGCGCCGCGTTTGACACGGTTTCTCATACTCTGCTCTTGCAAGCTTTGCAATCTTTGGGAGTGACTGGCGTGGCACTTAATTGGCTCAAAGATTTCCTGGCTGATCGCACGTTCCAAGTCTTCTCTCCCACATCCAGTTCCAACACTTACGCCTCACCCTACGGAGTTCCTCAGGCTCGATCCTCAGCCCTCTATTATTCAACATCTATGTCAGGCCTCTGGCGTCGATTGCTGAAGATTCTGGGTTGTCTCTTTTTTCCTACGCCGATGACACCCAGATTGTTTTCTCTTTATCTGCTGAAAGGGCATCCAAACCATCCTCTCTTCAGTCTGGGTTGAGGAATATAGCAGGCTGGATGCAAGCCAACCTGCTTAAACTCAACGGCGAAAAGACAGAGGTGATGATACTGGGTAAGAATAAAGATCTGTGGGGCCCCCAACATTGGCCACCTGAAATGGGCGCCTTGCCCCAGCCTAATCAGCAGGTCCGGAACTTAGGTGTTATAATCGATGACCAGCTTTCAATGAGGCAACAAGCAGTGAAAGTGTCTTCCACCTGCTTTGCTATCTTCAAATGGCTTAGGAAGATCCTCTGGATGCTGCCTTTGTCCACGCAACTTACTGTGGTCCATGCTCTCGTTACTTCAAGGCTGGACTACGGCAACATTCTGTTCTTAGGAGCCAAAAAGGATGTGGTACGGAAGTTACAGTTGGTACAAAATGCGGCGGCTAGGTTGCTCTGCAAGGTCCCAAAAACAGCTTCCATCTCAGGCGCCCTCAAAGATCTTCATTGGCTCAGGGTTGAGAACCGTATAAAGTTCAAAGCCCTGAGCTATATGTTCAAAATCAAATTTGGTAAAGCGCCCCAATATCTGAATGCTTTAGTTCTCCTCTACCTTCCCTCACGTTCCTTACGTTCCGCCACTCAGTCGAAGTTTACGGTGCCCAGGACCAGGTTGTCACGTATGGGCGGTCGGTCCTTTTCCTGCCTAGGTCCCTCCTTGTGGAACTCCCTTCCTATGTCACTTCGGACAGAAACCATATATGAGAATTATCGTAAGTGCCTAAGAACCTGGTTGTTTAATATGTAGAATCTAATTTTCTCTCGTCTTTTCTTATTTCTTTTCTGTTCCTGATGGGCGGCGCCAGGAAACCCTTGGGTAGCTGTGCGCCTTATAAGACTAAAAATAATAATAATAATATCTCTCAGCCCTGTTGCACAGTTGTCTAGTCAGAGTGTAAGTAGTCAAGCGATCAGAACAGAAAGGCAGGTGTGAAGTTAAAGAGGCTTGGCACAGTTTTTATATACCTCATGGATGCAAATACTATCAATGCAGTATATATACACTGTGCCAAGCTTTACTAGTTCAGACCTGCACTTCTGTTTAGTGGGCAGTAGTGATAGGTAGGTTTAGGCCAGCACTTGAGGTAAAGCTCATTGTTCCAAAGTACATGTAGAGCCTTCTCAACGTTTCTAAGGGCCAGGTGGTAGGTTGCAAGTTGGAAGTTATGGCACGGGAACTGCAGAGAAGCAAGTCTTACAATACAAAGAAGGTGTGGAAGGAAAAAATGGAAAATAGAAACAAGAAATAGAGGAATAAAGAGTGTCAGTTTTAGTGATAAGTAGATAATTAGAGGTGATGGGTGAGGAGGGGACATTTGGAGGGAAGAAGCATGTGAGTAGAGAGTAAAGGTTGGTGGTTTGGGGAGAGGAAAGCGAGATATAGCTGAAGAGGGACTGGCAGATATTTAAGCACACAGAGAAGTTTTATTGCTTTCATGGTTGCTCAGCTTATTGGGAGCAGGAAAAGAAGTGGTCAGTAGTAAGAGTAAGTCAAGATTAGAAGGGTTTAAGTGAAGGGATAAATAGCAAGAAATGATAAACGCAGTCAAACCCAAAGTCAAGGAGGATGAAAGGGCAAGAATTAGGGTGTTATCCGAGTTTAGAAAGGAGAAGGCAACAAGAGATAGAGCAAAGCAGAGGTGATGTCTGGAAGATCAGAATAAAGATGTTTTGTCATTACAAGATACACGTGTTAACCTACATATGTAAATGTGCATTTGGGGATTTAGCATCATGTTTCTTCCCATTAAATGCCCCATTGATCATGCATGATCATTATTAGATGCTCTACAACTGTGATATTATGTTGGTTTCCTGCCTGTGTCAACAAAGGGTTAAACAGAGTTATTTAGAAGGGTATAGGTTGAGGAAGGAGTAATGGACAAAGGGGAAAGGGAGAGTACAATGTTTGATTAAATTCAGAAGTGTTCAGCTGGGAAAATAAAACGGTGGGAAGCATGAAAAGGAGTAATGGAGTTTTCAGAAAAGGTCCTTGTTTTAAACAAAATCACAAAATCGAGAGTTTGAACAGAAAATGTCAAGAACAGCAGAGCGTTTTATGCAGACTGAGTGAGCTGCAGTGAGCAAAGTCTGGAATAATAGAAGAAGTGGGCATGGAGCTGAAACTGCATTAGCGAGGAAGAGAATAAGAGAAGTAAAGAAAAAATAGAAAATAACCAGACCTCGAAGGGAGAGCAGGATCCAGGGACAGGATGGGGAGGACAGGTCTTGGCTAAGAAACACACTGATACAATATCAGGAATTATGAAGATACTTGGCACTCTTATTAGAAAGCAATGGAGGGCAAAGCAGGGGTCAGGGCAGGAAGATAAGTAGAGATCCACCATAGCTGTTTGTAGCGAGGAGGAAAGCAGATGCAGACGAACGGCAAACAGTGATATTCAAGTGTGGAGAAGGTAGAATCAAATACCTGCAGTAGAGAATGACAAAAAGGAGCCTAAATACAATGAGCATAACATAAAATGCCTCAATGTGGGATATTGAGAAGCTGTGGAGAGCAGGTGTTGGGCATTAATAAGTGTGATGCCAAATTTCCCTTGTGCTTCTCCATGAGTTCCCCAGCAGGCACAAATTTCACTTGCTTTTGGAAGGTGGAACTTGCCTGGAATTTTCACACCCAGTAATCCCAAATGCATTTAAACCTAGAAACGTGTAATCCTGTTTCGGTGGAATTGATGAAGAAAGCAGTATTAGCTTGCAATATGGAACAAAACTTTTCGTGACACTGATTACAACATCTCAAACTGTTCTTGTTCTTTGTGAACAGTCTGTTTTTAAGGTGCATATTTATTAATTGTAAGGCATTACTTAGTGGCGTCCTTTTAAAGGTACCACCTGATTCCCACTATGTTGCAGCTAAAACTCAAGGGCTTATTTACAGGGAGCTTGCTTCGCCAATGCGTCATAATTTTTTTAACATTTACGGCGTCAGTACTCTACATTTACAAGGTGTTGTATCTAGGCAGATGCGTCAGTTTTAGTAGTCCAGCGTCAAAATGTACCTGCGCCAAAGCCGTCTGCTTCACATAAGTATTAATATATGCAAGGTAGGCGTTCCAATGTAATATCCACCATAAAACCAACGCATGGATATTTACAAGTTCAACGAAAAGTGACGCATCACCCGGGGAGTGTCGCACTGAAGGCCAAATACGTCAAAAAGTCGTCACTTTGGAAACCCACGCACAGGAAATGATGCATTGGCTTTGATATATAAAGAGAAGCTAAGTAGAACAGTCTGGCAAGCACAACTACACCATGGTGCTCCTGATTTTGCAGCTGGGAGTCACAAGGAGAAGACCACAACCAGCACCAGCCCAACCACTCACACCTCCCCCCCTCACCACCGCATATGCAGTGCAGGAGAAGGGAGCGTGTTTATCGGCAGCGGACTACCCTCAATGATCTCAGGGAGGATAAGGTCATCACAAACTATCAGCTCAGGAGGGAGTCTATCGTCCAACTGCTACACCAGATAGCACCAACACTCCAGCCACCAACTGCCAGGTCTACCAACAACCCTCCGCAGGTCAAGCTCATGGATGTCCTCCACATGTTAGCATCTGGGTCATTCCAGATTACAACAGCCAAACTGGCAGGTACCTCCCAGCCATCTTTCTCGCCTTTCCTACCCTGTGTCCTGGATGCCATCATCCACCTAACACCGCAGTACTTCCGCTTCCCCAACACACAACTGCAGCTGGAGATCAAGCAAGGCTTCTATGCCATTGCCGGTTTCCCTCATGTGCTGGGTGCCATGCACTGCACACATGTGGAACTGGTTCCCCCTGCAGCTACATCCCATATCTACAGGAACCAGAAGCAAACGTACTCAATGAATGTCCAGGCCATTGTGGACCATCGGGACATGTTCACTTACTTGCTGGCCAAATACCCCAGAATTGTGTATGACACACACATCTTCAGGCACTCCATCATCAATGAACACTTCCAGAATGGCCAATATGGGAAGTGCCTACTGGTTGGTAAGTGCATCTGAAGTACATGACACACCTAATAACAGCAAACATTATATGACCCAATGGACATATCCGTGTGTGCTACCTGAGACAGTGCATATGTAGGAGGGGTGGGCTTCATACTTGAACATTTATCAGGGCACATCTGCAATGCAAACCTACAAGTCACATGTGTTAAAACATGCTAAGCCACTGGGTCTGTTTATCAATAGTGGGAAGAACCTGAGCAATGCTACGCTAGGAAAAATGCTGTATTGCAACACTGTGTGCAAGGAAGGCCTGCCATGGCTGTTGTCTGTGTGTCCAAATGTAACTCCTATGGTACATGAGGTATGTCATCTAACCCACCTCAGGTAATCTGCGTAGAATGCACCACATGTACTCACGAGATTACAATTCCCAAAGGTAGTAAACAATTCAAAGGCTCCATCATTGGTAGCTTGTGCAGCTACAACATCAGTGGTTCCACAGTGACATATGTATGTATGCATGTGAAACAGGTTCGTAATGTTACAGCTTACCTATGGAGGACAACAAACCCCAAATTGTGAATAACATACTGTAACTTGCAGTGGCTATGGACCTACAAAACCCCATCACACTAAGCTACAGCCCAAATGTGTTTTTCCCATTGTGGCACCATCAAAAGTAGCAGTCCATGCACGTTTCAATCTGACACAGAGAACAGTTCTAGACATGTGGGCTTAAATGTAATAACCTCAATATTACCAAAAGTGTACAATTGTGGTAGGAATGTGTACGAGTCTTTCTGGTCACATAATGGACATGTACTTGAATATGGGTTGATCAATCACCATAAGCATTGAGTGCCTTTTCTGCCTTTGTCTTTTCAGCTGACCAAGGATATGGTCTGCAGTCCTGGGCCATGACACACTTTGCACATTCTCAGACAGAGGCAGAGGGCAGCTACAACCAGGCATTGTGCAAGACCAGGGGTGTCGTGAGCACACTTTCGGCTTACTGAAGTCCTGCTTTCATTGCCTGGATATGTCTGGGTCTGAGTACTGTACCCCCCAATTTGTGGTGTGCAAAATCATAGTGGTCATATTGCACAAAATATGTGTGCGCACATATGCCCCATGGGACCAGTGCCATGAGGACCAGGAAGTAGCGGAGGAGGATGAGGACAGAGGTGAAAATGTTGGGACAATTGCAGGCACTCGGTGAAGGCACACCATTGTGCAGAACTTTTTTTACTAATGCCTGAAACATTTATATGGCCGTAAATCCTATTTTTGTTATTCAAAAGAGTTAAAAAATCTAAATAAATGATTGAACACCTTTGTGTAAGCACTTTCATTAAACAGTCACTGTAAACATCAATACACTTACATTTCACATATTAGTATTTGACCCATCACAAAGGTCTTTAGCTAGGTGTTATTCTCATCCCAGGACACCATCATGTGGTCCAAAACATGTGTGCATATCAACAATATGTGCCAAACGCATGTGTGTGTGTGGAAGACGTACACAAAACAAAGGTAGCAATGTGGAACAGTGTGCACATGTTGTGGGTATGTGTGGGGCAACTGTGTACTGACTGTCAGACATCCTACAAGCAAAGGTAGTGTAAATGTAAACAATGTGCAATGACTGAGTGTGTGTGTTGTAAGTCATTACATTTTCCACTGCTTTCCCCTCGTGGAGCCAGCATAGTGACCTTATTGTCCTATGACCCCCTCGTGGAGGCTAGTATAGTGACCTTATTGTCCTATGATTGTGAATAGAGGCCCATATGATGTGCATTGGCACACAGTGCAAACGAGTTACTCTACATATGCCACACAAATGTTTGCAAACACATACCAAAATCAGTGTAGCATCTCACCTAACACATATAAATGTGGATTCCTACCCTGTGTTAGTGCTGTATTGACTACCTAGCCACAATGCAGCCACACTTCACCCACTAGGCAAGGATGCAACTGTTACTTGCAGAAATGGATGTGACTGTGTAGCTATGTCTAACTCTGAAACAAACAATGCTGTTACTCCTACAGTTCCATCTATGTATGCTAATTTGTTCAGGACATAAAGGAAATATAATAGCCAAATACATTTCCAGATATAACCACATGTGATGTAACTCCTGGCAAGGTAGTATGCACTGACGCATCCGAGGTCAGTGTGGCAAAACCTGTCAATAAATGCACATATGATCACCTGGTGTGAATGCCTGTCCACATTCTAAGTTCATGTAAGCCCTATCTGCTGCCAAATAATGTGATATATGGAAATGCTAAACATATCCCTACTTGGCAGTCACCACACTTGTTAGCCCTTATTAGTCAAGCATGACTCAAGAAGAACAAGAAATTAATCATTTTTGCTTATGCATATATAGTGCCAGACACCAATCCCGGACAGCAGATGTGTGTGTATCCCAATATCATATGGTGGTCGTTAGGTATCATGGGGCCAGATGTACGACCGTTTTTGCATGCGCAAACGGGTTTGCGAACCCGTTTGCGCATGCAAAAACAGCATGGGCCATGTACAAAGCCTATTTAGCGAGTCGCTAAATAGGTTTTGCGACTTGCTATTAGTAAGGGGCGTTCCCTTCCCAATAGCGAGCGCAAACCCATGTATGAATGTTTTGCGAACGCAATTGCGGTCGCAAAACACTCGCAAATTACCACCCTCTTCAAGAGGGTGGTAATGCACTCGCAAAAGGGAAGGGGTCCCCAGGGGACCCCTTCCCCTTTGCAAATGCAGGGGAAAATATTTTTTAAGAGCAGGCAGTGGTCCCAAGGATCACTACCTGCCCTTAAAAAATGAAACGAAAACGTTTCATTTTTTTCTTTTTTAAATGCATCCCATTTTCCTTTAAGGAAAACGGGCTGCATTAAAAAAAAAAAACTGCTTTTATTTAAAAGCAGTCCCAGACATGGTGGTCTGCTGAGCCCAGCAGGCCACCATTGCTGGGTGGCCCTGCCATTCCCAATGGGGTCGCAAATTGCGAGAGGCTCATTAATATTCATGAGCCTCTCAATTTGCTACCCTATTGGGAATCGCAAACAGTGTGATACACACTGTTGTACATCCAAAATAGCACCTCGCAAATTGCGAGTCGCAAAAAACTCGCAATTTGCGAGGCGCTGTTTTGCGCGTCGTACATCTGGCCCATAGTCTGCTATATGATGTCATGCACATATGAACAGGTGACCTATTGACCTAGCAACATACCTTTCACATCTATACAGTCAATCTGTGAGCTGGATGCCACATACACCGTAGACAGGCCGAAGTAGTAGTGTGTATTATGTCCGTAACACATCCTTTGTTAGTAATGCAGACAGATAGTACGATCTTGGAGTAGGGGCATCATCTTGCATGACAATGTGGATATCCTTCGCATAGGAGTGCAATATCCATGATCCAATAATGCCTACCTACATCAAGGCAGGCATAATACAAACTATAATACATATTGATCATGTCAAGATATGCACATTTGACAATATGTCTGAGTATTTCACAGCAATATATTGCCGGTTTAAGTATCGCACACAAGGACTCACACATATGCGCACTGTTAACATACGCATGTGACACATCCCAGGTCTACAAGCATGTCAGCAAAGTTATTTTGAGCAAGAATCGTGATCCCTGGGAGTGTTCACCTGCATTGCAACTATCAATACACTGTATCACAAGCAAAGGGCTAGTTGTGTCAATGAAAACAAACGCATTGCCCATTTCTCTCGAGAGGCGGCAGACAAAAATGATGCTTTAGTAGTAAAGGTGACCCTTTGGTAGTAAAGGTGATGCTTTAGTAGGAAAGGTGACGCTTTAGGAAACGAGACACTGTAAAATTAAAGGTGATGCTTTAGTAGGAAAGGTGACACTTTAGGAAACGAGACACATTAGTATTAAAGGTGACGCTTTAGTAGGAAAGGTGACGCTTTAGGAAATAGACGCTTCAGTATTAAAGGTGACGCTCTAGGTGTAAAAGTGACGCTTTAGAAGGAAAGGTGAAGCTTTAGTAGGAAACGTGATGCTTTAGTAGGAAACGCAATGCTTTAATAGGAAACGTGACGCTATGGTCAGAAAGGTGACGCTCTAGTAGAAAAAGTGATGCTCTAGTAGGAAAGGTGACACTCTAGTAGGAAACGTGACGCATCATGCCAGAAAAGGGAGCAATGGCTCAGCAATACTGAAAACCAGGAAGTGTGAAGTTCCTTTCACTTTCACTTACAGTCTTTTTGTCTGTGCTGGTTGGTGCATGTGTTTGTTGTGAGCTCATGGGATGTCTTGTGTTATTTGGTCTTGTTGGTGTCTCTGCTGTTTCTGTTGTGTACGTAAACTGTCATTTGTGCTTTTTAATTGTATTTTGTAAAGTTTTGTCCACTGTATTGTTGGGTGTTTGTCCATTTAGAGGGTTAGTAATTTTATGGGTAGGGGAAAGGATAGTTTTTGTGTTTTTTGGGTCCAAGAACCTGTCGGAGGAGGAGGAGTTTGAGAGCCTGCTGTGGCTGTTGGTGCGGTACCTGCCAAACATGATCGGCAGTGGTGGTCGGGTGAGCCTGGCTACCCTGCACGTGAGAGGCGATAGTATTGGGAGAAAGTGCTTCTTCCAACTGTGTCGGATCTTCAATGCGTAGTGGACAATACACCAACTGAAGCACCAACGGGCTGATGATGTCAGCCGTGAGGCAGATCTCCTTGATCACCTGGGGATTGAAGTTGGTGAGCCTACTGGTAAGTCCCTATATGCCATGATCTTGTAGCTGTGTGACTTTCGCACACATCTTTAAATGGATTTTCTTCAGTAAGGCCCAGATATGTACATGGGTTAGTATGGCATGATACGGACTAACTCAGTTAAATAAACAGAACATGCCACAGGGCCTGTTCACAGGAGCATTACAAAAGCCAAAACATACAAAGATATGCTGGGGAGGCCAATAGGTGCTGTGGGAACCATCGGCACTGTGCAGGAAGTATTGTCATTGGCCTGCTGGGTCATTTCTGACTCTAAATGTGGGGGTCACCCGCCATGGATGTTGCAGGGGAGTGCCCTCACGTCATCAGGCCACAGGTTGCATAGGGTGTTTGGTTTACCCCCATTATGATCACACATACGTATATATCACAAATAATGGTAATTAATCCTTTATGAGCCTGTACAGGCCTTGAATGATCACTGTTCAGTCACAATGCACTGGTCATATGTAAGGAGCGTGGTGAAGAAGACAAACAAGCATGGGTACTGTCTGATGTGTGCAGCATTGTAAAGAACATGTATTGACTTGGGAAGGCCACAGCATTATCATACTATGCAAAGTGTGGTCAGTCAAATTGGACTGTTCACATAGCCATCAAAGCCAGGCAACCTTGCAACGTGTAGCAAGTTAGGCTGGTTTTGTACCTGGTCAGCACTCTGTGCACCTGCGTAATGTGTCTGGTATTATCTGAATACACTGCAACATGGCTTACATATGTCCAGCATTAGGGTAATCCAACTTTGCCTTATGCTACAAGTCCAACGTTCAGACAATACCTGGCATTTGTGAAGTCAATGTACTGTGCTTCATATGTACACAGTGTACATGTTTAGCATTCACAGAGCAATGTACCATCTTTTTGTCTTGTAGCTGGACCAAACCCATACCCGTGGCGAGGTGGCGACCTTCAGAGATCCCAATGCTACCAGTGAGTGTCATCTGATTGGTCTTGTGCTCTGTAAGGAAAGTGTATGTTCTCGTAAATTGGTTGCAGTGAGATGTTGAAGGGGTATCACCAGTCAGCGGAAACAAGCTTTACCCTACATGTATATTCACAACAGAAGTTGGACCAAGTTGTATGTGCAATTGACAGGGCCAATTAGATATGTGAAATGATTCCCAATGAATGCAGGCCCACATGATGGATGGCTGTGTATCTGCTGTGCGAATATTATGCCAGCTATTGAGTGGATGCTTATGGCACATGTACCATCACCTGCCCCAAAACCAACTGATGATCATTGATTCAAATGTCTCTCTCACCCATAATATGGACAGAAGGTGACAACATGTTGCCCGAAATATGTGGCAGAAATGTTGCATGGGATAGCCTGTGATTTTCCTGACACAGTATGCTTGCCAAAGTCCAAATTTGAGCAGGACACAGGTGGGGTTGGGGTGTAACACATATCCCAGACAATACTACCAATTGTCAACAGCTCATCTAATGATGACATGTGCATAATGAACAGCTTTTCCAATTTATTGGTCCTCCTATTGTGAGTTCACATTATACCATGCGCATGCCTTCAGAATAAGTTGCTCCACCCTGCTAAAATTGGCACCGTCTAAATGACTGAAGGCATGTCAGACATCAATAGCACTCAAACAGCTAATTTTTCTGGGATCTATACATGTACCTGGAGTTCAGCGTCTAGCCAAAGTGTGGAATCCAGTGAACTTGGATGACCATGTGAGCAGGCTCGGCATACCGAAACATGAATCCTTAGTAGTATAGATGCTGCATATATATTTGTGATATGCCAAAACTAAAATGTATTATTCATGATAACAAAACCAGTGGGTCAGTTGTATATCCCCATTTGTTGCAGTGAGTGTGTAAATCCCTTGTCCATACCTATGACTTACTTGAGTTCATCCCTTACCCCATATTTATCATGATATGTGGCAAATGACATCCCACATCATGGCTAACTGCGCATCCCTCAGAGTACTGCATATCGGTGACATGTTAGATGGGGCGACAGAGGAGAAATTGACAAAATGGCATGGTGGTATAAATGATGTTGTCAGGACAATCAATGTGCACATAGAATTGGAGGGATGAACTTCAATCTGCCTGACTGATGCACATTGGTAGTGTATGCGTGCCCATGGAAATGTATGGTCAATGTTATGTGGCAGGTTCACACAGGCTGTGATGATTCTTACCTTAGTGCAGGCTGAATAGGTATGAGTCGATGTGGGACATGTCACCAGTCCACACATGCCAATGACTCAGGCCCTCATATACCCTGTGCCCTATAATTAACACATGTCCATACCTTTGTAGTGTTTTGTGAGGACTGAGTCCAATGTGTTATCTACCACAGGCATGTATGCACTGTGTTGTCAGTATACAGGCCAATTTACAGTCCACCTACAGTTGTCATTATCCATACTGTATCCCCAAGGACTTGTCGCCATTAAAACTTTTTTTCCAATTACCTGCTAGATACAGCACAATATATTCAAATATATGAGATCTACAGCATGAACCCACACACTCATCACATGGACTGAGTATGAGTTGATGCGCATCTAGGTAACAATCTGCACAGAAATGTGTAGACAGACTCTTGGGTTTGTAAAGGACCTCTTGCTATTGGTTGAATTTAATTACATTATCTATTTTAAAGTGTTCCAGGTATGTCAATTCCATGTGTAAACAACATCACTATACATAATCTGTCCACATATGCACATGGGTCTATGTTTATGAGGCCGGACACTGTCATTTCCTGTTCCTACAAGGTCAAAACCTGAGTACTTTTGCATTGTAATTGCAGGGGAAGTACATGCTTCTCATGACGGGTGTTCAGGATACTTTCCATAGATTTATTTTTTCTCCTGGACATGGCACTTGTGCTGCTAATGGTAATTCATGCACATAACTGATGTCTACTTGGACAATTACAGCTTGGTCTGATACATATGTCCTTCCTCTCCAACAGACAGCATGACCCCAGATCAGGAAAAATCATATTGGATTCGCTTAGAGAGGTACCGCCACATCAGTCACGCAGCAAAGGCCTACAGAAGCATGGGGGTCCAGTATGAGAAATCGAAGGCAGCAAGGACATGGAAGTCGCCACCTCCGGAACAGAAAGCCCTGGACAGGGCAAGCACCAGGCTGGATGTGGAGCTTTCCCATGGTGGTGATCCAGGGACAGTGACTGGACCCTCCACAGCCCCACCAGCAGTGGCATCACAGGCGGTCGGAACAACCCCAGCTCAGCCAACCGAGTTTGAGAGGCAGTGCCTGAAGGACAATGCAGAGACAAAGTTGAAGTTGGAAGGCATTGAACTGCAGGTGGCGACATTCATGAAAATGGTTCACACCTTGCAACAAACTGTGGACAGCATTGAGCAGCAACTTTAGACCCTCCCTCCGACTTTCTGGCCCTATCCAGCTGATATTGGTTGTTTAAGTGTATATAGTTTTAGCATAGGTTAGGATAGGTTTTAGCATAGTGATAGGTTAGGTTAGTTTTAGTGTTTTCATAGCTTTTAATATTTATCTGTTGTTAGGTGGGGATATGGGTGGGAGGGTTAATGTTTAGTAGGCGTTTTAAAACATTTAAAAAACAAAAAAATAAAAAAAATTAAATAAAACAAAAATATATATATATTTGTTTAGGACGTTTGTGTATAGGTGTAGTTTATGTTTGTCTCATATGCAAATGTGTATTAAGGAGGCTGGGGAGTTGAAGTTTAACCTGTCTGTTGTGGTATATGTGCAGAGTAGTATAAGATAAGGTTAGGTAGATTAGGTCATTTTTAAGTTAAGATAGTGTAGGCAATTTAGCATAAGTTTAGGCATAGTTTAGATAGGAATAGATAGAAATAGTCAGTGTAGGTTATTGATTTTTAGAAATGATGATTTTTTTATGGTGTGTTAAATAAATATTCTTTTTCACTTCCACAACTGCTTACTTGGTAACTGCACGGCAGTTGCCACATCTGCTTAGATTGGATTAAGCACATGCTGTAGGATTTCCTGCCAGTATTTGTATACATGAGTTACTAGGTGGAGCACCAGAGGAGTAGAACATGTCAAGTTTGCAATCGAGTCACTTAATGGATCTTCAAACGTGATTATGCTCTGTAAGTAGCACTCTTGCTGTGAGTGGACTGTAAAGATGAATCCAAGGCAGTAAATATAAGAAAAATTGTAGTTTATTCTGGAACAGCACACTACATCCAACTACTCAGGAAAAGATCTCCAGAGCTTCTGCTCCATGGAACATGGAATCACCAAGTCCCATAGCAACAGATTACAGATGGAACTTCAAATATAAATAACTTGTGAAGAAAGTAATTAAAGGAACAGAACATAAAAGGAAAGAGAATATAACACATCTCTCCTCCTAAACTGAAACAACAGGAAAAGGGTTAAACATAATCTTTGAATTTCACTGTGGATCTGGAAATTCTTCCGCTCACTTTAACTCTGGAAGCCATAGATTCGATACCAACAGTATCCAAAGATCTCCCAGAGTTTTCACCCACACCATGGTCATCAGCATCACAAGGAGAATTGGTCCTCACAGAGTAACCTTCACCATCAACATTGTCCGAGATTCTCTTTCATTTTATCCTGGTGGCGTTTCACTCTCAGAGAAGTATTATGCAAATCATCAGACACACTACTCGTCATCTTTTTTTTAATCCACCATGGACACAACTTAGAGACAGGTTCTCTTCCCCTCAACAGACGAAATGGACTAAGTTCAGTGACTGAATGGGGAGTGATCTGATACATCCAAAGTCTCTCCCTCAACACTGTCTTCCACTCTCTACCAGAATTCCTGGCCCATTCAACACAGTCCTTAAGAACCCGATTAAATCTTTCCACTTGACCATTACCTTGTGGTTCATAAAGAGGAGTGGTGATGTGTTTAATTCCACACAATTGAAGAAAATCTTCCATTTCATGTGACTTCAACTGCACACCATTGTCAGTAATCAAAACTTCAGGACTGCCTTCACGCGCAAATACTTCCCTAAAGAATTCAATGATCACATCTGTAGTAGCGTGAGATACAAACCTGACTTCTGGCCACTTAGAGTGATAATCTATTAACACAAGAGCAAAGCGGGCCTCTTGTGGTAAACAATAAAACGGACAAGAAATGTCAAAAGCCAGTTTCTGCCAAGTATTTTTGGGCCAAGGAACAGGTTTTAAAGGTGCAGGGTAAGATTTTAACATTTTGTCACTGCTGACACATTTAAAGCATTCTCTCACTACCCTATCAACCATCTTGTCCATACTAGGCCACCAAAAACTTGATCTCACTAACCTTTTCATTAAGGACATTACAGGATGACCTTCATGGTCAAGCTTAAGAATTTCATCTTGCATAAGCTCTGGGGGTACACACTTGCCATTTTTTAAAATAAATTCACCTTTAACCTCCAACTCACTAGACACTTGCTGAAAAGGTTTTAATTCTGCAGGAACGTTATCAACTCTAGGCCATCCATCCAACATAAATTGTTTCAAGAGATTCCACCTGTCATCTCCAACAACACTGTTTCTCCATAAATCTTCAGAAATGGCAGAGAATTCTTCTGCAACATAATCCCCCACAGATGCAACGAATTCAATATCATCATTCATCACAGATTTTTCTTCACCAGAACAAGGTAAACGGGAAAGACAGTCAGCAGTCACATTGTTTTTACCTGGCACATACTCTACAGCAAAGCTATATTCTTGTAATTTAGACATGAGCCTGCTTATGCGTGCTGTAGCATTACAACCACCCCCAGGTGACAAAATAGATGCCAAAGGTTTGTGATCTGTTCTTAGCAGAAATCTCTTGCCCCAAAGAAAGTTACGAAAATGCTCAATGCCCCACACACACCCCAGGAGTTCTTTTTCAATGACTGAATACTTCCTCTCCGTGTCACTGAGGGTGCGAGAGGCAAAAGCAACACACCACTCATCCTTACCACATTTCTGAGACAGAAAACCACCTACACCATACAAACTGGCATCAACAGTGACATCACACAACTTGTTCACACAGAAGGGTTTCAGGGTTGGCGCCTGCACAATTTCATCTTTTATCAGCTAAAATGCATCTTGCTGCCTTTTGCCCCAACAAAACTCTATCTTTTGCCTGGTAAGTTCCCTAAGGGCCTCCATCTTGGTAGCAAACCCTTTAATAAACTTACTGTAGTACTCACATAAACCAGCAAAAGACAGAAGTTTCTCTTTGTTATCGGGTGCAGGAGCTTTCACTATGGCATCAACAAGACATTTCTTTGGAACCACGCCATCTCCAGAGAGAGTGTGTCCTAGGTACTCGACAGAATCACGAAACATTTTGCATTTATTGCTTTTAAGGGTTAAACCAGCAATTCCAACAGTTTGCAAACTTCAAAAACATGTTCCTTATGTGCTTCATGACTGGGGGAAAACACAAGGATATCATCTTGAAAGCATTTCACAAATGCTTCCAAGTCCTTAAAAATATGATGCATAGCTCTCTGAAAAACAGACGCCGCAGAGGCTAAACCAAAAGGCATTCTCTTATATTGGAAAAGCCCCTGCGGTGTAAGAAATGCCGTAAATTCTTTAGAATCATCAGTTAAAGCAATTTGATGGTACGCTGATCGCAAGTCGAAAGTAGAAAACACCTTGGCTCCCTCCAACATACATACTACCTCATTAATATTAGGCAACGGGTGGCAGTCTATCATCAAATTAGCATTTAACGCTCTCAAATCCACACAAAGTCTCAAACTTTTGTCAGCCTTCCTGGCCAAAACGATGGGAGAAACCCACTCAGACGATTCTACTTCTTCAATGATGTCATCATCAATAAGACTTTGCAACAAAAGTTTGAGATCTTCCCTCACATTAACTGGAACATTTCTAAGCTTTTGCTTGACTGGCACAGCTCCTTTCTTTAATCTAATCTTATGACTGAAATTGTTGAGTTTACCCAGACTTTTTGAAAATACTTTAGGAAAAGCATCAATGACTTTACTTATACCCCCATCATCACTCAAACCTTCTGATATAACTAATACCGGATCAAAACTTCTGGGATTAAGAATTATCCCCAAACTCCACTGATCCTTCCAACCAAGCACATTCACACCTTTGACAGCAACATATAATTTCACACGTGCCACACGCACCTTGAATGCCATGTCAACTTCTGCAAAACCTTCCATGTCAATAGAGGTGCCATCAAAAGCTTTAGCAATGATGTCAGACTCTTTTAAATCTTTGAGACACAACACTCCTTTGAAGCTATCAATAAAGTACTGCTTAGTAATAATAGTCCAAGCCATAAGCTCTATTGTCAAACCAAGAACATGTACAGTGCATTTGGGGGTTTCAAACAGAATTCAACATTCTCCGGGTGTCCCTCATCAGTAAGAGAAACCACAATGCCTCTGTTACTTCCATTCGTACTGTCATCATACTCTTCCTCATTCAAAAAGGAAATCTTCCCTTTATTAGTGTTTCCACCATAAGTAGTTTTGCAAACACTGGCAAAATGCCCACGACGTGCACACTTCTTGCATTCTTTACCCAACGCGGGACATCTAGGAAAAGACACCACATGGTTGACACTGCCACATCTAAAACAATGGAACTCTTTGTCAAATCTTTTGAAATTTCGTTGAGCAATTGTTCCACTGTGAGATGATTCAGGTTTGACAGCGCAAACATCTTCAACTTTTCCCTTTTCTTCTTTATCCAAAGACTTCATCCACTTTTCAGATTGTTCCATAGCTTTGGCAGTAGTAATAACATCTCTCAAATTTGGATCGCCCATAATCCATAGTTGTTCTTGGATTTTCTTGCTCTTAACATGAACAATAATTTGGTCTCTGATCATTTCATCAGTGATGGGTCCAAAATTACAGTTTACGGATAGTGAGCGTAAACCGGTGAGAAAGTCGTCAAAAGTTTCAGAATCAAGTTGAGTCCTTGTATAGAATTTAAATCTGTTTAAAGCAACACTAGAAGTAGGTTTAAATCTAGTTTCAATGCGGGCCATCGCATCATCAAACACATTTCTATCACCACTGCTATCAGTTTGAGGACGTGTTCTGAAAACAACTTGACCTTCTGACCCCAAAGAATGCAAAAGAATATTTTTTTTTCTTTCTGCTGAAAGTCTCTCCCCATCAATGGCTTTAAAATAAGTCATAAATTCCTCTTTTCACCTTGTCCAAGGGATGGGAGGCTCACCCTTGCTTTGAAGGAACTTGGAGGGAGGTTCAAATTGCATCATGAGGAATTTTATTTAAAATAATGTGTACTCCCAAAAAAGAAATAAGAAAAATAATAATAATTATGACGTTTTTATGAGATTGAAAAATCCTAGATGTAATACTGTAATCACCAGGAGCATGGAAAACAACAACAACGAAAAAAATATTGTTTCCAAACTTGCACACTTACTTGAGTCTTTGTTGGAACTATGCACACTTACTTATAAGCCTTTGCTGGAAGCCTTGTTGCCATTTAAGTGCATTTAAATGCTTGCTTAAATAAAAACGAATAACACGCATGGATGTGTTCAGTTTCCGTATTGGCGTTGTCAAGGAGATGAAATAATAAAGGCATAAAGATGGCGGCTCACGCATGCGTGAATACGTCATACGCAGCGTGTACAGCGTGCCGCAGAGATGCAGGTTACACAATTGAAGATTCCAGACAGAGGACGCGTGCAGCCACTTGCTCGTGAAGAGAAATTCAAAAGGACACAGGAGCGCGAGCAATGTCGCGAGGCATCGAAGGGGATAACAAAGTATTATAAAGATGAAAGGTAAAACGTTACCTTTTTTAATTGCGATTTCGATGCTTGGTAACAGCAATGGTTGTTAGAAATGATGTGAAGTCCGCATTTCCAATGTTCAGAAAACAGCCGAAGAGCAGTAAGATTATCAAAAGTCTCACAGTAGGGCAACGGCTCACAGCTTACAGTTGATGGCAATGAGGCAACAAAACATATCCAATATGAACTTGCGCAAAATAAAAAAAAACGCATGGGTAGAAAGTACACAAAATAGAAGGTCTATGCAAGTAGAAGTAAATATGCTTTTAGATGAGTTGAAAAGCAGAAAAAATAATTCCAACATTCACGCAGGTTCTTGTCCTTTGAAGACAGGTCGCTCCTGTGCTGAGTAATGTAGCAGACAGATCTTCAATCGTCGCCAAAATTGTATAGATGAATCCAAGGCAGTAAATATAAGAAAAATTGTAGTTTATTCTGGAACAGCACAGTACATCCAACTGCTCAGGAAAAGATCTCCAGAGCTTCTGCTCCATGGAACATGGAATCACCAAGTCCCATAGCAACAGATTACAGTCGGAACTTCAAATATAAATAACTTGTGAAGAAAGTAATTAAAGGAACCGAACATAAAAGGTAAGTACCGCCCAAAACCGGTATTTACCTACTGTTGAAGTATGTGTGTGTGTGTTGCTACATGTTTTGTATGGATAATTAAGTCAAACCATTTTGACTTATATAGGTTGTGTTGGTTGCCATATTGATGGCAGTCACTTACACACTTTTCCTAGCAGCATTTTGTTGCCACATCACTGTTGTTTGCTTGCCCTTATGCTACGTTATGTTAGTTTAATTTATAACACGCACAAATCACCCAGGAAGGGGTATCTCGGGGCAGCCCAGATCATAAACACATAATCAAAAACTATTAAGCCACAAACAGCTCTGTCTTAAGAAGTTATATGAATTTAAAATGATCAGTACATTGACGTAAGTAGAGTAGAAACCCAGTCAAATACAAAGAGGCTAAATAGGAGAAAGACCTGCCTCCTGTTCAAGACTTTCTTATCCAAGGGACTGTAATCAGGACTTCATCACTAGATCTTAACGATCTACCAGGCCGATATGGAGAAAGCTTTGAAGACAAATAGCTCGAGCCTTTGCCGTTTAAGGATTTATGTGTCAGACAACACATTTTAAGAATGATTCTTTTACGAATTGGTAACCAATTGAGAGGGCGCAAAAGGGGAGAAGAAGCCATCCTCGATGGAAGATTGGTAATGAGACGTGCTGCAATATTTTGGACAACTTGCAGTTTATTTATCACTGTCTCATTGATGGAAGCCAATAAGGCATTACAGTAATCCAGGCGGCTAATGACTAATGCTTGAACAAATGTTTTCCTCGTAGAATTTGGTAGGAGAGGAAAAACACTCTGTAACAAGCGCAGCATATGAAAACAAGTTCCATTGGTAGTCCCAACCTGCTTTTTCATAGTGAGTGCTTGATCTAGGCGAACGCCCACATTTTTTACAACCAATTTAGGAGTAGGTGCAGTGTGCAATCCCGAGGGCCACCAGTCGGGTGTCCAAAGCTGTTGGGCCTTGCCAAAGAACATAATCTCGGTTATATTGGCGTTCAACTGGAGATAGTTTTCTGTCATCCAGGTCGCAATGGCTGTCATATCGGCAGAAAAGCGCGTTTTTACACTGTTCAAATCTTTACCGAGTGTAATGATTAACTGGGTATCGTCTGCATAAGACAGTGATTCAAAACCAAAAGCTCTGATGATTTTAGCAAGGGGGGCAACGTATATGTTAAAAAGTCTGTGGCACTCCTTTATCTAATTGTAAGGTTCACGTTTTATGAGAACCCATAGTAATAGTCTGGGTTAGACTAGTTAAAAAATGATTGAACCATTTTAATGCTGTGCAGTGCTTAATTTGTAAAATATTAAGTGGCAGGGCTCTGACCAGGAGGCCACTGCAGCTTGCGCCACCCATTGCCCTTGTCATCGCTGCCAAAACAACTGCTAACCATCTCTCTCGCATGTAAATGCGAAAGTACAGATTATTCCAGGTCCCCAAAGCTAAAGGAATGGCTGGGGAGGTAGGTATTAGTAATTTTAATGTATATTGTATTCCTAAACTACCGTTGTTCTGCTCATCTTTAAATTAGATGAGCAGCGCCACCATGTGGTGGACTGTTCTAAGTATGGTGTTGACAATTAGGTGCCGGTGCCGAGCACCAGAAACCAATTAAGTGCCGGTGCTGAGCACCGGAAAGCACCGGCTCAAATTAAGCACTGATGCTGTGCCATGGATTCCTATCTTCTGCAGCCTTTGCAGCATTCTGGGATGGGATACAGTGTTGAATGCTGCAGATAGGTCCAGCAGCTCAAGCAATGATGGAGTATTCATGTCAAGAGAGCATCTAATTTGGTCAGTAATCACAATTAAAGTTGCCTCGATACTGTGAATGGGTCTAAAGCCCGATTGAGATGGATCCAACAACTTACTAGTTTCCAGATAATCCATAAATTGGATATTTATTTGTCCTTCCAGTAGCTTGCCCAGTAGGGGAAGCAGAGAAATAGGTCGATAGTCGGAAAGGTCAATAGGTGACGAATTGGCCTTTTTTTTATTGGAATGACCTGTGAAGCTTTCCAAACTAAAGGGAACTTCCCATGCTGATGGACAAGTTGAAAATGGAGCAAATGACAGGGGCAAGCTGAGAAGACAAGGCTGCAGAGATACTAGGCAGAAAAACGTCTAATGGAGACCCTGATTTGACAGCTGCAAATGCTTTCTGAATTAAATCAGGTGAGAGAGACTAAAATGTTCTGAAGGCAGAAGCACTGTTAGGAGGCTGCAGACTGGAATAAAGCTGCCCACTTTCTTACTCAGCTATTTTAAAGGAAGTTTTGGTTAAATACATAGGGGCAGATTTACAAGCCCCTTGCGCCTCCTTCGCCGCCATTGCGTCACTTTTTTTGACGCAATGGCGGCGCAAACTATGCGGCCTATTTACAACGTGACGCATCTAGGGAGACCTGCGTCAGGTATAATGTATGCAGGGTGGGCGTTCCCACGCAGGAAGGCCTCGTAAAAGTGACGCAGTGAAATCTACAAGATTTCACTGCGCCTCTTTTAGATGCCACTGCGTCAAAACCTTACGCCTGCTTGAAGCAGGCGTAAGGAGTGACGCAGTACAGTAAGTATAGGCCTCAAAATACATTGCTGGAGTTGCGTCGTGCTTGCGACACAACTCCAGCAATGCGTGACTTTTGGTCCAACAGATGCGTCAGAATTTCTGACGCATCTGTTAATCCTTGCGCCATGGAGCACTGTATTGTAAATACAGCGCATCCATGGCGGCGCAAGGACATTTGACGCTGGCACAAGGAAACTGACGCATCTATGCAGATGCGTCAGTTCCTTGTAAATCTGCCCTATAATTTTTTTCTTCGAAGTGATTCGCGAAGGAATCACATAAAGCTTGTGATGGCTGACTCTCTAGGCAACAGGTACAGGGGTTTATAAAAGTATTGAGGACCTTAAATAACTTTCTAAAAGATTTACTCGCCTGATTAATTTAATGAGAAATGTATGCCTTACGAGCTTCTTTATGATACAATGAAAACTTGTTAAAGATGATTTATACACCTCTTTATCAACAGGATGTTTTTGACTGGGGCGCTGGCTTTCAAATTTTTTACATAGTGCTTTCTCCATTAGCAGTTCTGGTACATACCAGGGTGCGTGCATGCCATGGTTAGTATTGGAGCAAGTTTTAACAGGCGCTATTTTATCAAATGCTGTGGTTAAGGCTAAGTGATAGTCATTTAGAGCACATCTGCATCTGCAGCTGTAATCGTAAACTCAAACGCTTTAACAAAGGAGTCAGGAACAATTTTGCGCCAGTGTCTGCTACTTTTATTTAAAGCCTTCTTCGTATGTTCCATCACATTAGACTTTGCAAACTGAAAACAGATTAAGGAATGGTCGGTCCAAAGAAGCGGCTGAGGGATGTCACAGAACAGAGATGAAGAATTTGTAAAAATCAAATCTAGAGTGTGGTTTGCACGATGGGTGGGCCCTATAACTTTCTGGTATCAACCTAACATGGTGAAAGCAGAGATAAGCCGTGCTACCTTCGTGTTGGAAGAAGCTTCACCATGAAAATTGAAATCACTCAACAAAAGAAAATGTTGGGATGTAAGGACATGGAGAGCAATAAATTCGGTAAGAAGCTGACTAAAATCTCTTTTAGGTCCTGGAGGGCGATATAAAAGAGCACCCCTGCAACAATCCTGAGGGGAGAATTCAATCTTAATAACACAAATCTCAGCCCAATCCACTAGTAACGTATCTATGAGAGAAACTTTAACAGTTATTTTAAATATAATGGCTAATCCACCACCTGTCCTACCCTCTCTGTCATGTCTCAACATGCGGTAGTGCTACTGCAATGGCTGGTAAAGTGATGGAATTTAGCCATGTTTCGGTTAAGAAACCAATATCTGGTGAAAGTGAAGATAGCAGATGCCAGATTTCCACAACATGTTTTGGAAGAGACCTGACACTGCATAAAAAACCCAAGTTACTAGTGGGGATCTGAGAGGGCGATGGCAAGGAGGAAAAGCCGTTAGGGTCTACAAAGGAACTAGAAGAATCAGATGTATCACTACCGGATGCCACAATTGCGGCTCGCCAGTCCTTAAAGCCCTAATGAGGACATTGAAATTTACAATTTATACAGGCCACAGGACCTTCTAGTAGATATGGAAAAGGGACACTACACGAAGTACTTCTAGGAAAACACGCCAAATGCTCACTGTTCACTTTGTGTAATCTTCCGCAGAGTAAGTAATTCTAACATGATGCATGTCCTCCGCTTTAAAAACGAGCAGGGTTCCTGGTGACGACCAGGCGCGGATGGGGGCAGACGAGCTTCTCTTTGGCGCGCCAGCCATGCACCCGTTGCGCGCCTCGGCTGCGCGTCGGTGCCAGCCTCCTCTTAAGTAGAGGCCCGGAGCACAGCAGCTAGACTTCTAACCCCCTATACTGTAATCCTAACAGCAAGTAAGGTAATTGTAAACTCTCTCCACTCAATCGGTAACAACCACGGTGGACCGGGTAGTAGATAAAAATGATGGCGCAATTTTAAAATGATTCAGAGCATAACAGTAAAAACAGAGCAGCATCTAGTTTAGATGACCAAAATACCTCTGAGCTATCACATGGAAGTATCCGACACATGGGCAGAAATGTCATTCAGTCTTACCATTGACTGATTGCTAATTGTAGCACTTCATGAATGTGACCTTGGGTAACTACTTGATAGTTTAGATGCACATGGGTATCACATAAACTATTTTGCAAGGCATGTGCAGATTTACCCCCGGGTGTATGATGCACAATACCCTTTAGATCATAGGTAGTGTCTTTAGTGTCAGCACATCCACCATGGTCTACTTAGTTCAATCATAAACAGACATACTGGCAAGTGCTTTTATTGGCACGTGAACCAAGGTGCAAGGAACAAGGGGCAGTCCTTGCTGCAACAATCCCAACATAGTTTGTGAGCCATTGGATGTCCAGACAGAGTCCATGGGGGATACATGCCATGGGACGTGGAGTTGAGGAGTGTTCCAGTGAAGAGGAGAACCAAATTGCCATTAGGAAAGATAGGCCACATGGACAGTCCACAAATGGATGTGATCAACAGGTGGGAAAGCAAATAAAGGACAGTACCAGATGAGAAGTACAGAGGCATGGCCATAAGTTCAGGTCAATAGAGAAACTGGCCATGTGGCACAGAGAAAAGCTATCGGCCAGTTTTTCGGTGCAAAGAGGCGAAGTCCACATCTTCGTTCACTGACAGTGGCAGACACACATCAGGGATTGAAGATGTAGTCCCCTGTCCCCAGCAGCATGTCTCTGTGCCAACAAGTAAGATAGCACAGCACTAAGAAGGGCCTACTGATTTGCCAGCACAGCGACAACGTTGCAGTGTAAGGCATCCATTGTTGCTATGTAGGAGTCCTGCTTCTGCTCCATGGACGCCAGGATGTTGTGGATCATCCCCAGCTGGTTGGCATCCTCGCTGATGCCACTTCGGCAGGTCAGTTGTTCGTGCCTCATGACACCAGCGATTTCAGCCATGTTCCAAGCCATGGAGCGGAGGGTAGGTACCTCTTATAGCCTCCGAGGTGTCCTTACTGGGACTGAGGCACCTACGGACTCCCTCTAGGGGGCCTGCCATGGTCTCCATCCCCGTCCGCACTGCATCTACCAGCTCCCGCTGGGCTCCTACTGCAACAATCCTGAGGGGAGACTTCAATCTTAAAAACACAGATCTCTGCCCAATCCACTAGTAACATATCTATGAGAGAAACTATAACAGTTCTTTTAAATATAATGGCTAATCCACCACCTGTCCTACCCTCTCTGTCATGTCTCAACATGCGGTAGTTTTCTGGGAGGGCTACTGCAATGGCTGGTAAAGTGATGGAATTTAGCCATGTTTCGGTTAAGAAACCAATGTCTGGTGAAAGTGAAGATAGCAGATGCCAGATTTCCACAACATGTTTTGGAAGAGACCTGACACTGCATAAAAAACCCAAGTTACTAGGGGGGATCTGAGAGGGCGATGGCAAGGAGGAAAAGCCGTTAGGGTCTATAAAGGAACTAGAAGAATCAGATGTGTCACTAGCGGATGCCAAAATTGCGGCTCGCCAGTCCTCAAAGCCCTAATGAGGACATTGAAATTTACAATTTATACAGGCCACAGGACCTTCTAGTAGATATGGAAAAGGGACACTACACGAAGTACTTCTAGGAAAACAGACCAAATGCTCACTGTTCACTTTTATGTAATCATCCGCAGAGTAAGTAATTCTAACATGATGCATGTCCTCCGCTTTAAAAATGAGCAGGGTTCCTGGTGACGACCGGGCGCGGATGGGCGCAGACGATTTTGCCTTTGGGGCGCCAGCCATGCACCCGTTGTGCGCGTCGGTGCCAGCCTCCTCTTAAGTAGAGGTCCGGAGCACAGTAGCTAGACTTCTAACCCCCTAAACTGTAATCCTAACAGCAAGTAAGGTAATTGAAAACTCTCTCCACTCAATCGGTAACAACCACGGTGGACCGGGTAGTAGATAAAAATGATGGCGCAATTTTAAAATGATTCAGAGCATAACAGTAAAAACAGAGCAGCATCTAGTTTAGATGACCAAAATACCTCTGAGCTATCACATGGAAGTATCCCCCACATGGGCAGAAATGTCATTCAGTCTTACCCTTGACTGATTGCTAATTGTAGCACTTCATGCATGTGACCTTGGGTAACTACTTGATAGTTTAGATGCACATGGGTATCACATAAACTATTTTGCAAGGCATGTGCAGATTTACCCCCGGGTGTATGATGCACAATACCCTTTAGATCATAGGTAGTGTCTTTAGTGTCAGCACATCCACCATGGTCTACTTAGTTCAATCATAAACAGACATACTGGCAAGTGCTTTTATTGACACGTGAACCAAGGCACAAGGGGCAGTCCTTGCGGCAACAACCCCAACATAGTTTGTGAGCCATTGAATGTCCAGACAGAGTCCATGGGGGATACTTGTCATGGGACATGTGGAGTTGAGGAGTGTTCCAGTGAAGAGGAGAACCAAATTGCCATTAAGAAAGATAGGCCACATGGACAGTCCACAAATAGATGTGATCAACAGGTGGGAAAGCAAATAAAGGACAGTACCAGATGAGAAGTACAGAGGCATGGCCATAAGTACAGGTCAATAGAGAAACTGGCCATGTGGCACAGAGAAATGCTACTGGACAGTTTTTCGGTGCAAAGAGGCGAAGTCCACATCTTCGTTCACTGACGGTGGCAGACACACATCAGGGGTTGAAGATGTAGTCCCCTGTCCCCAGCAGCATGTCTCTGTGCCAACAAGTAAGATAGCACAGCACTAAGAAGGGCCTACTGATTTGCCAGCACAGCGACAACGTTGCAGTGTAAGGCACCCATTGTTGCTATTTAGGAGTCCTGCTTCTGCTCCATGGACTCCAAGATGTTGTGGATCATCCCCAGCTGGTTGGCATCCTTGCTGATGCCACTTCGGCAGGTCAGTTGTTCGTGCCTCATGACACCAGCGATGTCAGCCATGTTCCAAGCCATGGAGCGGAGGGTAGGTACCTCTTATAGCCTCCGATGTGTCCTTACTGGGACTGAGGCACCTACGGACTCCCTCTAGGGTGCCTGCCACGGTCTCCATCCCCGCCCGCACCGCATCTACCAGCTCCCGCTGGGCTCCTACCGCTTGACATTGGAATTCAACTTGGGGGTCCTCGGAGTCCAGGGCAGGGGTTGGGCTAGCTAGTGGTGTTTGTTGGGTGATAGGAGGATCCTCTGGAGATGACGCTGTCTGCCCTTCTTGTAACCGGAGATAATTTCTGAATGGAGTACAGGATTTGCTGGAGGGTGTCTTGGTTGAGGTTTGGCAGGCTGTCATCTTCATCAGGATCCTCATCCAGGACAGACAGCTGGTCAGGAGTTGTTGGTACATCATCGTCAACGAAATAGATATATGTTGATGTTGATCTATGATAGAAGGTGACATGAGTAATCTGGTTGGCATTCCTACTTCCTACTAAATCACTTTCAGGTCAACATTGATGCTTAGGACATCTGTTCCTCATCGGTTTTGAGGTGCAGTTGCAGTGTAGTTGCCTTTCAGATGGCAGCATCTCTGCATTGTTCGCACAGCCACTGTGTGACAAGGCTGACTTATCATCTCATGACACATATTGCAACACAGTTACACAGCTCGCCGGCCCTGTCATTCCTTCATGTGTGATATGAGGTAAGATCCACCTCTGCCTTGGTGATTTGCTTTTTTCTTCATGATGCCTATACTGATTGTGTTTTCATTTTTTTTTTAAACCCTTTTTATTGACTTTTTCACAACACTTTACATAGTTACAGTCATAAAAGTTGGCACGGTTGTTATAAATTGCACATTACCTTTCTATTGGTCTACCAAGGGTGTGACAGTATACGGGAGTAGCAGGTTTGTCTGTTGATCGCCTGCTGTAGTCGTGCAGTGTCGTGGTGTGCCTGAATGTAGCTTCGGTAAGGAGCTATTCGTCTGGAAAAGTATCCGGTCCCTGGAATTACTGCAGCGCATAACTAACTGGGGATGGTAACCTGGGGTAGGATGGTCGGGGCAAACTAGATCTTCTCCTGCAGGCGTCTAAACATGGGAAGGATTGTGTTGTTGCGTGTATTTGTAAGGGTGGGGGGGGGAATGAGGCTCTCCGGTAGCGTGGCTCAAGCGAGTTTGGGCGCTTTCCTTGGACCTCTATTCTCGTGGGGGTGCTGTAAAATCACGTATCATTGTGGGGCCTGGGAGTAACTGTGTCATCACAAGTGTTTGGAAGGGACTCGGGTTGTGCATCTAGGCTTGGGACTTCAGTTGCAATTGTCGGTGGTTGTGGTTGCTGGGTGCTTATTGTCTGGTGGCGAAATTGATGTAGCAGTGTAGCCCACTCTGTGGAAATGTGTTTCCTGCGTCCACCTTGTACCTCCTCCCGCCTGATTGCGTCCTCCTCCGCCGAGCCCCATTTACCGACTGCTCCCGTCCAGGCTGCCAACGGGGTCCCTCAGGGGCTCTCCAGTACATTGTGATCCCTCTCTTCGCCAGCAGGAGGGCTAGGGAGGCAAAGCGCGTTCGAACCCTAAGGGGTTTTCGTCTGCTGGCCTCTCAGGTGTTAATGTCAGTGAGTCAGTGTTAGTTCCCGCAGTGCCTCGTGTATTGTACTCCAATAGGGCTGTATCGTGGGACAGAGACAGAACATGTGTTTGAATGTTGCATCTGGGAATTGACACCTCGGCCATAGAAATCGTATGTCTGGGTAAAATCGTTGGAGCCGGGGTAAGGTAGGCACGATGTAGTATAGAAAACTGTCTATTTTTAAACTGAGCGTTTTTCTGACACTTTCTTTGGGTATTCTAAGGCTTGTTCTCATTCCTTGTCATGTAGTGGGCGCCCTATCTCCCACTCCCACTTCTGTTGCAGCGGGGTAAGCGTAGTGGCGGTGAGATCTTGGATTGCTTTATAAAGCCATGTGATTAAATGTCGTCCCATGCCCATGTGGAGTATTGTGTGGAGTACCGGGTGTGCTGCGGGTTCCCCCTCGGAGAGGTCCCAAATATGGCTGCTACTGAGGACTATTTGTCTGTGGAGTAGGAATTGCCCCCACAAGAGACCTGTCTTCTCTGATAACTGGTCGAATGGGAGCAGTTGACCCTCTGCGAACAGAGACCCCACCTCCAAGACCGAATGATTCGTCCAGACCTGCATTGTTCAGGCGGAGCATTATCCTCTGTGTTTAGGCAGACCAGCTAGCGGGAATAAGGTGGTATACAGGGGGGTCTCGCCAGACATGCGGTGAAGGCGTAACATGCATGCACGTGCCACCGTCACCTGTACAGGAAATGTCGACACAGGACGGGTGCCTGGGAGGAGCAGGCGGCAAAGAGCTTGTACTGACATGGATCCTCCCTCCGAGGTGGTCTCTGCCAAATGTCGCCCGCTGTCCAGCGGGACAGCCACTGGAGCTGTGCCGCGAGAAAATAGGCCTCAAAGGATGGCGCTCCCAGTCCCCCTCGGTCTGTCGGGAGTTGCAGCTTTGTGAGGGCCACTCTTCTGCGCCCGCTGCCCGATATAGGGGAACTTAATAAGGTGTCCAGTTCTTGAAAGAAAGAGTGATGAGGAATGACGGGGATATTGGCAAAGTGATAGAGGAACTGCGGCACTAAGATCATCTTTGCTAAGGCTATTCTGCCTATAGGGGCTAGAGGCAGGGTCTTCCAGAAATGTACTCGGGTCTTGGCTCCCATCAGAGCTCTGCGATGGTTGCCCTCAAATAGGCCCATGGGGGAGTGATAGAGTATGATGCTGAAGTACCGTGGAGTGCCAGTACTCCAGGCAATGCTCGAGTTTCCAACTCTTATCTCTCACGGGGGAAGGTCTGGACTTAATGGGTATATAGTGGATTTTGCCCAGTTGACCTTTAACCCTGTCGCAGCCACGAAGTCCGAAAGTGTGTGCCATATGGGACTGAGATCTGCTGTGATATATATCGCACATACAGCAGCAGGTCATCCGCTTATAGGGACACAATATGGGTGGTACATGCTATTGGGATGCCCCATGCTTCTCCCTCATAGCGTAACCAAATCGCGAGAGGCTCCATCGCCATGGCGAATAATAGGGGGGAGTGCCTCTCCCTATCCAAAGGGGCAGTGAGAGGTATTTATCCAGTCACACCCTGGACGTGAGCTTCGTATATAAAAGTTTTATGTGCGCTCTGAAGACGGGCCCCAGCCCCATCCGCTTCAGTGTCTCGAAGTGGTATGACCAGGTCAGAGTGTCAAATGTTTTTTCCAGGTCCAGAACCAGGCAAGCTGCCCTGGGGCAGCGGCCCCGGGCCTGGACATGAAACAGCCTGCGGATGTATTGGGATGTACTCCTACCCGGCCTGAACCCATTCTGATCTGAGTGTATTAATGGAGGGAGCATTGGGCCTAATCAGTCCGCCAGGATCTTGCCCAGGATCTTACAATCAGTGGACAATAGCGTTATTGTTCTATTTGAGGCCAACTCGGGTCTCGCTCAGGCTTCAGGATCGAGACTATGAGAGATTCCTGTAGAGAGCCAGGCAGTTCCCCTTCCTCTAGTGCTGCCTCATACATGTCTGCCAGTCTTGGCGCCAGGGGCTTTGTTGCGGGCCAGGGCCTGGATTGCTTGTTTCACATCTGAGGGTGTGATCACTGCCTCAAGGAGGGCCCTGTCCTCACTCGGGATCTGAGGTATAGTGAGAGGTGCTAGGAAGTGGTCGACTAGCCCCAGGCAATTCTGTGCAGGGCTCTTGTACATCTTTGCATAGTGGTTTTGGAAGAGCCGCAGGATATCTGTCTGGGAAGTGGCAACTCTGCCCGCAGGGCCGATGATTTCAGTAATTGGTCGTGCGTCCTGGTTCTGGCAGGCGAGCCAGGCAAGGAGTGCTCCCGACCTGTCCCCTTCTCTATGTTTCCTGGCCGCATATAACTTGAAATTATATCTCCGCAGGTCTGCCAGCCCCTCCACGTATGCAGTCTTGGCTTCCGCGACTTGGGTTGGAGTCACCGAGCCTGAGTCCGCTGCCTTAGTCATGGCTGCCATCTAAAGCTCTGCTTTTTGCAGGCCTCGGTCAAGTGTCCTGCGGACTCCCGCTATCTGCCTGATGCAGGCCCCCCTGATGACTACCTTTGAAAGCGTCCTACTCCAATGTTTGGTAGACGCCGTGTTGGTATTGTTTGTGAAGTATTCTTTGATACTGTCTTCCTGGTCGTGGTGAAAAACTGGATCCTCCAGGCATTCTCGCTGTAATATCCAGGCGGGGACTAGCGGGTGGGGCGGCCGCTACTTAAGGGTTAAAAGGTGTGCATCATGATCAGAAACCACTCGCCCTAAATAATCTACTTGCTGGGTCATAGGGATTATCGTCGGCGAGCACAGGAACCGGTCGAGGTGTACCCGTAGGTTATGGGGTATTGAGTGGAAGGAGTACAGCCTAGAGGTTGGGTTCCGGCTCCTCCACACGTCTGTCAGAGACCAGTGTTGCGCCCACGACCAGAAATGCTCCATTTGTGCTTGGGCAGAGGAACCGGTGCCCATGGGGTGCGAGCGGTCCAGGGATAAGTCCAATACACAATTATAGTCGCCTCCCAGTACCCATCGCAACGTCATGAATTGCCCCAGGACTGCCAATAGAGAGTCCCGGAACTTCCCCTGGTCAGCATTTGTGGCGTAGATGCTGCCCAGGAGTAGGGGCTGACCGTCTAGGAACCCCTCTACAAGTGCATACCGTCCCTCCTTATCCACCACCCTATGGGTTTCCTTGAATGGGATCCCCGGCCTAAGCCAGATCAGCGCTCCATGCGCAAACGCGGAATATGTGGTGGCACAAAAAATGCCACGCCAGCATCTTTGCACCCATTCTAATTCGGTCTTTGTGAGGTGCGTTTCCTGTAACAGGATTATCTGTGTTTTCTGGCGCTTGGCATATGAGTAAACTGCGTGTCTTTTGCGTGCTGTGTGCATTTCTCAGACGTTTAGGGACAAAAGACTAATGTCCGCAGCCATTGGCATGATACGGTGTATTCTGAGTTTGAGGGGGTGAATGGGGGGTATCGTGCGCTGATCCTGACCCCTGCCTCCCTGTGTGGTATGCTGTCAAGTGAAGACACCCGCCCTGCGTGGGAGTGCATTCGTGGGGATTGGGGGTAACTGGGAGGGAGTTTACCATTGCTGAGGGACCGGGTCCCAACATTGCAGACCTATCACAACTGGTGATATGTCCAAACTATGCATATAGCTAAAGTTCTAGTTTATTGTGGGGGGCTGTGTGCTCGGGGTCCTGTTTCCGTTACCCAATGCAGCACATGCTCTCTAGTGTGTTGTCGGTGGGGTCTATCGTGCCTGAGAAGGAAGCTCGTGGCAGTGAGTGGCAGTGCGGCCGCAACATGTGGTCCTGGGTATGAACTGGATGGGAGCTTTGTCGGGAGAGGGGTGAATGGGAGGAAGGGGCTGTGGTCCTGAGTATCAATTCCCCTCAGATTAATGTGTCTGCTGTTTAAGGGGTTACTAGGGGTAGAGTCATCGAGTCCGCTCGGAATATACATGTGTCCCTGGAGTCTTCCTCGGACGAGAAGATGTGCGGGCCATCCTCTCTGTCCGAGTTCACCGTGGCTAAGTCCAGATTCGCCGCTGCGTTAAGAGCTCTTCTTCGTTCAGCTATTTTTTCCTCAAGATTAGGGGGACCAGTGACAGGGCTCTGACATTTCGGTTCCTGCCACTGAGAGGTTCTTTTCCCCCGTTGGCGCCGGATTTGTGGTTCCCGTAGGTTGTGAACTGCTTCCCGGTGTGTACTGTCCTGGGCATGGAGTTCCATCCAATCAAACACTGCTTTCGGGTCCATGAAGAACCTGGTGCCTCCGTCATGTATGACTCTGAGGCGGGCTGTAAAAAGTAGTGAGTATTGGATTCCTTTATTGGCGGAGCATTCATTTTGCCTCCAGAAAAGAGGTTCGCTGCTGTTGCACCACCCTAGAATAGTCTGGAAAGACCATCACTCGTTTATCTTCCACTTGAAGTGGCCCATGTTGTCTGGCTGCTCTCAGCACTGCGTCCCGGTCCCAAAAGTGGAGTAACTTTAGAAGTAGTTGCTGTGGAGGTGTCCCCGAAGGAGGTAACCGAGTAGAGACCCTATGGGCTTTCTCCACTGAAAAAACGGGGTGTGAGTTCGGAGTCTGGGGTGAATGATTTGAGTCATGTCTCTATGTACCTCACTGGGTTGGATCCTTCTGCCCCTTCTGGCAGGTTGATCACTCGAATATTACTTCGTCGGGATCGCCCTTCTAAGTCGTTTGCTCTCTCCTCCAGTCTAGTGATACGGGTTTTGAGGTCCCGTAAAGTTTCCTGCTGCGGCTTAGCTAACGGCTGAAGGGTGGCGAGGATCTTCTCTCCGTCCGCTACTTTTTCAGCCAGCTTACGGTGGTCGTCTCGCAGCAGGCCAAGCCCCGAGGAAAGGGCCCCAAACCTATCCTCCATTGTGGCCCGTCAGTGCTCGATTCCGGCCAGTACTTTGTCTAGCTTGTTGGACATCGACTGTGAAGTGGCCATCTCGGCTGCTGGGAGCCGATCAGAGTCCATCGAGAGCGGACGTCGCTCCAGGGCTGGAGTCTGCGATCCTGTGGTAGAGCGTAGACGCCCCAAGACGCTCCTGGTCGCGTAACGGGATCACCTTCTTGTGTGCTATCTGGAGCGGTCCAGTGGTTTCAATCTCCTGTGACTGAAGATGGGCTATTGCTGTTGTCTCTTGGTGGGTCGTCAGGACTTTAGTGTCCCCCGGCGTGGCGGGCGCGGTCTCTGCCAGGATGCCAGCTTCTGAATGTCAGGGGAGCGCGGGGGTGTCAGTTTCTTTTGTCTCTAGGGTGTTTCAGCACCTTTCGTGGCGTTATAGGTTCCCAGGGCCGCCAGTTGTCTTCCGCCCAGGTGCTCTGACCTTTTGCTGCTCACTGACGTGGCCCTCCCGTGGATAATTCCCTGGGCCAGATCTGCTGCACCCTGCTGATGTGCCGACTCTGCCCGACTCCCCTGCTTACTCGCTTCTTTGATCAGGCTTTTAGTTATCTGGCTCAGGGGCACTAACTGGGTAGGTCGTAACGTGGCACTCGGATTGCAGCCCCGACAGTCAGGGCACTCCTCTGGATGCAGCGCTGCAGCGGCTGGGGACCCCCATGTTGTCGCCCACCACTGGGGCGGGCCTGGTTTCTCCTCATACTCTGGAAGCTGTCCCCTGGGTGCATGTTACTTGAGCGTGCCACTTCTCGCCTGCGCCCTGAAGCCCGGCACCGAGCGGCGAGGCAAGATCAACGCCCTGACGCCCCTCTGCTGCAGGTCTGGGCAATGCTCCGCCACCTCACCCCAGGTTCTTCAATGGTTCTTCAAAGGCACTGGGGTTCTCTGTGACCGTCTGTGCTTACTTTCACCTGGCTGTTCATCCCAGGGGTGCCGGTCAGGTCAAGGCTCCCAGTTGGGGGTCTCGCCGTCCCCCGGTGAAGCATAGTGTTCCTCTGGATGTGGCGCTGCGGCGCCCGGAGACCTCCACGTCGTCACCCACCACTGGGGCGGGCCTGATGCCTTCTCACGCTCTGGTAACTGTCCCCCTGAGTGCGCATTCCTTGAGCGTGCCACTTCTCGCCTGCACCCCGAATCCTGGTGCCGAGGGATGAGGCAAGAGTGACGTGCCGGCACCTCTCTGCTGCAGGTCAGGGCAGGGCTCTGCCCCAGGTTCTTCAGGATCGCTGGGGTCCGAGGGATGTCCATGTTTTCTTTATACCTGGCTGTTCATTCCAGGGGTGCCGGTCAGGCCAAGGTTCCCAGTTGGGGATCACGCCGTCCCCCAGGGTAGCCGATCCGGTCTCTGGGCTGCGACTGATGGTCATGCCCCACCAGGGTTCCTCCGATCAGACAGCTCCCCGCTCCTTCGGTGGGCCCGGCAAGCCACGGGCGCACTCCCGTCTTCTCCTCGCGGGGGACTCTGCTGCTGATAAATCTGTTCTTCTCACTCGAGCAGGAAGCCAGGCACCAAACAGCGAGGTGGTCTGCGGCTGATGGAGGTCTGGCCCGGTTTCCCCCCACCTCGCCGGCCTTCTTTTGCCTATTCGGGTTGAGGCCCACTGGGCCCGGGTTCCGTGGGCTGCTGGTTGATCGGCTTGCGCTGGCGGGCCCCTCACCTTAATTTCCTGTGGTGCCGGCATAGATTCGCGCTCCGACTTCAGAGAGGATCACTGCATTCCCCTCGGCCGCCTCGCATTTAGCAGCACCCGGATGTCCGGCCTCTCCGTTGCCTCCGCCAGTCGGCAGGTCTTATTCTTTGAGCCTCTGGCCCGCCATCACTCGCAAAGGGAGCCGCCATTCTGGAATGGCCGCGGGTTAGGATTCACTGCGCTCCTCGCCACAGTACCGCATAGCCCATGGCGGCGGCCACCGGGCCCTCGCTGGGGTGTCCGTTGGTAGAGACTTCTTCTCCCACTCTATCATGAGGCCCCACCGGTGAGGATGAATGTCGATTGTTGGGCCGGCGTTCTGAGCTCTACTCGAGCACGTTCGCCATCTTGGCTGGCTCGGCCACGCCCCCCTACTGATACTGTTTTCATATATTGACACCACTACTGTGCACATTGCACCTAGTCCCCAGAGTGCCTGCATTCCCTGTGACCAGTATTCAGCCCACAGCTCCTGTGAAGGTGATGTGGGTTTGGTTATGATCCTGCAGTCTGCCTTTCACACAGTACACCACAGCACTCTGCCTTGTTGTGCTGTGTTGAATGCCCATTGTGCTTTCATGTGGGCAAGGGTTCAGTTTTTCACACATGTCCTGCACACCTCTACACAGCCTCCAACCTTGCTACACTGGATGAATGTGTGAGGGCATGAACTTACCATAGGTTTCCTATTTGTGTATATTCATGTGATTTCATTGCACACACAGTTGATGCCATATTTGTGAGCACTGTGTAGCAACTCTGAGGGGATGGGGCAAGTCAAACTAGGTAGATTTCTAGCACTGATGCTCAGCCCATTTCATCATTGCCATAGTTGGTAATCGGCAGAGTTTTATACATCGTTTGACTCAGGCCCCCTAACTTGTACATTTACATACTTCCTCTGGCAATCCTGATTTTGGGCCAGGCAATCAACTTACTGCTACACACTGATGGAATCCAGATAATACATTGACTCTCCTGTGCCTACAACACCAACAATATGCATGACCATATCCAATGGACTGACATGGCTGGCTGTTTTTGAGGGCTATGTGACAAGCTGTAGCACACATGGTAGTAGTGCTGGAATTGGTGACATGTACCTACCCAGGTGTGCCACACAACTAGGCCCATCCACCTCAGCCTCCAACCATCCCTGACTCCCGCCCTTTGTGGTGTCAAACTAGTTCATCCTATACATTGACAGATCCCAGTTTCACATTCTCCCACCTTGTCATATGTGGCATGGTGAGAAGATTTGCCTTCTGACTCCCTCCTGCCACGTGCTACATCTTCACCTAGGGCCACATCACATGTAGGATGTAGTTCCACAATGGTCTCTTTTCTGTCTTTCATTCCCAGCTGCAACACAAGTGTGACACTATCAAACACAGCAATGCATGTGTCTTGGTCAGGCTAACTTGCAGTACTCATATCCCTTCTCACCTCCTTGCTATGCAATGTCTCCCCATTCAGACACAGTGGCATTTCAACGTGCTCAGCGAGCGCCCACAATGTAATGCACTACCAGAGGCCCTCGAGGGCCACACACGTCTTTTGTTTCAATACACATGGTCCTCTGGTGTGCATCACTTGCATTCACCCCTGCACCCACTCTGATGTAGTTCATGACAGGAGTTCAGCGGCTCCCTACCATGGCAGTTTACACCTGTGTGCTCTCACCCCACACATTGGGACAGCTGCGTGCAATGTAGTTTCATGCAGTTTACTATACATGTGACTCTTGTCATGTTCCTATGTGTTGATCCTTCATATGCCCCATACCTGACTACCCTCTCAAGTGTGCAGTTTCTCCTCTGAGAAGCCCATTCCATTCCATTGCTTTACAGTGCAGATTTTTGTGCATGGGCCCAAGTTAGACATAGTGGCCTCACGCTATATTGTAACAGTCAGGGTGGACAGGCTAAATGGGACCATGCATGATGTGCTGTTCCATTCCATGTTTTTTTGCTTTGTATTCTGGGACTTGTAGTTCTGGTGAGTCATGCTATACATTCCACTACAAGTGTCAGTATACAAAGGTGAACCTGGACTGGTGTTGCACTTCACACATGGAAGGAAGAAACATAACGGAGCTGGACTGAGCTGTGCCACATGTAACTAAGCGGTGTGACTTAAACTTATGTGATGTTTAACAGTACATGACCCAGATGCCTGCCCTTTGTCGAGCACACAGCGCAGTGGAGCGCTGGGACATAGGTAGCTGCACTGCATAACATGACCTTTTTGCCCACATTGCCCCTTGTTGCGGCTTACCCTGTATGTCTTGTTGTTCCTCATGGACTGCAGTGTCCTGTCCCAGAACTCCTGCCACCAACTCCTCTGGGATGACAGCTGCCACCCGCTCCTCCAAGGCATCCAGTTCCTCCTGTGGCACGAGGCTTCCTCCTCCAGTCTGCATGGCTGCCTTCAGGTTGTTGGCCAGTTTCTCCTTCGTCCTGCGCTTATAGTCATGCCAGCATTTTTTACAGTTGGCGACTGTGCTCTTGGCTTGTACCACACTGTTGATCTTGGCCACTATGGACTGATAAATGGCCTCTTTCTTTTGTGATGGCAATGTTTAGGTGACAAAGAGCTAATGTTGGTGCTCTGTAACCTCAGTGATCAAGATGTCATACTCCTCCTCACTGAAGTTGCACTTTCTCTTCCTCTTCCCCTGGGGTCTGTTCGGACATCCTGGCTCGTGCTGGGGTTGTTGGGTTTGTTGTCCTGGCTGCTGCTCTTTTCTCCCCGCTCCATGGCTCCCTTCTGTGAAGTGTGGCAATTTATTTTTCTCCAAAGCGTCTTTTTAAATGTTTTTTGACGCTATGTAAAGTGACACTAGGGTGGTTAGTGTCGCTTTACGTGCTGCTAACCAGCCTTACTTCAGTTTTCCTCTCGATGCATCAGTTTCTGCTGCGACATCACGCACACGGCAGCATCAAATTTTTTTGACGCAGCCTGTTCCTTACGGCACAGTGCGCCATACCGTCAATACAGCACAGCTATGGCGTTTAAAAATGACGTTGCGAATCGCAAGACATTTTGATGCATTGCTGATGCAATGCCGGGATGCGTCAGTTCTTGTAAATGAGGCCCTCATTTCTGTTTCTTAGAGTAGTTATCAATAGTGCAGCAGGAGCTTTGACACCCACCCTTCGGGTGTGAGGGGTCCTCTGCACCACAATTATGGCTGTCTTTTGCTACTCAGCTGGGGGAAGAAAGACAATTTTCGTCCCTTGCATTAGGGACCATGGCACCCTTGCTAAGCCCCTGCTCGCATGTTTTACTTTCAATGACGGGCCCTGTGCAGATTTAAAAGCCAAAACAGAACATAAAAGAAGGATTTATGTCAGCATTGACCATAGCAGTATGCATTATTTATTGACATCGTTCGGACTCACAGCGTCAGTCAGAGAGAAAGCATTCAAGGTTTATTTTAGTGTGTTTTTCATTATTCACGCTACAATTTAAAGACTTGGGCTTTTCCAAACACGTGTGGAGCCTCTTACAATTTAAAGCATACCTTGATGCAAACAAACCTGTGCATATTGCATAGTCAGGGCTTTAACGATGAAAGGTGCCCTCCTTTAACATTATTCGCTTTTCATGAGTCAAGGATAAATATCTCAGAAATACTGGCTTACCATTGAGCTTACGTTGCAACATGTCAACATTACTTCATGTAAGCCAAAGACCGGCCTACGTAAGTGGATGCAGTCCTGCTGATAGGCTCCGTGGGAAGGAGCCTGTCCTGCTGAGCAGCATCATAAGGCAATAGCGCATGCAAGGTGCCCGCTTCATTTATCGCTAAATATGATGAAGTTAAAGTGTTTCAGATCAAGTATTTACCAAAGTTAGACGGTGCTATGGATGTTTAAGGCAGTTCATGCAACATTGCTGCCAGCTGTGGATATCTAGGTAGGTGGTGCAGTCAAATTAGAATATGGTTGCATGGGAACGCCCATCCTCCACCCATAGTACGCCCTCTTGGCGCTAAGTAATACTAAGTAGCGCTATGCGCTGCTTTGAGTTACTTTCACGTTATTTCCAGCGCTAAACAAGTTTAGCGCTGAAAAGTAAATCGGAAAAAAAGATGTTGTGCCGATTTGCGTCACTTTTGTGACGCAAACACAGTGTAAAATCTTTGTAAATCTCCCCCTCGCTGTCAGCCATGGTCTACCTACACTAGAATGTGCGTAATTCAGTCACTCATAGTTTGCCAACTGTGCGCTTTACTAAGGTGCTTACCCGTCCCTCGTGTTTGTTTTATTTTCTCCTCCCTCTGCCTCGGGTCTGTTCTTCCTGCTTTTATAGGCAGGTTGTTGATATGCTCCGTCTTCACTTATTCCTTCCAAAGGTACCGGGTCATGTATCAGAGGTTTCCGTTGTGGATATTGCGAACGTCAGTCTCCTGGTCTTCCACAATGATTATCACAGCCCCAGTGCCGAAAGTATCGCATTGGGTTCTTCAAGTAGATTGCTAACGGCATTCAACACCAGAGGTTTGAAAACATCCAGTGCCACTCTCGGAAGAGATGTCTCCCTGTTCCAACAAGAGTCTTTCTTCAATCTCTTTTAACCCATCCCCTTCCTGTTTATGGAATTTTCTCTGCATCCCCCCCTGCATTCAAAAGATGGCGAATGTGATGTACCAGTAAGTGGAGGCCCCAGTTCTGCCATTGGGAAGACCAGTCAGGCAGATATGATGCTTCCAAATGTTGCTTTCAGCAATGCGACTTTTGTGCAAGATCACGATGTAAACCATGATGGTGCCAGTCAGAAAATGTAGCAAATGTCCCTGACCTGCATGGTGGAAACTCACAATATGCCAGCGATGTGTTAAGAGCTGCTGTGAGTAAAAAAAAAAAAAGAAACAGCCAATGCAGCATTGAATGTTGTTCCTCCACATGTCCTCTTTGATTGATCTGCGGCAAAAAGATTGCATAATCCTTGCAAGTGTATTTGACTATCTTTTTGGAAAGTTTAGCGCATAATGGTGAAGGGCCCAAAGGTGTGAGGCAATGGAGCCCGTTGCTACAGAACTCACTACTCGCCCTCAATTACAGACGTGCAAATGCTGCCTCTAGTTCAGAAGAGAGAAGGGAACAACATTTTAAATGAGGAAAAACCCATTCCCATGGAACTCTCATCTCACCCTTAAGTGCAGAGGTGCAATGCTACCGCAGCAATGTACTAGATAAGATAGGAAGCACATGGCACTTCATGCAAGAAGAAAGAGGGTGTAAGCAATAAACACGTGCAGCTCAGTTGCCTAAGGCAAAGCAGTCTATAATAGCTACCAGATGCCCAATAGAAAAGCGAGAGACTGTGAGAAGCTAGGACTCATGCCCGGGAATATATGACTCCTACACTATTTAACTCTTCAAAAACTAGACAAAATATATAAATAGTAATAACTTGTGTACGTATGTGGCACTTTCTACAGGAGTTCCTTAGTGTTGTAAATAATAGCCATTACTACTGCTTAACTCAGTGGTACACAGTGTAGGTACCTTGGAAGAATGAAAGGCAGAGCTGTACCTGCTGGGATCAAAACTTTGTTTTACAGAACAAGGGTCCCACACAATTAGAATGCAAACATAAAATTTCACAATTTCATAATAAAAATTGGAATAAACAAATGTTTAAGTTACGAGATAGGTATTTAATGCTAGTGTCAATGATGCAAGACAGTATTAACACGTGAGAAATAAGGGTGAGCAACCGTGACAAGGCAGAGGGAAATCGGCCGATTTCCTTGCCCCAGGCAAGTGACTTAAAATTGTGACTTTTCAGTATGCGTAAATATAAATAAACAAAAGTCACAGTTGAGGTTACATCTCATACTCCACAAACAATATAGATAGTGGTATAGAGTTGGGAATGTATGTGTCGATGACGTTTCAATCCCGCAGAGAATATCGGGATCTCATCAGGACTAATAGATAGAGCAAGTGCCTGAGAAGTTGCCTGGAGAAGTAAGAGGGAGGGGAGGAAGAAAGAAGGGAAGGAGCAATCAATTAAAATAAAACCATAAAAAGGGGAATAGGGAAGGAAGAGAGAGAGAGGAGGCAATAAAAAATGAGAAAAAATACAGGAGGGAATAGGGAGGGAGAAAAAGGATTAATAAGGAAAAAATTGCATTCAGTAAATTAATAAGAAGGAATAACAGTGGAGTAGATACAGGAAAGTATGAGGGTGAAAGGAAGATAGAAGGTGGTGATGAGCGGGGGAGGGGATGTTAATGTTACCAGAATCAGGGAATGAGTAAAGAAGAAAGAAAGAAAAAGGGCCATAAATTCAGAGGCTATGTGGCAGGGAAGAAGGGTGAGAGGGGGAAAAATTGTGAAGGAAGGGTAAGAGGGAGAGGGACTAACCAGTAGTGCGGCAAGTATAGGAGCCGCGATGTGGAGAGCCAGAACGAGGTGCTGGCATAGGGGTCCGCCGGAAGCAGACGGAGGACGTTAGGTATGAGCGAGATCTGAAATAAATGAAGAGTGAGCCAGGAAATGTGGGAGCCGTATGAGGAAACCCAGAAGAGAACCAAGGGGGAGAAAAGGAGAAGGCTTACCGTCGGGTGCGCGGGTGTCCGACCTGGAAACCGGGGGAAGCACCTCCCGGCCGGGAGGCTAGAGTAAAGAATCGGCGTGCACGTCGGCAGGCCACTGATGGGTATTAATCACTGCGATCCTAAAAACGGGGGTCGGATCCGAGCGCCTGCTCGATGGCTGCGGGAAAATGGAGCACGGGAAAGTAAGGCGGAGGAGGAGCGAGGGGATATTGAGGACAATGTGGAGCAATATGGGCAGGAGACGGGAGGCTAATGGGCCCGGGCTTACCTGATAAGGAAGGGAACCAGGACGGCTGGACGATCCGGGATGGAACAACCAGGTGCGGTCAATGCCGGCACAAAAGTGAGGCATAGCCAGGTCGCGGAGGACCTACGTAATAAAAGGGCAACGGAGGTGACGTAGTAGGTAGACAAGGTTAATCTACTAAGCGGGAGGGAGGCGGCCATATTGGAAGGGGTAGAAGAGTGAAAGGAGCAGCGTACAAGGACCAAGGGTGTCAGGAGTACCGAGGTGAAAAGCCCCAAGTGTAAGGCTCATCGTAGATTAAGCAGCCATAATAGAGGGGGATAGAGAGATGTAGTCGAAAATTAGGGAGACAAGGAAGGGGAAGGTAGGAGGGAGCAAGTGACGTGAAGGGTGTACTACAAGGGGAAACCGTGGAGAGCCAAGGGAGCAGATGAAGAAGGGGGGGGGCGAAAAAATTGAAGGTGATAACAGCGAGGGAATGCAGGGAAAACCAAGGGAGCAGGAATAGAACCAGAGAAGAGGAAGAAGAGTACGAATTACATAAAGAAAGGGTTAGAATAGGGGGAAAAACATTTTCAGTGCGAAGCACAAGGTGGAGGAGAATAGAAAGTAGGGGAATAAGCGTAGAAAAGCAGTATAGTAGGCGGGAGGGGAGTTACAGATAGCAATACAAGGTAGGAAATAGAAGCACGGGCACAGTTTGCTGCGGAAGATTACAACAAGTTAGACCAGTCTTCCAGGCGATTAAGTCCTGTATGGAGGCTATCAGTACGTATAATCCATTTTAACTCCTCCTTGTTCAGGATGCCTGTAATGTTTGTAATTCTAGGAGGTTGGAGGATCACTGCGATGACTTGCCACCTTATTTGGTCCTCCGTATGATTAAATGCGGCAAAATGTTCAACAAGAGGTGCGTTAGGTGTTGCGCAACGAATCCGACTTCTATGTTGGCAGATCCGGATCCTGACTTTTTGTGTCGTTTGTCCTACATATATTAAGTTACATGGGCAAAAGATGGCATATATAACATTGGCGGTGTTACAATTGGAAAAATGCGATAAAGTGACATCAATATTGGCATGCACAAATTTCTTAGTGTCATTCGTGAGATGGCAAACACTGCAACCTCCGCATTTGAAATGCCCAAGTACAGGTGGCAGACCCCAAATTTGCCTGAGTGTGGTCTTATTGTTACAGCTGGGGAGGGCTGCTCTGACAAGGTGATCATGTATACTTTTGTTTTTCTTAAATGCAAATAAGGGACGTTCCAAATTCAGACTCCCTGCATTGAGTGTGGGCCAATGTTTGAGGATACTCTTTCTAACTGAATTTGAGATAGATGAAAATGTAGTCACGCAGACAAGTTTGTCGCTATTATTTCTGTCTTTAGGACTCAAAAGGGTTTCTCTAGGGCAGTACCATGCGCGTTTCATGGCTGTTTTAACTAGTTTACGCGGGTAACCTCTGCTCATCAATTTAGTTGTAAGGACTTTTGCTTCCCTAAAGTAATCTTCCTTGAGGTAGCAATTGCGCCGCAAGCGTAGGAATTGAGAATATGGAAGGGAGTCACGTAGGGCCCTAGGGTGATGGCTATTGTAGGCCAACAGTGTGTTTTTCTCAGTGGGTTTGCGGTATAGGGAGGTGTAGAGTTTCCCTTCTTGTGCAATAATTTTGAGATCAAGGAAGGCAATCTCCTGTTTACTTTTACTAAGAGTAAAGTTTAGGCCATTACAATGGTTGTTCAACCAATCTTTAAAATGTAACAAGTCTGAGTCAGTCCCTTTCCAAATGAGGAAAATATCATCAATGTAGCGTTTCCATTCAAGAATGTTGGCTATGAAGGGGTTACGGGGTGACAATATTCTTTGGGTCTCAAGACAATCCATGTAAAGTATGGCAAAATTTGGAGCAAAAACTGCACCCATACTGGTGCCTTTAACCTGTTGGTAGAAATTACCATTAAACAGGAAAAAGTTCCTTGTAAGGCATATCTTCAAAAGGTGAAGTAAAAAGGAGGTAGGAACTGGGAAGGGTTGGGGTCTGGAGTTAAGGAACATCTCAATAACTTCCATACCCTCATCCTGGGGGATGTTGGTGTACAAAGACTCTACGTCAAGAGTACAGAGAAGGCAGTCAAGGGGATCAAAGGGGAGGGTTTCTACCAGGTTAATCATGGCCATGGTGTCTTTGATGTAGCAGAGGGTACCAGGTATGAAGTCTTTGATAAAGTGGTCAATATATCTGCCTAAGGGTTCGAGGATCGAACCACAACCAGATACAATCGGTCGGCCTGGAGGTATGTCGGCATTTATATGCATTTTGGGCAGGGTATATATAACAGGGGTGCGAGGTGATTTGGTATTAAGGTAAAGAAATTCTTTTTTGCTAAGAAAGCCCTGGGTCAGCCCTTCGTTAGTAATGTCAAGAATAAGTTTCTGAATCTCCTTGGTGGGGTCAGAAGGAAGCTTGCGATAGTGGTCTAATCTCGAGAGTTGTCCTAGAATTTCTTGAGTGTAGCTTTCAATCTCCTGGAGCACTATTCCGCCACCCTTATCTGCTGGTTTGATAATCAAATTATCAATCTTTTTGAGTTCGTGGAGTGCGTTTTTTTCGAGCAGTGTAAGGTTGTATGGGGTGTATTTATGACATGTTCCGTGGTTGGTAATGTCTTTGAGTACAAGTTTCTCAAAAGTGACAATCTCAGCCGGTATGCTGCATTGTGGGGGAGAGAAAGTGGATGGTGGCCGAAATGCAGTAAAGGCAGTAGGTGGGGTAAAAGTTCTATCTAGAAAAAAGGCATGGAGACGTAGTTTTCTAAAGAACCGTAACAATTCAATCTGAAGTTGGAGGAGATCAGGTTTCACGGTGGGAACAAATGAGAGACCTTTACTAAGTAAATCTATTTCTACCTCAGAAAGTTGGTAATTAGAGAGGTTAAAAATAGGCATAGTGTCGAGGGCAGTCATGGTTTTTTGGTTGATGTCAGCCAGGGGATTAGAGTTAGGTATTCGATGTCTTACCATTGGTAATACCTCTGGCATGTCTGTCTGTCTCCGGGTGCGCTCTGCCAACGTGGTTGACGTGGTGTCCCCCGGTTGGTCTGGCGGCCCTGATCTTGTCCTTGCCCTAAAAAATTAGAGTTATTAGCCCTATTCCTTGATGTGCTAGGGCCTTCGGCAGCGTCTGAGCTGTCGGACGATTCAGCAGAGGTTTCAGAGAATCCTACTACAGTCTGTTGTTTATTGAACCTACCCCAAGGACGTGGTATTCTCGGACCGAGATATGATCTGTTGGTGTAAAAATCTTCCACTAAATAAGGGTATGTTCTTTCTATTTTGTAATTTTTCACGTCCCGTTTTACTTTAATGATTTTCTTGTTTTGCTCAATTCTGTGAAAATCAGATAGGGTTTTATCAACCTTGTCTAAAAGTGTTTTAGCGTCTTGGATATTGCTGTTTTCTTTTATTTGTTTCTCAATATCTTTGATTTCTAACTCAAGTTTTTGGCCTCCTCATTGGCTATGTCAATGCCCAAGACCATCCAATGTCTTGAGCATGTAGTCCCAATGTGGCTGAAACCTGTGATGTATTTTTTAATTTCAGTAAAAACCCCTGGGATATTGCGAACTTGTAATCCAGCTGGGATTGTGTCTGTTTTTAAGTATTCCGTAAGCATACGGACCATCAGCTGTAACCTGATGAATTTTTTGGTTGATTTTTCAAGTTGGTCAAAAATAGAACTGGCGATTGGATTTGTAGTGTCCGATGCCTCCTTCCTTATCAGGTAAGCCCGGGCCCATTAGCCTCCCGTCTCCTGCCCATATTGCTCCACATTGTCCTCAATATCCCCTCGCTCCTTCTCCGCCTTACTTTCCCGTGCTCCATTTTCCCGCAGCCATCGAGCAGGCGCTCGGCTCCGACCCCCGTTTTTAGGATCGCGGTGATTAATACCCATCAGTGACCTGCCGACGTGCACGCCGATTCTTTACTCTAGCCTCCCGGCCGGGAGGTGCTTCCCCCGGTTTCCAGGTCGGACACCCGCGCACCCGACGGTAAGCCTTCTCCTTTTCTCCCCCTTGGTTCTCTTCTGGGTTTCCTCATACGGCTCCCACATTTCCTGGCTCACTCTTCATTTATTTCAGATCTCGCTCATACCTAACGTCCCCCGTCTGCTTCCGGCGGACCCCTATGCCAGCACCTCGTTCTGGCTCTCCACATCGCGGCTCCTATACTTGCCGCACTACTGGTTAGTCCCTCTCCCTCTTACCCTTCCTTCACAATTTTTTCCCCCTCTCACCCTTCTTCCCTGCCACATAGCCTCTGAATTTATGGCCCTTTTTCTTTCTTTCTTCTTTACTCATTCCCTGATTCTGGTAACATTAACATCCCCTCCCCCTGCTCATCACCACCTTCTATCTTCCTTTCACCCTCATACTTTCCTGTATCTACTCCACTGTTATTCCTTCTTATTAATTTACTGAATGCAATTTTTTCCTTATTAATCCTTTTTCTCCCTCCCTATTCCCTCCTGTATTTTTTCTCATTTTTTATTGCCTCCTCTCTTCTCTTCCTTCCCTATTCCCCTTTTTATGGTTTTATTTTAATTGATTGCTCCTTCCCTTCTTTCTTCCTCCCCTCCCTCTTACTTCTCCAGGCAACTTCTCAGGTACTTGCTCTATCTTTTAGTCCTGATGAGATCCCGATATTCTCTGCGGGATTGAAATGTCGTCGGCACATACATTCCCAACTCTATACCACTATCTATATTGTTTGTGGAGTATGAGATGTAACCTCAACTGTGACTTTTGTTTATTTATATTTACGCATACTGAAAAGTCACAATTTTAAGTCACTTGCCTGGGGCAAGGAAATCGACCGATTTCCCTCTGCCTTGTCACGGTTGCTCACCCTTATTTCTCACGTGTTAATACTGTCTTGCATCATTGACACTAGCATTAAATACCTATCTCGTAACTTAAACATTTGTTTATTCCAATTTTTATTATGAAATTGTGAAATTTTATGTTTGCATTCTAATTGTGTGGGACCCTTGTTCTATAAAACACAACTCCACCCTTGGTCCCCGCTGACTTCCAGGGTTCCTTGTTCTTTTGTTACACATGGGATCAAAACTTTAGCACGCAGATTGAACATCGATCTAACAGGGTATTAATTCTCGATTTAGCTGCTTTGGGTGAAACTCCGAGGTGGAAAATAGCCAAAAAATGGGGAATCACCATTGGTTTTTGCAACTCTTATTCTATGATAAGTGCCCATTTCGTCCGGATCACTCAGGAGGAAACTTGTAATTTCGTGGCGTTCCCTGAGTATGAGTGAAATGTATATTTTGCTACCTTTAAGACTTCAAATTCCAGAAAGGCTGCAGTATTTCGCCCGACTAGCCACTGGTGTGTGGACTAACAAGCAGCATTCTAGCTTGTCAACACCTCCGTGAAAGACACACACAGACACCGAGTACAGGAGCTGCTGCTCAGCGTGTTTCATTGTTGAAACAAGTGCTTTCTTGACCTCACAAAAGAGGGCTGAAGGTGATGTCATGGTTTCGGCTCAGTGGTCTTACTGAATAGGTGAAGAATCTGGCAGATACTAGAAGTCAGTGCTGGAACCATTTGCTGCCCATTAATCTCCCCTGCTCCGGAGCACAAGGTCATCGGTTAGTAAAAATATACACCCGCGTTTTATTTTTTTTATTTAGTCCTCATATTTGACAAAGGGTGAGAGCGAGATCTTTCTGAAGGTCTGCGGGATCTGGGCACCAAACACCTTCCAAGATCTATGCCAGGGAGAGCAAAGCCTTTTCCAACTCGCAGTTGATAAAGAGTCTAGTGGTGACCACCACAGATCTCGTCAACCCATTGAGCTTGTCTTAATCCTTGGACTAATCCAAATATAGCAAAAACACCAAGATATAACTTTAAACGTTACTGGTAAAGAATGTTATGCATGCAGGTATCAAGAGTCAAGAGAGACAAAGGGGGCCCACATTTTTTCTTTCTTAGCTGAACCCATCTGGCAGTCTAGTCTCGCTATATGTCACGAAAAGTGTATCCAACTCGCACATGTAGGGAGGAGCTCAGAGACCCATTTTACACAAATTTCCCTGCGCGCAATTGTCATTAAGGTAAATAATAGAGATCTAATGTTTTTCCCCCAGCAATTTTTATCTACTCCAAATATAACTAAGGGAAGGCTTACCTCAAATTTGCCACCCAGGATTTTTTCTAATATTTTACCCACTTCTTGCCAGAAGAGCTGGATGGCTGGACACTGCCAAAAGAGGTGTAGGTCGTCTGCATTTTCCAATTGGCATTTCGGACAACATCTTCTTCTATTACCTACCATCTTAGCGAGTTTCTTGGGAGACCAGTAGGCTCTGTATAAGGGGAAAACAAGTGATTTCTCCTAAGTAGAGCCGAAGTTACCGAGGCCATAATGTAGCAGCAGATACTTGCCAAAAGTTTTGGATATCGCAGCCTGGCATGTCCAGCTTCCAGATTTCTTCGGCCAAGATCACATCATCATCATCTCCTTGAACTAATACCCAATACCACTTGGAGACCTCCTTCTTATAATTTTGTGTTTTTAATAAGTCCTTCTCTGCCTCCGAGTCCGCCCCAAGGTTTGACTGGGTTCGCGACCAACTAACCAACTGGTAATACTTAAATCTGGATAACTTAAAATCCGTCTTCTGGCTTAGTTTAGTCCATGTTAATATCGTGCCTTCCTCCATAAGTTGGCCCCATCTTAAGAAACCTGTGTTTACCAAAGGCAAAGCTAGACTATCCATCATACATGGTGGGGTTCCTGGAGAGTTCCAAATTGGAGCCATAGAGCTATAGTAAGGAATCCCTAGAGTCTTTTTGACCTGGATCCATATTTTACAGGCTGCAATTAGCGTCTTAAATTTAATTTTTTTAAAGAATTTTGCGTTGGCAAATTTAAACAGAAATCCTTTGCTTTCTTCTCCTAGGTTGCTAATTAGAGCCCTCTATCTCATTGGCATATCCTGAGGGGTCATCAGTAATCGCCTGGTGTTTTTCAAAAAGCCCAATAATACAGTTGGAAATCTGGAAGTGCTATGCCTCCCTCCAGTTTTTTCTTCCTAAGTTTGTTCCAGGAAATTCTCACACTTTTGCTCTTCCATATAAAACTGCTAAGTTGCCCATGAAGATTTTTAAACCAGGCAGGCCTAAAGAGCAGAGGGAGAGTGTTAAATATAATTGTAAATTTAGGGAGGATTATCATTTTGACTAAATTAGCTCTTCCTAGAATTGAAAGTGGAAGGAGATCCCAGCTTTGCAAAAGCTTTTTGGTTTCATGCATAAGTCGAGTATAGTTTACCAATGCCATGTGCTCCAGATCTTTTGTTACTCGTACCCCTAAGTATCTAAACTCAGTCTTATCTAGATGTTTAAGGTGCATGAGGATGGGATTGTTCCATGACATTGTCTCAGTCTTGTCTTCATTGATTAGGTAGCCCGAGATTCGCCCAAAGCCTCCCGCTAACTCCATAACTACTGGCAAGGCTGTTCACAAGTTAGCTGTATAGATTACCAGGTCATCCGCGTAGAGAGCTTCTTTTATATACCACTCCCCATATTGAAATGGAAGGATTCTTTGATCTGCTCTTATTTTCCTTGGCAGCGGTTCCAAATACAAATTAAATAGTAGCGGCGAGAGTGGGCAACCTTGTCGTGTTCCCGTTTATCCGAAAGTTAGTGGTTAGATGACCATTAATCAATAATTTTGCAGTAGGGGAAGCATATATGCCTTGGATAGCCTGAAGGAAGTTACCTCCAAGACCGTTTTGTTTTAGCACCTCGTATAAGTAGGGCCAACTCACTCTGTCAAATGCCTTAGCGGCATCGACCATAATAACAGTTAAGGGAATCCCCATTACCGAGGCTGCATCTATCGCACACACCAGATCTTGTGTCACGTCCGAGAGCTGCCTTCCCTTCATGAAACCCTTTTGATTTATACCTATTATATCTCCTGAAACCTTATCTAGTCGTCTAGCCAGAACCTGTGAGTATATTTTATCATCTGCATTTAGGAGCGAGATAGATCTGTAGGATTCATATTTCTTGGATCCTTGTCCGGCTTGAGGATTAAGGTGATCACTGCTTCACTCCAAGTGACAGGAATCTGAGTTTGGCATAAATATATAGAGTTAAGCATTTCTGTAAAGAATGGGGTGATTTCCTTTTCCAAAATTTTATATACTTCCCATCTCTGTTTCACTAGCCCTCTAAATAGTCAGATAAGATGCCCTTTGCTTCTGTCAGCTTATTTTGCAGTTGTTCTATTATAGAGACTAGAGAAGGTTCCCTTTCTGCTATTTCACGCTGAATCTGACCAATGTTTTGTTCATATTCCCTTACTTTACCCTTCCCCACCTTGTGTTTGTAGGCAGCTGAGTTAATTACTTTCCCCCGAAGGAAATCTTTATAGGCATCCCATACAATATGTGGTGGGGCGTGCCTACGTTCTGTTGAAAGAAAAACAGTGTTTCCTCTTTCAAAGATCTTACTATTTCTGTGTCTCGTAGTAGGGTTCTGTATAGGGTCCACCTAGTCTGTGCAGGTGGAGAATTAACTGATATCACCAAATTGACCGCTGCATGGTCAGACAGGTGTGAAGGTCGATGAGTTATCTTAAGAGAGTTGTTGTTAAGTTTCCGGTCTATCAGGAAAAAATCAATTCTGGACGCATGGGCCAGTTTTGTATTTTGGAAAGTATACCCTCTCTCTTGCCCTGCTTTTAGTCTCCAGATATCTACCAAGGCTAAGTTTTTAACAGAAAATGGGCAAACTCTCTCATTTTGGGAGAGTTTACTGCTGGCCTAGAAGTTGATTTATCCAGGACCGGGTCCAGCAAGGTATTAAAATCTCCTCCCAAAATGATATGATATTTTGTCTCAAGAAGCTGCTGATATAATTCCTTAAGTGGTGTGGGATAATCAATATTTGGGCCATAATAGGACACAAAGGCATATCCTGTGTTATGAATCTTAACAAAGCTTATTGCCCACCTGGCCCTAAAGTCAACCTTCGAACCCTCTATCCTGATCTGGGCAGATTTTTTATATATGACTACTACTCCCTTCACATTACAAGTCTGGTCTGTACACACCAGATGCGAAATCCATCTGTTCCTCTTTAAAATTTCTAGCCACTGTTCACGGCGTAGATGCGTCTCTTGCAATAGGATAATATCAGTATCGGAAAGCTTAATAAATTCCAGAATCCTCCTTTGCCTGGAAGACACCCTTAAGCCATTTGCATCCCAGGACATTATTCTTAAATTGTTAGCCATTCTTTCTGGTCATTCCTTCCCATTCCCTATACAGCGCCAACCTTCAAATGCTCCTCTCGCTCCTAAAATACTATCCCTTTGCACTAATGAGGACCATATTTTTTTTATGTTTTCCCTATCTGCACCCCACCCTGTGCTCAAATAAACAAAAAACACGAAAATGTCTGCGTGCCCCCCCCTCACCCACCCTAGGGAACCCTCCCTGTATCCTATCTGGATATTCCAACATACCCTGTTTGAGCTCCGTGCCTCCGCCTTATACAATGACTTAAAGCAGTTTAGGAATCTTTGTGAGTCTTGATTTTAACAATTAAGCTCTCTACCTTAGCCCCCTCTCTCATATTGTACATTCTGTTGTTCCACATCACTCTGAGAGTTGCCGGGAATTTTAGCTGTGCAGTTGCCCCTAAAGTCTTCAAGTCTTGGTTGTACTTCCCTAATTCCCATTGGCGAGTTTGCGTAGCCTTTGAGATATCTGACCTAATCATAGAGGACCAATATTGCTTTTTGAACTGCTTGCCCCTGAGGGCCGTTGAGAGAATTAGCTCTTTGGTTGTGTAGGTGCGGAAATTGATCATAATTTTTCTAGGCTTTCCCTTTTCCGGAGGTTTTCTAAAAGGATCGCTCTGAATGTCATTCTGTAGATCTAATTTTACTGTTTCTGGGAAGAATTCTGCAAACAGATCTACTACAAAATTCTTTAAATTTCCTCCCTCCATGTCTTACGGAACACCTAGAACCCTTAGATTATTCCTTCTGGAATTGTTCTCAAGTTTGTGTCTCAGCTCCTTTTCTCCTGCCTTCAATGCAATTATTTCCTTTTGGTTTATTTTTACTTCCTCTTGCAGTGATCCCAGAGAGGTTTCCATGACAAGATGTCTTTCCATGATGTCTGCCAGCCTCTCCTCCATACCCTCACAAGCTGCTTGAATTTTAGCTTGTTTCTGTTCCGAAACAGCAAATTTTTCTTTAATGTCACATGATAGGACTGTGGAAACTGAAAAGATCTGTAGAACCCAAAATCATAATGTCACCACAACCTGAGTAAAATAAACAGAATTTATTTAACGTGCACGGGAGCCTCAGATGGGTGCTGAGTGCTCGAATAGCAGAAGTAAAACACAAGCATTTATAGACACAGACCACAAGAGGATGCAGGATCATAATTAGGGCTCCCGGTTTTATGGTATTTATTTTTTTAACATTTCCGTCTGTATTTATCCATATTTATTTTTTGATCATTTTATCTGTATTTATCCACATTTTATTTTGCCGCAAGCAAAAACAGAAGATGCAGCTAGTATTTTTCCACATTTATTTCAATAGGCAATGCGCGCTTGGTTGTTATAGGTTTAGATAGATTTATGCAGATGGTAAATAGGTTACTGCTTTTAACAAAGATCCTTTTGTTACTTGCAGTTAATAAATTGCAGTACTCCTAATGTAACCCTCACTGTCTTATGCATCACATCATATACATTGATTTACACACATATGATTTATTGTCAAGCTCTCTTACACCTTGCATTATGATGAGTAGGGCTATAGCGCTATAAAATAAATAAATCCAATAGCAGAATTTAAATTGTTATTTGTGTAAATACTGGGATAAACCAACACATCTAACATTCCTACAGTGCGTTTATATCTCTTGGCTCCAGTGACTGAACTAAGTCAAATGCAGGCCTCTCTTAAGTACCTGTGAAGTGATAAGCTGTGCGCATTTGTTTTCCTTCGATTGCTTTTAGGGATGCGTCTTCCTCCTCACCGACCCCCACTCCCCATAGCTTCCAGCCAGGATACTTAACCAAAAGGAGGCCTGATGGCCCCTTGATGCTGACCTTTGTTATGGGCTCAGCTGAAATTTGATAAGCCCTCTCCCCGTCCTGCACGGGGAAGGCTCGATCCTGGCACACAGCAGCAAAGGTAAACATATTTATTGGCATTTTTCCGTTTCTATTTATAAATACAGACGAAAGAAAAATATTTTTCCGTCTGTATTTATATGCAAAAATCCGTTTAAACGGAAAACCGGGAGCCTTAATCATAATACACGTAGCAGAAATTAAGCATTGCCTACTTGACCAATTAGCAAAAGTCTAGGCTGCGCTATACCATTTATAGTCCAAAATATACTGTTGCTGACCACGTGTCTCAAGTAGGCAGCTTCTGGGACTTTCCACTGTAATGCAATGTATTAGCCTCTGGTACTTTTCCATAGAAATAATTTACAATATCATAGCACGTACTAGACATATTTCTAAATGTGATATGCTGAAATACTTGTGGCTAAGCTAGCAGCCTGCATCTGTTCTGGTATCTCTGTTGAGCAAGCCTTGCGTTACAAAAGCAATCTTTACTTGCAGCAGACATATGGCAAAGTACAAGCATCTTGTACATTAATTCTTTGTGTCAACGTTCTACAGGGCCTTTAAAGCTAGATATTTAGTATCACATTATAAAGGCAGCTTCTACATTACTCCATCTGATACCAAATCACTACATCTTACTCTTAGGGTCTCCCCAGCATCATGTTGGTTGCCTCAAAATTACTCCTTAGTAGGCACGGCGTTGTAACTAGTACAGTTGCATTGTGCCCAGTTAGTGCAATTATCCTGACCACAGTGCAACCCACTACTCTGAACTTTGCGAACCTCCGAGAACTAGACACTGGACCACTGCTATGCAGCACTATCATTGGTGCCCTTTCAGCAATGATGTTCACCTTTCTATTGTATTCTTTGCAACTTTGTGTCCTAGTATTAAACTCTAGTCATTTGCTCAATTATGTGTATGTTGTGTACTTTCCCGAACCTTTCCTAATGCTATTTCTAAATGTTGTGGATCTGTAACATTGGCAATGAAACTTGCAGGCTGAGTGTATCTATTCTATAGCTGTAACATGTCACACATATCTGATGTCCGCTGATTGACTCTGCATGTCTATTATCTACTAGGTACTAGTCATTATAATGGCAGCAATGGGGGTAAATATTGCTAGTAGCACCCATTGCCATTTTCTCACATTAGACCTGATCACAGTAATCTGAGACAAAATCCTGACCTTTGGAATCATATTTGTATCTCTAGTAGTAAGTATGTTAGATTTTGTCTCTTAGTTTGTCTTAGTCTTGGCCTGCTAACTGTCCAACAATCCTAACTTTAGTCAAACTTACTAGTTAATCACTTTAGTATACTATCTCTGTGTCATTTAAGACCAATATCACTTAAGACAGTGCTTAGGTATAGCAATCCTGACACTTTACTACTCCTAAAGTGCCTTTTGTGAATACTGAAATGGCAGCAATGAGGATAATATTGTCTCAGATTACTTATGTGCCATATTCGGGCCCATTGTTCTGAAAGTCTTGAGGCATTGTTCTAGCCGTTGGTACGTGTGGCTAGTGTGACTAGTTGGAATAATGTCTTATCTTCTGTTGCACTTTCACTCTTTTCAAAAAGTCTGCTGAGGAAAGATGCAGAGCCTCAGTGATGATATCTGTAAACAGAAAAGTAGCCGTTGGTGCCTGTCTTCAAGCAATTTGAGAGGTTAGCAAGCACTTCTATTACTTAGGCACTATCAATATGAAGAAAACAAAGTAATGAGGAAGGTAAAGATGTCTCATTGTCACAGCTTGTAGACTGAGGGGTTGGGGCATTGATGTTCCAGACGTCTTTAGTTGTTGCATCGTTGGGGCCCACTTACACACTCTTTCTTTCTCTGCTGTGTGCAGCACGCGCAACCCTTCAGGATGAGCTTTGGTACCTTTCTCACTTTGTACCTTTCATGGGACGCATGTTGTAATGAGGCTGTCTTGGATGTGATGCAGGGGAAGGCACTGGAGGCTCCTCTGGTGGTGGTGGTGGTGTCACATCTTTCTTTGTATGAGAGCCATGGATCCAGGAAGCCAGGCCCTCACACTTGACCGCTGTTGCTGTTGTCAGAATGACCTAGTATGGCCCCTTCCACTGATGTTGAGACAGTGCCGTCTCGTGTGGGCTTTTATCCAAACCCAATCCCCTCGCTGGAGGCCGTGGGCTGCTGGTGTCTCTGCTTCAGGAAGGGCCTACAGCACCTGACAATGTTAGTCTTTTGCAGTATTGAAGAAACAGATCATTAGATACAGACAGAGGGACAATAGACATGTGGCCTGGAATGTTCTTTGGCCGTCCAAACACTATCTCATGTGGGCTGAGCTTTGTCACTCTGTCTGAGATACTTCTCATGGACAACAGAGCAAGTGGGAGTGCATCAATCCAGGTCCGCTTAGTGGATGCACAAATTTTCCCTATCTTATTTTTCAACACTCCGTTCTTTCTCGCAACAGCGCCTGCTGCTGGTGGATGATAGGCACAATGTAGTTTCTGTGTAGCTCCTAGCCCCTTGCACAACCTCTCAATCACATGTGAGATGAACGTCAGTCCATTGTTAGAACCCAAAAGCATAGGCACTTAAAAGCGCGGAATGAACTCTTTCAAGAGGCATTTGGCAACAGTTTGTGCATCGCAGTTCTTAGATGGGTATGCCTCAGTCCATTTGCTGAACATGCGCACAATAACACGTACTTGTACTTTTGAGTAGGGGGGCATGTTGATGAAGTCCATTTCATGTGGGGTAGGGAAGTGGCCTGGGGCAGTGGAAGTACCCTTTCCAATTTAACCATTGTACCAGCATTGGGAAAACAGTCTGATCATTCCATCACGTCCTACATGTGATGGACAATGAAAAAGTCGGGCCATGGGAGCAAGTATTATCGTTGGTAAACATAGTTTTCCCTTTAGGGCCTATCCATATTCCCTCTTCTGTTTGCCTACATCCTCCCCTTTTCCATTCTTCCTTTTCTTCCACACCCGCCCTTTGTGTAATATACTTTGGGTCATAGTACATATCATCATCCTTTATCTTGATATCATGATATTATGTGGAGTAGAAGCAATTTGAACCATTGTGTTCTCACAACCAGTTAATGCTATTCCTTTTGTACTTCTGCATCAATGAAGACTTTACCTCGTGATACATAGTCCTTGGAGGAGGTGTGTGCAGCACATTCTACAATTGCAGCTCTCTTTGGTAGCAACAGGCCTTGCAATAGTTGTGCTATTAATGGTGCATGCTGTATTTGTTGGTCAGCTGAGGTAAGGAACTCCCCTCATAGCCCACAGCTGGCCAAGATCAGGGGCCACCCCAAAAGCATATTGGCTGTCTGTGTAAATGTTCACTATTCTTCCTTCATGTTGTTAATCTTGCCCTTTTCCAGTACATTTCTAGCCGTGCCCACTGTGTAAGAATTTTGCAGTGAGCCTGTGTTATTGCTGATGCATGAACCATGAACAATTAGATCTACATCTGCATCGAGGAAAGGTGTGTCTCTTAAATCATGTTGAACATTTGCAAACTTATCTGTGGCTAGCACATACGGACTATTCTTTACCAAACACTCCCTGTCTATGACCCATTGCTAGGTGAGAAATCAGTAGTGGCGCAATGTGTGGGCCAAATTGTCAGAAAAACAGAATCACATTTGCACCAGTGGAGCTTCCTAATCCAGATATGAGAGGGTGAAAACATTTATCATTAAGCACATGCAGGCAAACATGTCGGAAATGGGAAGCTTTTCTGTCACGGTAACACTTTTGGAAATCAAAATACTCATAGTTGTCGAACTGTGAGAATTCCTTATACCTGGATAAATATTTGCAATCATCCCTAAAAACAGCACCTGTACACTAAAAGTGTATTTTCAATCTGTACCCATTGTATCCTGAAAACAGCATAATGCAAAGCGCAGTTATTCAATGCACACTGTCCTTCTGTATTTACATATACTCATATTCTTATTACTAAACCGCAATACATAAATATAAAATTACTACATATTATCCATCCTTTGCAGTCCCTGTCAAATGCACTGCATTAGAATGCATTTTAGCACATCCCTCTCTTAATCTAAGCCCTTTAGAATAGTATCTTCTGCAAGTCTGAAGAATCCTAGAAAATGAAAAAAATAAAATACATACACATTATTTCTTTTAGATACATACATAAAATTGTACTTCTCCTTGCACCATTTCATTAGGCAAACCCCTTCAAGAACTCAATATACCTAGTGCTATTCTATATGTGCTTGTGAGGATGGTGGTGTTATATGTTAGGTCTGTGGAGTGAGAAATGCGGAAAACAAGCCAGCTACCTAACCTGACCTAAATGTGTGATCCTGGGCATGTAATTTCCTTTAATACTTTTGCTGTACTATTATCCTGCACGTGATGCTGTGCAGGGCTCTCAGGCTACCTCACTTCAATAATGTAACTTCACCTTTAAGCAAATGTTTGCCTCCATATTTTAACTTCTCTCTTATTCCAGCACTTAGTCTTTAGAGTAAACAGCACCTTTCTGCTGTTCATGGGCCCAGATGTGACCGGCAGGAGGGCCGTATGTGCCTCCCCAGGCACCACTTTCACTATCGGGGTGGGCGTTGGCCCTTCACACATACTTGCTGTTATACCTCCTATAAAACTTGCCCCCTGCTTTTTAATTAAGTAGCTATTTGCACAATGTAATGTAATCTTTTATTCTTTAAAACAGCAAATGTCTCCTGTTGTAAATGACTCTGGGCGATGGGGGTGGGGGACCTGTGGATGCCATCAGTCTGGCCCTTACAATGTCAAATGACAAGAGACATACCATGAAACAAGACATAAAACAGACACGTACAAGAAACAAACATCTTTTCTCCGACGTTCTTGCATCTGAAAATGAAAATGTTAGGAAACAAACCGTTGCACCAAAACGTATTAAAGTGCATATACACAAAATAACACTTCTCTTCGTTAAGTATTTGCATTCCTTTCCATTCTCCGCTGCAAAGAATACATTTTTTTTTTAACCAGTTCTGTTCATACCCACAGAAAACTGTTGTAGTGTGTTGTTTGGTCTTGGCGCAATGCCCAGAGTCTGTGGCCAGCCAGGATTGTTATTTCAAAGGCCAGTCCAAAAGAGTTTTCTTTAACCCTTCAACATATCATAATATCAAGGGCCTTGCTGGGCAGAACATTTCTCAGTAACTATTGTTTTTCACTCTTTTTACTCTACAAAATTATCAGGGATGCTAAGTGTCTCAGGAGAGGTCAGGTCTCCTCGAGTGGTCTGAAACACACTTTCCAGTGTATTTTTTGTGCCTTAGAAGCTGGAAATCAGATGTGGCCAGCTCCAAGCGCGTTAATTGAGAGACTATAGCTGCTGTATTTAAATCTAGTGGTCCTGGAACAATGGGTGTAGTTAGTGTGCATTCCATACTACCTATTTGTCGCCCTTCCTGTCTCATTAGTTCTGTGTACCCTCTTCTTTGTTCTTCACGTAATTTCGGAAAGTCTTTGATAAAGGACATGAGATCTGCTCTGGACAATGGGACATGTACATATGCCACTTTATTTTCCTTCTCCCCAGGTGGAGGGGACACATTTCACAGGGACATTATCAAGGTGGGTACTTGGAATGAAATCTGTGAACGTAAATTTGGCTACATTCCAACTATAATCTTGAGAGAGGGGGGCTGTTCTTGTATTCCGTCTTTTCTTAGGGCCGTGGCTTGCAGCTCATACGCACAGTGGGCCTCAGGACCTTTGCCCATTAATTCTGCATGTGCTAGCGAGAGCACTGTATCCTGGTATGATCTGGAGTTAGTGGCTGTGAAGGCGTTTACTTGTAGCCTTCCCTCTACCAGTTGGTCAAGAAGTGCTTGGCATTTAGAGGTGTCATTTTAAGTAGTTTCTTTTGTACTACAGGGGGGAAGTGTGGTGTGGTGGTGCCGGAATTGGGACGACTAAAACTCTCTTTGTGAGCCTGTTGAGGCAGAGCTGACTGTGTTCTATTTAAGGCCTTTCTAGTGTGATGATATCGTGGGCTGTCTGATGTGCAGAAATGCAGATGTCCCACACCAAAGTTCGCCATGTTTTAGCCATAAATGTGTCATCTAGTGAATTATCTTTAAAAAGTTGTTTCCTCGTATTATTAATAAGACGCTGTATTGTATTTTGTTTTTCTGTGTATAATTTAACAGCACATTTTTCTTTCTACAGAACATGGAAGCTGCAAAGGCTGCTTCCTGTCCCATTGTTACTAGAGAAGCAATATTTGAAACATTCTATTGAAAGTTCTATTTCGTTAACTTCCCAATTCATGAGTTTGTGCGCGAGAGATTTGCAAAAGGTCTATTCATCATGGGACAGCTCGGTGCGTTGCGCCCCTGTGGCAGAGAATACCAGTGTGTAATCTGTGTTGGGCAGAGGAGCTTGAACTTCCCCATCCTGCTGGCTCATCATTCTACCCATTAGTATATCCTTGAGGACTCGGTCCTCTCCACCTTCTCCTGCATTCTTTTTCTTTGCATCTCACGTTGTGTTGCAAGTGTGTGCAAAAGCGCTGACCCTACTTGCGTTACCAACAGTTCAGTTATACTGGACACGGAGAAACAAAAGGTGGCTTGTTAGGTTAATGCCAGGTGACACAATAGGAAGGACAAACGTTACCACACACTTTCGGCCAGCCTGAAGCCTTTGAAAAAGCAGAGGAAGCCGTCCGTCATTCAACAAATAATGCAATTGCTACTAGTTCACCAAAGCATTCACAAGTTGGAAAGGGAGAGAAAAGAGTCCTGTGGTACTAGCGTTCCTTGGATAGTATAAAAGGTGACAGGCATACACATGAAATACAGAAGCAGGAATTCAGTCCCTGCGCAGCGGCGCTGTGTTGTACTGTGCGCTATGACTTAGTGATGTATTCACAACCTAGTCCCAAAATAATAATAATAGAACAGGAAGAGGATAATCGGGACCTCAAGTGTGATAAGAAATATCACACAGGCAGAGGGTCATCTGTCCAATATAAAGTAAACGTCAGGAGGTCTGTTAGTCAAGTCGACAGTTTGTATCAACATAGTATTGTGACATTTCAAAGTAACATTTGTATTAAGGCGACTGGTAATCAGTCATTTGAGATCTAGCAATATATGAAAGGTCACTCGCAAAATAGTAATAGTCTCAATGAATCCCAATACTTCATGTAACAATCAAAGACATCAAAAATAACAGCACTTCAAATAAATGCATGCAATACAATAACAAAGAACGCAATCCAAACCCCCTCCCTGTGGAACCTATTCACATCTGGAGACCACCCTCGGTGTTCAGCAGGAGGCAGTGTCCCAGAGCCGACCGCTCTCTGGCTACACTATAGTGTGGCTACCAGCACCAACACCAGGGATGTCACAAAAACCGGCGCAAAAATACCTGTTGCAACAACCAGGGGGAAGCACCACCTGCTAGCCCCCTACGATATCGTCATGCACTCAATACCAGTGCCGAACCGGGGAGCAATTCCTGCATCAACCCTAAACCTGGGGAGCATTACCTGCTACCGCTCCAACGCGAAGCAATACCTGCTACCACCCAAAATCTGAGGAGGGGAAACCTCCTCCAGCACTCCCCTAGTGATGTCCCGTCCAGGAATGCCCACCAACCTCTTGTGTTACTCATGGCTGAAGCCTTCGGCCCCTGGCTGGGGAGTCTCTGCTGGCAAGACAGGGAACTGCAGTACTTCACCCTCTCTGACCCACCGTCAGTCAAAGGGCTGCTTAGAATCAGAGAGTCACTGCTGGTATGGAAAATGCAGAATACTTGCCCTCTCCACTTGCCCAGGGGTGAAGGCGACAGCTCAGTAACTAAAATCCAAATTTAAATGCACCTGAGTAAATATGGAAACACATGGTCAGGCGGCATAGATGGAGAGAACTGTACCAGTAGTGCAAAATCAAAGGGGCTTGTGACCCAACGGTCGCCCAGTAGCAACGACAGCAGACAGAAAAATAGAGGGAATAAAACAGAGGACAGCACAATCGGAGGATATACATGAGAGGAAACCCAAAGACCGAGACCAAAACAAATACTCCTCCCCTTTGTAACTGGCCCACCGCCAGGGACAACCGAAGGGAAATACGCAAGGAGACGGCAACTGTGTCCTTCAGAGGCTAGAGGCAACAAGATGGTGCAGCACCGGCCCAGCGCCAGAAGTGCACACCAGAGAGAGACACAGTCACCAAAAGAGAACAGAGCCGTCATTGACAGCGCAGCGACAAACCGGAAAATGCACGGATCACACATTGCCTAAAATCAACCACGAGGAAGGTGAGGCTCGCAAAAGACAACATCATGCACTGAGAGAACCTGGGGAAACATGGAGCAAGAGCAGCCCAGAGATGTGACAACTACTCACGGCTAGCGGCAGCATCCATCCCCGAGCGGAGGAAGAGAGAGAGACCTCGAAGGCAGGGAAGCATCGTGGTCGGACCTCAGACCTCCGCTCAGAGGGGAAGGCAGCAGCCCGCCGCAGCAGAAGACATGCATTCTGGAGTCGCATTCTCTCACCAAATGTGGAAACTGAAAAGATCTGTAGAACCCAAAATCATAACGTCACCACAACCTGAGTAAAATAAAGAGAATTTATTTAACGTGCACAGGAGCCTCAGATGGGTGCTGAGTGCCCGAATAGCAGAAGTAAAACACAAGCATTTATAGACACAGACCACAAGAGGATGCAGCATCATAATACACGTAGCACAAATTAAGCATGGCCTACTTGACCAATTAGCAAAGGCCTAGGCTGCACTATACCATTTATGGTCCGTAATATACTGTTGCTGACCACGTGCTTCAAGTAGGCAGTTTCTGGGACTTTCCACTGTAATACAATGTATTAGTTCTGGTACTTTTCCATGTAACAATTTGCAACATCATAGCACCCACCAGAAATATTTCTAAATGTGATATGCTGAAATACTTTGTGGCGAAGCTAGCGTCTTACTCTGTTCTCATATGTTTGCTGAGCAAGCCTTGCGTTACAGAAGCAGTTTTACTGAGGGACATATGGAAAAGTACAAGCATCTTGTGCAGTGATTCTTATGTCAACTTAACAGGGCCTAAAGCTTCAAGCATTTGGTATCATATAAGAAAGATGGCTTCCATAGGACGAGCAGGATCCGGGAAACTTCTATGTCCGGTGTCTCTTGTCCTTTACCGGATTCGTAAAAGTATGTCTTGGTTCTGATGTTGTCTGGGATGCCGGGGCCAAGATACCCCAAAGGGGTTATTAGACAAATCCTCACTCAGCAGGGGGGAAAACGGTTCTCTGAGAGTAGCGCAGGGTCTACTTCCTCGTTGATATTGGGAGATTCCATTATGGGAGTCTTGGTCTGGTTTGATTGAGACTCCTCAGTGTTCTTAATCTTGAAATATGATCTTAAGGAAGGGATAATCTTAAGTCTTTCTCCAGAGTGGTTTGTAGATGGTATTATGGACTTAGCACCCCTTTTCGCAGTCTTACGAGTGCTGATTTGTGTAATACTCTGGGATTGTGCACCACCCGGAGTAGTGATCCCTAGTGCAGTTTTTGTACTGCTGCCTAAACTCTGGATCACTCCATTACTCTGTAATTCCCCCACCCCAAATTTTGTATTCATTAGTGTATATCTATTTTTTTTTCTACAAATTTAGAAGTAGCAGGTATTGAGAAGTTTGGCGTACATTCCTCTAGATCAGCTGTTGTTTCTCGCTTTTTAAATGATTTCGCTGGCTGATCAAGACCTTTTCTACATGCAGGAGACTTTGTTTTTCTGCTAGTATGAGATGTTTGTGATTTCTTTTTTGGGGTCATAGATGAGCTCAGTGCTCTCTTTTCTTCCTCCCAAGGCTCTGGAAAAGAATTTGCTGCCGGAAGACAGGTGCTGGCTCTACCCCCGATGCCCTGCAAACTGATCCGGGCTACCGCACGCCGATCGCATTGGAGCTCGGAGGACGCGAAGAGGCAGAGAGAGCCCGTGTTTGCAACGCCGCCGGGGGGGGACACAGGCCACAGAGTCCTGCCCGTAAGCAAACAAGCTGGGCAAAAACGGCGAAGAAAAGCAGCACAACGTCAGAGGAGGGTGAGAGGCTGTGGTTCCGTTCCGATCAGGTAAGCGGAACCTCTAGCGGAGGCTTCAGAGCTCGCGGCCGGCGCGTTCAGCAGACCGCCATGTTCCCTCACATCCTGTTGATCTTGGGAGCAATATACACCCGTGTTAGGCATGGACGTCCATTCACCAAAATGCCAGGGATAGCGGCAGTGACATCATATACCCTTTGACCTTAATGATGTCACAGGAAGTGACATAATTTGACCTTTGACCCTGCATCGTCCCAAGAAGTGATGTCACATAACCTTAATCCTGATGACAATTACTGAATTTACATAATTGCATAATTAATATTATATATTCTTCTTGGGGAGAACAAAGGGTGGGGGTTTCTCTAACAAGAAACTTTTGAAAGAAATGGGCTTTACAAGTGCATTTTAATGCGCACTTTTCACATAAATTTGCTAAAAAGCCATAGGCTCTAAAGAAACTGTCACTAAATATTCAAGTCCTTTCAAGGTGTGCCACGCTACTGAAATCTGTTAGTCCGCATGAGTTCACCCAGTTATGTTTTTAAACGTCCTATGAGTGCCCCTTACGTCACCCTTGACAAGAAGCATGCAAGGTCCAACAGCGGATCTGTAAGCATAACAACACATGCTCATTTACATTCACTTATTCACACTCATTCTATCAGTAGCACTCACTCGCACTCATTCATTTTCACCTACTCTCATGCACTCACTTTCACCCTGAATCACTCACTCTCACTCTCTCACTCACTCTTACACACTTATACTTACTCACTCATTTTGACACACACACACATCCACGATTCGAGATACAAACATACATGCTCACACATATGGACGCTCTCTCACCCAAACTCACTTTCACCCACATGCACGCACACAACATACATCAAAAACATTTTATTTTTCTTATCTAAGATGCCAGTGAAGGCCCAGATCTTGCAGCTCCACTTTTTATTACACTAATAGTGAATTATTAACTATTATTCACTAATAAGGCAATATGTAAAAAAAAATAGCAGAAAACGAGGTTAGAGCCTGACCCTGACAATGAGTGACACCCCTGTGTTCTTGGCACTGATTTTGCCATCTCTGAGGTCAGGGGTTGCAAAGGCAGTGCCAGGGGTAGCAAAGGGCAAGCTAGGGGTTGCAACTGCGACCCCTAAATGATGTCCATGGTGTTAAGCACCGGCTGATGAAGAATATTCCGTAGATGAAAGGCAGAGTCAATAAGAAATGCTTGTTTGATGATAGTTATGGGAGACAGCAAATGAGAGGGGGGCAATGTTCCAGTACAATTTATTACCTACGCGGAACAGTATGCGACCAACCACCACTGTTGCTCTGGTAGATTAGGGACTGAGGTATTAACTATTGGCAGACTTTGATGCCTAGTTTCTGGTGGTAGTAATGATTTTACAATAGTGCCAGAGAAGTATCTCAGGTTTGTTTATAACCTATGGTGAAGTAAGCCTTCAGCTGGCGTTAGGTCATGTTTAAATGAGATAGCTATTGTAACCGTGTTTCATTAAGAGAAGAAAGCAAGTCCAATAATTCCTATAATAACAAACAATAATACGGCGGCATTAAAAGTGAAAAGGTGTTGTGCCCTAGGCAGCTCCAGTCGCTAGGTACGGTTGAGAGGTATATCATCATGTGGTGGTAACTGACGTAACGTATTGGGGACCTGTAGTTGGTGGTTCCATCGGGTTGTCGAATATGGTGTGCTGCTTTCAGAGTGGAAGAGGTTCTTTGAGTTCAGTGTGTTTTTTGGTGATTGTTTACAGGGATATCTTCTTGGGTTCAGTTTTTGGCTGCATGATATGTTTTCTTGACCTGGGTGTGGCCGATGATTGTGTTGAGCTGGGAGACTGTGATGACAAGCTCTCTTAGCCTGTTCTGTCTTTAGGTGGTAATTCAATAAATTTAGCAGAACGTGTGGAAGTGTTTCTTGGGTCTTAAGGTGGTTTCCCCACTGTCAAAACTTGACTACACAGATAGACTATTAAGTGTGGTTTTTGGGACTGGTGAATTTCACTCAGACCTAACATAATCACGGTCTTTCTCATACCGGTGTAGGAGGATATTTTCATATGAAAATATTGGGGCTACTTTAGGTTTGCCTCAATTAGCATGACTGGGCTAAAAAACATGGTCTCTACTGACATGTAACAAAGTAATGTTTCTCTAGCTACCCCGTGAATGGATGCTCTGATGTTGCAACATTGCAAGGCCACTCAGCTGAGCCTCCACTAACATGCGAATGTTATTTTTGTGCAAAAACAGTACACTGCTTTTCTCTGATGTTTTGCATTAATAACAAATTGAGTGCACTGTTAGGTAATGCAAGTACGTGCTATATTAAAATAATAAAGTGATTGATGCTATTCAAGTAACATTTCATAACTGCACATTCACACATTTACTTAATGTCATGCTCTGAAAATTATGTGCTTCTTTGTCTAAAACATTATAAAAGACTTGCTTTTTGGAGAACAACCAGATTCTTTTTCATTCTATTCCTTTCATGCACTGCATGCAGTTAGCTAACATTTCTATTAAATTTTATTAGAGTGCTGTTATTTAGCTTTCTGCTTGCAGTTATTTAGAGATTGCTTAGACTTTGAATGAGGCAGACCTCATGTCAGTCGCTTGACAAGACTAGCTAGCTACTTGTAATCTTTTGTATTTGATTTAATTATGCTAATTGCCTTGATTGATTAACTAATATTTTTGCTTTCTATAATGATTCTTGGATTATTCAATAAATGAACAGAATTGAGAATAGTGTCTCAAGTCTTTTCCTAATGTTATGACTGAATATATGAGACCAAAATGTCTCCCTTTCCTGTGACTTTACCCCCAGAAACTTTTATGTGTTTGGGTATCAACACCGATATTTCTCATCCCCATCTGATGACTGTTTGTGATGTCGTCAATGGGTGTCTCTTGATCCATGGATACAGGTTATGTTTATTTTGTCTGCATCCCTCTCACATGAAATTGACTGCTACTTCTCAGTTCTCTCATGTTTGAAATGCCCATCTCTGGTGTATTTTCTGTTCTTGATTTCCAGGGTGTGGTTGCATTTGTAGATTTTCTGCAACTTGTATTTTGTTCCCTTCTCCTGGGTTGGCTATTGATTGTGTCACTTTCTGCTTAATGCCCCTTTAGAGGTGTCTGTGAGGCTGGATATCGTATGTGATGCAGAGCTCCTAGGTGTTCCCACGACTTGACTGGTTCGGTCTCTAGATGACCAGGTCTCTGCTTCGTTCGTCTCTTCCATTGTGTGCATCAGACAATACCATTGATTGTCTCTTTTTAGCTTTGAAGTCTCCTTGCTGGCCAAACTTTGTTCTCCTGGTACCTTTCTTTATCCTTTTTTACATCTCTATCAGGCTCTTACCTTTTTGTCAATTGTGCAAGAGAAATCCCATTACTCCCTTTCTAGTATCAAGGTGCTTTTGTGTCATTGACCAGCTCACCTGCTCTGACCCTCCCTTGTGAGTGTATTCAATGTACTGTGTTGTACCAGGGTTTTAAATCTTTCAATTAAATCTGCCAAGAACTTATATGGCTCCTGGTATGGCGAGTACATAATGTGGTATTCTTGGCTCACATTTCTCTGAGGGTTAAAGTGTACACATAGTGTTTCTTTCAGTTTTTCACATATTTCTGTTTTTTTGTAGCGACTGTTCTTTTTAGACGCTGACAATCATGTCCTACTAGATCACTGAGAAGCTGCAGTTTTTATTATTTATCTGTGATTCCTCTGTTGCTGCACGAAAATCTCCCAGTGATTCAAGCCACTGCTTCTAACTCAGTCCCAAACCCTATATTAGTCTCCCTGTTAGATGGTGGCACTTCTGGGGTCTTTCCTTTGAGGCACGGTTACTAGGTGTAGGTTCTCTTCTATTTGAAGGATCTGCTGCAATATTGTCACTTGCATTTTCAATAGCACCAAATGTCCCTTGCAGTGTAACTTTTGTTTGCAACTCTTTCCTCATTTCGCTTTGTCTATGTGTGATTGTTGGTTTGATTGTCACAGTTAAAGGCAGTGATGTACTGCGGTATTTTCTCACATTTCTCTGTTTCGTACCTTGGGAGTTCGCCGTTTTTAGGTCGAGCGTCAGCGCGCATGCGCTGTCTGCAAGACCTGTTGTACTTACTATACTGAGTGCAGTCCCGCCTGCTGCTTTCTATAGGTTCACTCTTGCGTCGGTCCTCTTTACTGCCTCCTCATTGGTTGGCGCTCCCGAGACATCACTTCCGTTTTCTGGTCAGAAGCACCTGCCAACTACAGTTTCATTATGCTGTAGGTGTGTATTTTGTCCTTTGGGGACTACTTTGGTTATTTTTTCTTAGTTCTTGAATTTGCTGCTGCTCGTATCAAGCACTTCCAGCTCTGCACATCGCGATGCTGCACTTAATCTGTAAGTACGGCGGCCCCGCCTTTATTTTGATCTGCACAAGGTGGCACGCCCACCTCTATTTTTATTAACTTTGAAGACACTTTATCATATTTTTATCTTAGTGCAGTGCTCTATCACGAGCGCCACGTGTTATCTACTTGTTTTGTTTTTGTTTACTAAATTATTTTATTTTTTATATATGAAACAATAGGAGACGATCCAACATCCACGCTGATCTCCTATCTCCCTGGTGTGAGGACAGCAGCTGCCGGAGGTCTCACACGCTCCTCCTCTCAGCACGCTGTCGCAACCTTATTTCCTCCGGCAGGCTCACTCTGCTCCTCTTTACTTGAGGCACGGGCCGGTCTTTCTTCCTTCTGGTTCGTTTTGTACTTCCTCCCTCTGTCTTTGTTTTGTTCTTACCCCCCCCCTTTCTGTTTATTTAATGCCATTCACTTTCAGTTATGTTAAATACCTTCCTGTCCTATTTCCTCAGTGCCAAGGTCCCCACTTCTGTGGTCATTTTACATTTCGCTTAGTTTTTTTTGTTCACACCCTCTGCTTGACTCATTTCGGCGTTATAAAATTAACCAGCAAAACTGGGGTTATTTACGACCCTCTCGGAAGACAATACAAAATATCACAGAACTAAGGGGCCTATTACGATGGCGGTCGGAGGTACCACCGCGGTGCTGGCGGAAAATGCTTTTTTCCGCACGCCAGCAGCGGACTTCACGCCCGCTATATTAGGATAGCCAAACGTAGCCCATTTCCCGTCCGGCGCGGTGTGACGCTAACCGCCATCAAAGTGCGCCCGCCACTGCGGCGGTGGGAGCCAATGGAGACTCACCGCCGTGCGGAATGATGTCCTGACCGCCGTACAAATCAGGATGCCCCAAACAGCCAGTCGCACCGCAGCGGAGAAACCGCCCAACCAGAGACGGCAGAAGCATCACAGCGGAGCGCTAAACCTGATCCCGGTCCCAACCGCCCGGTCCCGAGCGCAATGGACCCAGCTTTGCACGTCTTCCCGGCGCTGTACCTGATACATCACCAGCAACTCATGGCCCGTCGCGGACGACGCCACAGGTACGCAACAATACAACTCCGCACACAACCACAACACACAACGCATGGGCTGATCTAGGGTTCCTGTCCACACCAGACACCCTGGTGGGGACAGGAACACATCCACAAGTGTACCCACACATGTCCTACCTGTCACCAAATCACCCCTCCGCATCCAGGTCACCCATCCACCGCGATCATGAAGTAATGTCCCGGTCACGTCACCGCAGCGGTGAAAACGCAGGAAAACATGCGCACAATGCAGAAGGCAGGGCCAGCGCCAGGTATGGGTAGTGCACAAAGACCACAGGGCCACACCTCCACCCTCCACACACCAGGGCCCCCCACTGATGGGACATGCTATGTGCCAGTCCTGTGCTCCCCCATGCACAACAACAAGCCAGGTGAACCCACACCCTGCACCACACACCAAACAACTAAGGAGACAGCCACAGCAGGAGTGGCTGCAGAGGAACACACAGCACAGAAGCACAGGGCCAGGGCAACCCACACACCACAACAACACCACACACATGGCAAGAAAACTGAGTCCAAGCAGAAAATGCACACACACACAGATAATGAACAATCACTCCACTGGACACACAGCCTGCCAAGTCACACAGACATACCCCACACTGACACACAGCCACATACACAGACCACATGCCAGCAGCAATGGAGTACAACATATAGGAAAGCTAAAGTGATGTGCCCACAATTGGAAGGCCAAGGAGCTAACTACCAAGCATGTGTACATCACATACAAGACAAGGAATATATAAGAACACCCTCAGCCCATCAAATCACACATGGCTGGCACAGTGAGTGAAGTCAAACCACAGTCACCTCAGTGCAACAACTCAGGGAGACAGCAAGGCAACCCATGGATAGGCACACGGATGAAAGGAAGGCCCTGAAGTCAAACAGTGAACAGTCACACATATGTATCCAACTACTTGACAGGAGCATGTCAGCAGCACAACACACAGGGCCCATTGACACACTCCATGACTGTCAAACACAAGTAGGAATCTTCTCCCCCATCACACCTGCAGCACACAACACCTGTGCCAGACACACAGAAGGGTGTCAATAAAGTCCAGTCAATACACAGACAAACAATCACACTCCCTGGGGGCACCCACAAACATCACACACACACACAGGGATGCCAGAACCAATGTCTGCACAAAAACAACAGCCAAACACATAACTCAACTAAAACACACACAGAAGCACAACAAGACCAGACATGAACTGTGCAGCCAAACTGTGGAAAGGCAATGGGAGCACAGACAGAACAGGAGTGCACAACCCCATCAGTCAGGAACAATGCACAGACAACATACCACAACACAGACAAGAAGTGCACCATCACAAAACAATCATGGACACAAACTGGGAGAAATGGGCCTACAATGACACACAGACAGACATACCACACCACCCATCAAGTCAACATGATGTCACAGTGTACCACATGCCTGCACATGCACAAGACTGACAAGAGACAGCTCAGATATGAGAGGAGAAAACAACAAGGACGCACCTAACACAAGCACAGGAACTAGAATAGACCTAAGTTCATGTGACAGACACACAAGTAAGGCACACCACACTGGCAACACACATCTGAATGAAACACACCACACCAACAAAACACACACACTGACATGCAAATAGAACACCACACACAGAGCATCTGTCATCTGCAAGAGACAACACAGCCCAAACACTGCACACAGCCACATCAAACACACAACAGAAGCACATGCCAATAAATCACATTGCAAACACAGCAGGACATCAGGGGATGCACACCAGGCAAGGACAAGGCAACATACACCCACAGCACTGCATGCACACCAAGCAGTGTGTGCACACCAAACATACCAGTCCCACACAGACATGAGTGATACACCATGAACACCCACAACAACAATCAAAACAGCACACTGACCACATCACACTCAGGAAGTGAAGCAGTACCTCAGCAAACACACATACACCTAACCCAACACCCACAGATGCACAAGTCTGGGACACCAAAGTGGAAACAACTTGACCAGAGGACTGTGCAGCACAAACAGTTGAACTGCATATGAGCAACCATGACTGCTAAACAGTACAAGAAAATAACATATAACCAATAGGGAAAATGTCCTGAGTGGCACATTGGTCCTGTGCAAAGATCTGCACCACAAAGCACAGTGTTACAAATGAAGTGATGGGGAGGCACACACACAGGCAAAGCAAGGGGACAGCTTACATGAAAGTGAAGTGGTGTGTACGTCAGTAGTGGACATGGCAGGAGTGTACCATACACAAATAGATGGATTGCAGACTCACAATGGGTAGGCATCTGAAGCACAGATAGGGGATGGTATGACACCACACACCACATGCCATACTGGAGGCAATAAAGCCCCATGTGACAGCAATGCATGAGAAAACACACCCACAATGTCAGTGTGGCTGAGCAGGGATGCACAGTGAGTACAAACAGCATCAAGACACATGGATGATCAACAAAACACAACACTGACTTGCCAGTCACATACTCTGCATACTCACAATTGGCAAAAACAACAAGTAGAAGTCAGCCAGAACTGCAAGGACACACCAACACACTGCACAGTGCACAACATACAACACACACATGTGCACACAATCACAATCACAGAGCTGAACAATTACACAAACAGGCACCCTACTCCTGGGTGACACATGTGTGTAGTTGACATTGCAGGTGCACACACACATCAACACTCACAACAAAGTCCCCCTCCACACTGCACACTTCCTGACCACCCAAGTGCACACATTGAAAGTAACCCATGTGACTAGGATGACTGACCATCACAAGATGACTATACACCTACACTGCTGGGCACACATAAAGTAAGATCACACATACATGATGACCCTGGCCAGCCTGCCTGCAATCCTGTGGATAGAATCCCACTCTGTGCTGGTAGTGCATCCTAACATGACATGTGCACAATTTAGCAAACCTGAACTCAGGTTTGGATAACAGTAGATCATCACAAACAACCATCAGTGCACCCCCAAGACTCAGAGTCAAGCTGAACTGAAGTGCCTCTCACCTCAGCCAAACCTTGAAATAGTGAAACTAGCAACTGGCAACGTTAAAGTGGCATACAGAGCATGTGTCACATTAAACCATACCCACACAGAAAACCCTTTATTTAGCAAGGAGACTGACAAAGCAGACAACAGGAGCAACTGTCTTTATTACAAATGTCACAGATAGGCATAAAAAGTAGACAAGAGCAAGGCCAGTGGCCAGTCCAAACAGCAGAGTAGGTACATGAGAAGCTGCACAGGGAATGGGCAAACACAGCAATGTACAGTAAGGCCAGTGGCCAGTCCAAACAGCAGAGTAGGTACATGAGAAGCTGCACAGGGAATGGGCAAACACAGCAATGTACAGCAAGGCCAGTGGCCAGTCCAAACAGCAGAGTAGGTACATGAGAAGCTGCACAGGGAATGGGCAAACACAGCAATGTACAGCAAGGCCAGTGGCCAGTCCAAACAGCAGAGTAGGTACATGAGAAGCTGCACAGGGAATGGGCAAACACAGCAATGTACAGCAAGGCCAGTGGCCAGTCCAAACAGCAGAGTAGGCACATGAGAAGCTGCACAGGGAATGGGCAAACACAGCAATGTACAGCAAGGCCAGTGGCCAGTCCAAACAGCAGAGTAGGCACATGAGAATGTATGAGACTGTACACAGTCATGGTCAGCAACACAGCTAGGGGGATAACAATGGGCAGTACAGGCACCGCTGTGGGAGAGACAGGTGTGTGAGGGAGATTTAGCCTCAGACTTGTCTGTCAGTCTGACTGGGAGCTGGCTGAGTGTCGGGGCCAGTTGGAGGACCTGGGAGAGAGCGGACCAGCTGAGCTTGAGGCATCAGTGGCTTTGGGAGCCGGAGGGCTGCTTGGACCGGGTGGTGTGGTGGCCCGTGGAGGCGGAGATATGCTGCCATGAGACACAGTGTGGGAGGGAGAATGTGGAGGGGTACCTTTCCACTTCTTGGGGATTCGATATGGAAGTGTGGGCTTGGTAGGAGAGGGAGGTGGGGCGGCCACAACAGGCACACTCACCACCAGAGCTGCATCAGGTGCAGAAGGTGGCCCTCCCTCTGGGGACATGCTGGATCCAGCTGTTCGCTTGGCCTGGCCTTGCCTCTGCCCCTCCATCCCCTGTTTACCAGGTTTTCCCCCTACAGTGCCCGCATTTCCCTGCTTCACAGGGCTTTGGATGGGAGTGGAGGTTGTGGGTGAATCTGCCTTGGAGCTCTTCTTATGTGTACTTTTAGCAGGCACCACCTTCTCAGCGGGCACGGAAACTGTCTGCTTGTGCTTGCGAGATGCTTTTGGGCAGGAGAGTCCTTGGCTGGGGATGCCTCTGAGGCATGTGACCCTGAGGTCTGCTTCTTGGCTTTGTGGCCCTTGCTGTCGCCTGACGGGTTTATGTCTTTGCCCTCTGGGGTGGCTTTAGTTTTCTGTGGGGATGGTGTCTGCGCCCTGGACCGCTTGGGCTGTTGCTGCTGTGTGCTGCGTGTGCTGTATCTTGACCTTGAGGTCTGTTGTGCGTGGTCACTATCGTCCGATGTGGCCACTGGCAGGGGGGTGGACAAAGGGACTGGAGCTGGACTCCGAGACTGTGCCAGTTGAAGGGCTGCCGTCACTGCGGAGGACAAAGACTGTACAGTCCGGTGTAGCCCACCCACGTCTGAATGTATGCCCTCCATGAAAGCAACCACCTGTGCCAACTTTTTGTCGTGGTCTATGAAGGCATTGAGAAGAGCTGTCTGGCCCACACACAGCTGGTGCAAAAGGTCCACAGACTCAGCTCTGGTGGCAGCAGGGGGGACAGGGGCAGGGGCAGCGGTGCCTGGGGTGAAGGACACTCTTCCCTGCTTACTGGTGTGAACACGGGCAGCAACAGTGGAAGTAGCTGGGAGGGTGGGCACTGTACGCTGTGTGGTGGAAGAGGAGGCAGAGTCCCCGTTCCCTGTGCCCGCCAACATGGATGCGTCACCGCTGGCGTCAGATGACGTTGAGCTTTGCGTCTCTGGCTGTGATTCCTCCAGCAGACTCCTGTCCCCCTCCGAGGCGCTGGTCACATCTGTGTCACTGTGCCCGTGTGCAGCTGTTGTGCTTGATGCCTCACCACTGGTGTCCGTCCCCTGTCCTCCCGTGCCCACGGGAGATGCTGCATGAGAGAGAGAGATGTCGGGTCAGTTCATTGGCATCAACAGAACAAACATATGCAAGCAAAGCATCACTGAAGATGAAGAAATCTACATGTTGCACACCACCCTGTGCTATGACATTGTGCACCCTCAATTTAGAACTCGAACAGTGCGTGTAAACAAGAAAACCAGGCATAAGTGAGCCATGTGATGATCACACAGCACAATATCCTGCCGGGGGCTCCGTTCAACCAGACACACAAATAGCTCTGAGCACACCTAGGGCCCTGATGTGGGCAAGGATGAACCCCACAACATGTTGCCACTGTCATATCTGGATGGAGCAGAAGGGGACAACACAGATACAGACTCCAACATAACAGTCCACAATGGCCATGAGCTCATGCCATCCACCATGTTGTACTGTGGGGCACAAGTACTGTAGCACATTGGCGTCAGATGTCTAAGCCTCACAAATCTGAGGTCAGGCAATGCACGCATTGATGAGAGCACACTCAGATTAGGCACACTGCCGTTCCCTTCCATGTGATTTCCCAGACTACCCCAATGCAGACGATACCTGAAGCCCACGACTCAGAATGCAATATCAATGCTCAGTACTCAAACACACTAGGAAGTACAGGTAGGGCAAATGCATTACAGCTGCACCCAGCACAGAGGCCACTTACCAGCCACTGCATCACACTACCAACATCACATAGCCCAGCGCTGTCCCAGGCTGTGAACACATGCAGCCACTCACAGCCAAAGTCACCCTTCCCAGAATACTCACCCCTAGCTTGCTGCTGATGCTCCTTCAAACGTGCATCCAGCTCAGGCTGTGTCACAGCCAAGAAGCGGGCCATCAGTGGTGTCATGCTGCGCCGCGCCAACCTGCCAGTCCGAGGGAGCAGACCCAGCGTCATCTCCGCCACGTTCTTGCTCAGCCGGCAGATGTCATCCCACCTCTTGTGGCAGTGGGTGCGCCGTCGGTTTGAGACACCCAGAGCCCGCACCTTGCATGCAATGGCCCTCCACACGGCCTTACGCTGGTGTACTTTGAGCTGCAGGCATGGGAGACAAGAGGGGGAAAACATCAGTGACACAGTGTTATGTACCAATATCTCTCAGTACAGTGGCATGATACTGACTCATACCAAATCCACAGATATGTCTCACAGAGACAAGAATGCATCTCACATGGTACATCAGCATGGGAGAACAACACGTAAATGCATGCAGGTGTGAGGGTGGACACAGTACCTGCCCATCTCATACACATGCAGGATGCCAGCACATGAAGCCATGTCTAGTCTGCCCACATCTACTGTCCATTGTTAGGTAGAGCAAGACATACATTACATATCAACATATGTTGGGGGTTAGACTCACTGTGTCCAACACTGCGCAGCCCTCAATGTCCTTGCCCTGTGAATGGCTCACTGTGTCATGGAGGTCACATTGAGGGACATGATCTCACAAACCCACACCCTTCTCACAAGGCCTGTCGGGTGCAAGCTACAGGGCTGTGATGGCTCATTGAAGGAGAGTAAAGAAAAAAAGACACATGTAACACTCTGTACATTCAGTGATGTGTCCTTGTCAGTTTGGGCGGTGACTGTGCAGGCCAGGTGGGCTCACACTGAGAAGGACAACAGGGACCCACACAGCCATTCACACAAGCAATCACTGTCCTGACTCCTGCATTACCAACTTGCTGCGTCACTGTATGGCTGACAAGACAATACATGTCCCTCAAATCTTGATGTGCAGGCAGGGAAACGTGTGAAATAGGCTACACACCCCTTCCCCCTGGAGAAAGCGTGCTAGGCAGTGCATGACATAACCCCACACTCCCAGGCACATACTGCAGCAGCTCAACTTCATGTGTGCCCCCCCTGCACTCTCACTCACACTGTTGAAGACTTACCACGACATTTGGGGCACCATATAGCCTTGGATACTGTGTGAGCACCTCATCCACCAGGACCTCCAGCTCCTCGCTGGTGAAGGGACTGGCCAGGGTCTTCTCAGTCCTCGCCATCACTGTGGCCAGGTGACAGCAGCAGCAGTTGGTGTTGAGGGCTGGCAGGCAGCAGTCCCTGGAGACAGCAGCAGCAGCAGGTGGTGTTGAGGGGTGGCAGGCAGCAGTCCCTGGAGACAGCAGCAGAAGCAGGTGAGGGGTCTCAGGCAGCAGTCCCTGGAGACAGAAGCAGCAGCAGCAGCAGGTGAGGGGTCTCAAGCAGCAGTCTCTGGAAGCTTTGGAAATGTGAGGCTCTCTCCCACATATATAGCCCCCTGGGGCAGTTTCAGTTGTTCCAAGCTGCTGCAATTGGTGTGCCAGGTCAGCCTTTTTCAAATGCATCCAATGACCGGCCCCGCGGTGGCGGAGCACGCCTTCCGCGATTTTCAAAATTGCATTAGGCTACCGCGATTGCGGTTCCCATTGGCTGCAAGGGCATGGGCATTGGCGGTGACACACCGCTGGTGGCAGGCGGTAGCTTCCGCGATTTGGGTGCCATACATTGGTGCCTGTGACCGTGATTTGGGTGGCGGAGCATGCCAACCGCCATTTGGCAATACATATATATCTCTCACTACTGCGATTGTGTTCTAGGGATTGGTGGTGACACACCGCTGGTGGCAGGCGGTAGCTTCCGTGATTTGGGTGCCATACATTGACGTGAGTGATCGTGATTTGGGTGGCGGAACACTTTGTCAGCACCTATGGACACATCATGCTGTGTCAATGGCCAATGGGCAGTCATCAACAGTGCACAATGGCCACATGATAAATGGCACATTGCTGTGCACACAATGCCAGTGTGACATTTAACACACTGCTGACTACACATGCCATGTTTGTGTATGTCATGTAGTACATTGGCATGTACTCACTCACATGTCACTTGTGATATTGATGGGCATGTACACAGAACAGTGTTGTTATGGACTCTCAAATGTGTACACATGTCAATGTGTGAAAGTGCTGTGAAAATCACAGTGATGTATGTCTTAATGTAGAATGTGCAGATTTGACTGTCTTGTTTTCTTGGATCATGCACACACTTGTTGTTTACGCTCAGCCTGTGGTCATTGTGTTGTTGATGTGTGCCATGTTCAACTTACACCTGAAGGTGTGTCAGGTACAGCAGCTAGGTATGAGACGGTGGTGTTGCAGTTTTACACATATGCTGTATGAAATACTCTCAGGCCTGCTCATGCTAGATGTGGCCATATCCCTACGTGCATTCGCATAGTCAGATGTTGTTTTGGATGTACTTGCTGTGTGAAAGGGGACAAGTGTGCGAGTAGTGTAGCTGAAGGTGTCCCTACATGTAAGCTGCTCTGTAACTCAATTGTGATGACAGTCATTGTTGGCGTTGTGTCAGTCAAAACGTAAGATGTTGTACACGTCTCATGGTGTATTGAATTGACATGTGTCCACTTTCATCTCAACTAGGAGGAGACCAAATCTGCATCGTCCCAACACAGTGCTGGCAGACATGGAGGATGAGGAGGTCATCCGGAAATTCCGTCTGGATAGAGCCACCCTACAAAACCTATGTGCTATGTTGGAGCCCCACCTGCAGCCTCGCAGAAGATATCCAACAGCTTTCACCCCAACGTCTAAGGTGATGGCGGCCCTGCATTTTTTTGCCTCTGGATCATTCCAGCACACGGTGTCCAGCGCAAGTGGGATGTCGCAACCCATGTTCAGCATGGTGCAGCGTGATGTCCTGTCCGCCATGATGATATACAAGGACAGGTATATCCATTTCCCCAGGGTGCCTGAATTGGCGACTGTGAAGGGAGACTTTTATGCCCTTGGACACATCCCCCATGTTGTTGGGGCCATTGATTTCACCCATGTTGGGTTTGTTCCACCACAGGCACGGGAGCACATTCATAGGAATCGAAAACATTTCCACTCCATAAATGTGCAAGTGGTGTGCCAGGCGGACATGATCATCACGCACGTGTGTGCCAAATTTCCAGGCTCAGCCCATGACTCATACATCATGCGGAACAGCATTGTACCACAGCTCATGGCTAATCTGCTTCCTGAGCGTGCATGGATTGTGGGTGAGTACGAAGAGTCCAGTAGCGTGCTGTGTGTGTGACATGCTGTCCTCTGCCACAGTATAATTACAAGGTTTATCTGTGTCTCTCACACCTAGGTGACTCTGCATATCCCAACCGTCCGTGGTTGCTGAGCCCACTGCGGAATCCCAGGACACCAGCTGATGTACGCTACAATGATGCCCATGGGAGGACACGTCGTGTGGTGGAGCGGACTTTTGGTCTCCTGAAGTCACGATTTCGCTGCCTTGACAAGACGGGAGGTGCACTCATGTACTCGCCCAAGAAGGTGTGTCAGATTGCAGTGGCATGCTGCATGCTCCACAACCTAGCCATTCGCAAGGATATCCCCCTGATCCTGGATGATGATGAGCAGCCAAGGCCCCCACCTGCAAACCAACCCGTGTCCAGTGATGAGGACAGTGGAGAGGAGGATGGTGTTGACCTGCATCAACTGCTCATCAGCCGCTACTTCACTTGAAGGTGAGTGACAATGTACAACGGACCCATTGTCTGATGATGTTGCTGTTGTTGTGAAGGTGTATGTGAGCTTTGTGACTGCAGCCGGTTGTTGACTCAGTGGTGGCTGACAATGTTTATGGGACAGGGTAATTTTGAACATCTACAGGATGTGTATGTTGGCACTTGTTGCTCATTGTGATGTGTGCATGTTGTATTAGCTTTATGGTATGTGTTGTGTGATGTCTGTGATGCCACACCCAGACTAGTGAATCTTGTTCTGTTGTGTTTTCCTAGGTCCCTTCAGCCTCTCCTTGCCTACATACATTCCATACTCCTGGTACATTTTAATCATGGTGATGACTGAACATCCTGGAATAAAGACGGAGCAGAAACAACAACATGTGTGCAAGGAGTATTTATTTACAATGGTGACATATGAGGGGGTGAACATTTACATTGAGGTGATTAGTGAAGCAGTGAGTTGACAGTTATGGTAAATGAGAGAATCGAGTAGTCACCACATTGATGTGGTGACCCAGTCCAACAGACAGATGCCATTCACAAGGCAGTGTGGGGAAGGACAGTCCAAAAAGTCAATGCAGTAGTGCAGAGTGTTGCCATCATGGCTGGCTCCGTGACTGACGTTTGGCAGGTGCTTTTCCACGGGATACTCCCAGGGATTTCTTGGGACGGCCCCTTCGTCGCTTGGCAGGGGGGGCCTCTGCTGTAGGGCCTGTGGGGTCTGAGGACTCACCCCTCTCTGTGGCCGCAGGGGAGGATGTTGAACTGTCATCCTGCAGCCCAGCAGGGGGAGGTGTTGTTTGTGGAGAAGGCCTGTCGCTCAGTGCCGCCACTATCTGGCCCAAGAGGTCCACAATTTGTCCCATGCGGGTGTCCATGGACCTCTTCAGCAGGAGGAGCTCGCGGGAATCTTCTTCTGACCGGGCCGTTCGTCCCTGGGCCCGTTCATATGCCCCAAGGACTCGGTTTATGCTGTCCAGGGCTTCAGTTCCAGGCTCTGGTTGTCTGAGTGACCCTGCCACTCCCACCTGCCCTGCTGCCACAGACCTGTTGCATCACCACTGTAGGCACCCGCATCCTCTCCCTGCCCTCCTCAGTTGGTGGTGTGGGGTGGTCATCTTCTGGGACATGGAGGGTGTTGCAGGCAGCGGTGGTGGTGGTGTAGGACGCACAGGCCATAACAGCAGGGGTCTGTATAGCTGTTGGTGTTGCTGCAGATGTGGTGGGGGGGACGATGGGTTCATGGGACCGGTTGCGCCCTGGCACACCAGATGGTCCGGCTCTGAGCTCATCGTCCTCTGAATACCTGTAGTCAACATCCGAGAGTCCTTGTTCCGGGGGTGGGAGACTGGCTCTGCAGGTTGCTGGTGTTGTCCTCTGCAGTCAGTTCTTGGTCACCTGTGGGACAGATGGGAAATGGTCATTGTAGTGTACCCCGCAAGCTTTGTGTTAGCTGTGTATTATTCACTGTTTGTACACCACACAGTTGACTAGTCATCACATTGTTTGTATGCGCACTACTGTGCCTCCTGAGATGATGTTGAGGTACATGCATTAGTTGTCCATGGTGTGAGGTGTCACAACATACCATGCGCCACGTGCATGTTTTGTGATTACAGGGACATGTTGCCATCTAGGGACTGGCGCAACAAAGCATTTCTGTGACGCCTCTTTGTTGATCACTCTGCCCTGGCAGACGTTACATCTGAGCATGAACTGGCCATTGTCATCTCATGCATACCTTTGTAATGTCATGTGCAAATCTGAATTTGTACCAACAACCATGCTTTCTTTGTTTACATATGGTCCTTGCTGCTCTGGCCACATGGCACTTACACATGGCATTCAGTGCTGTGCATGACTGTGCACAGACTTTCTTCTACATGTGAATTGGTGTGTCACACTTTGGTTGCTGTGACAGTTACATTTGCTTAGCTGTCTGCACACTGTAAGTGGCAATTGGATCTGTGTGTATTTTTGTGTGATGAGAGGGCTGGTGTTGTCATATGGCACCATTCTTTTTGGGAGGAATGGCTGGGTGCATGTACTGGCTACTTACCTGTTCTGTTTTCACATTTGGGTTGGATTTGTGTCACATCTATGTGTGTGTGTGTGGTGGAGGCTTCCATCCTGCTCAGGGATGGGACAAGAGGGCATAATATGTCTACCTACCTGTTAGTTTGAAGTGGACAGTGCAATGACGGACACATGCATCTGGGTGGGAGGGAGTGCTCCATCTTGATGAGCTGGGGAACAAGGGGGTATGGTGGGAGTAGTACTGCAGGTCTCCCACCCACAAACAGCCCTCCCAGGGAAGATGGCTACCTACCTGTTAGTTTGAAGTGGACAGTGCAATGACTGACACATGCATCTGGGTGGGAGGGAGTGCTCCATCTTGATGAGCTGGGGAACAAGGGGGCATGGTGGGAGTAGTACTGTAGGTCTCCCACCCACAAACAGCCCTCCCATGGAAGATGGCTACCTACCTGTTAGTTTGTTTGTAGTGAGACAATGGCTTCCAAATGCTTCTGGGTGTGGAGTGCTCCATCCTGCTCAGGGGTGGGACAGGGGGCCTGGTGGGAGTTGTTGTGCAGGCCTCCCACCCCCAAACAGCCCTCCCAGGGAAGATGGATACCAACCTGTTAGTTTGTTTGTAGTGAGACAATGGCTTCCAAATGCTTCTGGGTGTGGAGTGCTCCATCCTGCTCAGGGGTGGGACAGGGGGCCTGGTGGGAGTTGTTGTGCAGGCCTCCCACCCCCAAACAGCCCTCCCAGGGAAGATGGCTACCTACCTGTTAGTTTGAAGTGGACAGTGCAATGACTGACACATTCATCTGGGTGGGAGGGAGTGCTCCATCTTGATGAGCTGGGGAACAAGGGGGCATGGTGGGAGTAGTACTGCAGGCCTCCCACCCCCAAACAGCCCTCCCAGGGAAGATGGCTACCTACCTGTTAGTTTGTTTGTAGTGAGACAATGGCTTCCAAATGCTTCTGGGTGTGGAGTGCTCCATCCTGCTCAGGGGTGGGACAGGGGGCATGGTGGGAGTTGTTGTGCAGGCCTCCCACCCCCAAACAGACGTCCCAGGGAAGATGGCTACCTACCTGTTAGTTTGTTTGTAGTGAGGCAATGGCTTCCAAATGCTTCTGGGTGTGGAGTGCTCCATCCTGCTCAGGGGTGGGACAGGGGGCCTGGTGGGAGTTGTTGTGCAGGCCTCCAACCCCCAAACAGCCCTCCCAGGGAAGATGGCTACCTACCTGTTAGTTTGTTTGTAGTGAGACAATGGCTTCCAAATGCTTCTGGGTGTGGAGTGCTCCATACTGCTCAGGGGTGGGACAGGGGGCATGGTGGGAGTTGTAGTGCTATTTACCTGGGCACATACAACCCTGTAAATGTTGGCTACCTTTTGGGGTGATTCAGATGTAGTGGATGTTACATCTGTGGGACATGTGTTGGATATTGTGGTGCATATGGATATACTTGTGCCTCTGAGATGTAGCTTTGTAGTTGTGCTTGACAGTACATTGCTGTGTAATGGTCTACATTTGTTTGTACTTACCAGCCTCCACTCCTCCTGTGAGACTCTCTGGATGCAGTATGGCAAGCACCTTCTCCTCCCATGCAGTGAATGTTCTTGGTGGAATGGGAGGGCCACCGCCAGTCCTCTGAGCCAGCTCATGGTTCTTGCTCCTCTTCTTTTTGACAACACTCTTCAGGTCATGCCACCGCTTGATGATTTCCTGTCTGTTGCGTGGGATGGTCCCTACTACATTGCCCTTATCAACTATCCTTGCCCACATTTGATTTCTTCTGGCTAATGGTGTCTGTTGGACCAGGTTACCAAACAGTTGTGGTTCAACTCTGACTATCTCATCTACCATGACTGTCAACTCACTCTCTGTGAATTTTGGCATTTTCTGGGGTGCCATGGTGTGTGATGTGCTAAGGGGTTTGAGGTGCAGGTGTGTAAGTAGTGGGAGTGGGGGTGATGTGTATGGTGTGTGATGTGCAGAGGGGTTAGAGGTGCAGGTGTGGAAGTGGTGGTGGTGCTGTGTGTGGTGTGAGTAGTGATGGTGTGCAGATTTGCCTCTCCTTTGTGCTCTGGTGTTGGGCCCTTCAGTTGTGGAGTATTGCAAAGGATTGTGGCCAGGGAAGGGGATGGTTTTATACTCAGCTATGTGGGTGTGTCCAAATGGGGTATTGCTGTCAGGTGTGTTGTGTGGGTTGTCCTGGGATTTGGATTTTTGTAGTTGCCATGGGGTGTGTTATGTGTTTTTGGGTGCATGGCTAGTTTGCTGTGTGCACTTTGTGGCCTTGTTGTGATTTTTTTCTGTCGACCGCCATATTTGTCACGGAGCGTCCGCAGCGGTGGCTATGCTGCAGTTCTTCCGGCGGCTCTCCCATTCATCACTGTTGGTGTTTTCGGCGGTTGGATTCAGCGGAACGTACCGCGGTCACATCGGGGATATCCTAATGTTCCGTGCGGTGTCTCCGCTGTCGTGGCGGTGGTTTGTTTTTTTTCCTCCGAGAATCCGACCGCAGCGGACGGGTTTTCGCCTTCTCTGCCCGCTACAGGCGGTTTTTCGGTGGCTCTTACCTCCGCTGTCGGGTTTTTTTGGCGGGACATCCTAATCTGGCCGCCGGTTTTGCCGCGGTACCGGCGGGCGGTTGTTTTCCGCTACCATGGCGGTCGGGGTGGTTTTCCGACTGCCATCCTAATAGACCCCTAAATTACAGAAAAACAAACGAACCGTTCTGCACATCGGCGAGACCGTAGCGTGGCAGTCGAACGAGGAAAGCGATGGGTGGGTTTGAGGCTGCTCAAATTTGGAAGTAGAACCAGTGGGGGTGCAGCAGTAGGCTGTCAGTCAATCCCAGCCTGCGCAGTTCCCAAATTCCAGGGGAAAATAAAAACAACTCAACAGAAGTGCGAAATTCCTGCTTTGGTTTGGAGTGCGCCCTCATGGTAGGTCAGTAATTCAGCCCTGTTGAGAGCACTGCACTAGGAGTTTGCGTATTGCCAGTTTGGCATTTTGCTTTCTTGCCAGAAGGGTGCTTTTTGGAATGGGAGTAGCATATCATGATTTTATGAATAGTCATTTGTTGAATTCCAGTGTGTGCGCTCTCCGAGGCTAAATACTTGCTTTGTGAGGCTTATTCCTCATTTGAAATGTAGGTAAAGCCTCTAAAAAAAATGCCGGTATTATGTTGGGAAGAGACAGTCAGACTGGTAAACGACATTTACAACGAAGGGCCTGAACCACGACTCCTTAACAACGACTGAACCTGAATCACGAGTCTTTTAACCACTAATGCATTTACAACTAACTCCGGCCAGTAGATGGCACTCATGGATTGTATAGGAAAGATGTATTACTATTGATAAAATGGTGGATGGCTGTATTTTATATGGTTTTGTAGAGTGGATGTTTTTTTTTTTTAACAAAATAAGTTTAGGAAACCGTTTTCTAAAATAGTGTTTATTATGTGAAAACATGTTTGAATTTCGTTGTAAATGCATTAAAGGTAAAGGCATACTCGCAGTAAAAAAAAAAAGACTTTAAAATGTAAGTATTTTGGTAAGTAATAAAGGTAAGTATTACGTGTATATATATATATATATATATATATATATATATATATATATATATATATATATATATATATATATATATATATATATATATATATATATATATATATATAGGGTTGCAAGTGTATTTTTAAGGGTTTAGGGTAAGTATGGGTTTTTGGGTGGCAAGGGTAATTTTGGGATTTAAGGTGGGCATGGGTTTTTGGGAAGCAAAGGTGCTTTTTAAGTTTTGGGTGGGTATGGGTTTTAGATGGCAAGGGTATTTTTAGAGTTTAAGGTGGGTATGGTTTTTGGATGGCAAAGGTAATTTTAGGATTTAGGGTGGGTATGGGTTTTTGGGATTGCAAGGGTAATTTTAGGGTTTAGGGTGGGCATGGTTTTTGGGTGGCAAGGGTAATTTTAGGATTTAGGGTGGGTATGGGTTTTTGAGATTGCAAGGGTATTTTTAGGGTTTAGGGTAGGGATGGGTTTTTGGGTGGAAAGGGATTTTTTAGGGATTAGGGTGGGTTTTTGGGTGGCAAGGGTAATTTTAGGGTTCTGGGTGGGTACGGGTTTTTGGGTGGTAAGGGTAATTTTAGGGTGGGTATAGATTTTTGGGTGGAAAGGGAATTTTAAAGGTTTGAGGTGGGTGTAGGTTTTTTGGGTGGAAAGGGATTTTATAACATTAATAGGGAGTACAGGTGTGTGTGTGTGTATGTGTGTGTATGTGCGTGTGTGTGTGTATATATATATATATATATATATATATATATATATATATATATATGTGTCAAACAAATTGCCCAAAAGCAGCGAGAGGGCACTCCACGGTGTTTTCACCATCCGGTTTTGAAGCCTCGCTGCAGCTTGTTTTCCAGTTCCCAAAATTAACAATCTGCCTCTGCCGACGCGTTTCGAGGCCAATACGCCTCTTCATCATGGGCTAACAGAACACTGATCAGCCACCTCCATTTTAACCAACTTTTATTTAGTACAAACCCCTCAGTGGGCGTGGCACAGTTCGTTCGCACAACGGTGTGCTGGGAGATGTAGTTTCTTGGAGGTGTGATTAAAATGAATATCCTCTAGTAGGTTCAGTGTGATATTGCCTTATTTACAGTCCATTATAATGCCTTTAGTAGGAAAGGGAATTTAGAAAAACGAGCTCTTTAGCAGTAAAGCGCCCTGGTGTACGGGTTCGGAATTGTTCCATCCCACAGCCTTCCAATTGTCGAAGTGGTGCTGCTCTCCATGGCGTGAGCAGCCGTGATATTCAATGTCAAACAAATTGCCCAAAAGCAGCGAGAGGGCACTCCACGGTGCTTTCACCATCCGGTTTTGAAGCCTCGCTGCAGCTCGTTTTCCAATTCCCAAAATTAACAGTCTGCCTCTGCCGACGCGTTTCGAGGCCAATACGCCTCTTCATCATGGGCTAACAACAGAACACTGATCAGCCACCTCCATTTTAATAAGGCAATATCACGCTGAACCTACTAGAGGATATTAATTTTAATCGCACCTCCAAGGAACTACATCTCCCAGCACACCGTTGTGCGAACGAACTGTGCCACGCCCACTGAGGGGTTTGTACTAAATAAAAGTTGGTTAAAAATGGAGGTGGCTGATCAGTGTTCTGTTGTTGTTAGCCCATGATGAAGAGGCGTATTGGCCTCGAAACGCGTCGGCAGAGGCAGACTGTTAATTTTGGGAATTGGAAAACGAGCTGCAGCGAGGCTTCAAAACCGGATGGTGAAAGCACCGTGGAGTGACCTCTCGCTGCTTTTGGGCAATTTGTTTGACATTGAATATCACGGCTGCTCACGCCGAGGAGAGCAGCACCACTTCGACAATTGGAAGGCTGTGGGATGGAACGATTCCGAACCCGTACAGCACGGCGCTTTACTGCTAAAGAGCTCGTTTGTCTAAATTCCCTTTCCTACTAAAGGCATTATAATGGACTGTAAATAAGGCAATATCACACTGAACCTACTAGAGGATATTAATTTTAATCGCACCTCCAAGGAACTACATCTCCCAGCACACCGTTGTGCGAACGAACTGTGCCACGCCCACTGAGGGGTTTGTACTAAATAAAAGTTGGTTAAAATGGAGGTGGCTGATCAGTGTTCTGTTGTTAGCCCATGATGAAGAGGCGTATTGGCCTCGAAACGCGTCGGCAGAGGCAGACTGTTAATTTTGGGAATTGGAAAACGAGCTGCAACGAGGCTTCAAAACCGGATGGTGATAGCACCGTGGAGTGCCCTCTCGCTGCTTTTGGGCAATTTGTTTGACATATATATATATATATATATATCGTGTTAATACCTACCAATATTAACTTTACAACGCATATGTCTTTAGCATGCATGCCTTTACCACGAAATTCAAGTGTTTTACAGGTACATACAAACCCATTACCCATACATACATGTATATATATATATATATATATATATATATATATATATATATATATATATATATATATATACATATGGGTTTATACTTACCAGTAAAATAGATACATTAATGGGGTAAAGGCAAGCGAGGTAAAAGCATAGTAGTTGTAAAAGATAGTTGTTGTTAAAACTTTAGTGGTTTAGACTAAGTAGTGGTTAAGGGGTAGTTGTTTAGACTGTAATGGTTCAAGTGGTAGTTGTTCCATCATACAACCAGTCAGACTATCATCATTTATTGGGTGATAGCCCATCTCTCCAAAACTGCCTTTAGCGCACTTAACATAAGGCTTAACGCTAAGCGGGTAAAGTTTTGTTTGGTACGCATGCAAACAGAAACCAGATTCAGTGTGACTTAGCAATCATTGCAATGAAAACGCTTAATTTCCTGTTATAACACAGCTATATTTGTGCTTTAAATGGATACCACTGTGTCAGGTCAGTATCGTTTGCCTTTAAGATCACATGTAAATTCACAATCAATGAATTTGACAACCACCTGGGACAGAAAGAAGGGTGTGATCATAACACAAGATCAAAAAATATCAGGAGATAATGCGAACTTGGTGGTGATGCAGCAGGCAAGGAAAACAAGTAGACTGGATTTGCTTTAAGTCACATATTTAAACTTCAGTAACTTAACAGTTTATGAAGAATGCCAGGTGTAATACAGCACACGTAGATCGAGGCTTATGGAATGTACTGTACATTGGACTTTCTTTTTTTTTTACTTTGGAATCATCTACATAGTGTATTCATTCTGGTGCACAGTCAAGTGCCTGGAATCAGTCGGGCACAACCTGAAGCGTGCTGGCAGTGTTAGAATGTTGCACGTTAAACCTGCAGTGCACGTTCTTGTTTGTGTGTGATGGCTTGTCGTGTAGTTCCTATAGTACCCCTGCAGGACCTGCCCGTTTGGATAACATATACTGTGGGCTTGGTAGCAGACTGACTCCGTGCACCCCCACCGTATATGTTAGCCTGGTTTACATTAGCTAGCTCACAGTGCCACTAGAATCTCCTCCTCTCGGGGAGAGATTAGTTTCTGGCAACCTTAGATCATGACAACCCAAATTCCTCAGAATCGTGGAAACAATGTACTACCTTTCACTCAGTCACTCGTGCTTACCTATTCGGTTTGTCTCAGAGAGTTACACAGAATAAACAGTCGGGCGTTTCAATAAGTATTTATTGAACAGTTGTTATTCTAGTGTAAAATATATGTGCTGCGGCAACCAGCAGACAATAGCAGAGATATATTATCAGCAGTACGATAAAAGCAAAGGGATAGAACAGTTCTAACATATTGCAATAATCATGAATACATACATGAATATAAAAGCATTATGCAAGTGCACGTACTCCTACGATGCCTAACTAGATGTACCTGAGTGTACCTAGCATATGTGTAGGTCTAAAGCCTAAGAGCCAAGAATCCCTCTAGGATTTAGTCGAACCCCCATACCTGAATAGAGAGAGTGTGGGACCCCGTCCTGGTCTCGAGTTGGACACCCCGCAAGGGCTGTGTTAGACCGCTGTCAGCTGGAGCGACTGCATGCAGGAGCCTCAGCATCTCTGGTCAGTGTGTCAGCATGGAAGTCTCGGTTCCCTCTGTCTTACCGGGGCAAGATGTGGTGTATTTATACCCTAAAGAGTCTCGGTCCTCAGTATGGATTGTATTGGTCTGTCGTTAGACATGAGGAAGACGTCAGGGGTGAACTTTGTACATACATATTATGCAGGTGGTGTATTCCTAGAGAGCCATGCATAATAGATGAGTACAGTGTGGGCCTGTGTTTGGGAAAAACCCTGCTGTATTCAAAACCACAGGATAGATAAGGTTCAGCCCTCAGAGCACGTTGTGTACTAGCAAGGACCAATGTAGGGGAAAGATCATGCCTATATAAGGAATCATGACTATAATAGGACATGTACAGTTATGACCATAATTGGGCATATGCGGCTTTGACCATAATAGGGCAAGTATGAATATGACCATATTAGGGCAAATATGAATACGTCCATTTTAGGGCATGCACGAACGGGTCTACATTAGGGCCTCTATACGGGACATAACAGGCTCAGTCCCAAGCATCACTGTCAGTAGATGAGTAACAGCCCAGTGGAAAAAAGGTAACACTATCCTGTACAGTAGGGGTGGATGGCCCGACCTTGAGTGTCATGCGAGTATAGAGGCTGCCTGGTGGGAAAAATACACCTTCAAACCTTTTTTTGGTAGTCGGCTTTCAGTATTTTATATCAGTTAATGGTGGTTCAGCACTAACAGTGTTAATTAAATTGAATCAGTGTCATGTGAGTTCGGCACAAATCTCATTTCACTTGCAACAGTAATTTTCATGGAAACATAACACATAATGTGAAATTGACACATATGTTGTCCAAATTGTTATCCTATAAGAAATAGCGTGCTTGGCGTCTACTCTATTACAAGCAGACGCCAAGCACGCTATTTCTTATACTGAGCACATGAACTCGACTTTTTTACTGAACCGAAGGATAACAATTTGGACAACTTGCACAATACAATTCTTTCATGACCTAGAGATGGTTGCACAAGTATTTGAGCCCTGAAGATGTCCGTGCAGGACGAAACGCGTTGGCTACTTTGACCACTGTTCAATGGCGTGCTTTTAAGAAGAAAATGAATAAAGAATAAATGAATACAGACATCTTCTTTATATGTGTCAATTTCACATTATGTGTTATGTTTCCATGAAAATTACTGTTGCAAGTGAAATGAGATTTGTGCCGAACTCACATGAAACTGATTCAATTTAATTAACACTGTGGGTGCTGAACCACCATTAACTGATGTAAATTTTGGAAGTTGTTTTCAATTTGAAGTAGAGAGGGACTGTAATTCAGGTTCGGTGCACCACAAGAGAACTTCTAAACTCTGCCCAATACATTTTGATAAGTGCGGTACCTTATTGCCTCAACCCCTGTATGTGTATTGGTTTCAGTATTTTATATTGCCATGCTTGTAGAAACATTTGGTATGGGCTCGGGTTCTGTAAGAAAGACTGAACTGGCAAATAAACCACCTGATTGGCACAGTCACAATGCATATTTAATCATTGAGCGCACTTTTAATGATATACATGTGTTCAAAAATCAGTTTCTCAAATGAACTAGTATTTTGGTGTTTTAGTGACAACAATCTTTTGTGAAGAATGAGTTGGAACCATCCAAATGCTTCAGTTTTATGAGCTGCTGAAGAAGGGTGGCACTGACTTGAAGTTCCCATTAGTCTGAACCTTGGTTAGGACTTTGTGAAAGTAAAAGTAACTGAATTTTAGTGAAATCTAGAAGACAACTAGCATGTCGATAAATAAGACAGGTGGCTGGCTGTTGCCAGTCTAGCTGGAGAAGGGTCAGCCACTTGTTTGGCATGTAACATGTTGTTTCTCAGCATTACATGCCTTGTAGTCGCACACCTTGGCCCTTATTGTTATTTTCCCATAGGCCTCTGCGCTTCTGGTGATGCTGTGCCCACTCATATTTTGCTTGTGGCTTGGGTCTGCTGTGAGAACCTTGCTCGAATATGCAGACATGCTTTGTGGTGTACAGACAGATTGACGGTCTGTGGTTAGTTTTCCAGAGACTTGAGTCATTTGGTTAATTTTTAAGAGAGTCGCCAAATGTTTCACTCCAAATATATTTGTGATCAGCAATTGATAATGCTAATGAGTCGTTTCATTTGAGTTTCACATTCAAAAGAGTGAATGTTACTATATTGTTGGTGAAGGCTTGTAAACATGGTTCTTTCTACAATCCTGGCACAATGAAAGTAGTGTACTTATTTGCCTACGATTCGGCATGGGCATGCTGCATACCTTTAACAGTGACCCCATAAAGAGCAGAACGAATTACAGACACTACTGCCGTAGTATCGTTTCACCATTTAAAGTAAGTAAACAACTTGAATATTATTTGTGCAAATCAGTCCCCTATGATTCAGTTTGCCAGCAGTTTCACAGGTACTGAGAAAGGTAATCCTCCCTCTCTCCATCCCACAGCATCCCCTTCAGGGGCCGCATGCACTTTAATAACAAGACTTAGTGGGAGTGTGCATTACACCGGTGTTTGTCCTGCACTGCTGTAGGTCAGCTATACTCGGGGCCAGTGGAATTATGTGTTTGTGCGGGTGCAACATTTTTTAATATAATTAGGAATTTGCCGCATTAGCCACATAATCTATCATATACTGTATAATTGCAGATTTTAACAGAAAAAATTGATTCTAGCTTAAAGGGTCTAAAAGTTACTAAAAAGCAACAACACATTTTTACAATGTTTGGGAGATAAACCATCACGAATGATGCACAACCTATGCCCAGACACTGTTAACAAGTGTAAAAACGAAAAAGTAATAAATATTATCACAGAATATACCACATACTGCATGTTGCCTTTTCTTGACTCTTAATTTAATCAGCCCTGCTGCATAAATTGGCCCTCTGCTGTCGCATAATTCCAGGGTCTATGGCTATACTTCAGTTAGCCTGAGGTAGCAGTTCACAATTATTACATGCTGGAAGTGAACTACTTTAAACAGAATGATACCAATCTATAATCAAAATTCACAACTTGTATGTTTTGACACATCTAATTTAACTCTCTTTTACAGTTTCCCACAAGAATGGTATTATATTTCTCTACAATGTATTAATATTGCTGATTGAAGAGCAACTCAATCAATATTAGATAATGCTTTATAGTGTGGTACCTACTGTTGCCCGTAACTTTACATATATTTTTATTTTAAATTGTGCAACACCACATGCTTGCATTGATTTAAAAAAAAGTGAAGCTATAAGTCCTACAGTGCTATTTGCTATTCTTGTTGCTAGAATCCAAGTACTCACTGAAGGCAGCATACACAATTAGGCCACTTGGCAGTAACAGCTTGCCGACCCAACCATCCATCCCATAATGCTGTTGTATAGACTACATATACCGTCATTATTGCAGTTTCACTACTCTTCTGTGCAGGTTAGCTGTCCTATGTCATCATGGCAGTCCCTTGAGCTCATCTGCTATGCTGATAAAAGACATTTGATGGGAGTGATATTTCACATTTATTTGCCGCATTGATTGTTTCCACATAATACTACTTAAGTATAACTAGCATACTCCAGGGTAAAAGGTATAGTCGTTATTCCTATATCTTCTGAGCCTCACTCTTGCTCCCTCCTTGTGCTGGCTATCAAGTGTCTTTTTGGTTTAAATAAAAAAAACGATTGCTAAAGCGCTTGAAGCCACACAATAGTTGATGCCTGCCAACTGAGTCCACATACATACAAACCATAACCATGGGTAAAAGACATTGTCATTTACAGCGCCAATAGCTCTAACTCCAGCAAACGCGAGACCGATTGCATTGCAAATGCTTGCTAAGATAGGCGTTACAGTTTCTTCCTCACCTCCCCTTGTATTTGGAAGTTGAGTCAGTAAGTGAGCTGAGATTTCTATGAATGTCAATGCATGTGTGGTTCTATACATCACCTTTTAGTAGATCAGGGGGACAACCATCACCAAAATAAATGGCACTCAATTTTTAGGCCCCACAAGGATAGATGACTGTGATAGCACTGTAGGGACATGAACTTGTGACTTGCAGGTTACTTCAACTCTTGTTTTGGGCATTTAGGGGCAGATTTACAAGCCCCTTGCGTGCCAGTACGTCACTTTTTGTGACGCACTGACAGCGCATTTCCCTGTCCCATATTTACAAGGACAGGAAAAGCCACCCTGCATGGCTTTTCCTGTCCTTGTAAATATGACCCCTTTACACGCAGCATTTTGCGTGAAAGGGGCGTTCCATGGGTGTTGCTGTGGGTGTTCCCACGCAACACCCATGGAACGAGACACATTTCTAGATTTACGAGGATTCGTAAACCTGGAAATGTGTCAGTATGCTACGCCACCCTAGGGGTGGCGTAGCGAGGCTCAATGAGGAGAAATGTTTTAATTTATCCTCGTTTTTTCCCTCTTTCAATGCGTGCTGCATTCTACAGCACGCATTGAAAGAGGAAAATGCCTGTAGTGATTGTTTTTGTGCAGGAAGGTGCCCCTTCCTGCACAAAAACAATCTCCCCATGGCGCAGGCATCCTTGCACCATGATGCAAGGGTGCCTGCGCTGGCGCATGGCAGCAGTTTGTGCGCCAGCGCAGGGGAGAGCACAGGAATGCGACATATCATTGTAAATATGTCGCATTCCTGTCCTCTGAACTTGCCGCAGCGTGGCGCAGCCAAAGGGCTTGCGGTGCGCTGCGGCACTTTCTTGTAGATCTGCCCCACAGTTCTCTTGTCCATTAGCCTGCACTTACAGAGAACTCTTGCTGAACCTTAAAAAATGTCCTTTAAACTTTGCAACTATGCTACTTTTGTGAGGTTTACCATTGCTGCCTGACTGTTGAGGATGAACCCACACTTGCTCTCCTGCTATGATCTGTCGTTTCCCGATCTCATCCGAACAATGTTTGTACAGAGGTTTGTTGGGGTGACTTTGCCTGTGTAGCCTTTTGTTTTATTTACTGCTCCCTGGACTGTTTCTGTGTCTTCTGCATATATCAGCATGTCACTTGTTATCTTGTATTGTTGCCTCTATGTTTGTGCCCACATTTTAGTTGCTCATTTAGAAGATCCACTCAAAAGTATGACGGACCTAAGGATGTCAGTCACCGTGAGTACCATATATTCCTTGACTGGGTGTCTGACTCCAATTTGATTCCCAGATAGTTGTCCTGAAGTCTTGCAGAATGTCATGGTCCATTCTGATGTTTTATGTATGATTCAAAAAACCTTTTCCTTCACTGGTTTCTGTCATTACGCCCGGGAACACGTTTCTTCCGCTAATGACTGCATTTGTTCAAAATGAGTTGAGATGTGACTTCTTCTGGGCATTCTTGGGCCTGTTTTTTCTGCTTCCTTACTGTCTGGACACACACACACATGTTCTTATATTGCTGCTGCATTTCGTCAGTTACAGCTGAAACCTCTGGTGCCCTCTTTGTAGTGTCTTGCGAGTTAGTAATGACAGAACCTTTTTGGCTCATGATGAACTCCATAGAGCTGTGATGCACATGTTAAAGCGAAATACAATTAAGGTTGATTTAAAATTTTGAGTTTGCAGTTACACGCAGAAAAATAAAGACATATAATATTAAGCTCTGTGTGTGGTGTAGATATAGGTGGGTACCCAGGCTGGGGAAGACCCCACAATTGGCGACGAGATAGGGGATAAGAAACCCGAAGATCAACAGTGCTCTTCAAGAGAGTTTGCTGTAGTCCAAGCAAACTGCTCGTACTTTCCAAGTGTGCCATCATCAAAGCACAGCTCCAGCTGCTGTGAAGCAGCTGAAGACAACAAAAAGCATTGCAGAGAATTTACACATCGTTAGCCGAGAACCTGCTGGTCAGGCCATACAAGGTAACAGCCATTGCATTGCGGCTCTTAACCCGATTCTATTACACCTCAAACGTAACCACACATGCGTTGTAACAATGCGTAGTCTTTACTACCCACTGTAAATGTATGTATGGTAAAAGCACATACATTGTAAGTAAATATAGGCGATCCACATCGTTGTGAGGAAACAGAGGCTCTTCCGCTTCCTCACAATGACGTGCACCTCCCCTCAGACGACCGCAGGAACCACGAGGAGAGAGAGGAACAATGAGGAGAGAGAGAGGTAAGGGGGATTCGGCCTGGGGTGGGAATGACTGTTTTAGGGTAAAAGGGGGTCAGGGGGTTGTGTAGGGGTAGTGGTTTAGGGTAGGGAAAGGACTGGGGTAACGGGGGTCGTGCAGTGGTAGTGTTTTAGGGTTTAGGGTAGGGAGAGGACTGGGGGTCAGGGGGGCATGCAGGGTAGTTTTTTAGGGTAGGGAGAGGACTGGGGGTGGGGGGAGGGTTGTGCAGGGGTAGTGTTTTAGGGTTTAGGGTAGGTAGAGGACTGGGGGTTGGGGGTTGTGCAGGGTTAGTGTTTTAGAGTTTAGGGTAGGGAGAGGACTGGGGGTCAGGGGGTCGTGTAGGGGTAGTGTTCTAGGGTTTAGGGTAGGGAAAGAATTGGGGGTCGGGTGGGGTCGTGCCAGGGTAGTGATTTAGGGTTTATGCTAGGGAAAGGATTGGGGGTCGGGGGTCATGCAGGGGTTGTGTTTTAGGGTTTAGGATAGAGAGGACTGGGGGTCGGGGGTCGTACAGGGGTTGTGTTTTAGGGTTTAGGGTAGGGAAAGGATTGGGGGTCAGGGGGTCGTGCAGGGGTAGTGGTTTAGGGTAGGGCAAGGGCTGGGGCTGAGGGGGTCGTGCAGGGATAGGGGTTTAGGAAAGGGCAAGGGCTGGGGGTCGGGGTGTGGTCGTGCAGGGGTAGTCATTAAGGGTTTAAGGTAGGGCAGGGTAGTGTTACTTACCTTACTCACTTTTACCAAGGGTATGCGTGGGAAAGGGATATGCGTGGTAAAAGAATGCGTTGTAATGGTAGGTCGTTGTAAGCATATTAGCGTAGTAATACCCATGTTGTAATGGCGCACGTGGTATTAGTATGTGTAGCAATGTCATACATTCGGCCATACATAAAAGTACCGTGCTGCCACACAAGATAAAGTTATATGTTATAAGGAGTGTTAACACTGAAGGTGGATACAACCAGGTTTTCAAAGACCAGTCATTGATAATCAAAAATTACAAAATAATCCTGTGTCCAGAAGCACTGCAAGCCGAAGATAAACCAGCTATCAGAAAGTGCAACTAGACATTTAGAAAAGAAGACATAATTAACTTACCAAAACCATTAAAGAGACTTATTGTACCTCTGCACTTGGTGAGGTGGCTCAAGGAGATGTGCCCAAGGTTGTGCTTATCGAGCCATCTGTACCCGAAGTGGCCAGCCACCAAAACTGCTTAGTGGGGCTCAGAACAACTTCACAGGTCTTTGAAGCATAAAGAGCCAAGAGCAACTTTGGGAATAGTGACATTTTTCAGATGGCAGCGAAGAAAGTCACGTTTCCAGGTATCATTAAAGATGATCCAGAAGCCAGAACATTGCAAAGCTTTACAGATGAATTGTATAAACCAAGTCACAGTGATCCACAAGCAGTGTCATTAAGTTCCACACTGGTCTACAATGCTGCTGCATTCCTGAAACCACTACCATCTTTCGATAAGACTAAAAAGCAAAATATTGGCGATAGATGGATTGTGTGGATAGAAACATTCAAAGATTTCATTGATGCACTTGAAGAGACTGATAACAAAAAGATTATCAAATACATTAAAAACCTTGCTGGTGATGGTGTAAAAGAAGTCATAAGGAAGATGCAGCAAACTGACAAAGAAATCACAAACCGTCAGATTAAAGAAATCTTGAATCTTAAATTCAATCCAATGTCCAATATAGATTACGAATGATACATTTTCAGTCCAGAAGGACAGAAAGTTGGTGAAACCATCAATGAATTTGTGGAATGACTTGACATTCTCGTCAAACACTAAGTTCAATGAATTTAATGACGAAGAAGCTATATGTCTTAGAGTTATTGATGGATGCTTGTCAGATTCATTCAGACGACAAATGCCGAGAAAAACTCTTGGTCTGGAGTGAGTGTTAATGGCTGCCAGAGCCGAAGAGCGTGCGGATAGACAAGCTTCTGACATGGAGGCCGGAGGTGCCCAGAATGAATCAGTCATATGTGTGAAAAGTAAGCCAAAAAGACTGAAGGACACAAGGTGATGTCTGCACGCAAAAAGAAGTTGTGCTTTAGATGTGGATTTTCGTTTTAACACAAAGGCAAATGTCCTGCCATTGGACAGAAATGTAAAGGCTGTGGAAAGGAGAACCATTTTGTGACGGCTTGCATAGCAAAGGAAAAAGCAAGTGTATCACGGCACGAAGACAAAATGGCCACCGGTATGTTCCAGAAGCAATGTTCGACGCGCCCTCACAAGGCCAAGCGTCGACATCAGTTAAGACAATTTGACACTAGACGAAATTGATTGTCATCTAAATCATTGTCAAACAGCTATGTCGATGTTTACATCAGAAAAGCGTGCGCATGTTGGACTGGCCGCATGTGAAGAAAAATGTCAGTCAAAGAAAAGTCGACATGCCAAAGCACCAAAGTCATTCAAAGATTGTCCGAGGATTACACTGAAAGTAAATGGTTGTTCAATACCTTTCATCATCGACAGCTGTGCGTCAATAAACATTATGCCTGAGGAGAAATATAATGAATTGTCTCCATTACCACAACTTACGCCATCAAAAACAATAGTGTATACCTGAGCTGCACTGACGTCCTTAAAAAGTCAAGGTTCATTTGTAGCTAAGAGGAAACTCAAGATAACGAAGGTGCAAGCACCCATCCATGTGCTTCAAGATACAGCATCAACTGCCTGTCTACTCAGTTTCAATACAGCACCTGATATGTGACTGATTTCCATAAACCACAACATGAATGCTTACCACAAAATAGTAAGTCAATTCCCTTCATTGTTTTATGGTTTAGGAAAGCTTAAGACTATGAAAGTAAAGCTGCATATTAATGATGATGTCCATCCTGTTGCTCAAATACATAGACAAATTGCTTTTCATTTACAAGATGCTGTTGAAAATGAACTTGAATCGTTATTTAAGCATGAAATAATTGAGCGTTCTACTGGTCCCATGCCATGGGTTTCTCTCATCATTGTAGTGCCCAAAAAGGACAGTGAAGTAGCGGTACGCATATGTGTTGACATGCTTCAGGCAAACAAGGCAATTGAATGAGAACGACATACAGGTCTACACATTGCTGACATGATAACGCAATTAAATGGTGCAAAGGTCTTCTCTTGCCTTGATTTGAATAAAGGTTATCAACAGTTGGACTTTGAAGAAAATTTCAGGTACATTACATCTTTTTAAATACATGTTGGCCTGTTTCGATACAAAAGACTACGTTTTGGTGTGTCATCAGCAGCAGAACTTTTTCAAGACGTCATTCAAAGCATTATTCAGCCTGACCTGAATGCGTTCAATTATAGGGATGACATATTGGTTTTCGGAGCTACACAAAAAGAGCACCATTAAGCTATCACACAAATATGGTGTTTACTGGCTGATGCGAGTTTGACTTTGACTGCAGATAAATGTGAGTTCCACAGGACAAAGTTAAAATTCTTTGGGCATATCTTTTCTGATGGGGGTATGACACCCGACCCTGCTAAAGTACAAGCACTGTCAAATGCTGATCCCCCACAAGTTGTTTCAATTGTGCATTTATTCCTAGGCATGGCCAGCTACTGTTCAGATATATACGAGACTTTGCCACTGTATTTGCTCCATTGAAAGAGTTGACGAAAAATGTTTCATTTCATTGGTCACATGAATGTGAGAAAAGTTTTAAGAAATCAAACAAGCCATTGAGAATGCTACTGAAATGGCATATTTCAATTCAAAGCTTCATACAGAGGTTGTTGTCGATGCTCGACCAGTTGGGTTAGGTGCTATCCTTGCACAGCACAGCAGACATCCAAATGCTAAAAGGCATATTGTGGCATATGCATGAAGGAATTTTTTCCAAACAGAACGTGCTTATTCACAAGCTGAAAAAGAAAATTTAGCTGTGGTATGGGCTTGTGAACATTTCCATGTATTCCTGTAGGGAAAGCCTTTTACGCTGGTAACTGATCATCAAGCTTTACTAACTATATTTGGCAATCCAGAGGCTAAGATGCCTCCTCGCATTGAACAATGGAGAATACGATTACAAGAGTACAATTATAACATCATGCATCGTCCAGGGAAGGATCAGAACCCTGACGACTACTTTTCCAGAGTACCTATACATGGTCATGGTACTCCATCCAAGTCGGCTGAAGCCTATGTAAATTTTATTGTAAAATCGAACACACCAGCTACCATTTCATTAGCCCAGATTATCACTGCCATGGGCCATGATAGTGATATGCTAAAGTTGAAAGATATTATACATCAGTCATGGAAGCAGCACCCTCGACCTTCAGTGATGGTGAATATCAAACATGCAAGAATGTCAAAGATGAACTGTGCATAACTAATGAGGGAGTTATACTGCGAGGGTTGAGAATATTGATTCCGGAGAGTCTGCTACAGAAAATGATTGAAGTGGCTCAAGCAGGACATTGTGGAATTGGTTCCACAAAATGAGATCTCTGAAACTAAATCTAGTTTCAGTATCTCGATGAGCAGGTTGATAAGGAATTAAAGGCCTGTCATCTATGCAAATGCCTTTCTACAAAAGTTACTCAATACGCCTTAAACAGGTCACAACTCCTGAAACATGCCTGGGAGAGAGCAGCCATTTACTTTTTCTGTCCACTTGACAATGGACATCACCTGATGGTGATTGTGGGCGAATACTCACAATTTTGAGGATCTCTCATTTTCCACTCAAGACCGAGTTATTGAGAGACTAGATGACATCTTTGCCACATGGGTTGTTCCAGCCATATTGAAATGACAATGGCCCTCCTTTTTATTTTTTTATTTTTTATTTTTTATTATTTTCAATATAAAACAAAATACATACCACTTAACGAAGGTACAACCACGACATGGTCATTTTGTTCACTATAGCTGATCACAACAGTATCTGAATGCATTTATATACGCGAGCACAAGTCCAACATACGGTAAGTGTCATATGCACCGGTCTATCAACAGTAACAGAACAACATTTCCTGTGACTGCCTATCAATTCTCTGCTAATCAATATCGTGTTGAAGGGCTCGACAATGACATAGGGGCACAATCAAAGTAAGCACTCCTCCACCCCTCAGTGCACTCAATCAATTATGTTCCTGTGACTGACAATGATGGTTCCTCTGCAGTAGCCCACAGCTCTGGGGCTACTTCGCTAACTCTACTTAACAGGTAAGTTTGGTATGGTCCCCAGCAACTTCTAGGACGACTCCTGGGGGGTAACAACTCACTGTATGTGTCAGCCTGGGTGTTACAATACAACATATCTGCATGCCATTCTGTGATTCATGGGAGCGGGCCCCTCATCCACCGCAGTGCCACCCGTCGTTTAGCAAACAGGAGCCCAATGGCTAACAATGGACGCAGTGCAGTGTCTTACTCACTGTGAGGTCCCATCCCAGTAACGCCATCTTGGGGTCAGGTTCCAAATCTGCACTAATAATAGTTCCAAGCTCTTGAAACACCTTTTCCCAGAAGGCATAGACCCCCGGGCACTGCCAGGCCAAGTGCCAGAAACCCGCTCCCTCTAAACCACATCTGTGACAACAGGAAGTCTCTGCTAGCCCGCATCGAAACTGGTGTTCAGGAGTGCAATAAGACCTATGCAAAAACTTGAAGTGGATGAGCCTGTGCCTCCCATTTAGAGAAATAGACCTGGTGCGAGCACAGCAATAATGCCATTCTTTGTCACTGAGGGGAGTACCCAGATCGCTCTGCCAGTCTAATCGCACTCGTAAAACTTCGGATTTGCGCGTGTCCTGTAAACTAGAATAGAATTTGGTGATTAACTTTGAAGGTTCCTCAACCTTAATTAGAGTGGAAAGTGCCCCCATTGTTTGCGGTTCCAGCAACTCATCCCCAATAAGGGTGCGCCAGGTCTGTCGGGCCCTGTAATAGTGAAATAAAACCGTGCCTCCCAGGTGCCTGTCCGGTCGCTGCAGTGCCTCCCAAGTTACTAAGACCCCATCTTTGAAGAAGTCTCCCATTGTAGTGATACCTATGGATTGTAGCGCCTGTCTGGCACCTACATCTTGACCCAGTGGAAACCACATGCACCACTGAAGTGGCATCTCCGGTGCGTATATGAAGGCTCCCGCATGCATGTGTAGAAGTGTCTGCCAGGCTTGAGCAGTAACCGCAATTGAATCAAAGACACGCAGCCTCCTGGAGGCAGGTTGGGTAAGCGTCTGAGGAAGGGTGAGAGGTTCCACTGCATTCCTTTCCATAAATAAAAAGGGTGTATCTCGTGGACCATGTATCCAATAATGAGCAAATACACTATTTGCTGCCCTGTAGTATTTTTCCAGATCAGGAGCCCCCAATCCACCCAAATCATATGGTAAAGTGAGCGAGTTCCATCATATGCGTGGTTGTTTACCCGCCCAAGCTAGCCGTATCAACTGTGTGCGCCAGCATTTGAAGAGCTGTTTTGGTAGCTGTATGGGTATGTTCTGGAATAAAAAGAGGAATTGTGGTAATATAACCATTTTCATGATCGAAATTCTCCCCAGCAATAAGAGTGGGAGCCTAATCCACTTATCCACATTATCTGTGAGTTTTTGTGTGGCTTTGCCATAGTTCTCGAGCAGCACTATCGCGGGATCTGTATGAAATTGGATACCCAAATAGCGGACCGCCTCCGTAGTCCAGCGTAACGGGTATTCCATGGCCGGTTCCTCAGTGTTTGGGATGAGGGGAAATATGATAGACTTTTCCCAATTAATTCGCAGTCCAGAGTGACCCCCGAACTGTACCACTTCTCGCAATATTGGAGAGAGGTTCACCTCCGGGTTATGTACGTATAATAACGTGTCGTCTGCATAAGCAGAAATGTTAAGTGTGTATTCAGGAAATTTGAGCCCTCGATGTGCGTGATATTCACGGATGGCACAGGCCAGTGGTTCCGCCACTATTGCGTACAACAGTGGGGACAAAGGACAGCCCTGACGCGTCCCCCGAGCGATGCGAAATGACTGAGAGACTTCATTTCCTATCCGGACTCTAGCTGTGGGCAATGTATATAATACTGAAACCAGACGAAGAAATATATCTCCAACTCCTATTTTGCGTAAACCGCGAACATAAAGCTCCACTCCACGGAGTCAAAGGCTTTTTCGGCATCCAAAAAGACTGCCGCCGCCTTGATTTCTGGATTTAGCCTTAGTACTGTACCAAACAGAGTTCTCAGATTTTGAGACAAATTACGATTAGGGACAAACCCTGCCTGTTCTGGGCAAATAATACCAGGGAGCAATAAAGCAAGTCATTAGCTAAGATTTTAGCATAAAGCTTAGCATCAACATTGAGCAAGGATAAAGGCCGATATGAAGCGCAACTATCGGGAGACTTTCCCTGTTTTAATAGGGTAACAATGACAGCCTCACGTAAGGAGGGTGGCATAATGCCTGCTTCCGCCATCTCCTCAGAGTGTTTTGAGGTGTGGGATCAGTAATTCTTGAAATTCTTTATAAAAGGTGACCGTGAGCCCATCTGCCCCCGGGGCTTTTCCAGCTGCCATCCCCTTAAGTGCCTCTCGTAGCTCAGCAGTTGTTAGCGGCGCCATCAAATGTTCCCTATGCTCTGTCATGAGCCATGGCATTTTAATATACGAGAGATATTCCTCTAGGGCCTCCCTATTAGACTCTTTTTGAGAGGTATATAGTGTCTTATAATAAGTACGGAAGTGGGCCGCTATTTCCTCTGGTGTATGTAAGGAAATGCCTTTGTCATCCTTCATGCCTGTCATAGTGTCTAAGTCCCTCTTAGGTCTCAGTATTCCCGCTAGAGTAGCGCCAGGCCTCTCCCTCTCACCATAACATCGAGCCGATGCATATTTACCCATATGTTTGATTTCGTCATTAGCCGCATCTAAGTGCTCTGCTAATTTCTGTTGGAGGTCTGCAGTGGTCTGGGACGATCCCCCGTCGTTCAAAACACGCTCCAGTTGTCCTATTTCTCTTTCTAGGGTCGCTAATCTGCCTCGGATGGAGCATAATACCCCTGCATGAGTAGAAATCACCACACCTCTAACGAACACTTTAAACGTTTCCCATACCGTGGCGAATGAGGCCACCGACCCTATGTTGTCAGCAAAGAAATCTTCAATGGCTGTAGCTAACCCTTCCTTAAATACAGTATCCAATAGTGAATATGGTGGGAAACGCCATGCGAATGCAGGAATGCGCGGCGCCTCATACTTCAAAGCCAGTTGGACAGGAGAGTGATCGGAGTACGTCCATGGTAGATGCGCACATTTCTCTACTCTGGACCTCAGTCCCCCTGATAATAGCCAGAAATCAATTCGAGTGTGAGTGTCATGCACGGAGGAATAGTGAGTATAGCCTCTTACTTCTGGGGATATGTGCCGCCAAATATCTATTAGGCCCTCGGACTGCATTATATCTTGAATGGCTACTGCTGCAGCTGCTGGACGCCTCGGCGGGCCCTGCGATCTATCAATACTGGGATCCAATATGCAATTAAAATCCCCGCCCCATACCTGCGGGATCCCCTTCCATTGCACCAGTTTGGCCGCCAAGGAAGTGAAGAAGTGTGGATTGTCGTAATTAGGGCCATATATTCCGACCAATAAAATGTTAAGTCCCCCCGTTTGCATAGGGCTACCACAAATCTGCCTTGCGGGTCCTTTAGTATTCCCGTCATCTCTACTCCTGCCTTCTTGTCCACCCAAATCAGGACTCCCCTTGCATGTGAGGTGTAATCTGCAGAATAACATGTCCCCTGTAGTTTACGATGCATTGTCTCGCTACGCTCCGGAGTTAAATGCGTCTCCTGCAAGATGGCAATTGCTACAGAATGTCGTTTCAGATAGGCTCCCACCCTTCTAACCTTTCTACTGTCATTTAGACCACGGATATTCCAGGTCATGAGCTGCAAAACGCGTGTGCTTTCACTCACCATGATCGATCAGCTGTGGTAACTCTAGTCTGTGACCGTGTCTCTTGCCAGTACTATGTGCCATTCGTGACCTCAGTTGCATCATTAAAACAATATATATACCCATCTTAATATGACGAACATTCCCTCCCACACCTCGATAATCCCCAACTGTCGTGGCTATCTGTTCTCCCTCCCCCCCGCCCACATTATCCAAAACAAACCCCAACTCCAAAACAAACAATGGGGAAGGTGTGATACACTTGGGGGCAGATGTTGCCATCTGATCGAACTCCCTACACCACTTTGATGACTCTTATAACAGCATGAAATAGGAAAATAACTATCTCTACGAGGCATAATAATTTAGCAATCAACACACTCTGTGAGTCTATAGGTGACCGAGCTTTAACACCCTTAAGTTTTGGGGAGTCTTGTTTGTAAAAGTTCAGTCCTTGATGTAGGATCTCAGCGGACCAGATAGTATCTACTAATCATACTTTGCTATGTGAGCAGCGCCCCCCCCTTTGACTCGTCAATTTTACCGTACAGTGTCCGATCTGGGGTCTCATCAGTTGACTACTCTTCAGATTCTTGGTCTTCCTGGAGATTCGGAGAGCCCTCCGATCGTACTGAAGATGAGTTTGGCGAACCTTGACGTCTTAGACGCAGTTCTTTCTCTTTAATGAACCGCAGGACCGCTTTAGGATCTGTAAAAAAAAAGCACCTTGCCGTCAATTTTGACCCTAAGTTTAGCGGGATACAACATGCTGTACTCTAGGTTGAGATCCCGAAGTTTCTTTTTCGTCGGAAGGAAAAGTCGCTGTGCCTCCTGGAGCTGCATCGTGAAGTCAGGGAACAAAGTTATCTCCGCACCTTCATGACGAAGCGTACCCAGTTCCCGGGCCTTGCGTAAAGCTGCGTCGCGGTCCCTGTAATTCAGGAGTCGTGCTATAATGGGTCTGGGGGCCGCACCTGGTACCGGTCTAGGTGCTAGAGATCTATGTGCTCGTTCTACCACCAGTATTTCGGAAAAAGTGTCTCTGCCCAGTAGGCTGACAAGAAGCTTTTCTACGTATTGTTCCATGTTTCCTACATTGGACGATTCTGCTACGCCCAAAATGCGAACATTGTTCCGTCGGGATCGCGCTTCAAGATCCTCAGCCTTGGCCTGCAGGGCGCGTAGGATCTTATCTCTTTCCTTGTTGTTTTCCGCGTCGGCCCTGACAACATCTTCCACATCTGATATGCGTTGCTCCGCTGCGTCGACTCTACCTCCATGTTTATCCAGCCTCTCGGACATCCTGTCCATTCGGAACGATAATGCATCAATTTTGCCGTCAATCTTGGACAGGCTCTGCTGGATGGTGCGAAACGCTTGCTTCATGTCCACCTCGGATCCGGAGTCAGGGTCGTATGGGGTGGAGTCATGTTCCGTGGGCGCAGGCTCTTTTGATCTTGGTGTTTTGCGTAGATCAAATTGCAGTTTGGGCTGCAACTTGTCTGTCTTGCCCATGTTGTCGGAATCGTGCACCGTGGTTGTACTGTCCGTGTGCGCTGACTCTGCTTAGCAGTATATCACGACTGGGCCTACTATCGCCTGTGTGAGAGGGACCAGTGAGATCCAAAGCCCCTCTCTCAGCACACTGCGGTAGACCCCTGCTCTCAGTGGGTGTGGAGAGAGTCTAAGCTCAATGTCTATCTGAGTGGCTTATTCGGCAATTGACACCTTCACTTGATGCACAGACAGCGTGTCCGATAACTGACCAGGCACCGTGGAAACGTCACACCAAGGTATGATCTCTGGGTTCCCCAAAGCTCAAGGCACAATCAGCACCTGTTTTGTTCCTCCCCCATGTATAGGCATTGGAAAGCAGTCTGGGCCTACAATATCTTTGTCCACCTACAGTTCTATGCCCATTACGTACTTGCCCGGTATAGAGCACTCAAGTGATGCCACCTGTCGGCCGCGGCGTTGCGGGTGCTTGCTGATGGTCCGCGCCGCTTTGATGACAATCCCACCACTGCGCAAGCGGTCTCAGGGTAAGGGCTCTGGCCGAAGTGTGGAAGCCCGGGCACTTACTTCATTAAGTCGCGCCTGGACGGGCTACTTCGCAGCTGCTTCCGTGCCGATTGCTTGCTTTTAAAGGGCACGCCGTCACTCACGGGCACTTGTTAAGGCCGCGCCGCCTACCCGCAGCACATTAGTGCGGCGGCGAGATCTCTCCGTCGGCTCCCCGTTCCGCTTTGCCGGCTCGGCTGGGCCACTTTCACTGCAACCGGTGAAGCGCGTTGATCACTCGCGTAGTTTACGAGGTACACAGGCCGCGCCGCCCGCCGTGCGTCACTGCGGAATTCCGGCGTTCTGCTACGCCGTGGAGGGTCGCGAGTGGCGTTTCAGGCAGCGCTCCGTGTCCTGAACATATTCCACCCTCGTGAGATCAATTGAGTGAGGATTATTACAAGGATTTTGGAGGATAGGTAGTGGAGATCGGGAGAGCTACCCTAGATCGCGGCCATCTTGGCGTCAGGCAAGCTCCGCCCCCAATGGCCCTCCTTTTAACAGTCGAGAGTTCAGAGATTTCTTAGAGCATCTGAATATAAAACATCAGATGAGCACACCTCTGTGGCCCCAGGCCAATGAACTAGGACTGGTTGAGTGCTTTATGAGTACGCTAAAGAAAGCAGTGCAACGTACTATTCTTGAGACTGGAAACACGCAGAGATCAACCCTCTCCTGAAAAAACCGTCAGCGGACCCCACCGACCTCAAGAATTTCCCTACTCCCATATACAGCCAAAGTCATGGAAAAAGCTGTCAACTCGCCACCTTCATAGAAGAAAACAACATCCTCTACTCCTCCCAATCAGGCTTCAGGAAGAACCACAGCACCGAAACCACTCTTCTCACGGCGACAGACGACATCCGCTCCCTTCTCAACAGAGGAGAGACTGTGGCTCGCATCCTCCTGGACCTCTCCGCGGCCTTCGACACAGTCTCTCATCGCACATTAGCCTGCAGACTCGACAACGCGGGCATCCGGAACAAGGCCCTCGACTGGATCCGCTCTTTTCTCTCCTGCAGAACGCAACGGGTCAGACTCCCTCCTTTCCTCTCGGATCCCACACCGACCACCTGCGGAGTCCCACAAGGATCCTCCATCAGCCCGACCCTGTTCAACATCTAGATGGCCCCACTCGCATCCATCGTCAGATCACATGGACACAACAGCGTATCGTCCGCAGACGACACCCAACTCATCCTCTCCCTATCCAACGAACCAACATCACCAAACACAACTTTCAAGACAGAATGGAAGCAGTCGGCAGGTGGATGAAGAACAGCTGCCTACAACTCAACTCGGACAAAACCAAGGTGCTCATCATGGGCCCACACCCCTACGCCTGGAACGACACCTGATGGCCCCCCACCATCAGAAACTCCCCCTCCCCCACAGACCACGCTGTCAACCTCGGAATCATCCTGGACTCCGAACTCAAAATGGACCGCCAGATAAAAGCTGTCACCTCTTCCTGCTACCACACCCTCCGCCTACTCTGAAAGACCTTCAACTGGATTCCTCCCGAACACAGGAAAACTGTCACTCATGCCCTCAGCAGCAGCAGACTGGACTATGGAAACGCACCCTACGCCGGGATCAACAAGAACCTCCCCCACAAACTCCAGAACGTTCAGAACGCTGCAGCCAGACTAGTCCTCAACCTACCGCCCCACTGCCACATCAGCCAACACCTACCGACACTACACTGGCTCCCCGTCGAGAAGAGAATCACCTTCAAGCTTCTCACCCATGCTCACAAGGCCCTTCACAACACCGGACCCGCCTACATGAACCATCGCCTCACGTTCCACCACCCCAACGTTCCCTTCGCTCAGCCCAGCTCTCCCTTGCGACGGTACCTCGCATCAAGAAGATCAGAGCAGGAGGATGCTCCTTCTCCCTCCTCGCGGCCAAGGCATGGAACTCCCTCCCTCTCCACCTCAGACAGACGCCGTCACTCCCCAAGTTCTTGAAGGACCTCAGAACCTGGCTCTTCGACGGAGCTCCGTGAACTTCCGGGAGCTGTGCGCCCCCCTTCCCTCCCCCTCAGCGCCTTGAGACCCTCTTGGGTGAGTAGCTGCACTTCACAAACCCTTGATTGATTGATTGAGAAACTCGATTTAAAAACTGTGTTAAACTCTACCTTGAGAGCTTATCATTCAACACCTCACTTGACCACTGGTGAAAGTCCTGTGACATTGATGTTCGGGAGAGCAATGATCACCAAAATACCTCAGTGGACCAATCAGAGAGAGAAAGATGAGAACGCAACTCATGAGAAGAACTTAGTTCATAAAGAAAAGATGAAAGCGTATGCTGACAAAAGACGACATGCGAAGAACGTCTTTAAAAGAAGCGATTAAGCGCTCACGCTCCAGATGGGGAAAAGAAAATCTGATGCACCATTTGATGCAGAACCTTTTCAAGTGGTGTCTACTAAGGGACACATGGTGACTGCCCAGTGCCCTGGAAAATCTATTACCAGAGACTCTTCTCACTTTCGGCATTTAACTCATCGTTCATCAGAGCTACATGTTGAAGGAAAGGCTGGTTCTGAAGCACCAGTGACTGCTGTTCCCTCTCCACCGTCAATGCAGATCCTGGACATTGATAGTGACAGTTCTCAGTTTCCAATGACAAGATCAGGTTGAATAATTAAAGCACCAAAAAGATTGATTGAAGAGATTTAAGTGTATATATGTATATATATTGTAAACATTCTAATTTTTCATTTATTGGGGGGAGATGAAGTCTCTTGCAAGTTAGTAATGACGGAACCCTTTTGGCTCCTGATGGACTCTGTAGAGTGTTAGAGCGGAATGCAAAGAAGGTTGATTTAGAATGTTGAGTTCACAGTTACACGAGGAAGAATAAAGAATTATAATACTAAGCTCCATGTGTGGCGTAGTCATTGGTGGGTACCCAGGCTGAGGAAGACGCTTCACTCTTTATTTATTATTATTTGTTTTCAAGAGGGCCGCCACTTGTTGCAATGCGTTCAGGTGCTTGTGTTTCCATGCCTGGCACACACCTTCACATGTTGGCTTCCTCACTGACTGCACATTGCTCCAGAGAATGACCTCAGGAGGTGCAGTGTTTGTATTACAGGTGCCTGCCACCCTTTGTCACTGGTGGATAACCTACTGCACACACAGTGCCTGGATGGGCTTGTCCTGTCCAATGTGGTTACACAGCCCCTTCTCAGGTTCTCACAGGCCTTTCTCTTTGTTCTCCGGGGTCTAAGTGAGAGGCAGCTTCCACCACCCAATGAAACTGAACTCTGTTTTGAGCCTTTCAGTCCCAAAGAAACTGTGTCATCTAGTCCAGCCCTTGTGTGATGTGCGGCTCTAGTCAAGGTTTTGTCTTTGAATACTAAGACTTGTAGTCTTGTTTGTTAGATTACCAAACACGACAAGTCCCAAAATTCAAAAAATAAAATCTTGGACTGGAGCAGCACATCACGCATGGACGTGGGACACTGGGTAGCCATGCAGGTCACGCTAAATAAAGTGTGCACCCCTCACGCCAGATCTGCTGGAGCCTCAGTCTCACTCCATCTGCTAAACGCTGAGGTTTCTTGCTGTTCAGTCAATGATCGTGATGGCTTTATGCAGGCAAACTCCTCACAATCCGTGGATTTGTTTCTTCTTCGTCACCAGATGTGTCCTGGGGTAAGATGAACAGACTACAGGGACACAAGTTATGGTGCTAAACTATTCTTTATTTGCTTGCCTTCACTTTTGCACTTATTCCACTACTTCTAGGGTAGCATGTTTCCACTTATGCTGTCCCTGCACTATCCTGACTTGTTGTTTCTTGCTCCTCCCCACACTTCATTTCCAGTTCCTAGGACAGGAAGTAGTGTTCAGTATCCTTGCTAGGGACCTGGAATAACTTCGTACTACAGGGTATTAGTGTCCCACGATAAGGCGAACAGCCACAGTCATTTTCCAAAAACCTAAAACACAAACCACAAGTAGTGCCCAAGAAAACCATTAACGAATTAAACTTGTAAAAATATGCTTTGGCCTGTCGTGAGCTCTTGTCATTGGAACTAAAGATATGTGATGTTATTTGCAACTCGCCCCTCCACCCCTTCGCTCCAAAGTTGCTCTTACCTATACATTGTGGTGGAAATATTTTGTAATATAGTATACATTATTCATCATTATTTTTATTGCTTTTCTCACATACTACAATTAAAAGCAAATATCAAGTTGCGAAGCCTCAGTAGATAACGATGCACATTAACATTAAAACCCAAGCACCCGATGTTTTTCACCAACTATAATCACATATATAACATAACCAGGAAATCATTCATTTGGAAAAATGCGAAAGAGAAAAAAGGTACAGTTAGTGAGGGCAAGAAAAAGAACTTAAAGGGCTACCTGCATACGTATTTACGTTGGAACATAAGCAAATTAAGTGCCATAGATATCAATAAAGGTAGGGTGTGCTTTTTAAGATTTTTCAATATTAATTTCAACTATATAGAAAGCCTTTCCATGTCTTGCCATATTTATACGGTCTGACCTTGTTTCTAGCTTGGATTCTGTCTTATCCGGGCACATCATGGAGTGGAAGCACCCACACCACTGAGTGAGATGTTCGACTCTTTGCCCAGTGAAGACAGAAAGAGTAACTCTAACAGTGGAGGGACACAACCACAGAGGTGGAAACAAAATGAGAATAGAAGAAGCAAATCACACTGACTCGTCCACCCATCCTACCCAAGGCAAAGCAAACTGGCCGGCGCAAGCTGGTTGTGACAGGATGGTTATATACGAGGTAACCACAGCCAAAAAAATAAAAAATAAAACAAGTGGAATCCAGGTAGAAATGTATAGTACATTTATTATGTAAGTATAATTTCTTAAACTGCATTTTCAAGACCCACTCTCACTTTTGTAGAGGCCCCATTATGGGTCTTCTTGGGTTTCTGGAGTAGGGTGACGTCTCTGGCTTGTAGAATGTAGTTGATGGTCTGAAGGTAGAGGGACTAATGGAGTTGCAGTTCTTCGTGTTAGGATGAAAGGTGAGCTTGCAACAACAGCGGATCTCTCTGAGATCTTCCTATGCTACTAACTGATCCAGAAACTGGGTCCTGTGCTGATGTCTTTGAGCATCTTATGACCCGGAGCAGTATGTGGACCCAATGTTGTGGGTTGAGTCAGAGATTGCCACAACCTAAAATATATAACAGATGTGGGCCTGTTTTCATTACAGAAGTAGGAAACACTATAAAAAAAGTACCTTGACAAAGGCTTCAAGTTTTTAAGCAGATGAAGCTACTTGTAATGTGTCTAATAAGTGTCTAATTTTTGCTGGCGGTTCCAGATTGGAGGCCCTATCACTTGCTTACTCCAGAGCATGAGAAAGAAAAGCAGAATTGGGAGAAAGACAGGAGGAAAGGAAAGATAGGGAAATAGTGCTAGAGAGAGGAGGTATGAAAGCAACCTAAAAGAGTAAGATAATAAGAAGAGAAAGCTAGAGTGCTGACAGAGCAAAGCAGGGGTGGAATCCTAGGTAGACAATATTCAGCAACCCTGGCATTCGTATGCCACCAGCAGGCTCCTAAGAAAAACTTTGGTCTATGCACTTCTACACTGATGTATTTTTTATTTTTTTTATTACAAATGAAGCACTGTAGGGCTTCAACTTATTCCACTTCATGCAAATAGGTTTTCCTGAACACATCCCTAGGGCGTGCACCGATATCTACTTTGTACAAATTATCTGCTTTCAGCTGTTGGGAAGCTTTGAACTGATTGAGTAGGCAGGGCAGAGTTCAGTTCTGCTAAACTGAAGTGGCATACATCAGGGAACCATGTAAGAAGCATCGTCTGTTATGGTCACGGAAGGAGAAGATAAGGAGGAAGAACTGTTGTCAGGACCTGGAGATTGTTTTACAGCTCCAGAAATGGTTCTTTCAATGGGCCGAAGAATCATCGGGTGCAGATATTGCAAAAGCTGAAACTGCACCTACTGCAAATACTTTGTGCAATGCCTGCATCTTCAGGACCTAGAGGCAGCACGAGCCTTCAGGAGCAGAAGTATCTTCGAGAGCGACAATTCTGAAAGTGGTAACAGAGAGTTGTGCGTACCTGCAGCTAGAGGTGGGCACGCCATTAAAGTTCAAGCCAGGCTTGAGCCAGATGCCAGCGTCGAGCCCAAAACGAGCCGAGCCTTAATGTGGCTTCTGCCTGCCACCCAAGCTTTAACCTAAGGTGCCAAGAATTAAAGAAACAACATTAACCTTTGATGTAAAACAGGAGAGGGGAAATAGTTACCCAACTGGTGGCTGAATGGCAAAATGTGAAATCAGAAAACCTAGGAATTTTCCCTGCTTGTCCAAACTGTGTGATCCTTGTTCCATTTGAGAGCAGTTTGAAATAGGTGAATTCAGGGTGTGTGCTATACAAGCAGCTCTCTTGTGTCTGATTTAAATAAACTATAATGTTGTTTCATATAAGAATGTAGGCCACATACAGAGTGCACATGACTAAGAGCATGTAAAGGCAATAGAACCCTGTATACGGTTGAAGATGTACAATCAAAAAGGGAGGCTGGGCTCTTAGGGGGTAATGGACTAATCATTGTGTCATGATAGAGTGATCTATAAAGAGGTTTTTATTAAATTGTAGACAGGTGGGGCGAACATAATGGATACGGGATGTTGCTGCATATTCTGGGTGCATAGGAGGCCTGTTTCTTAGTCATTTTTGTTTATACTTATTTGCCTCCATTTTGGTAAGCCAGACCGGACGGGTGCTAGTCATGATGGCTTTGAAGATGATGCAGCTCACTCTAAAGGTGGTACGGGTGACCGAGAAGAGTGGGTGATTTCTATTAGGGTAGCAGAGAAGTGGTCATATTTCTTTAGGCCCTTGATTAGGTATCCTACAGCATGTAGGTTACCATTAATGGGTCCAGTATCTGGGAGAACACTGAGCAGGGTGTTGCCACCATCCACAGGTCAAAGTTCGATGGCTTGACTAACAGTTTTGAAGCCACTTTCTGAAAGGAACGTTTTCACTTTAAGTAGAGAGAGTAGGTACTAAGTCGTCGTGGTTTTCTTAGCAATGTGTTCCTGACGTGTCAGGTCCATGTCAAGGTGAATCTGAGTGACTTGACATTGGTTAAAGTTGGTCTTTAAATCATTCCAGGTTTATGTCATTGATTCAGGTTTGGCCTAGTAGTTGCTTGATGTTGTTGAGAGCATAAGGATTTTTGTGTTGGCTGGGGTTAGGATTCATTTATGTGAGGACATCCAGGCATGGATGAGGTGCAATCAATCCTTGATGCATTGGATGTCAAGAACACAAGAGACATTCATGTAGAGTTGTGTGTTCTTTGCATATTGATGGATTTTGATGTTGATGTTAAGGAGTAGAGTTGCAAAGGATTTCTTGTAAAGTTTGAAGATGTCAGAGGATAACACTGGTACAACTGGGAGGAGGGACTACACTGGTGATGGGGAGCTTCGGGAAGAGGACATTTGAATGAACTGGTGTTCATTGGAGGAGAACCAGTGGAGGAGACCAACAGTGAAGCAAATTCCAGACTTTAGGATGTGGATGAAGCTAGGATGGTTGATGGTGTTGAAGACCACCGATAGGCCAGCACCATTAGGAGGAATAGGTCATCTTTATCTGTGTCTAGGAGTGCACTGCCCACAATCTGCAAGGTAGCTAATTCTCTGCTGCAGCATGATGTGATACCAGGTTGGTAGTCAGTCAGGAGATGGTTAGTGCTGATCTGATCTCGAAGCTGTGTGTGGACTGCTTTTTCAATTATTTTACCAATGAAGAGTAGGTGAGTGATAGGCTGGTAGTTGGTAAGGTCATCAGAGTCTAGTGTAGGTTTCTTCACGAGTAGGAGGACTTGGACTGTCGTGAGTGATGCAACTGTTGACGATGTTAAGTGAGGGTGAGAGGACTTGTCCTGAGAGGGTCTTATCAAGGACGTGGGTAAGACATTATATTCAGAGGAGGTGGCTTTGAGGGAGATGAGGATGCTAGTGAGATGTGCAAGAAACAGGAGTTTCAACGATGACCACTGTGGGATGTTTCACAGAGTTCTGTGTGTCAAGGGAGAAGCCGGGTTGGTATCAATGTCCGGTCTGATCTTCTGGATTTTTTTTAACTGATAAAGAGGTTGATGGCATTACACTTGTCTGTGGAGTGTGATGTGGTGAGGCAAGTGTCTTGATGCAGTGCTAGTCTTGTAAAGCTTTCTGCTTCTCTAGGCTGCCTTTTGTCCACTTAAATTGAGCAAGTGGTGGACATGGCACATTGTTTGCTAACACTGACATTAATGTGAGTTCATATTGACTCTACATTTTGTTTAGACATGGTTTAAAGCGAGGCATTGCCAGGCTGCCTGCCAAGCGGTTTCTAAAACACTTTACCAAGTGTATGCTTTGTTTAGACTATGTCAGGAATACGAAAGTGTTGAGAGAATTACTGAAGTCAGAGGTCTTTGCTTGTGAAATTAAAAGTAATTCAGGAACTCTTGATAGTTTAGCAATATCGCTCTTAAGACAACAGAGCACATCACTGTATCCGGCAAAGCAGGGAAAAGGCTTTGTATGACCTTTTTGGCTGCAAAGCAAACTGCATTGGAATTTAGACATAGTAAACGTTATTGCCAGTACTGAACCAACGAGGGCCTAAGGTAAGCTGAGTACATCCTTCGCTGTCCCGACAGTCAAAACCCCGGTTTTGTATAGCGCTTCATCACGCACTTCTGCCATTTTTAAGCACTGAAAATAACATGCTTACTTAATTTAATAGTACCCACTGTACCAACCTCGGAAGGGTGAAGGACTGAGCAGCCCTTGCAAGAATTCCTCATTGTGACCACTAGATGTTAGCAAGGGTCCGGTGCAAGAATTCCCTCACTGAACTATTCTCACAGCTCTACAGGGTGGAACGTTTATACTCGATATTGAAAATATGAAAGTGAATGAACTTTCATGCTCATGACTTCCATATGTTAACATAGATTTTTCAAAAATACAAAAGACTTCTCTATTGTCTACACGTATTCATTTCACTAGTCTTCCCAAGGAGTCATGCTTTGCATTCCTAAATCATCAATGGTGAAAATGGATGAATTGATTCTGGTAAAACTCAGCAAAAGAATGACATCGCTCAGTTTAACTTAAATCCGAGCTACAAATGTTCTACTGAGGGTCCCAAATCTAATATAACTGGATGCCTCGAAAAAATAAGCAAACACACTAATGTACACAAGAAAAATCCCTCCTTTCTATAAGAAATCAATAATTGCAATCTATCACCGACCCACCAGGACACCAGGAAAGAGGTGCTGCTGCAACACATTCACATACAGTCCTGTAACTTTCAGCTGGAATGGTCAGCATTTCATGCTGTATTTATTCGGCCTTTCTGCCGTGACCTGGCTGATGTCACCTTCCTGTTTCCATCGGTTTGCCTTTTAACTTTGCATTCCTCTAAATGGCAGACTCCGATAAGTGTGCATCTTAAAATGGCAAATGCAGCTTTAAAATATGGCCGCCAAATGCACAAAGAGAAAAATAAAATGGTCTCTTCTTTGTAACTAGAGCATAATAATGCAAAAATATTTGAAACACCTGAATCACTATCACTTCCGTTATGCCACAATCCAGAAGAACCCCAAGGACAGCATAACATCAGGCACAGAGGTCAAGCAAAAAACTGGAAATGGATCCAAATATGACTTTGAATATGAATAGCAGCCAGCCTTCTTCACTGAACCAGTGTTACAAACACAGATCTGTTCATGCAACTGGCACAGCGCAAAGGTTGCCCACCCTTTACACGACAAACATACATTACAGATACTTAAGAGACACACGGTATGAAAGTGCAATTAGCACATGTTTCATGTATGATTTTACAAACTAATGTAAATGTTGCACTTGACACTATTAAAGACTGCCTTCACTGACGGATTAAAAAAGTTACTCATATAAATAAATGTGTTTTACCATAACTAAGTGTGATAAATAAAAACCATCCTCATTTATTAGATAATGTACTCACCAAAGAGATTAAATGTGATTTTTAAATGTGTGTGCTGCATCACGTGAATAACATATATTGATTTGAAAACTAAATAGAAACCATTCTTACCCATGTAGAATGTGATTTTAGGTGAAATGATATAAAGATTATGTAATGTGTGCATGAATATTTCATATATTTGATTTAAATGTAGTTCTTAGCCATACTTATAGTGGATTATTTTAATGACTTACTGAATATTTCATTGTTAGAAATGGGGGTCTCTAGTTGGCAATGTTTTGCACCTTTGTCCAAGTAGGGCCCCTTCTTCCTAGTCAGGGTAAGGGGGATGCACTTCTAAAATAACCCCTGCTCACCCCCTTGGTAGCTTGGCACGAGCACACATGCTTATCTCAGAGGCAGTGTGTAAAGCATTTGTGCACACATACAGTAATACAGTGAAAACACTACAAATGGACACCACACCAGCTTAGAAAAATAAGTAATCTTTATCTAAACCAAACAAGCCCAAAACGACAAAAATCCGACATACAGTTATCAAAATATGACTTTTAGAAGGTAAAAACAGTTCTGTCTGTAGCAAACTATAGATGCGACACTTTCAACACGAAGTACCTTCGATGCGTCACAATCATAAACAAAAACAGCCGCAGGGAAGGTGATGCGTCGGTTCCTTATGCGCAGGGAAGGTGATGCGTCGGTTCTTTATCCCATGGGAAGTGGTGCGTCCGTTCCTTACTGCCACGCAGGGGAGGTGATGCGTCAGTTCCTTACTGAGGGGGAGGTGATGCGTCGGTTTCTTACTGCGGCCCCGGTGTCCTTGTAGATTTGGTGCCCTGGTGCGATGCGTGGGGATGTGTCGGTTCTCGATGCAGCAGCAACGGCGCTGCGTTAGTCTCTCCAACCGTTGCATTGGTTCTTGCAGCCACATAGCAGGGTCTACGTAGGGGATCTCGGACTTCGGAGATCGGTGCGCGGGATTCGCCATGCGGCGATTTCTCCAACCGCGGGCAGGCGCTGCGTTGGCTTCTTCGGCCGCATGGCTGCGATGCGTCAGAAACAGGTGCGGATGCGTCGCACTTCTCGTAGTTGCATCTCTTTTCCAGCTCTCAACAGCAGATAAAACCTCCAGAGGCCCAACTCAGCAACAGGCACCTCTTAGCAGGTCAGAACTCCCAGCAGGGAAGTTCAGGGGAGCTGGTGGTGAAGTCTTTGTGTCCCTGAGACTTCAGAACAGGAGGCAAGCTCTACTTTAAGCCCTTGGAGATCTTCTTCAAGCAGGATACACAGCACACAGCAAAGTATTTGTCCTCTCCTTGGCAGAAACAGCCACTGCAGGCCAAACCCCAGACAGCACACAGCAAAGGGGCAGTACTTCTCCTTCAGCTTTCCCAGCTCTTCTCCTTGTCAGAGGTTCCTCAAGTCCAGAAGTAATCTAAAGTTCTGGGGTCTGGGCCCCACTATTTATGTTCGATTTCTCTTTGTTCTCTTGTGGCAGAGAGGCTCTGTGCTCAGTCAAAACCAGTTCTGTCCTCTCTGGTCCAGCTTCCCGGCAGAAGGTGGAGACAGCATTGTGTAAGGCAGACCAGGCCTATTCAGGTGCAAGGAAACCTCCTCCCCCTACTGTAATTGCAGCCCAGGTCTATTCAGCCCAGCCCTGACTCATCCAGGAAAGGCAGGACACACCTCAACACCCCCCAGTGGCTGTCTACAGTGAATGTACATCCCCAGCACCTGTCACTCCAAAGCCAGACAGTCAATCCACAAAACAGCAGAGGCACACAGGATGGCTAAGCAAGAAAATACCTACTTTTTAAAAGTGGTATTTTCAAACCCACAATATAAAAATCATCTTTACTAAAAGATGCATTTTTATATTCTGAGTTAAGGCATACTAAACTCCATCTTACTACCATGTCCCAATGGGAAGTTATCCTATGGGACAGATAGCCTTTCAATAGTGAAAAACGAAATACACTGTATTTCACTATCAGGACATGCCACACACATCAGTACATGTCCTACCTTTCACATACACTGCACCCTGCCCACAGGGGTACCTTGGGCCTACCTTAGGGGTGACTCACATGCAATAAAAGGGAAGGTTAGGGCCTGGCAAGTGGGTGCACTCGCCAGGTCGACATGGCAGTAGAGACTGTGTGCAGACACTGCAGTGGAAGGTATGAGAACCCTTTGAAAGGCAGCTTTTGTGGGTGGCACAATCAGTGCTGCAGGCCCCACTAGCAGCATTTGACTTACAGACCCTGGGCACACACTAGGAACTTAGTAGTAAGTCATACAAGCCAATCATGGAAACACCAATCCATAATAACAATTTACACAGAGAGCGTATGCACTTTAGCACTGATTAGCAGTGGTAAAGTGCCCAGAGTCATAAAACCAACAAAAACAGGTCAGAAACAGGAGGCCAAAAAGCAAAAAGTCTGGGGATGAACCCGCTGAAAAAGACAGGTCTAACACAACCCCCTTCCAGCCTAAAGCCAGGGTACACTAATCATTCCCTTGATTAACTTCCCTGCTTGGGGCGATAGAACATAGACCTGGCTCACAACAGCGAGGGCACGTTCTGGTTCTATGCCTTGCTGAACTCAGTTGGATCCCTCTGTCCATACTCTCAGGGCCCACTAAGATAACCAATAGGGAACCCTCCTTCTCACCTGGGGACCCCATCTGTGCAGCCACTAACCTTAGCTTGCTCAAAGGTGTGTCCCCGCTGGCAGCTAGTACCCACATAGTTGTGTGGCCCAGTCCACCCCCGGGGTGTGACTTCTGTCCCCACCCCCTGGGCCACTCTGTCCATCAGGACAGTAGGCCACAGTGGCCACTGACAGTTGTCAGTGATGAGACTCGGGCCTTATGCCTCTCAAGGCTCTCTAACCTCTGTGGCGTCAGAGAGGGGGGGGTAGCCCCAGGTGCCTGGCATTCTTTGTCCACTCTCCCTCCTGTCAGGTCAGGTATGATATCCTGACACTGACCCACCAGCCCAGGGTCTGTACCCTGAGACTGGACAGAAGACGGGGGGCTCTCCCACACCCTGTCCTCCTCCCTGGGGCTCTGTACCCTTCCACCTGGGGTGGTACCCCCAGACTCTAGAATTGCCAGAGCACCTCTGGCAGGTATCCTGCACAATTCTCCCACCAGTTCAGGAGTGCTATCCTGCAACTGGCATACCAGCCCAGTGTCTGTACCCTGAGGCTGAATAAGGGACTGGGGTGGGCTCTCCCACACCCTGTCCTCCTTCCTGGGGCTCTGCACCCTCCCACCTGGAGCGGTACTCCCAGATTCTAGAATTGTCAGGGCACCCCTGGCAGGTGTCCTGCACAATTCTCCCACCAGTTCAGGTGTGCTATCCTGCAACTGGTATCCCAGCCTAGGGTCGGTACCCTTAGGCTGGGCAGGGGTCTGAGGTTAGGCTGCCCTCTCTCCGCCCCCCCTCCCACTGGGGCCCTGCACCCTCCCACCTGGAGCGGTGCCCCAAGACGACAATTCAGGAGGGGCACTGTTAGCAGACACCCCTTCCTCCAGGTCAGGGGAGACACACCGGAACCTGGCCCTCCAACCCAGGGTCTGCACCCTTAGGCTGGACCTGTGCCTGGCAACCCAGGACAAGGGAAACACTCTCCTCAAGAGTCATGCAATAGTCTGTCTGGTGCAGGTCTCCAGTCTCCTGTCCACCTGACAGAGTATGAAGACCGCACAGGCTAGAAGTGGCCTCACCAGGGTTAGTCCTGGGGTGCTCCGACCTCAGAGCTGGCAACCCCTGACCCAATGGTCCTTCCTCTGGAGACTTCATCCCTCCCTCACCCCTCTCTCTGAATTCATGCACCCTCCCAAATGGAGAGGTGCTGCCAGACACCAGAACTTGGGATCCCCTAGCTTAGCTGCCTGCTCATTTCCAGCAATGCTGTTGCCGGGAACACTCAGCTGCGGCGCTCCACTTTGTTTGGGGACAATTTGAGTTGCCCATTGTCTGGACCACCTGGGGGAACTGGCAGTCTTTGGAATGAGTGATTGCATGATAGTCTCTTAGCGTCGCTGGGCTATTTTCCCACAGGAGGAAGAAAAGCACACAAAGAAGAGAGCAAGAGGAGCACTGGGGAGGGAGAGTTTAAAGGTAGGAGAAACACAGGAGGGAGAAAGCAGCATGGAGCAGTTGGGTATTGCATAGAAAAGCACAAGAGGGACAGAGAGCAACATGGAGTGCAGGAGTGTTTTGCAGATGGAGAAACACACAGAGAGGAAAGCAACATGGAGCAGGGAAGCATACAAGGGAAAGAGCAACATGGAGTGCAGGAGGTAGTGGCTCTGCTACAAAATGTGCTTTTAAATTTTATTAATAGATCTGGCATGCCGCAGTGGTGCCGGTCTGACTACCTCATACCTTGATTTTGCTTGCGAGAAAGTGTCACTCATAGTCATTGAAATGGCACTCATAATTACACTGAAATGAAGAAAATGTCACACATAGCTGAAACCGTGGTAGCTAAAGCATGGCAGATTGTGTGTCTTTTTGAAAGTTTTCATGTTAATTTTAGCGCCCGTCATGCCTATACACAGCGCTGCAATTAACTTAAATACTTTAAAAAAAAGTCACACAATCTGCACCGCTCTATCAATAGGTTGACCATATGTCCAGGATTTGCCGGGACAGTCCTGTTTTTTCACCCCCTGTCCCGGTAGATTTTGGGAAATTTAGCTCATGTCCTGGTTTTTAGAGCGGGTAGACTGAAAACGGTGGGAGGTGCCATTTTATGTTTTCCAAAGCAGGGATAGTTAGCAGCTGTTATGAAAAAGCAATTTAATTACCTGGCATGATACTGGGCTTTAAAATCTTTATTTTATCTATGTTTCTACTGCCTCTTATGTAATTCTATGCTGATGAGTGCTGTTATTCTGTGCCCTCCATTGAAGTAAAACGTGTAGTCCCTTTTTTGTTTTTGTGAAATGTCCCGGTTTTTGGCTTTAAAATTCTGGTCACCATATCTATCAACAAAAGGCATGCAGCAAGTCCAGAAGCACTACGTGTGCTTTCAGAATCACTAATATATATCAGTGATTCTGAAAGCACACGTTGTGCTGTTAGGCTTGCTGCATTCCTTTCTGTTAATAGGGCACGGCAGATTGTGTGCCTTTTTTAAAGTTTTCATGTTAATTGCAGCACCCGACATACTTACACACGGGGCTGCATTTAACATGAAAACTTTCAAAAAGGCACACAAACTGCTGCACTCTGTTAAGAAAAGGCACGCAACAAGCCTAACAGCACGATGTGTGCTTTCACAATCACTAATATATATTAATGATTGTGAAAGCACATGTCGTGCTTCTGGACTTGCTGCATGCCTTTTCTTATAGAGTGCGGCTGTGGGGCAGATTGTCTGCTTTACTTAAAGTATTCATGTTAATTGCAGCGCCCGTCATGCTTCTACACGGCGCTGCAATAAAAATGAATACTTGCCTCTCGTGGTGTGTGTGCGCTTCAAACAAGACACTGTGTGCTCAGATTGACATAGAACAGTGGTTGTGATTCTAGAATTACCTATGCATATGCAGCAAAACTTAAGACTTTTCTCTGAGCATCAATTGCTTTTATTAATATTCTGCATTGCTGTGATAGAATTTTTGTATATTTAATTCTGATGTGCCTGAACTTCTTCAGGAGGTTGGCTTTCCAGTTGTTATTCTGTATCTTTATAGCACTGTGCTGCAAGAAGTGTATTTGAACTTAATTTTGAATTTGTATTAAATCTTCTTAACCAAAGCTACCGATTCCTGGTCCTCATTGTGCAGTCAAATGGGTTGCACTGTTAATTGAATTTTGATTGCTATTAATGCTAACTCCCATCACCTCTCAGTCAGAGAGAAAGGTCTGTCGGAGGACCAATGGTAATCAATTGGGCCCAGAAAACACTGTATCAAATCTGGTAGCATGTCGGATGGTTTTCCACTGACGTGAGAGAGTTAGGGTGTCCTATCTGGAAATTGCCCAAGCCCAGTCCAAACTCCAAAAGCCCATGGTTCAGTCGAAGGATTGATGGAGTTGTGCCCGTTCAGAAACGACATGGAGCGGTTGAGGAGTGTGGGTATTAATAGGGTTGCGCGTTGCTATTGCTTAAGCTTAGATTGCAGTATTTTGAAATGTTGTTGTGGTGTTATGCAAAGCTGCTTTAAGTTGATGTGTGAATGTGGCACTTGATGCAGAGAAGTTGAATTGGTTATCGGGTCCGTCATGGCCCAAGATCCGGGGATAAGAAACGTAAAGTGAAGTTGCAATGTAGAAGACACTGGGTGTAATTGTCTGCTGTGTTATGGTGCCTGTCGGGAAACGTCATCAACAGCATTGTTGAAAGGGACTTTAGCTTTGTGTGATTGTGACATGTGGTTGGTATAGTTGATCTCAGTGCACAGGGAGTAACTATATCAATCCGAGTGAGATCCTGCTAGTCGAGGTTTCACTTGAAGTGACTGTTAGAGTAGGTCAGGAATTGTAGATCTGAATTGACTCTTGTGTGTATGAATAATCTTTAATTTCTTTAGTGGAGCAGACAAAGTTAGTTGTTGAAATTGCTTGCATTGTTTTGCGTGAATTGCTTAGAGAATGTGCTAGAGTGAAAAATTGTAAAGGCGGGTGAGCTGCCTCAAGGAGTGAGATTGACGTCACAGTGTGCCACGCTGGTATAGGTTGGTTAGTGTGGAGCCACGCTGGTATTGGTTGAATACGTCATCGAGAGAAGCAATGGGATTGGTTGTGATCGCCGAACTGAGAATTGTGGGTGAAAATCTTTTTCTGATTCAACAGAAATTCATTGTGAATATTGCATATATTGATTGAAAATGAAATTCTTTAAAGCATTACAAAGAATAGAGAGAGGAGATGTGACTGTGCCTGTTACAAAAGGAGAAGAGGCACCACCTGAAGGTACGCCAGGTTGTATTATAGCAGTAGACGCAGATCTTCACACATGCGTTTGGCTCGCGCAATGGCATAGGATCACGAAGAAAACTGGTGCATTGCAATTTCATAATTATGGGACATTAATTTGAGAATTATTGAGCATTTAAGGAGGACGCTGTATGAAATGAAGTCGCCTCCTAGACCTAAGCAATACGAAGCACTTAATGCTTGGGAACATACGGCTGGCCTTAGGCAGAGAGACAGATTTCAAGGGAGTGTCAAGAAAGCCGTGCGCACTTGTGTGGATGCTAGATGGGATGCAAAACAGAAATCCTAGAAAACTGACCTGATTGAGGGAGCTAGACTATCTCCTGCACTTACAAGAGAAGAAGAAGGGAAAGGTAAACGTAAGGAGAAGAAAAAGAATAAGGAGACAGAAGACACAGGGAATGCAGCTGAGGACAGTGACGGCGATATAAATGATGATTTTAATAGTGAGTTACCACGAGTTACCATGTGGTGCTCATCTAAGACCATTTCTTAAGACCATTACTACAGTGATGCACACACCAGGGAGCTGTTTTGGGAGCAGATAGATGTTTTCAGGCTTGTGCTGTTCTACGTCTGAGAATTTTGTTTATGCCTGTGAGTCATCAGTAGCATTACATGTAGAGTTGACAAATGGAGGTGTCTGAAAGTTTGCATAGTGAGGTTTCACCTGTGGTCCCATCAGCTCAGATTTCTATTATCCTGCCACCCTGTTTTGTGGTGCAAGCTGGCTCTCCTCCTATGCCTTGGGAGGATTGGGTCCTTATGCTTGACAACTACCTGGAAGCCTTGGATGGGCAACATTTTCAGCTAACAAGAAAGAAGGCCTTATTGTTGAATACCCTGGGAAAAGAGGGTCAGCGGGTGTTCAGGCATTTGCCGCAGGCTATGCAGACTAATAGGCAACTGTTTCAAGATGTGTTTATGGAGGCAAGGCATAGGTTAAAGGTTAGATTTGCCAAGGAAGAAAACTTGGTTATGACTAGGTATAAGTTCTATACGCACCATCAGATAAGTTAGAAGTTCATTGACGAGTTTATGGCGAGATTAAGGGAGTTGTCAACCAAATGTCGCTTTGGAGACATGACAGATGAGCTCTTCAGGGATCAGCTTATTGTACAGTGTAGGAATAAAAATATTCAGGAGATATTGTAGGCAGCAAAGAATCCCACATTGCAGGATGCTAACGATATTGCTAAGGTCCTGGAACAGTCGGATATATGTATGAGGGAAATTGAAAAGAAAACTCAGGGGAATGAAGTTTCAGAAGTTGGGGTATTGAGCAAATCCGAGTATGAGTCAGTAGCTGTGTTCAAACCCAGTGGTAAACCTATCAAAAATATGGCACCACCAAAGCAAAGTAGTGGTTGTGGTTGTAATCAGTGTGGGAGTCTTAGTCATGCCTCTGACTCGAAATTTTGCTTTGCTAACAGCAAGGAGTGCAGGAGATGTGGTCAGGTAGGACCTTTTGCCAGGATGTGCAAAACTTCCAGTTGCAGCAAGGTAGCTGTAGTGGCAGAAACCTCTTCAGGGGAACCCAATAGAATCGCAAGGGTTTTGAGTGTAGGAGGTGAGGATGAGGCAGTTGAAGGTGGTAAAAGAAGAATTAGACCCAAGGCAATTTTAAAGATAAACGGGCAGTGTGTACAGTTAATGATGGACATAGGATCTATGCACACTATTTTTCCCAAGGCGATCTTTGAACAACAGAGGGGTGGCACCGTGTTACTTCCCAAGGACATTTTCCCTGGTGGATATCAAGGGGAATCCATGGACATATTGGGGTTTATGGATGCTCACATCACCTTTGAAGGAAGGGAGATACAAGAGAAAGTCTATGTGGCAGACCAGGGTCCCCCAATGTTGGGGTGGGCACATCAATACGACCTGCATATAATTATTAACCCAAGAGCTCCTTTTCAGGTAATGGTGGTGGAGGACAAATCTGTGTACGATATTTTGGAGTCTGCTAAACATGTATTTGATGACAAGCTAGGTCTGTTGAAGGGCCATGTGCACAAAATTGTCCTAAAAAAGGGAGCTGTATCGGTGCAACATAGATTAAGGAGGGTACTAATTATTTTCTGGGAAGAGGTCAAGAAACTTATTCAAGAAATGTTACAGGAAGGAATAATAGAGCCTGTTGCAGTGTCCAATTTGGTGTCACCTGTAGTGATCATAAAAAATGCTGATGGACGTTTAAGGTTCTGTGTGGACCTGAGATCGGTAAACCAGAATATTGTGGCTGATACGTTTCCCTTGCCCAACATCAATGAATTGGTTCTGCTGTTGAAGGGGGGAGATATTTTTCCAAACTAGACTTACAGAGAGCATACCATCCGATCAAACTCCACGAGGAGTTTAAACCTCTGACAGCTTTAATAACAATGGAAGGAACCTTTCAATTTTCTCGTATGCTGTTCAGACTGTCAGCAGCGGCAAGCATTTGTCAACTAATTATATCTGAGGTTTTTAAAGGTCTTGATAATGTTCTGTATTTTTAGGACAACATACTAATTTTTGGAAAGACGGTTGAAGAACACAATATTGTTTTAAAACAGGCTTTGCATAGACTTTCAGAACTGAGTCTCACATTGCGTAAGGACAAGTGATGTTTTTTGCAGGAGCAGGTGGAATAGTTGGGGTATATCTTGTCGGCTGATGGGGTAAAACCAAAGAAGAATCTGTTAAATGTGATTGAACTGGCTCCAAAACCCCAAAACAAGGAACAGTTGAGATCCTTTATGGGTCTTATTGAGTACTATGCTAAGTTTGCACAGGGGTTTATGGATAAAACGGAAAGTTTGATATTGTTACTTAAAAAAGAGCAGAGCTTTACATGGGCACAAGAACAGGGGGAGTGCTTCAAACTGATAAAAAAAAGGAAATATGTGAGGCAGGGATCTTAGTGCCATTTGAGGTTAAGCTTAAGTCAATCATAACTGTTGATGCAAGTGCAACATGTGTGGGTGCTGTCCTCTCCCAGAAACACGGTGGTTGTGAAAAGACGGTAGCAATTGCCTCAAGGACATTAACGAGTGCGGAAAGAAATTACTCAGTTATCGAGAGAGAGGCATTGGCTGCTGCCTGGGATGTAGAATATTACTGGATGTATATATGGGGCACTCCATACCTTTTGAGATCTGTTCATAAACCCCTTGTGAAGATGCTCTTGCCAGGTGGGTCTGGTAAGGGCTCGGTGAGGTTGGCAAGAATAGCTGCCAGACTCCAGGAGTATTGCTACACTATTGAGGAGCACATTGAGGGGTGGAGAAATACCCAAGCTAACTGTTCATCTAGAATGTCAGTGGATTGGCAAATAGTTGATTGTCTGGTGGTATTTGTTGAGGATGATGGTGCAGTTGCTTCTGTACAGGATGCCGTGTTGGAAGGGCCTGGTGCTTTTTCAGCAGATGAGTGGTTTTGGGAAATGGGCGTTGATGATATTCTTAAGGAGGTTATACGATTAGTGGTTTCAGGGAAAAGAAGGGAGAGTTGTGTGTCGGTTTCAGTCCGACCTTTTGTGGAGATTTTGGAGGATTTGTCCTTGTGTGGGGACAGAGTTTTGTTAAGAGGTGATAAATTTGTGCCACTGTTGGGTTTGAGGTCTAAACTTATAAGCATAGCTCAAGAGGGCCATTTGGACCAAGGTTTGATGAAACATCGGCTCAAAGCACGATTTTAGTGGTCCGGTTTGGATGATCACATTCCTTCATGGGCTGAGAAGTGTGGTATTTGTAAGGAAGGAGAAAAAAGACTTCGAGTTGGTACACAATCTGTCATGGGACATATTATGAATCCTGGCAAAGCATGTCACAGTGTGTGCATCGATTTCATTGGCCCAATGTCTGAGCTTCACAGTGAGTATAGGTTTACTTTGGTGGGTGTTGATGTGTACTCGAGGTGGTTGTGTGTGAAATTCATGAAGGAGATTACCACGGAGGCCACCATTCATGAACTGAGAAGAGTGTTTCTGGAAGAAGGCTTGCCATCTATACTTATAACAGATAATGACATGCAATTGGTTTCTCATGAATTGGGGGAGTTTCTGCAGGAAGGGGGTGTCACGCACCACTGCACCTCTCTCTACTATCCACAGGGAAATGTCATTGCCGAAAGAGCGAACAGGTTGGTAAAGGGGGTTATCCAAATGGCTCTGGGTGCAGGACAAGATGGTGGGAGAGCTGTGGAAGAGATAGTGTGGGCTTACTGTATCACTGAGCAAGAGGTCACTCAGAAATCTCTGTTTGAGTTGATGAGGGGAAGAGTTCCGGGAACCAAGTTGGTGCCATCCTGGATGACAGTGTGGGTGGCAAGAGGTGGTAATTGGAAAGGGAGTGATAAAAAGGTTGGTTGGAGTTTGAAAGGAGTGATTGCTTAGGGTGATTGGGTTAAAATAAAATCTGGCTGGATAACAAGAGGTTTGTCGAAATTTAAGGGGCTGTTGTGCGGGTGCTTCAATTCCATGTCATATTGGAGAATGGTGAACGGTTGAATCGACGCATGGTGGCATTATCTCAAAGAGGCGGTGATTGTCCTACGAGAAATGTAGAGGAGTGCAGTGGTTATATGTTGATGAAAGATGGGGACTTGGTGGTAGGTGTTCCAATTTCCAGGAAGAAAGGGGGGTGAGTATAAGTGATTCATCATCTTTCTTCACAGATGCATCTACTTTATCAAGTTCCATGGAAGGGAGAAGTGTGAGGGATAATGGGCCACTAAGGTATTTATGAGACTATGTTTGTTGATATCTTGGTGCGATTATTCTTTCTTATGCTTACGGTAAGTCTTATCTGGGACTACACTGGTTCTTTGTTTTCCCTCTATTTCTCATGGCTATGTTTTATTTTTGGAATTTTGTTATTCCTTACAGATCCCAGCTGTCGCATCGTTATGTAACTGCACATCTTACTTTTTAATGTTCTTTATTATGTGCTTAATATTGTATGGTATGTTGTATTGTGCTTTTCACATTACGAGCATTCACCTCACGCATAGTTATGTGTGTATTGCGCTTCTAGGTAAATGGAATCTCATGGTCATGAGATTATACTTTGGCTTTTGAGTGCGAACATTCTCCAGGGGTCAATTGCTTGCTGGCCAGCAAATGGAGGAGTCCGCTTCGTGCTGTTAAGTAAATAAAGACACCTACTAGTGCCTGTTAATCCTGTCTGCCATGTTTCCTTCACAACAACAGCCCCTTTGACTTCACTTCACGTCTTCACATGCCTCAGATGCACTGACCCTTCCGGTCACAATTGGTCCTGTAGTTCCATTCTATAAGCCTGGAGTAGCAGGAAATACTACCCATACTTTGGCTGTTCCACAGCTAACAATTTAGTGGACTTGACAATAAGACCTATTCCACAGACTTAGGGTTTGACCTGACAAGGAGATATCCTCGGAGATCATCACTATTTTTCCTGGCCAAACCAATTCCCCCTGATGATGAATTACAGTATTCCTAGGGCAGAAATGCATATGGGAACGCCAACTTCTGACATGTCTTTTTTTAACTCCTTGCCTGGTCCAAGTAATGGTAACTATAGCAGAGAAATAATACTTCATACCCCAGCAGAACAACCAGGCCTTACTGCTTGAGAACTTGCTGACTGGTCAAACGGTATAGACACCCCAACAAGTAGTGGGAATCCTGGAACGAGTGGAACGAATGCTCAGGTCCCAGAGAGAGAGAGGACAATGGATGGGTCTAGATTGAAGGTAGATTTAGAAGAAATGATAATTGAGACTCTTGAATTGTCACAACTGAATGCCTATCAGAATGATGAAATACTGTTCCTGTGTAAAGACATTAGCAGGCGTGCAGGACAGGCTCATGAGAAATTATCTGAATTTGCCCAAACACGTGGAATTGATATACATAAATCCAAAGTCTTGCAGAAAAGTTACAGGTTATGCTTTAGGTACTTAGATTTTGCAAACATTCGTCTGCCAGGAATGAGATTACAGATCAAGGAATTAATTGCATACATTCGAAAATGAAGTGAATTTGATAAACAGGAAGGTAGATGATGAAAGAAGAAGGAACCAAAGAAAGTCAGGATGTAGATGCCTCTGTCTGAAACAGAGGAGGAAGATGAGGACATATACATGCTTCCCAAGACAGAAGTGCCTGGTGGAGGGTATGTCCCTATACTATGGAGCAGGATTGATCTGGCATCATTCGCAAATGATTTTTCAAAATTGAGAAAGAACCCAGTGAAATGGTACAAAAAGGCTGATCAATTGTGAAAATTTCAAAAGTTTTATGGAAAGATTTGAATACTTTGTTCGAAATTGTGGTTCCAGGTGATCTGTGGGCTGAATGCAAGGTTTCTGTGGATTGGCCAGAGGTGGAGCCGATGAGACATCCTCAATCACATGCGCTGTCACTATTGGTAATAAAAAAGTTTTAAACAGTTGATTACATTTCTGAAATCGAAAATCTTTCCTAAGAGATTGATTGGGTCAAAATTGATAGAACGACCCAAGAATCTAAAGAATCAATACATGAGAGACTGTTGCAGGCACTCAAGCAGTTTAGTGGGACGGAGACTACTGAGCCAAAGGATATGGGACATTTTGTTTGCAGATTCATATATGGATTGAAGCCCGAGGTTAGTTCCATGATTCCACAGCATTTGATTTGTTGGCAGAGTAAGCCCATTGATCATATTTGAGATATGCAAAGTATTGCGGCAACGAACTGAAGATTAAGCATAAGAAATTGAAGGAAAAATGAATGATAGCTCGGATAAAAGCTGCACAGCGAGGTCAGTATCCACAGTTTGTTGGGAATACTGGTTCCATGCAGGGAGTGCATCAGTAGGGAACTCCGGTGATGCAAGGTAGTAATGGGTTTCAACAGCAAGGATTTCAGCAGCAAGGGTTTCAACTGCAAAGAAGAGAATGTGGTGTCCCAATTAATCCGAGTACAGGTGTTGGTGTGCCGACTTTGAAGAAAACTAACCCCTGCCATGTCTGCGGCAGGTTAGGGCATTGGATGCGCGAGTGTTGGTTCAATACAGGTAACATGGTTAGTGGGAATCAGGTTCAGAATGATGGATTTGTGCAATCACAGGGAAATAATATGGTTCAGGCACAGCAGCTACAGAGACAATGAATTAAAAAAATCCCAATGTACGCCAAGCTCAGGTGATGCATATTCCACAAGTTCGATGCCACAGCAAAATTTAAATGTCCAGAGACAATGCAAATCGCATTCCCAATAGAAACACTAATCCATTTGTAGATCAGGGTATGTCTCAATAGTATTCCCTGATTCAGACTGATGATGATTACAGCTCAGACCTGTCGCAATGACGGGCCCTGAGAGGGGAGGAGGATTGCGTACTTGGTGCAACCTTAGAGGTAGAGCAGAGTGGTCCATACGTGGATGGTGAGGTAAATGGAAATCGTGTTTCATTCCTCGTCGACACTGGTGCTACTCGCTCTACTGTGAAAACAGCAGAGGATTTCAACCTACCCCTCTCGGGACAGAGAATCCATGTAGTAGGAGCTGCAAATAAACAAATAACTAGCCCAGTTTCAGAAGTGGTACCTGTCAAAAATAGGGTCTTTTGAGGACAATCACTGATTTGTGGTGTGTGATTCAAGTCCTGTAAATCTGCTTGGACAAGATCTCTTGTGCAACATAATGGTTCCATTTACTGTACCCCAAATGGCATCGAAATCCAGACTCATGATGAGGAAGTTGCCTTCAAAATTGTCAGAGATCAGGAATTGGAATGTTCCCTATGTTAACATAGGACGATTTGCTGCAGAGTTGAGAGACTGAGTGCTACCTGGAGTCTGGTACTTTTGAGGTAAAGACATCGAACTTATCAAAGGTGTTGAACCAGTCTGCATTACAGTGAAGCCAAATGCTGAGTACCGAAGAATCCAACAATATAATCTGACCCCTGAAAGATTTGCTGGGATACTCATGTGATTGACTCAATGATTGAGCAAGGTATTCTGAAACAGATTATGGAGAGTCCATGTAACTCACACATTAAGGGTTTGCAGAAACCAAACAGCAAGTACTGCATCTTCCAAGATTTGCATACAGTAAACTCCATTGCTGTTCCTTGTTGTCCTGTGGAACCGAATCCAGCTGTGATTTTGTTTCATATTCCATGTGAGGCCGAGTGGTTCTCTGTCATTGATTTATGTCAAGCCTTCTTTTCTATACCATTGCATGAGGATAGTCAGTTCCTCTTCGCTCAGCCGTCTTTTGGCATGGTGCTGAACCCCACAAGGGTATACAGAGAATCCATCCATCTTTAACCAAATACTAAAAAAGAATCTAGTGTCCTTGGTGGTACCTATCACTCTGTTCTAGTGCAATACATTGGCGACCTATTTGTGGCATCAAATACACAGGAGGATTGCAAACGAGACACAATTGCTCTCTTGAACCACTTAGCTGAGAATGGACATAAAGTGTCCCCGACCAAAGTGCAGTTCTGTAAGAAAGAAGTCCTGTATCAAGGACATCACATTAAGAAAGGAGCAAGGAAGGTGTCACAAGAGAGAATCTCTGCAACTCTGAAAATGAATCCGCCAACAACAAAGTTCTTGGGAATGGTGGGCTACTGTTGACAATGGATTTCCAACTTTTCCCTTGTGGCCAACCCTTTACAGAGGCTGACACACAAAGATGTGTCAGAACCAGTACCATGAGATGACAGCTGTATGCGTGCCTTCTCAGAGCTGAGAGAATGTCTCTGCCGCGCCCCGGCACTGGGTATGCCTGATTACAATAAATGTTTTGCTTTCTTTTGCAGTGAGAGAGAGGGATGTGCTCTTTTAGTTGTTCTTACTCAAATGCTCTGTAATGCCTGCAGGCCAGTGGCCTATTTTTCTGCCACTCTGGATCCTATAGCTGCTGCTTTGCCCAGTTGTCTTTAAAGCTGTTGCCTCAACTTGTGTAAGCATAGAGCAGTGCAAGAGCATTATGATGGGTCACCCTTTGACCGTCTTTGTCCCCCATTCAGTTGAACTGCTGTTAGCTCGCACTCGAATACAGCACCTTACCAATAGTTGACTTTTCAAGTATGAGCAAGTCATTCTTGGAGCCAAGAATCTGACCCTGAGAAGGTGTACTGTACTGAACCCCACTACTTTGTTGCCCCTTCCTGGAAATGAGGTTGTCGAAGGAGAAGTTGAGCAAGTCTGTCTTGATGTTACTGAGCTATGCACCAAACCGAGACCTGACATACAAGATGTCCCGCTACCTAACTCAGATTATGTTCTGTTTGCTGACGGCTCCTCCTTATAAGACCATGATGGAAACTTGAGAGCTGCCTACGCAGTCTGTACTGTCTCAGGTGTGGGCGAAGCCTTCTGGCTTCAAGGAGTGTTTTCATCTCAAATGGTAGAATTGATTGGTCTTACTAGGGCATGCTGTGTTTTTAGACCAGCTGAAAGGGACACTTTTCACTGATAGTTAGTATGGGTTTGGTGTTTTTCATGACTTTGGTCAGCTATGGTCTGAGAAACTTGTTACAGGCTTTGCAACTGCCTGCCCACATTGCCGTGGTGACGTGTGCTGCACATAGATAAGGCACTGACTATGTGCCAGTGGGCAATAGATATGCTGATGAGTCAGCGAGATACATGCACCTTTAATGGGGAATATGTCAATGACAATTCAGATGCCACTATTGTTGACTACAGTTGATACTTGGAAGAAAGTTAAGAGGTTACAGGAAGAAGTGCAAGAAGCAGAACAGCAAGGTTGGGTCAGAGCAGGTTGTGTCAAAAGAAATGAGGATGACATCTGGATTTCAGGAGATGGAAGACCTGTGTTGCCAGATAGCTTATTACCTCCAATGGCGAGACATTATCATAGCCTCGCACATGTAGGGAGGTACGCTATGGTGTGTGCCTATTTAGGCAAACATGGTTTTAACCCAAGATTCAGATTGATTAGTGAAGGTTTATGTCACAGATGTGTTGTGTGACAACAGCAGAATGTAGGCAGAAGAACAGCAGTAACACTGAGTCACATAGGGAGATCAGGAAGTTCCTTCAACAGGATGCAACTGGACTTTATTGAGATGCCTGTGTGCAATAGGTTAAGATATGTCCTAGTGATTCGCGCATCTTTTCGCGGTGGGTTGAAGAAATGACAGTCTCACAGTGGCCAAGCTGTTTTTGAGGGAGTTAATACCATGTTTTGGTTTCTCTGCTTCTTTGGAGTCAGGCCGAGGAACTCATTTTAATAATGAGGTTCTGAAGGTGTTAGGTGCAGCATTACAAGTCGAACAGAGACTCCAATGCAGTTACCAACCTGAGGCTTCTGGAATTGAGGAGCAACTAAACAGCACTTTCAAATCCAGGCTAAAGTGTGCATCTACGTCTCTGAAATGGCCTGATGGTTTGCCTCTTGTACTGATGAGTCTACGCAGTACTCCAGTTAGGAGGACAGGATTGTCGCCCCACGCAATCATCATGAGGAGGGCCATGAAACTGCCAGCTGTGCCTGCAAATGTGCGTGTGAACATTACAGATAACATGATTCCTGATTACTGCACAGGACTGGCTGATGTAGTGCATTCTGTGCCTCATCAGGTTGGAGAGGCTACAACCCCGCTTCAACAGGAGTAGTGCCATGGCCTCGGTCCAGGTGACTAAGTAATGGTGAAGAAGCAGGTATGCAAGTCATTATTGGAGCCTCAGTGGCGTGTACCATACCAAGTGATCTTGGTCACCACAACTGCGGTGAAGTGTGGAGGTACCCTAACTTGGTACATGCTGCCCACACTCGCAGATTCCCATGTCCCCTTGATGATATAACAGCACATGTTCCTGATGTGCCGGTGGTTACAGTGAAAGAGAGAGAGCAGGTTAGTCAAGCTATTGGGGATCAGCAAGAAGCTAGGGCAGCACTTGTTTGGCCTGAGTGTGGTCTGAGCGAATCAACAGTTGAAGTTGGTACTGAAGAGTCTCATCCTGTAGTGTTGGCTGCGCCAGATTCAAACCCTGACGAAGGGCATAGTGCAGTTGTGATGCGAGTTGTATCTGGAGACTGGTGGCCAAGGAGACAAAAGAGAGGGAGACGTTGTCTGTCTGAAGTACACGTACCACGCTCTATCCCAGAAGATACTGAGGGATTTGGCCAAAGTGATACTGATGAAGAAGGGCAAACAGTAAGGAGATCGAAGAGAGCTAGGTACCCTGTTGAAGGTACTCTTCACCTGAATGGACTTACATAGCAGTCAATGATTGGGACAGACCCTTTTTCACCTTTTGCTATAACAATTTGCATCCAATTGAGCCTCCTTGAGCTGAATTTGTGGCTGAACTGAGTTTTGACATTGCATTGCCACTAAGCAGACAGAGTCAATTTATTCTAAAAGTGATTGTTAGTGAGTTTGAACTGTGCATTTATCAGAGACAGAACTTAATAGATTTGCCCAAAATACAAAGAAGAGTACCAAAGCCCGAGCTGGTAAAGAATCCTAAGGTTGTCCCATAGAAGAACACGAAGTAGGGCTAAGGAAGTCTCACGAAGATCATTGTACATATTTTACCGGAAGACTCATTTTTACTTTGCTTTGCTGTTTGTGCATGTGGAAACTAACTGAAGAAACTGTGCTGCAATCTTCTAGCTAATGATCTGTCACTAAAGAACTTATGTAGCCTAATGCAAACACTAATAGACGTATATGCATATCAGGGGCAGCTCGTCCCTTATAGCGGAGGAGTGTCACCCCACTGAAAAATAAAATGATAATAAAACCAGTTTATTATCTTTTTATTTTTTTTACAGAGCCAATTGCCAACCTTAGGGCGGGGTGGGGCCATCCTGACGGAGCGCCACTGATGCATATGTGCAGGAGTATTTGCTGTTGTGACATTAGTGCTAGTTGCTCTACTTATAAAGTCTACACTTGCCCCTTAAATGCCATTTCCTACTGACAATAGTTTACCTGCCATAGATGAGAAAGAGTTACATGTAGATGCTTCTGGAGGAGATTACTCATTGAGGGCCAGATGTACGACCAAGAAAATAGCGCCTCGCAATTTCCTATGTACAACAGTGTATTTCACACTGTTAGCGATTCCCAATGGGGTCGCAAATTGAGAGGCTCATGAATATTAATGAGACTCTTGCAATTTGTGACCCCGTTGGGAATGGCAGGCCCTCCCAGGTATGGTGGCCTGCTGGGCTCAGCAGACCACCATGTCTGGGACTGCTTTTAAATAAAAGTTTTTTTTTTAAATGCAGCCCGTTTTCCTTAAAGGAAAATGGGCTGCATTTAAAAAAAGAAAAAAATGAAACGTTTTTGTTTCTTTTTTTAAGGGCAGGCAGTGGTCCCTGGGACCACTGCCTGCCCTTAAAAAATATTTTCCCCTGCATTTGCAAAGGGGAAGGGGTCCCTTGGGGACCCTTTCCCTTTTGCGAGTGCATTACCACCCTCTGGAAGAGGGTGGAAATTTGCGAGTGTTTTGCGCCCGCAATTGCGGACGCAAAACATTCTTACATAGGGTTGCGCTCGCTATTAGGAAGGGAACGCCCCTTCCTAATAGCAAGTCGCAAAACCCTATTTTGCGAGTCGCAAAAATTGCGACTCACAAAATAGGGTTTGTACATTCCCCATGCTGTTTTTGCATGCGCAAACAGGTTCGCAAACCCGTTTGCGCATGCAAAAATGGTCGTACATCTGGCCCGAATGTTTATTCTAAACTGCTTTATGAATATGTTGACACCATGGATGCAAGGGATTGCTATGTTTGTATGCAATTACCTGCATCGGTTGCTGAGGGGATTACATACCACCAGCTCCCATTAACATATGGAGTTACCTGTAATTTATAGCTGAGCTTATTCCATGGGAAAGGTCATTTTCAATACTATTACTCGAATCGTGACTTGGTCTTTTCAGAAGTTCCTGTGCTGAAGCACTTGAATAGACAACATGATGCTAAAAGCAGAGATAGTGGGACATTTCTTTAGACCCACCATGACACTGCTTATGTGCACAGACACAACTTAACTTGTTTACTAACAGATGTAGAATACAAATTCATGGATTCAGTAGAAGGCAGAAGAAGAGACACTGTGTCTACAGCATATCATACAACAGTGCCACAATGGGCTAAAGAAAAGAGACTGAACACAGATTAGTGGGAAACATGGCAGCATTAGCTTTAGGGAGATTATGCATTTTCATTAGGAAATCCACAATTGATACAAATCTCGTAGGGAATAGTGAATGTGACCAAAAATTTGAAGTTAGGGGAAATTGGGGATTATATTTAGATGGAGCGGATCCTGTTTTTCCTGGAGTCTATTACATTTGTGGGAAAAATGCATTTTACAGGTTACACAAGAGATGGTATAGAACATGTTACATGGGGATAGTTTTTCCAAAGATTTATCATGTGGGACAAATTGATTACTCAACAAGGGAACAACACGTGAGAAGAAAAAGACAACAAGGTAACAACATGTGAGAACAAAAAGAGGTGCTAGTGCTAGTGAAATTGTAGGAGACATCTTTGGAGCTTTGATACCATCTGTAGGAGTGATACTCAACTCACACAAGATTAGGAAGCTTTCTACTATAGTTGATACACTCTCAACTAGTACAGCTGGATTATTTTTAGTTATAGATACAGAAATGGTTGCCATTAGATCTATGATTTTGCAGAATCGACTTGCTTTAGATGTCCTTTTCACAAAAGAGGGCAGTTTGACGGATGTTAAAAGTTCAACAATGTTGTACTTACATTCCAGACAAGAATAAAGACCTGAAGAAATACATTAGCAACATCACTGGCCTAAAGAAGGATGTGAAAGGGTTGACAGCAAAAGGTGCTTGGGAAGCAATAGAGAATGGATTTTCTGCTATAGGCAGATGGTTTGGAAACCTACGTAGTGGAATTGTTGGAAGCATTCTCAAACCCTTAGTGATAATTGTCCTATGTGGATTATTCCTGACTGTAATCTATAAGTTATACAATTGTGTACAAGTGAAGAATGGAGTGAAGAGAAAGAGACCAGATATGGAACTGGAGGATAGACAGAGTAAATATTATGAGACAGGAAATTTATGAGGATTCCAGAAGAAAGATGATGAAAACAACCAGATTGTGATTTGTCCATATGAAAAGACATTGACGTGATGGCTTGATTCGCCATCAGAGGGGAACTAGTGCAGTGCAAAGGTTGTCCACCCTTTACATGTCACAGATACGTTACAGACATTTAAGAGGAACACGGAATTAAAGTGCACTAAGCACATGTTTCATGTATAGTTTAACAAACCAATGTAAGTGTTGCACTTGACACTTTTAAAGAGTGCCTTCACTGTAGGATTAGAGAATTTTATCATATAAATGTGTTTTAACATAACAAAGTGTGATAAATTAAAAACGTCCTCATTTAGAAGATAATATACTCACCATAGAGATGAAATGTGATTTTTCTAATGTGTGTGCTACATCATGTGAATAACATTTATTGATTTGAAAACTAAATAGAAACCATCCTTACCTAAGTAAAATGTGGTTTTAGGTGAAATGATGTAAAGTTTATGTAATGTGTGCATTAATATTTCATATATTTGATTTAAATGTAGTTTTTAGTTTTACTTACAGTTTATTATTTCAATGACTTACTGAATATTTCATTTAATGTGAAACCTAATGCATTAAAAACGTATATTCATTTGTGTTTTAAATGTGCACCATTGAAGTTAATGTTTAAGTTGTCATGGGTAGGCCTGTATTTCACCATGCTGCATAAAAGCTGATTTCATTTTTCTGCTAACTTGTCATTTCTTGCAGGTATTCACATGCATTGTTAGTTGTAGAATAGATACATTACGGAACTAGAGATAGGGAAAAGAGACTGAGAAGACGACCTTGACGAAGAAACATAGGGAACAAGAGCATCAACTGAAAGACCCATTGAGTAAATGTTTAAAAGTGATGTGGACGTGAGAAACAGATGTCATTCCCATGTCTAGTGTGTGATTTTCTCCCGATGCATCCATCTGCTACCTGAGAATCAGACTGAAACAAGGGACCCCTGATGATGTGTGTTAAATGGGTGTTACCCAGTGGACTTTATGTGTTATAATATAGTGTACACCCCGTTAGACTTCTGATCTCTTCAGAGCCCCTTTTCCAGAGATGCTGTAGGAGGTCTCTTTTGAACCCTGTCTACCCATATTGAGGTTTAGAACTCTTCCTAAGTGTAGCTTAGGCTAACACTTTCCTCTTGGCCCATAGAAGACTCTTGACCATGCTTCTGAAATGCTGACACCTTCTAAACTTAATTTCCTGTGCTCAATTTTGATTTCCTTTATGAAATACCTGTTTTTTTAGACTCTTTAGATAATTAGGAAGATCCCCTTTGCCTGGATCTTATTGTTGTGATTCTAGATTAACCTATGCATAGACAACAAAACATAAGACTTTTGTCTGAGCATCAATTGCTTTTGTTAATATTCTGAATTGCCATGACAGAATTTCTTGTATGTTTAATTCTGATGCACCTGAACCTATTCAGGAGGTTGGGCTTTCCAATTGTCATTCTGTATTTTTATAGCATGGTGCTGTGAGTAGTGTATTTGAACTTAATTTTGAATTTGTAATACATCTTCTTAACTCAAGCTATCAATTCCTGGTCCTTACTGTGTAGCCAAATGGATAGCACTGTTAATTTAATTTTGATTAATGTTAATGCTAACTCCCATCACCTCTCAGTCAGAGAGAAAGGTCAGTTGGAGGACCAATGGTAAGTAAGTGGGCCCAGAAAATGCTGTATCAAATCATAACAAGAACTGAAGCAACAAAAATGGCAAAACATCAGTTTTTGTATACCTGTAGCAAACCTTTAGTGCCGTATCAGACAGAGGGGATACCTTTAACCAGAAGTTGTCTAAACCCTAAACATGGACCACCCAGTAAAAATTTTATTTAGGGACCCAGGAGATTTCAGCCCCAAGTAGCTCATTTGCGCACTCATTTGAGCACCCTTCTCCCCCAAAAATGAAATCACAAGGCCTTAAAGACTATCTGCTTCCGGCTGCTGCCAGTGTCAGGTGCCTCGGCAAAGGCTGCAAAAAGGTGACCCCTGAAAGACAGGTGTCCTCCTTCACAGAATAGGTGTACCCCATGGTGCAAGGCTCCAGATGCACAGCATGGGCTTTAGTGACATGCGTTCTGGCCCAGAATACAGCCACATTTTACTGATCTTTGCACATAATGCCTGCTTGGCGGCCTGGGTCACCTCTCCTACTGTCGTTGGTGGGGAATCCTTGCCTGGGACACCTCTGACCATGTACTCTAAACTCTGCTCTCCGAACTGAAATGCTTGCAAAACAGGCAAGGATGCCAGAGGTTACAACAGCGCCCTGCCAAATATGTCAAGACAGGGGTTAATGTTCTTTCTCAGAGGAGACCAACACTCTGTATTAATCTTTAACCAGCATGTCTTCCCTGCTCCCCATTGGCGCAAGCTTGTTACTTCCACACTAAAGATAATAGAAGGATTCCCAGGATAGTAAATACCAGGTGCGACTGGTTTATCCAGATCTGTTTATCTAGGCATTTCTTTGTATATTGTATTGCAGTCTTCGAATTTCCTTTGGTTGTTTGCCCATTGACTAGTTTGGCAAGTGTGTATTTAACACTAAACATTACAGGTATGTATACAGACCACTTTGTACTGATGATACACTTCACCAAACAGAAACACAAGTATGTCAAAAGTACTGTGAGGAAGTATGAGGTAAGTAAGTAAGAGCACACATGCACAACAGCGTCCTAAGAGCAAGAGATATAGTAAGTCTAGTATATAATATGTATTTATATGTACATGTGCCGTAAGAGTTAGAGCGTAGTGAAGTGAATGCAGGTTTAGAATGTCGAGGTCACGGTTACAAGCAGATGAATAAAGACGTGTTATACTAAGCTCCATGTGTGGTGTAGTCATTAGTGGGTACCCAGACTGGGGAGGACGCTACAACTGGTGACGAGCTAGGGGATAACTAACACGAAGATCAACAGTGCTCTCCCAGAGAGTTTGCAGTGGGTGAGCAAACTGCTCGTGCATGCCACCTGTGCCTCAGTCTAAGTGCAGAAACAACATTTGGCATATGTGGAGTCTAAGTGCAACTCCAGCCAGTGTGAAGAATTTGAAGATAGCGAAAGCGTCACTAAGAAGTCTACACATCGTTGGCCAAAACCTTCTGGGAAGGCCATAAAGAGAAGTACTATGCTACTACGCAACTTAAAGCTATACATCATATGGAGTGATAACGTAAAAGGTGGATACAACCAGGTTTTGAAAGAGCAGCAAATTGCAAGGTAACATTGCGATTAGAAGCGCTGCAAGGCAGTGATCAACCAGGTTTCAGACAGTTCAAAGAGTTGCCTAAAAAGTAATTCGAATACAAGTAACGGTCATCTGTTTACCAGAACTGAGTAATGAGAGTCATCATGCCACAGCGTAGGGGGAGTAGCCCCAGAGGAAGTGCCTGGGGTTGTGCTTACGGAGGCATCCAAACATGAAGCGGCACACGACCAAAGCTGCCGGGTGGTGGTTCAGAACAACTCCAAAGGTCTCCAGAAAGTGAAGGGCTCCAATGGAGACCAAGAAAGAGGCCACGTTTCCTGTAATTTTCAAAGATGACCCAGAGGCCAGCACATCGCAAGTCCTCAGAGATGGTTTGCATAAACAAGATCACCAAGCAGCGTCAGAAAGAACACTACTTTCTACATCAGTAAATTCCACCAACTGTCACGATGCCGCTGCCTTCCTGAAACCACCACCACCATTCAATACCGCCAAAAAGCTAAATATTTACGACAGATGGACTGCTTGGATAGAGATATTTGATGATTTCATTGATGTGATAGAAGAAGCAGAAACAAGAAGATTTTCAAATACCTTAAGAATTTTATTGGTGAAGGTTCTCAAGTTCAATCCGATGCCAAATGTAGATGACGAAAGGTACATTTTCAGTCAAGAATGACAGAACGTTGGTGAAACCATTGAAAAATTCGTTGAGAGACTGGATACGCTCATCAAACACTGTAAGTTGAATTAATTTAATGATGAGGTATCTATATGTTGTAGCTATTATGCACAGCCCCTTTAAGTAGATGTGCACAGCTCATGCTAGGAATGCTCACAGTCTCCATGGAAGAATGTTCCGTTGAGTCAGTTGGAAACTGGGAGCATACTGGCAGGCTGCGCTGTTGGTGGTGTGACATTGTGTACAATAAAAGAAGTTGAGTCTTCTTTTAACACTGGCGACGAGCGGAGCTGGATTGATGTTCTTCTTTTAACACTATACGTCTCAATGTTATTGATGGATGCCTGTCAGATTAATTCAGAAGACAAATGCTGAGAGAAAGTCTTAGCCTGGAGCGATTTCTCATGGCTGCCAGAGCTGAAGAACATGCTGATCAACAAGCTGCTGACATGGAGGCCAGAGGTGCCCAGAGTGAGTCAGTCATGAACATCAAAAGTACAAGGCAGAAGGACACAGAGTGTGGTCTCCATAGAAAAAGAAGTTGTGCTATAGGTGTGGATTTTCGTTTCCACACAAAAGTAAATGTCCTGTCATTGGACAGATCTGCAAAATCTGTAGGAAGCAGAACCATTTTGTAACGACTTGCAAGGCGAAGAAAAAAGTAAGTGCGTCACGGCGTGAAGACAAAATGGCCGCTGGAACATGACACAAGCGACGTTCGATGCATGCCTACAAGGCCAAGCAACCACACCAGTTGAGACAAGTCGACACCAAATGAAGTCGATCATCATCTTAATCATCGTCAAACAGTTCTTCAGTATCAATGTAAAGTAAAAGTGAAGAAGATGGTTGTGCAATGTTGATGTTTACCTCAGAAAGACGTGTGTATGTTGGACTGGCCGCATGTGAAGAACAACACAGGTCAAAGAAAAGTTGATATGAAAAAGCACCAAAGTTATTCAAATATTGCCCGAAGATTACACTAAAAGTAAACGGTTGCTCAGTACCTTTTATGATTGACAGTAATGCTTCGATAAACATTATGCCTGAGGAGAAATACCGTGAACTATCTCCATTGCCATGACTTGCTCCATTGAAAACCAAAGTGTATACCTGGGCTGCATGAATGCCATTAAAAAGTCAAGGTTCATATTAAGCAACGATGAAACACAAGAAAACAAAAGTACAAGCACCCATTCATGTACTTCAAGGTACGGCATCAAGTATCTGTTTACTCAGCTTCAGCACAGCTGCTGATATGGGACTGATGTCAGTGAACTATAACCTGAATTCTCATCACAAAATAGTAAGTCAGTTCCATTCTTTGTTTCATGGGCTAGTAAAACACAAGACTATGAAAGTACAATTACAGTTTAATGACGATATCCTTTCTATTGCTCAAAGACACAGACGAATTGCATTTCATTTACAGGAAGCTGTTGAAAAAGAACTTGAATTCTTACTCAAACATGATATCATTGAGCATTCCACTGGTCCTATGCCATCGGTTTCTCCCATAGTGGTAGTACCCAAAAAGGACAGTGAAATAGCTGTACTCATCTACGTGGATATGCATCAAGCGAACAAGGCAATTGAAAGAGAACGACATCCAGGTCCACACATTTCCGACATGATAACACAAATGAATGGTGCGAAGGTCCTCTCTCGCCTTGATTTGGCTAAAGGATATCAACAGTTGGAACTCGAGGAGAATTGCAGGTACATTACAACCTTTTCTACACATATTGGTCTGTTACATTATAAAAGACTAAGTTTTGTTGTGTCATCAGCTGCAGAGCTTTTTAAAGATGTCATTCGATGTATCTTGCAGCCTGTCATGAACGTTTTCAATTATAGTGATGACATATTGGTTTTCGGAGCTACACAGAAGGAGCACGTTAAAGCTCTCACACAAGTGTGTCATTTGCTCGCTAATGCAGGTCTATCATTGAATAGAGAGAAATGTGAGTTCCATAAGACAAAGCTATAATTATTTGGCCATATCTTATGATGGGGCTATGACACCAGATCCAGCTTAAGTGCAAGCGTTATCTACTGCCAGTCCCCCACAAGATGTTTCTGTGTTACATTCATTTCTTGGCATGGCCAGCTACTGTTCTAGATATATATGAGACTGTGCCACTGTAAGTGTGGTGTTAAGAGACTTGATGGAAAAAAATATTTCGTTTGTCACATGAATGCGAGCAAAGCTTCAAGAAAATCAAACAAACTCAGTTGAACGATACTGAAATGGCGTACTTGGATGCAAAACCTGATACTGAGGATGTTGTTGACGCTAGGCCCATTGTGTTAGGTGCATTCCTTGCACAGAACATCGGACACCCAAATGCTTGACTACATAAGCCAGTCCCAAACTGAAAATGCTTATTCACAACCTGAAAAAAGAAAGTTAAGTAGTGGTGTGGGCTTGTATTCTTATATGGAAAGCCTTTCACGCATGTGGCAGATTGTCAAGCACTGTAGACCATCTTTGGCAATCCAAAGGCAAAGATGCCTCCTCGCACCGAACGTTATGGTCTACGATTACAAGAATACAACTACACCATCGTGTACCATCGATGGAAAGATCAAAACCCTGCCGATTACTTCTCACAAGTGCCTTTACAGTGCCCTAGAACCCCTTCCAAGGCTGCTGAAGCCTACATAAATTTAATTGTGAAATCAAGCACACCAGATGTCATTTCACTGGAACAAATTGTCACTGCCACGAGTCAAGATAGTGACATGTTAAAAGACATAATTACGCACCAGTCTTGGAACCAGCACACTCGACCTCTTACCAGTGACAGTGAGTACCAGAAGTTTAAAAATGGCAAAGATGAACTGTCTGTTACTCAGGTAGGCATTATCCTGTAGAGGTTCGCGAATTGTTATTCTGGTGAGTCTGCGACAACAGATAATTGAAGTGGCGCGTGAAGGACATCGTGGAATAGTTGCCACAAAACGAGCTATCCGACCGAGTCTGGTTTCTTCACCTTGATGAGAGAGTTGAAAGAGAATTGAAGGCCTATCATCTATGCAACTGCCTTTCATTGAAAAACATTCAACACACCTTAGACATGTCAGAGTTGCTAAAGAATGCATGGGGAAGAATTTCCATTGACTTCTTCAGTCCGCTTGATAATGGGCATCCCCTGATGGTGATTGTTGATGAATACACCAGTTTTCCATTTCTCATCTATCACTCTAGAGTCATCAAGAGATTTGACGGCATCTTCATGACAAGGGATGTTCCTGTGATCTTAAAATCTGACAATGACCCACGTTTCAACAGTCGAGAATTCAGAGACTTTCTCAGTCATCTTAATGTGAAGCATCAGAAGATCACATCGCTTTTGCCACAGGCCAATGGCCCTGTCGAACGTTTCATGAGTTCTCTTAAAAAAGCTGCTCAGTGTGCTGGATTGGAAAAGCTCGACCTTAAAACTGTCTTGAATTCTACTCTTTGAGATTACCACTCGAACCTCTCACCCAACCACAGTTGAAAACCCTGCAACCTTTTTTTTTTTTATAACTTTTTTATTAACACAAGGTCAGCCATTATACTGGGATATACAGATTTCATATAAAATACATGGCATTGTAAGATCAAATGACATTGAGTCTGAGTAGCAATGACATAAAAGTGGATTACAGTCAGGTAGTATTCATTGTGAAATCGTTCCATTTGATGCAGGCTTTTGGGAAGCGGATGGAGTGACCCTCGTCTCCCCACACTCTCCAGTCCTTAGTGATCGAACGGGTTCCACCCTCCTCTTCTTCCACCCCTAATCCATAGTAACTTAAGCAGGGGTTCCAGATTTTAGTGAATTTTTTCAGACATCCCCTCGCTTTATATGTCACCTTTTCTGCGACCATATAGAGATCCATGCTCGATCTCCACTCTGTCAGTGTGGGGAGGTTGGGAGCCCCCCAATACTGGGATACTTCTCTTTTAGCGACTACCAGCCCTCAATTATATAGTAAGACTTTATGGCGAGGGAGGTCTATTTTGGTGGCAATCCCCAACAAGACATACTTTGCATCCAGGGGGATCTTTGCCACCAGTATCTCGTTCAGCTCCCCTAGTATCTGGGACCAGTAGGTTTTAATATGTTGACATTCCCAGAGGTTATGTATAAATGTACCACGCTCTGTCTTACAGCGTAGGCAGTTAGGTGTCTCTGCTCTCCCAATTGCATGTAAGCGTGCTCTGTCAAAATAGACCCTGAACTGTATCAAGCGGAGTCTTAATTTAATGGCTACCTCTCTTGGGTGCATTAAGGCCACCTCCCAGTCAATATCCTCTAATGGCCCTGTGGTATTTTCCCATTTGGACCTAAGGGTTTTCAGTTTTTCGGGAATATTATTGAATAGAGTTCTGTATGTCCATGAGATGGCTTTGTTGGGTATTTCTTCCTGCAGCAGTCTTCCCTCTAAAGGCGAATACTCGGGGATGTCGGTAACATCTATCCTCTCTGACCTCCAGGCGTGTTTTTATTGGATGTATGTATATCTTCGGGTATCACTCATTTGCTACTCGGCTTGAAGTGTGGCAAATGAGATCAGGGCCTCTTCTTTCAAAATATCACACAGCCAGGAAATTCCGAATGTGTCCCAGTGTCTAAAACCTTGGAGCTCACTTATTTCCGGTATTCTTTTGCCCTCCAAGAGTGGAGTCTACCTCGTTAGTCTCTTGTCCCATTTCATTTGTCGCTCTGCTCCCTCCAGGCCTCAATCATTCTCTGAGTGGCTGGCAGTAGGCGACGGGTCCCCCCACCCCTGTGAATGTAGTGGAGATATGTGTGTTTTCGGAATTGAAGCCGTTCCAGGGCATAAGTAGGGTTATCTCCCGGTGTATGTCCCCATTCATTAATTATCACCAGGCGTCCCACCCAGTAGTAAGACTGTATGTCGTGCAGGGCAATTCCACCATTATATTGACTATGCTGCAGTGTCTGAAATACTACTCTTGGGTGACCCCCATCCTATAGAAGTATGGCAGTTCCTCATTAATCTTTGTGAAAATTGCGTCTGGTAGTCTACAGTGTGTGTTTTGTAGTATATAAGGTAATTTAGGGAGCATGATCATTTTTTACCTGGCAGCTCTGCACATTAATGTCAGGGTGAGTCGTCTCCATCTTCCCACATCTTCGCGAAATTCCGCAAGGACCCGTTTATTATTTTGGTTGGCATTTCATTGGTGGTAATATATAGGCCTAAATAGCGGAACCCTTCTTGAACTACTCTAAGGTTTCCCGGAATTGTCTGGGTATTCAGAGTCCCCCCCCCCCACGAGTAGAGGCTTGATTTGTCCCAGTTTATGTTGTATCCCGCATGTCTGCCATTCTCTTTGAATAGTTGCACAATCAAGGGAAGTGTCTTGTCCGGGTTGGTGACATACAACAGAATGTCATCAGCACAGAGTGAGATCCGCTCATCTCTAAGGCCACTCATTTCAGGGTGTGTCCTAATCAAGCATGCTAGCGGTTCCAGTACTAGAACGAACAACAAAGGGGACAGAGGGCATCCCTGTCTATTACCTCTTGATACTGGAAAGTCAGCTGACATCCCACCATTGACTCGCACTCTGGCTCTCGGGTTAGTGTATAGGAATGCCACCCATGTCATAAAGACAGGACCAAATCCAAACTTTAATAGGGCTTGTCGCATACATGGCCAATGGATGGCGTCAAAGGCCTTTTCAGCATCTAGTGAGAGGTATACATCTGGGGTGGATCTACCCTTCAGCGTGTCTAACCAGTTGGCCAGACGGCAGAGATTGAAGCGTGTAGCTCATTGGGGCATAAAGCCGGACTGGTCACAGTGGATAAGGGATGTAATTACCAGCAGTAGGTGTGCGGCCAGGATGGAGGCCAGGATCTTTGTTTCTACATTAAGTAGCGATATAGGTAGATATGGCCCACAATCCGAAAGCCCTGCAACCTTGATGTGCGGGAGAGCAATGTCGACTAAGTTACCTCAATGGACCACCAGAAGATCAAGTATTGAGGGAAAATCCTTGTAAAAGACTTGGGGCTAAATGTACAAAGCATTTTCGTGTTCGCAAACAGGGCGATTTTCAGAATTGGCTCATTTGCAAATGCAAAAAGGCTTTTTGAAATGTACAAATCCCTATTTGCGATTTGGTAACCTATTATTGAATCACAAATTGGGTTTGTGATTTGGTATTAGGAAGGGGGGTGTTTAGGGCTTCCCTTCCTAATACCAAATTGCAGAGGTATGTCTGAATGTTTTGCGACCGAAATGCAGTTGCAAAAATTAGCATTTTACCGCCTACTTCAAGTAGGTGGTAACCCATTCGCAAATGGGAAAGGGTCCCTAAGGGACCCCTTCCCATTTGTTAATGTTTGTTACAACGTTTCATTTTTTGTTTTGAAACGCATCCCATTTTCCTCTAAGGAAAACAGGTTGCATTTAAAAAAAAAAAAAAAAGATTGCTTTATTTAAAAGAATTACAGACATGGTGGTCTGCTGACCCCAGCAGGCCATCATTCCTGTGATTTTTGCGATAACCAATGGGTTGCAAACCGAGACCTATCTCATTAATATTCATCAGGTAGGTCTATTTTTGACCCACTGGGAATCGCAAAATGTGAAAACCACACATTTGTACATGGGTGTTTGCGATTACCAAATAGCGAATTGCAAAACCTCTCTATTTGGTAATTGCAAACGATTACCTATGCACATCTGGCCCTTGGATCGTAAAAGGAAAATGAAGGCCTATGCAGACAAGCGCCGACATGCAAAAGACGTTATTTTCACTAGAGGAGATCGAGTACTTGTCTATCAATCTAGAAAATGAAAATCTGATATTCCCTTTGATGCTGAACCCTTTCATGTTGTGACCAGCAAAGGGCACATGGTGACTGCCCAATGTTTGAACGAATTGAACCGTTCCTCCTCCTGAATTTATCTACACACCATCGGTATTTATCTCAGACTGAGATTCTGTTCCAAAAAGGGCAATTGTATAAACCAACTAGCCTGCCCCCATCTACCTGTGATAATGTCTCTGTGTTTGATAATATGCACTTAGGGGCTTATTTACAAGCCCCTGGCGCCGTCGATGCGTCACTTTTAATATGGGAAAAGTGATGTACCAGCGGCACAAGGGGCTTGTAAATAAGCCCCTTAGTGCTAGTCTGTCCCAGGTTATCTTTCCTGCGCTCTAATAACATTAGGCCACTTTTATTATGTTCAAAAGTGGGTTATTGGCACTAGTAATAAGTTCACTCACAATGTATAGGGTACCGTAAAGGTCTCAGTAAATTAGCCCCTTGCTCAACCCTTGGTAGCTGACAACGAGCAGTCAGGCCTAACTTAGGAGCAAGGAGTGTAAAGCATTTAAAAACACCAATACATAAATAAGTAAGACACAACACACAATAAAAATCCCACACCAGTTTATAAAAATAGTAAATCAAATGTAGAACCAGAAATATGAATTTTTAAAGATTAACCACTTTATAGTGCTTAAAAGCCTATATTGCTACTCAGGGACATCTGGTCACGTTAGATCGAGACAAAGTCAAAGTTTCAGCTTGACCGCGATGGAGCCCTGGTCGGATACACTAAGCAGGAGGCCCCGGTCAAAAGTTTACCTTCACACTTAGAAACTTTTCTGGAACTTTTTCTTCCAACGGCACTTGACACTCTTCAGCAGGCCGGATTCGGAGAGGGTTCACGGGCTTGACTTTCCGCAAGGCCCGGTCAAATCCTGGAAGTCCGGAGCTTTCAGCGGGACAAACCTGAAATCCTGGCCGGGTCGCGGTTGACTGTCGCGGTCGGGTTGTTCAACTTATGGAGCTTTTTTCTAAAAGTTGTCTAAACTTTAAGAGGTGCTTGCTGAAGGTATCATTGTCGGTTCAAAGAGTCCAAAACACAAATCCAAAGGTCTGGAATCTCCTGGATGGTCTCTGGAAGGTCTGGACTACAGTTCCCACAATGCACCTGACCAAATCCTTAGAAGTCCACTGGACACACTCCAGGGTGGGGACTCTTGGTGGAGAGGATGCAGGTGGACTCTGTTAACCTGTAACTGCAGAGAGTCCACTTCTTAATCCTTCACAGACCCCAGGGCTGTAGTACCAAATTGTGCAGTACGCACAGTCATTCAGGGTGCAGGCCTTTGGGTGCAAATTCAGATTCCAGCATGGCAGTTCTTCTTTTCCTTGTAGTTTCAGGCAGCAGATCTGAGAGACTATTCAGCTCTTGGATATGTATTCAGTGTTCTGTGGCAACAAGCAGGGGGAACCTCTGTCCAATGAGATGCTGAGTCCCTCCCAAAATTATGACAACTTCCTCCAAAGTTTGGCATCTTCTTGACCCACAAAGCACTGCACTTCCAAAATCCAACATGGATGAAATCTCTCCTTCTTAACTACGTTGTACGTCTTGCGAGTGCGCATGCACACGCGCTAGCCTTACAACGTAGTGTTTTTTTTTTTTTTTAAGAAGGACGTCGAGGACGCGAGATGAGCAGGAAGGAGAGCGGCGAGGCACGGGAGGCGGCAGAAAAACAGGTAAGTGCCTTCTTTATACCTTTTTAAAGCATTTGGGAGCGGGGAGGGAGCGGAGCTACGCGTAGCTCCACAGAGATTTTTCCAAACTCCGTGGACCTACGTGTAGAGGTACTATGCCAGCGCCGCCCAGGGCTAGTTTAAACATAACACTGGTCTTGGGCCTGCCTACCAGAGCCCAGGGCACTCTAAGAGTTAGAAAACCAGAAGCCAGGGTTCTCAAATGGGTCACAAATTGGGGGGACACTGCAAACATGTTTTCATTCATCACATGTTACCATTGAATTTTAGACAAATCAGACCAGCCTTTTTATGTTTACAATTATTATCCATGCCCAAACTGTGTTTTTTTTATATATAGGTTCTTGGCCGGTGTCCTTAACATTAACTTTTAGTTGCAGAGGAATGTTTTATTATAGCAGTATTGCACCCAGTTAAAGGCCGTTGTGGTAGTGCTGTTCTCAGACGGCTCTCATGCATTGTTTTTATCATTTATTGGTTTAAGATGAACTTAAGATTTCTTTTTGCGTTTCTACGTATACATATATGATTTTGATGCAAAATCGAATAAAGGGCCCCATTACGATGGCGGGCGGACAAAGTCCGCCCGCCACCGTACCGGAAAATGGGACCGACCGCCAGAGGTGCGGCGGTCCCACGAGGCCAAATAGGATGCGCCCGCCACACAGGCAGGCACATTCTGGACTTTAACATTGCGGACGGTGCTGCTGGATGCAGCTCCGTCCGCAATGGTAAAAGTGCATGCTTTGCATTGCCATGCACAATGTGACAGGCACCGCGTGGTGCCTGCCACCTTGTGTATGGCAATGTAGGGGGGGTACCATAGGTACCCCCAAGTGCAGCCCCCCACCCTCCCACCCCTCCGGGGGCCCGTAATGGGCCCCCAAAGCAATTTCCGCCAGCCTTTCCATGGCGGCATCTCCGCCCTGGAAAGGCCTTTGAATTTGCACATCATAATATGGATGGCGGTGCTTGCTCGGCACCGCCGCCATATTATGCCCCAGATCCGCACGGCAGGCAATCATAACGATTGCCTGCCGGCGGAAATGCGGCGGACGGTCTTTCCGTCCGCCGCGGTACCCCCCGCCATGCTAATATGGCGGGGGTAACTCAGGTACAGATGGCGGACGGATCACCACCGCCGGCCCGGCGGTGGCGATCCGCCCGCCATCATAATAGGCCCCAAAGTTACTTACTTACTGACTGACCAACATCCTGGGAAGTCCGAACAAAATCCTGGGCACACGTTATGAGGATAACTTACTAGTAGAAATGTCTCGTATAATCTCTAATTCTTAATGGTCAACACCAGAGTGATTTTATAGAAGTATTTATTTGAGCAACCACTTCAAGAAAAACAACCAGCCGACACGTGTTTCGTCACACGAGGGAGTTATCCCGTGACTCTTCAGGGCTGAAAAAAATTCTTTGTAGTCAAAGACACGACGGTGGAAATGACGTAATTGAATATGAGACACCTGCCAGGGTGGAGAATTGCAAAGTGCCGGTGCCTCTTAGACTATTCAAGCGGGTAATGCCTTGATGGGGAATCCGATTGTGACGCCCTGGGAACTGAATATCGCTGATAGAAAATGAACTCGACAGGGTGACGTCAAGCGTATGGGAGAAAGTAGGATGAAGTTCGCTGTTCCAGGGTGTGCGGGAGGCGGGTGGGCCGTCCGACTCTGTATCGGGCAAGGACGGATGTCAGACACTGGTTTCGTTGGCTTTCCGGATGCGAAAGCCAACGAAACCAGTGTCTGACATCCGTCCTTGCCCGATACAGAGTCGGACGGCCCACCCGCCTCCCGCACAGCCTGGAACAGCGAACTTCGTCCTACTTTCTCCCATACAGTTCCCAGGGCGTCACAATCGGATTCCCCATCAAGGCAACGAAACACGTGTCGGTTGGTTGTTTTTCTTGAAGTGGTTGCTCAAATAAATACTTCTATAAAATCACTCTGGTGTTGACCATTAAGAATTAGAGATTATACGAGACATTTCTACTAGTAAGTTATCCTCATAACGTGTGCCCAGGATTTTGTTCACATTTCTGGTGTGAGTTTCACGACTTACACAATTACGGGGGTTACAGGGTATCTCCTCCGACCAGGTGGCACCGTCCTCACTCGCAGTACGACACACACACCGCATATCAGCTTGAGCGCCAAGCTTCCTCTCTAAAAACCCTACTTCTACTATTAATCCTGGGAAGTCCATTGTGTGAGATTTCTCGCATTTCTGACATGTGGCTCGTTGCTCATCAGGCATTGATGTCGATACAGAGACTGGGTCTGAAAGGACAACCCCTTGACTGCTGTTGTTCCTACATCGCCAATGCAGATCACGGACACTTCTATTGCCTGTCCCAGTTTCTGATGACACAATCAGGACGTGTGATCAGAGAACCATGAAGAGCTATAATTGTATATATGTTTGTAAATAATGTTTTAACTTTTTTATTTAACAGAGAGGGAGATGTAGTGTCGTGAAAGTTAGCAATGATGGAACCCTTGTGGCTCCTGATGGACTCTGTACAACTGTGACATAGGAGTTAGAGTGTAGTTAAATTAATGCAGGTTTAGATTGTTGAGCTCGCAGTTACACAAATAAGACGTGTTATACTAAGGTCTGTGTGTGGCGCTGTCCTTAGCGGGTGCCCACGCTGGGCAGGACGCTATATATAACAGCCTGGAACTTGGAATGTAAGTTAAACAACATTACATGATAACTAATGGTAAAGCGTGAACACAGAAGACGAAACTTTCTAAAAGAACACTTTTCTGAAAGAAACACTTACTTATATATGTTTACTACACACCTCTGCTCCCTTTAGAAAACAATAAAAATAGAATTACAATAAATAAAAGCAAACATCAAAATTTGATATAAAGGAACTGTTAACTACAAATGCCAACATTATTCAAAATCTTCAAACTTTTTCCTTAAACCCGTTGAACACATTCTCTGTCAGGAGAGAGTTGAACAAAATTCTGGTCAATCACATGACCCTATCCTGAATCAACATCATGACTTGAATTTTCGGAGCTTTTGACAGAAGGGGCAGAACAATTGTGTATACTAGCACCCCTATGATTATGAAAAATATCTACTTTAACTTTAGCAATTATGTTAAAACTCCACCAGGATCTGCTATTAAGTGAGCTGATGTTTTGCCCATCACCAAATTTTTACTAACTTTAGACTATTTGGAAGAATCTTTGGGGAAAAGCCAAGGCAATTTAAGCTTAACACATCCTCCTACATGTAAATTACTATTTATGTGTACAGTAAATGCTTGTTCAGAGTTAATTGTTTGGACAACAGATTTTCTTTAGCTTTTCAAAAGACTTCTTCTAATAATAGTTTAGGAGTATGTCCACTAAGCCAGGATGGATTTAAATCATTTCTCTTTTTTCCTTCCATTCAAAAACAGAAAAGGACAAATCCAGTGATACTGTGTGGTGTAAAATGGTATGACCTAATTAGCTCCACAGTATGTTTTATTGACATCCAAAGAAGGCTTGATTGCAAGTTGGACAGCCTCCACCATAATTTTATTGACACTTTCCACAAAACCATTCATGTTTGGAGTATATAAAGCAGAACGAAAATCGTTGACATCTAAATCAGAATCCAAATCTGGAGTTAGACAGACAAAAACTAGACACAATTATCAGAAGTGATAGAAACAGGAATGTCCTCTCTTCTAAAACAGTGTGATAAAAAACATCAATGACTGCCTCAGAATGAGGTTTCGAAATCCTTCTTAGTTCCACTAATTTTTAATAATGATCAACAATTACAAGAGCAAACAAGTTATCCTGCACAATACCTTCATATGAGGTCAAAAAGTCCATAGTGAATTGGATCCATGCTTCTTCAGCAAATTTTCTATTATCAACATCAGTTGTGTGGGTCTTCAAAACATTGTCATAATTTTGACACAATTAATATACTTTCAGAAAAAAACTAATATCTGAATCCATAATAGGCCACCAAAACAATTCTATTTATTTTAAATTGTGCCTGATCACCAATATGTCCTGGATGAGCAAGGTTAAGAATATGAGAACACATATTTACTGGTGGAAAATAGCAATTCCTTTTCATGACCATATTTTTATCCGAAGATAAATCATTCTTAACCGACCAAAATACATGTAAATCCTGTGACAAGTACTTTTCATTTGAGCATCCCTCCACAACATAATTCCCAACTTTGTACAAAATGTTATCCTTAAGTGAAGCATCACGCCGTTCATCCTTAGTTAAAATTTGTCTGATTGATGAAATTACATCATCCACCAATGCTACAATACAGTCCTCCTGACATAAAAAGTCAGTCCTACCTTTCGGGTCCTTAGATAATCTGGGAAGTCAGTTCACCCTCACATGTTATACTCCTGGACTACAGGAAACAGAAAAATTGTATTTGTATAATTTAAATAGACTATATAAAGCTTTGCCCACACCATTATTTGAAAGTAAGACAACCAAGGGTTTATGATACATCCTAAGTTGAAATAGTTTACTCCAAAGATACGTTTTAAAATGTTCAGCACACCTGGCATATCCTAAAGCTTCACATTCAATAGTAGACTACTTACTTTCTACTATAGTTAAAGGTCTAGAGGCAAAAGCAATTGTGTTTTTGAATTCCCTTTAATTTGACTTGATACAGCAATCAGCCCATTAGAACTAGTATCCACAGTAACAATATTCTTGGCAATATGAGAAAATGCAAAAAGGCAAATAAAGGGGCAGGCTCAGTGATATTTGTAATGTTGTGAATGGCTCTTTTTGTTCTTCTATCCAATCATATTTAATGCATTTTTGAGTAATGATCAGAAAGGCCAAGCAATGTTACTAAAATTCTTAACAAATCTAGAGTAATATTCACAAAGCCCTAACAAGGATTTAAGCTTGTCTTTATTTTGAGGAGCTTTAATAAGATCAATAGCTTTTAACAAATATTTATTTGCGATATCCCCTGGTTAGACATGCTATAGCCACGGTACTCTACTTCTGTGGCTAAAAATCAGCATTTTTCCAGTTGAATTATCATACCCTTATCATTGAGTATGCACCTCTATCCAGCTTAATGATTTTCCAATATTTTGGCTGTTTGTGGACCTATTTTATGGTCTGGTGGGCATGTTTTTACTGTTGATTTCCCTGATATTACCACAAACTTTGCCTGCATCAAACACAAATGCATGCAGTCTCCCATACCTTGCAAAACATTTATACAGTGTGTCTTATAAGTTCAAAACTGCCCTGATTTGCAAATGTGGGCCTCTTTTTTTAGTTATCCGATTAGCTAATAGGCCACTTTTATTTTAGTGCTGGAGCCTATTTTCTGTCCTAGTACGGACCTGTATGGGTGTAAACACATGATTCTGCAGTGGAAGTGCCAACTGCAAACTATGATTGCAGCTCCTAATCTGACTAGAGCAGGAAAAGTGATCAGTAAGATAACCATACCTTCCTGAAAGAGACATAAGATACTGTAGTCTTGGGTAATCCGAATGCATGTGCTACTTGGAAAATGTGGTACAGCCATTTGAGTTTTGTAGCTGGGGCAAATTCATTTGGAGGGTAGGAGTCTGTTTCTATGCATTGCCCTGCACTCACGTTGCATTGGTGTGCAGGAAAATGTACAATCCACAAGTCAAATTTGCTATGCTGGACAGACCACTTTTTGGTCCTTTTTTCACTAAGGCTAGCCACCCCAAATAAACAAATCCCCAACCCAGTCAATATTCGCCTGGGAAGGGAGTGGTCTAAGCTATTAAAACTTAAAGAGCTCCCACGACTCATTAATGGCAGTAGCTTTGATATCAATAAGTCGGTGGATGAGAATTATATGAATCTGAGTGATCAGATTATTAACACATTAGATCAGGTGGCCCCGCTGAAAAAAGTTAAAAGCAAAAAAAAGCCATCAGCTCCTTGGTATAACGAGGAGCTGAGGCTGATGAAGACAAAATGTAAACAGGCAGAAAGAAAATGGAGGAGGAAATATGAGGAGATAGATAAAGCTGCGCTGAAAAAACTGCTACATATCTATGGAGAAATGATGGGTAAGGCCAAAGCTAAATATTTTGAGGAAACTATCCTGCAAGCGCCCAATAAGACGAAAACCTTATTCAGCATAGTAAGTGACATGTCTAATCCGGACTGTGCAAAGAATAAGATTCCAGCCTCACAAGAGCTTTGTGATGGTCTGGCAGTGTTTTTCGAAGAAAAAATTAATAAAATTCTAACTGGTTTAAATACCCCTAGAGAAGTAGAGATGGATAGTGAAGTTGATATGCATGTATCACTCAGTAGCAGTATTCGTTATGAAGCATCTGCAAGAGAAACTACGACGACTCTGGAGCTCATTCAGGCCCCTTCACAAGAAACGATAGAAGCCTCCATTCTTCTTCAGCTAATTTGATATGTACTCCACATTTTAACAAAGCTCGACTGGGAGGCAGATCGTTTAGTCTTGTAGCATCCAGACTCTGGAATACATTGCCTATTGAGATCAGACAAATTAATACTCTGCTGCGGTTTAGGAAGGAACTGAAAACCAGACTTTTTCCGAGTAATTAACTCTTCAGTCCCTTCGACCCGACCTTTTCAGTTACGCACAGTGTTCCTTTAGTGGTAATCCCAGCACCGTTGGGTGGCAGTCGCGCTATAGAAATGTTACTTACAATTACAATTAGAAATTTGGGTGCATGTTTTATTTTCTGAGGTCGATAAATGGAGCGCCGTTAAGACAGTGATAATTCGCATCACTATCATAGTATGAATCAGAATACAAGATTCATTTTTGTAATTTGCATGCAGGGCTTCTATTTTCCAACTGGCTTATCCTTGGACACACAGAGTTGTAATTTTGGAAGGTTCCGCTGCCTTGAGTTGTTTCATGTTAGTCATAGGAAATGTACACAGGGTGGGAGGGTTCACAAAGCAGAGGTCAAGTAGCCATGTATTAGGTTTTGAATATTTAAAATGGTATTAAAAAGAAAATATGAACACTTTTGAGAACCATTGTGATAGAGTGCGTCTGACTCAACCTCACTCTGTTACAACGATGCAGATGACACACAGCCATTCTAAAAATGGATTGCCCAGAACACCTTACAACTCAAACCTTGAATACTGTCTTCACACCATAAATGCATGGATGATGAGTAATCACCTAAAGATCAACACTGCAAATACAGAGATCATGACAAGAAGACTACAGTAAAAGTACCAACCTACCTTCATATGGCCTAAGGAGCATGATGACCCTCCAACAACATCAAGAGAAGTAGGAAACCTAGGGGTAATCATGGATTTAAACCTTTCCCTGATACCACATGCCAATGAGGCCACAAAAACCACTGTCAACACACTGAAAACACACAGGCACCTTGTGTACTTACTAACTCTACAAGCTACCCTCACTCTTCAAGCTTGACTATGCCAACAGCCTATACCGTGGAGTCACCAGTTTCATCATACACAAAATACAACTAATAAAAAAGGCTGCCACAAAACTCCTTCTCTACCTTAATTCAAGAGAAAGCCTGATTCCAGTCCTGCAGTCACCCCACTGGCTACCTATAGCTAGAAATGCAGTATTCTAGTCACTCTGGGGCATATTTACGAGGAAGTGGTGGAGCGCGGCGTTAGTCACCTTGGCTTAACGCTGCACTCCGCCACTTTCAAAATGCAGGGTTGCACCGTATTTACAAGGATATGGTGCAGCCCTGTGTTTCCCTCTGCACTGGCGCTAATTTTAGCTGCCTAGCGCCAACACAGACACCCTTGCACCAGGGTGCCTGCATTGTAGGGGAAGATTGTTTATGTGCAGGAAGGTGTCCCTTCCTGCATATAAACAATCTGAAATGGTATTTTGTAACTTCCATGTGTGCTGCTTAATTTATTGACTGTTTATGTGCAGGAAGGTTCACCTTCAGCCTGCATATAACTTTCTATGGGCAGTTGTTAGGATTGGTGGGTGTGACCAGGGTTCACACACAATAGGTCATGACCCAAATACCGGTAGTGGCACAAACCAAAACGGTGGTTTCACCCAGATACCACCTGAATCAAAGTATTGAGTTATGTGATTGATTTTGTGCTTATGTTAAGAGAAGGATTTCAGGGGTACTTGAATCCCCAAATTCAGTTCTAGACGTTATAAGTATTGAGAAAATGAATGCTCGTTTATGTTGTTCTTATCTTCTTTATTTAGAGACCTGTGCAGAAACACAGAAAACAGCCGACACGTGTTTCGCCCAATAGCGCTCTAACAAGCGTGGTCTCCTAGGTCATCCTGCGGTCCAAAAGAGTCTTTTGGACCGCAGGATGACCTAGGAGACCACGCTTGTTAGAGCGCTAATTGTTCTATACTACATGCCAACTGCATAAGAATCACCAAGACTTACCTGCCTTGAAAAAGCCCTGGCTTTCTGGCCTATGGGCGAAACACGTGTCGGCTGTTTTCTGTGTTTCTGCACAGGTCTCTAAATAAAGAAGATAAGAACAACATAAACGAGCATTCATTTATAAATTCGTAGCCAGTGCCAAGTATCTCAATTCTCTTCATTAGAGTTTCAGGTGGGTGGGACGTGGCTAAGGAGCCTACGATGGTGGATGCGTGAGTAATAGTCCAGGAACCTTCCCCGCGCTGGGATATGGACACTACGTGCTGTGCTGTGAAGTGCACTAGCCGAAGACCACCGTAGGGTTGCATATACGGCCATGAGGGCTGGGTTGGTACGAGATGCCCCAAGGCTCAAGATAGCAGCTAGGGCCCGGGACTGCTGATCTCTAGGGTGAGCCTGGGACTGCTGTGCAGGCAGATTTTGCGAGTCGGAGCTACACTTTCAGTGTGCGACCCCCGAGCATGCCCTGGGGATTTGCGGCCCATGTGGAGTCCAGCTGGGAGTGAGGCTGGTGGCTGCTGCCCATTCCAGGGCATGGAGACTCTGGCCTGGTTTGTGGCCCGGTGCTGATCCTGCAGTCAGAGCAGCAGGAACCATTTGGTCCGCTCCCCATATCCTGCCTGATTAAGAGTGAGCACAGGACGGTGCTCTGAGTGACCGGGGGTGCCCCATCTGCTCTTAACGGCGGATACCCGTGGAGGCGGAGGCCCTGGCTGGCTCATCCACTAGTTGAGCTGTTCCTATAAGCCCCTGGTGAACCACCCTCTTTAACGCAGATGAGGGTACAGACCAGCTGACGTGAGAGAGCTGAGGGACCACTCTTGTGCGGTCCCCGGGCTTGGCGCAGGGCTTACTTCATGGTCTGTGGGGACTGGTGTCCTAAGAGGAACAGCAACATTCCAGAGTCTGGATTGGGGCCCGAATGCGGTGGAGAAGAAGTGGAGTGGGGGAACGCTGCCTCCTGGAGCCACGTGAGTACTTGGGGCCTGTGTCAGGGCTCGATGGTGGACACAGGTTGGTGCTTGATTTCCCCTGCCTGGGCCTTGATTCTGATGATGACTCCCAGGATTGATGTGAGGCCAACACCGACTGAACTGTGTGTGAGGAGTGCGCCCTACTGCACTTCCGGTTAATGCTTTGCGGTGCGGCACCTGGGCGCCCAGTGGCACATACTGAGGGACCCTCTGTGAGGGGATGCCATTATCTAGGGCCTACACCAGCGAGACTGCCTCTGCGCTCTTCTGAGCCAATGCTTGTGGGAGTCTCAGGCTAACATGAATTCACTTTGGTACTGCGCAATACCATAATCACTGCTCTATGCACACCTGAGAGGGCGGAAGAGCCCCTGAATAGACGTGCCAGACCTGTGCTGTCTGCTGGGCGAGCGCCTAGCGCTGCCGGAGTGGATGGACCAGTGACTCGTCCTGACAGGACTCCTGATGAGGCGCGGAGGAGCCGAGGGCTGGCCTGCCCTTGGGGTATCTGGTGAGAGTGAGGAGCGGGCCTGCGGAGAGGAGTGCCCTCTCGCAACCCAGTTTGGGGTCGGGTACAGCTGCGGCGAGGGGGACTGGAGCTGGGGACTGCGGGAGGTAAGCGTGCAATTTACTGATGTCCTCCAGGGAACATGTGAGTACTTGAGGCCTGGATCAGGGCCCACCCGTGGGGGACGTTAGCCCCGTGCTGGTGACTGAGCCCAGACTGTGGTGGCAGCTGTTGGGTCGGATGAGGAGCAAGTGCAGGGTTGGCCATCCGCAGACGGGAAGCCCGGACTTTTGAGTGCTTTAACATGCTCCTCTCCCCTCAGTTGGGGTCACCCCTGAGTGAGGACTGGCGGGAGTACTGTTGGCCAGGTCCGTGAGATCCTCACTGCTGTATGCTCCTTTCAGGGGTCGAGGCGGTTCCCGATACCCTTCAACTCTGCCTTATCTCTGGTTACTTTCTTTCCGCTTGAACACCTGACCCTGCAAACCTGAACTGCTGGGAAGTCTAAAGGGCATATTTTGTTTTCTCTGTACTGCACTTGTTTTCGCAGAGGTATCATTTTGGACCCCCTGGGGCTAATTGTACTGACCCTTGTGGACTGGCCTGCCGGACCTGCAACTATGGAGAAGATGAGGGCTAGGCAGGCGGGTCAACGCCCAACCCCGGAGATCAGGCACACCCTTGCCGGCGGACTCAGTGGGCCATGGGTGTCCATCGGACCTCATCCAAATCCAACTTAGTAAAATCCTAGCTCCACTTGCTGACACCAAGGCCACCCTACAACAAGACATTGCATGGTATCCATAGGCTTGGGCCTCTTACAGACTGACCACCATATGTTAGCAGACAGAGTTAAGGAGGTAGAAACCATGGTGAGGGAACTGAAGCCTGACCAACTGAAATTAACACGCCAGATGGCGGAATTGACTGATAGAGTGCAGGTTCTTGAATGCCGAGCCGAAGACGCAGAAGGGCGCAATAGGTGGAACAACATCCGGGTGGTGGGATTGCCTGAAGCCACATAGGGGAACGATATGGTGGCATACCTTGAACACTGGCTCCGAACGGAGGTTGATTGACTGTGTCCTTAGGGTGCTGGCACTTCCTCTGGTGCCGGGCCGCACCCTTCGCCCTGTCGTGGCCTGCTTGCTTCACTATAAAGACCGAGATATTATACTGCAGAGGGCATGCACTGAAGGCCCCTACATGGTAGCCAATGGCAAGGTCTCAGTGTTTCCAGACTTCAATGCCGCAGTGCAGACCAAACAAGCTTCCTTCCTTGAAATCAAGAAGGCCCTCCATACTGAAGGATTGCAATACTCTCTGATGTTCCCTGCATAACTTCGGATAATCCTTGACAATGCCATGCACTTCTGCCTACAAATCTGGTTCGCCCTTCCAGCGGCACGCCCTGAGCCCAGGGCTCCCCATTGCAGGGCAAAGAGACAATCCCCTGTGGTCTCCAATAATGGGGCACTGAAGAGACCATCTCTGTCACAAACAGAGAAAGAACGGACTGCTGCTCTTCAGACAGTGGCCGAGATTGCAATAACAGAGAGGTCGGCCTCAGGGACTGGCACACCTAATATCTTCTCCTTCCTGTATCTCTGCAGCCTCTCAATCTCAGGAAATCCTCCTGCTTCACCCCTTCTGACGCCAACCCCACCGCTCTCTGATTCTGCAATTACTTATGAAGTTTCCCAATCACTGACCTTGGATCCCACCACCTCCTTAGCATCATCTCCCTCGCTTTTCATTTCCACAACACACTTAACCACTCAAACCCTCTCTTCCCTCGCCTCATCTACCCCTCCACCTTCTCCTGTTATTCTGTCATCCCACTCGGTCACTCACACCATCTCCCCTCTTCCTGACTTTCTCCCACTCAACCCTAATCCCTCCCTTTCTACCTCTCATTCCCCCCTGCCTCCTCAGGTTAACCCCCCTACTCTGATCCCCCTGCTCACTATACCCCTTTACACCGACCCCCCTTCTGACCCACCAGGGACACCAGTCTCTTGCAATCTTAGTGACCCCATCCTCACAGACAAGATGGCACCCCCCCTCACTTGCCCCATGCCCCCTCATCTTCTCACTACACTCATCAGGCCCTTGGGTACGATGGCTCTCACTCTTCAACTCATCCTCAGTCTAACACCTGGAACTCTCCTCCCCTCCCACCACCTGGGTTCCCTCCACGCCCACTTCCTTTTCCTCTCTCACTTCCCAATGGGGAACATGCCTCACTTCCTCCTGACTTACTCACCTTCTCACCTTCCACGCTTTTAACCCAATAACTTTTTAATATTGAACTCCACCTCTCTATCCTGACGCTGGAACTTTCATCTCTCAGGAAAGACTTTAACACCCTTTCCGATACTAAACTTGCCAACCATGCCCATACTTTGGGCGCCGTACATTCTACCACTTCATTCCCTCAACAAGGAGTACCACTCCTTTCGGTATTTCTACCGATGGACCTCCCGGTAACTGTCCTCTTATACCACCTCAAGCCCCACTTCATCTCCCCTTCCTGGACCCCTGGGACTTAAATAATACCCACCCCCCTACCCCCATAACTACTGATCCTCCTGCACTTCACTCCTCTATCCCGGTGATCCTAGGGAGAAGTCGTATCCCTACCCTCCTGGCTCACCCCGACCTCCTCAGCAACTAACCACCATCCATTCCTGTTGTCCCCCCAATACCTACACCAAACCCCTCAACTGCATGCTTGTCAATTGTCGATCGGCCGCACAAAATGCTACTGAAATCTCGGAAACCATCCTTAGTGAAGCTATTGACATTGCTTTTCTTACGGAAACTTGGCTCAAGGCCCACTCTTCATCAATTATTGACCTGCTCGCCCCCCCGGGTTACTCCATCCTCAGAAAAGATAGGCTTGACAAAATTGGAGGGGGCCTAGCCATAATCTATAAAGATGATCTCCAACTCTCCCTTGTTCAGAACCCCGATCAAACTACTTTCGAATACATTGGAGCGGAACTTAAAGTTCAAGGCTCCCCTCCCATTCGGCTACATGATATCTACCATCCCCCTGGTAACCCTCTGCCCTTTGTGGAGGAATTATCTGACCTGCTTTCCCAAGCCTCGATTTCCAACTCCAAAAACCTCTTCCTCAGAGATTTTAATATTCATTGGAACAATAAGGATGATCCCACGGTTTGCATCCTTAATGACCTCCTTGACGTTACTGACTTGAATCAACTTTGCCATTCGCCAACACATTCCAATGGGGCTACTCTTGATGCTATTATTACTAGCAAATATCTGGCTTCCCTTTCCCACATTGTCCCCGTTGACTGGTCTGACCATCACCTTATTCTCTTCACGATCAATAGCGCTGCACCTCCTCCTACCCCCAAAAATATCAAACATAGGAAATTAACCAGAAATCTTCACCTTATCCCACCAGGTGTTCTAGAGACTAAGATTAAAGCAAAACTTCAACTTCCACCTCCCTCACAAAATGCTAATGACCTTACCGAACACTACAACAAATCCATCATCGAGGTCCTTGACCAAATTGCCCCTGCCAAATTAAAACCACTAAAAAACATCCCTGCCAAATCTTGGTTTAATGCTGATCTTAACAATGAGAGACGCTCTCTTAGGCTGTCGGAACGCACATGGAGACAACACCCCTCCCCTACAAATCTTGCCCTCCTCAGAGCCGCTAGGACTAATTACAAAAAACACATCCTCAATGAAAAGGCCTCCTTTTTCCGCGCACAATTAGACAGAGCTAAAAATTGGCCCAGGGAACTATTCAGCATAATCAAAAATCAAACTGCTTCTGCCCCTCCCAAATTGATGGCTTCTATGGAAAGATGTGAAGAAATTTCGAACTTCTTTTCCGAAAAAATCACTAAGATTGATCTATCCTTTGCCATAACCCTCCCACCTCTGTGCTCACCTTCCATGACCCTCCACCCAAGTCTCCTTTCACACCTTCGCCCCCTCCTGACGCTGTTCCATCCTCTTCCTCCGTCGCTACCCCGGATCATTTCCTCACCAATCTACAGCTAAAAAATAATGCAACATGGCTTAACTTCAGTCCAGTTACAGAACGGGAAGTCCTCAACATCCTAACCAAGCTTAAACCCTCCTCTCATACCTTGGACCCTCTCCCTGCTAACCTTGTCCAAGATTTGAAGCTTATCATCGCACCTTATTGGGCTTCCATCATCAACTCCTCCTTGGCCACAGGGTGTGTCCCTGCTTCTCTCCAGCTTGGCCAAATTACTCCCACCCTCAAAAATGCCACCGCTGACCCCACCGACCTTAACAATCTGCGCTCTATCTCTAATCTTCCGCTGCTATCCAAAGCCCTCGAAAAATGCGTCTTGCTCCAACTAGATAAGCACACTGACTCCTTCAGCCTTGTGGACACATTACAGTCAGGCTTTCGAAAGGGCTGCAGTACTGAAACCGCTATGCTCAACATTGTTGATGACATTCATCACTCCCTCGATAAAGGGGAGTCCTCCCTTCTCATTCTTCTCGACCTCTCTGCCGCTTTCGATACTGTCAACCACTCCGCCTAGCCCCAATCAAATCAGTCCTTAATCTCGCGGCCAGGCTTATTTCTGATTGTAAGCGGTTTGACCACATCTCCCCCATCCTCAAAGAGCTCAAATGGCTCCCCGTCGAAGGCAGATCCGCATACAAGAACCCTCAAAGATCGGTTCGGCTTTAGTGGTCTTGTTCTAGAATGGTTTACCTCCTTCTTTCGCCACAGAACCCAACAAATTAAAATTAACCATTGCCTCTCTAAACCTATCTCTGTCCCCCTGGGTGTTCCCCAGGGGTCTATTCTCTCTCCCTCACTATTTAACCTCTTCATGGAACCCCTCACCCTCATTCTTAAGCAAGCAGGAATCAACTACCACCTCTATGCTGATGACACCCAGCTTTACTATAAGATCAAAACCCAAGATGACATTTTTCACCTCAACGATACCCTAACTAAGATCCAACAATGGTTCCATCACAATCACCTTAAACTGAATCCTAAAAAAACGGAAGTCATTCTCTTCGCTCCTAAAAACAACCGGCTCCCCATTCAACACTGGATCTCTGACCTCAAAGCTCTCAACTGCTCTTTGTCCACCTCTAACTCAGTTAAATCCCTTGGAATAAGCATTGACCAGAACCTCAGTCTTTCTCCCCACATAAAAAATGCAGCCAAAGGCGCCCTCTTCTCCCTACTTCACCTCAAGAAAATCAAACCCTTCATTCCTGCTGATGACTTTAAATTAGTTGTTCAATCACTAGTTCTTTCGAGATTGGACTATGGTAATGCCATTCTTTCTGGAACGCCGAAAATCCACCTAGCCCCAATCAAATCAGTCCTTAATCTCGCGGCCAGGCTTATTTCTGATTGTAAGCGGTTTGACCACATCTCCCCCATCCTCAAAGAGCTCAAATGGCTCCCTGTCGAAGGCAGATCCGCATACAAGAACGCTTGCATTACGCACAAAGCCTTGCACCATCACACCCCAGTTTATCTCTCTGATAAACTCCACAAAGCAGGCTGCTCTAGAGAAATGAGGAGCACAAATACTCTCATGCTAATACCTCCCTTGGTACACAAGAAATCCACCCAGTTACGCTCTTTCTCCGCTAATGCGCCTACTATCTGGAACTCACTCCCCAAAGATCTACGTTGCAACCCCTCTTACCTCAGCTTCAAAAATGATCTCAAATGACACCTTCTCAACAAATACTGGGGTCCTTAATCCTACCACCTTCTCCGGATTTCCCAACCTGCCCTTGACAGTGTCTTGTCCTCACTATATTATACTGGACTTACTACCACCCCTCCCCACCTCCTTACTTTTACTTCTCCCTCTCCCCCCACGAGTTCTCTTATAATTTACGGCCTACTTCTGCTTGCTGTCGCCTCTCTCATTTCCCCACTCTGTTCTCCCCCTCCTCAATCCTCTCTCCCCCCCATCCCCGACTACCCACGCTAGCCCAAATTGCTAACTCTGGTTATGCCCTAACGGTTCTCCTTAATTTCTTGTTCATGTATTTACTGTTTTTTGCATATTGTGCTGAGTATTTTGCGCTTTTCCTTTCTGTACTAATGTTATATCGCAATTGGTTCCTCTCTCGACCCTTGTAAAGCGCTCTGATACCCTTGGGTCTAGCCAGCGCTATATAAAACCGTTTAAATAAAAAAATAAAAAATAAAAAACCTGCATCCTCAGGGTTATAGTCTTCCCAGGCAGAAAGTGCTATTTTACCTGTGGTGATCCCGGGATCCATGGATGAACTGATTAGATGTACATTGCTGTTGGATCTTTAGTGTATTGGGGCCCAGGTGGGGATGAGGGCTGGGAGTACCCCTCTCCCTCTGTGGGTTGTGAGGGAGTTGATGGGGGCTTGGCCACGGGGGCATTCTAAGTATGCCATTCTGGTAGTTCTCTCGCTACCCCATGCCTCCCTTGGGGGCACAGGACCAGGGCTTTCTGATGGCTGGATGTACGCAAGCCTGGGTGCCTGGGCAGCGAACATAGTCAGGGCCGGTGTGAGAGCAGTGGGATCCATCTGCCTAAATGACTTGGCCTGCCCTTCTCCAGATAGTCCCATACCAAGTAACTGGAGGAGACCTTCTGAGAACGATGCTTTCATATTTCAAGTTTGGGTGGCCAGCCATTGCAGGGCTGCTCTGGGGATGGGGAGTTTATAGTTGAGGGTTTCTGTTCTTTGTTGCAGAGATCGTGCTATACACAGAGGTGGATAGCACTGACAAATGGGACACCTGGGTGAGGAGGTAATACGTACACACTGAATTAACATGCCTGGTCAACACTGCATTCTGTCATGGAACAATTTGGGGGATTGGCTCAGCCACAAAATACCATATTATTCATAGATACTTAAGGCGACGAGGGGTACAAGTGGCCCTGCTTCAAGAGACGCACCTCACACACTTAGAAGTAGATCAATTGCACCGCAGGGGGCACGGGCAGTTATTTCCCACCTCCTACTCTGCCTTTGTCCGAGGGTCACTGATCTGGGTTAGGGTTGACTCCATTTGAACCAGTCCACACCTTTATAGATAGGGACGTGCACTATGTTCTGATCAAAGGCAGGCTGCTGGGCCGAGACATCACCCTGGGAAGCATCTATGCCCTGAACCAAGACCAAGTGGCATTTCTTTTCTCCCTTTCAGCCTCCCTGGCCCTGCTAGAGATGGATGACCTCATGTTGGGTGGAGGTTTTAATTGCGTAGCAGATGTGCTGCTTGACCGTTCCACTCCCCGTTGCCGGGCATGTTTGCTCATAAAACACCAGAGGACTCAGGGATTGGCTGGGACACTGGGACCTGGCTAATGTTTGGAGGACACAGCAAGGGAAACTCAGGATTATTCATATTACTTGCATATTCATCAATTACACACCAGAATAGACAATTTGTATATTCCCATAGACTCCTCCAGCATATCCTCTGCACTGAAAACTTGGGGCGCACCCTTTCTGATCATAGTCCCTGGCTACTAGACTTTCAGCCTGTTGGGGAATGCCTGCAGATCCCCACAAAAAGGCTTAGCCCATTGTCTCTAGAAGACACATGCTTCCATGATTCTCTGGGGGAGGTAATCTCCAGCTATTTTGACTTTAACCAAGGCTCAGCATCGTCTGGGCTGATCGAATAGGAGGCCTTCATCGTGGTGGCCCGAGGTCATTGTCATTATTTGGCCCACTCAATCAGAGTACGGAAAGAGTTGGAAGGGGAACCTTGGACCCTGGATGATAAACTTCATGAGTTGGACAATGCCTTGGGTGTGGATGTCGCAGCCGTAGACAGACTCTGAGAGACCCATGAGAAATATAATCCACCTTGGAGACGCTACGCTACCAGGATCAGAAGAACTATATTGCCAGAGTGCATGAGGAGGAGGATCGCCTGGGCAGGCTGAATCCCAGGGGGCTCCAATAACACACATTCGGACAAGGGATGGTGAATCAACATACTCCCCAGGGGCTATCAATACCCTGTTCCATGAGTACTTTGAAACCCTGTATAAAAGCCCGGACCCAATCCCAACAGAGACCCAGACAGCCTTCTTAGATAGACTATCACTGCGGGAACTCTTGCAGGACACGAGGAAGGATCTAGGAGAGCCGGTATCAGTGCAGGAGATCCGATTTGCCATTAAAGAAATGGCAACGGGTAAACTGCTGAGTCCTAATGGCCTGCCTGCAGAGTTCTACTCCACATTTGCTGGGATACTAGCCCCTAAGTTGGAATCATTGTTTGCTGAGTCTTTGAGCTTGGTCACCCTACCCGCCACTGTTCAAGATGCAGTTGTCCTCCCCCTTCCCAAGACCAGTAACCAGGGAGCTCGAACCTCGGAGTTTCACCCACTTTCCATGCTTAGTATGGATTCCAAAATTCTTAGCAAGATCTTGGCCCTCCGACTTCTTCCCCATATACCCACCCTCTTACATAGTGACCAGAACGGCTTAATCCCAGCCCGTAAGACCTCGCTCAGCCTCCGAAGGCTCTATCATGTCCTCTATCACCCAGAAATACAGTCTGTCCCACGTGCCATGCTGATGTCTGGTAACCTTGAGAAGGCCTTTGACACAGTGCACTGGGACTTTCTGTTTGAAGTCATGCGACGGATGGGGTTGGGAAAAAGCTGGATCAACTGGACAGACTCCTTTGTACTGCTCCGACTGCCCAGGTTAAGACAGTCAATGTTATCTCCCCACATTACAAGGTGTGTAGAGGTACCAGGCAGGTATGCCCCTTGTCTCTTCTCTTGTTCACGCTAGCCATTGAACCCCTTACTGAACTATTCTGCATAGAATGCTCGGGAATGAGCTTAAAAGTTGACAGCTGACAACACATTATCTCCCTTTATGCGGACGATCTTTTACTTTACTTAGTGGACTGCCATGGGGGTTCATTGCTCGCATTAGACCTTCAAGGGGACTTTGAGAAGGTCTCTGGGCTACGGGTCAATAAGACCAAGACCTCTGTATTACCCGTGTTACAAGAGACTAAGAGACCCGCAGATCTCCCTCTAGACCTGACATGGACCCAGTCCTCCTTCCGGTACATGGCCATACAGATATTTCATTCCTTGGAGGATTTGCGAGAGGGTAATCTAGGGAAAGCCCTATGGTCCCTTCAATCCTGTGTTCTCTACTGGCACTCTGTTAAACTTCCGATTATGGCCAGGGTCTCTGTGTTCAAAATGGTCATGCTACCATGATTACTTTATTTCTTTACTAAGCTCTTGGTTAAAGTGCCGACCCCCTGGTTCCAGCAACTGAACATCCTTCTGCAAAACCGGATATGGGATTGAGGCAGCTGGAGGGTGTCACTTGAGATCCTTCAGTGGCCGCCGGATGATGGGGGCCTGGGGGCCCCAGACTTTGAACTGTACTTTCTGGCCTCCCAGCTCCAATGGATCACCCAATGGCTTGACGGGTCACAACTGGAAGAACTGGTCCTGGTAGGATTATCCACTCGCCTAGGTGCATGGAGGCCCAGTGGCCCAAGAGGGACGAGGGCCCTATTTGGGCCCCCCAATTTCCCTTTCATACAGCCTTTACATGGCGGTGTTACCGCCATGTAAAGGCTGTCGGAAAGGGATATCCAAATGTGGACAACGCTGCCTGACTCGGCCCCGGCGTCATGCTCAGAGGCAGCTCCGACCACTGCCCCGTCGGAATCTTAGATCCTGTCGGAGGCAGCGGTCTTGTCTCTGACCACTGTGGGCCAACCGCCACACATTGTTATGCAGCGGTAAGCCCAAAGGTCTATCGGCGATCGGTCTGCCACAGACAGGGTGGTGGTCCGACCACCATTGTAATGAGGCCCATAGTGTCTAACCATAGTAATTGAAATTTTAATTTAAGAACAGCCCTTAATTAACAGACATGCATTTGGTATGAATGGATTTAGAAATAATCATTTGATGAAATGAAAAGAATCATTTTCTTCATATTATTGTGCTTCATTGCTGACATATGATTTTTAAACATGTGCTATGTTGTCTGGGTAACATGTAATGGCTATTGTGGACTGTTGCAGTCCGCAACGTGTGAATCCCATGGACAATGGACTTCTCAAGATGCTGCAATTAAAGGGATCTTGCCTTTGGACTTGTGGATTATAACTTACCAGTTGCCTTGGAGGTTTGGCCAGAACTCTTTATTTCAGAATGGACTTTAGAACTGTACAGAGTCTGTCCTCGGACTCTTGCGAACTTCCTTGCTGAGCCCTTTCTGCAGACCCTGTGCACTCTTTTACAGACCCCTTCCATGATTCCCAAATGCTACGTGAACGGACTTTGAGAGGTTTAGACCTCAATGACTCTTTTGGGCTTTACCTTAAGTGTGGCTTAGGGTAACACTTACCCGACCCCATGAAGACTCTTGACTGAGCTTCTGAAATGCAAATGCTTGTCCCTTCTTCTTTGCTGTGCCTTGCCTTTCTTTCCTATATGGAACTTTTTGATTTCTGAGATTCTTTAAATAACTGAACCATTCTTCCTCTTTGGACTGTACTTGGAATATTTAGACTACTAATGTATAGACTAAATAACGTAAGACTGTTTTCTGAACATCAGGTATTAGTGCTGTTGTTCTGCATAGCAGCTGTTGAACTACTTGTTTGTTTAATTCTCAATTCTTTAGGAGACTTGGTCTCCCTGTTGTAATACTGTATCTCTATAGAACGGTGTTGAAAGTGATCTATTTGAATTTGATTACTAAATTGTAATAACCTGTTTTAAACTTGGCTACCAATTCCTGGTCCTCATTGTGTAGTCAAATGGGTTGCACTGTCTAATAAAGAGGATCACTGCTAACTCCCTTTCTCCTCAGTGAACACAAGAAAGATACATCACAGGAACTAGAGAAAGGTAAAGTGTGGGCCCAGAAAATGCTGGATCACGCTTCTCTAGTGGATTCCCACCTCTTGTCAGGGTTTACTACCATAATTGCAAACAGCATTTGCCTACCCATGTTAACTGTAGTTGTAGCAAGCAGTACCAGTGCTACTGCATACAGCCTCTTCCTCACAATAGGGAATAATAAGTGAGGATTGACAACTAGTTTGCTCAACACTAGAAAAGTTTACATTCTTGTATCATTTCAAAGGTGAGCTTTAGTCTTTCTCACAAGATTATTCTGCACCTCCACTATTATTAATGTTACAGTTTCATTCATGGGACCTCGAATGTTACTTGTGTGTAAAACCTCTAGAATCTGTGCTCTGTACATGTGTGCATTTAAGCTCACTGGGTGCCGAAGGGGGATCTCCTTATACCCAATTCTGTGAATCATAGGCTTATTTTTGTTTTAGTAAACTTTTTCAGACTTCTCGAAGACATAAGAGCCTATTTATATCAATGGAGGTATTTACTATCTCTAATGCCAGCATACTGTACAACAATGCATTGTGCTAATACACTTCCATTGAAGTTCAAATAGTTTGTAATCAACATGGATAATTCCTTGTGAAGAAAACAATGCGATCGAGTTCATAATCCTAAGGATGACTCTAGTGAAATAACAGGTGCTTTAGAATTCGTGATCTCTATTGACGACTTCTTGTGAAGCAGGTGCTCTAAAATTCAGAATCTCTATAGATGACTCCTTGTGAAAACAAGAACAAATCTATTCCTTGCGTGATATTTTTAATGTTCCAAGATGTCTTTTCTCCAATTTAAGGAAGAACAGATGTCAGAATTCCAACAACAAGTCCCAGCTGCAACAACTATTTATTTATTTATTCATAAAGTTTTGTATAGCACGAACATGACCCTAGAAGTTATCAGAACACTTTACATGATGGGAAGGTAGGATTTGGTGTGAAAAGAAAACTAGTCACATATACGAGTGAAGAACAAACATTGAGGGTAAACAAAATAATAAGCTGTATAGGGAGTCAACCCGAGAAGGCTCTGTAGCAGATTTCTTTTTATGGAAAATCTGTGGTTTCAGTAATCATAACTGCCTAGCAAGGACAATATGGAACACGAAAAACTTATACTATATGCTTTCAAGAAGGCTGCCTCCTTCTGCAAGTCTTGTGAGTCCTTTGGAATCATGGGACATGTAGTCCTACTTTCCTTTGCTCAACTGTTTCATGAAATGCATGCTTCTGAGATGCAGACTGCTCCCACACCCTGTGTACCCTTCCATCCTCTTCCACGTCTGAACACATGCAGGCTCATGAGCCTCAAGAAGTGTGCCATTTATGACCAGCATGCAATGGTAAGTGTATCCTGCGCCCCTTCCTGACGGTGCACAGACAGAATATCGAGTCTGGAATATCGAAGTGCCAGAATATCGAGTTGGAAATATCGAAGTGGCAGAATATCGACTTCAAGAATATCAGTGACCAGAATATCGACTTGAAGGTAAGAAATATCGTTTTCTGTAATATCGAAGTCAGTAATATCGTTTGTCAAAATATCGTTGTTAATAATATCGATATTTATATTAGTGTTCTGTATTTTAGTATGTATGTTAAAAGTATGTGATCTAATGTTTTTGCCTAAGTATAGCTGTTTTTTTTAATGTATGTGTGAAATTTGTAGAAGTGATTAATTTTATGTCAATTACATTTTGCGTATTTTAGTTCTGTAGCGGGTTGTGGGTTTATAGGAGAATAGGGTGGGAAGTAATTTAATTATAATAAAGTAATTAATAATTTTAATTTATTAGTGTTTATAATTAATTTTTTATTAATTAATTATTAATTGGTGATTATTTTTTTATAGTTAATTAATTGAAAATTATGTAAATTGTGTTATTTTTTTAGGAGCGGGTTGTGGATTTTTAGGGGAATAGGGTGGGAAGTAATTTAATTATAATAAAGTAATTAATAATTTTAATTTATTAATATTTATAATTAATTTTTTAGTAATTAATTATCAATTGGTTATCAAATTTTATTAATTAATTGATAATTATGTAAATTGTGGGTTTTTTTAGGAGCGGTTTGTGGGTTTATAGGGGACCAGGGTGGGAAGTAATTTAATTATAATAAAGTAATTAATAATTTTTATTGATTAGTATTTATAATTAATTTTTATTAATTAAATATTAATTGGTTATTAAATTTTATTAATTGATTAATTAATTAATTATGTAAATTGTGTTATGGTTTTTTAGGAGTGAGTTGTGGGTGTATAGGGGAATAGGGTGGGAAGTAATTTATTTTGAATAAAGTAATTAAAAATGTGTATTTATTAGTATTTATTTTATATTTTGATTTTATGGTGTTGTTTGTGGTAATTTATTTATTATTAATTAATTGTTTGTTAATTATAATTATTTAATTGTTAAATATGTTAATTGTGTCAATTATGTAGGAGTCTTTTGTGCGTTTAAAGGGGACTATGGTGTGAAGTATTTTTTTTTAAATCATTAATAATAATTTTTTGGATTATAATTAATTTATATTAAATAAAGTTATTTGTTTGTAAAATGTTTTTTAAACTTCTATAAAATAAGGTTTGTAGTTAATTTTTTGTACTTTTTAACATTAAAATATTTTTCTATGTTTTGTAATTTATTATATTTTTATATGTTTTTTATTTTTGTGTTATTAACAATGTTTGTATTGTAGTTGGTATTTTGTTTCTTTTTATTTTTATTTAAATTTTTGGGAAATATTAATTTTAACCCTCTGCTATCAAACACTTTCCCTACTGTTGCACTCTCTGGAGTGGGAATAGTAATTTTTACCTCTCCGCTATCCAACACTTTCCCTACTGTTGCACTGTCTGGAGTGGGAATAGTAATAATTTTTACCCCTCCGCTATCCAATACTTTCCCTACTGTTGCACTCACTGGAGTGGGAATAGTAATTTGTACCCCTCCGCTATCCAACACTTTCCCTACTGTTGCACTCACTGGAGTGGGAATAGTAATTTTTACCCCTCCGCTATCCAACACTTTCTCCACTGTTGCACTCTCTGGACTGGGAATAGTCATTTTTACCCCTCCGCTATCCAATATTTTCCCTACTGTTGCACTCACTGGAGTGGGAAAAGTCATTTTTACCCCTCCGCTATCCAACACTTTCCCTACTGTTGCACTCACTGGAGTGGGAATAGTAATTTTTACCCCTCAACTATCCAACACTTTCCCTACTGTTGCACTCTCTGGAGTGGGAATAGTAAAGTTTACCCTTTGCTATCCAACACTTACCCTACTGTTGCACTCACTGGAGTGGGAATAGTAATTTTTCCCTTCGCTATCCAACACTTTCCCTACTGTTGCACTCTCTGGAGTGGAAATAGTAATTTTTACCCCTCCGCTATCCAACACTTTCCCTACTGTTGCACTCTCTGGAGTGGGAATAGTAATTTTTACACCTACGCTATCCAACACTTTCTCCACTGTTGCACTCTCTGGAGTGGGAATAGTAATTTTTCCCCTCCGCTATCCAACACTTTCCCTACTGTTGCACTCCAGTGGAGTGGGAAAAGTAATTTTTCCCCTTCGCTATCCAACACTTTCCCTACTGTTGCACTCACTGGAGAGGGAATAGTAATTTTTACCCCTATGCTATCCAACACTTTCCCTACTGTTGCACTCACTGGAGTGGGAATAGTAATTTTTACCCCTACGCTATCCAACACTTTCCCTATTGTTGCAGTAATTGCAGTGGGAATAGTAAATTTTTACCCCTACGCTATTCAATAATATTCCTACTGTTGCACTCAATGGAGTGCAAAATGTAAGTTAAAAAATGTATAAATATTTTAGTATTTTATTTTATAATATAATGTTTATATTATTATATTTTATGTTATAGGTGTATGTATATATATATATATATATATATATATTTTACAGTTAATTTTTATATATTTATAATATTTTAAAATAAATTAAAGTTATTAGTTTATTAATATTTTTAAAGCAAATATGAATTTATATATTTAATTTTATATATCTATGTTTAAATTTTGTTAAATTTAATTTGTTTTTTTGTTTTTTAATGTTTATTATATCTAAGTAATTATTTTTTAGTTAATTTTATAATATAAGTGTTTTAACATTATTTTTTATAAATAAAAAAACGATATTTTGGACCGATATTTTTTACATCTATATTTTTTTCCGATATTTTTGTCATTTACATTTTAAATATAGGATGTCGATATTTTGACTATCGATATTTTTACATCGATATTTTTGACATCTATATTTTTGTCATCGATATTATGTCAGTGATTCCTTCCTGACAATATGTGCTGGTCATTATGAATTTGACTGAGATAGTGATAGTAAACAGGGCAACCCAGGGGTATATCCAAGCAACCCAGAGGTCAGAGTCTTGTCGCAGGGTGAATTAAGTCCATGAAGTTTACATTGTTGCAGAATCCAAGAGGGGACCTAGCTAATACAATACTAGTTCTATTAGGTCAACCCAGAACCGGAGTTAGGGCAAACTGGGAGGGGACCTGGACACTAGGCTAATATGTTTATGAACTCTACCAAGAAGCTAAGTTACGGCAAGTCAGTAGTGGGCCTGGATATTGCATTTATGGGTATGTGAGGCCAACCCAGAAGCAGAGCTAGAGCGACCCAGGAGGGTCCATAGGCTCTATGATCTTAGGTCTATGAAGCCTATCCAGAGCGGAAGCAAAGTTAGGGTGAACCAGGAGGACCCCCAGACAATACAAGTAGGTCTATGAGACCAACACAAGAGCAGGGTAAAGGCAAAATAGGAGGGTACCAGGGCCCTACAGCATAAGATTTGAGGGGCCCTACCCAAGCCGCACAGGACACACTCGGGACACTCAAGCAGGAGGACCTCCTGAGGCGCACATGCCGAGTGCAAGAAGCTGAAGACCTGGCTTTTCGAGTAGTCCCACTAGGCCCTAAGGTTGGCTGGACTCACCCCTGCTCAGCACCAGCATACCCTCCTGGGTGCACTCTTCAAATCAGCATAACATAACAGAGACACCAATAACTCCTAGGTGGCGAGAAAGCTGCTATTTACTTCCCTTTCCAAAAGGAACTTTCTAAACATTAACATAAAAAAGAAATCACACTTGTAGAGGATAAAAGGAGAGCAGAGGGGCATGTGGAACCTCTCTCTCTCTCTCTGAGACCCCCAATCTGACAAATAAAATCGACTGAATTTGCAGGTTACCTGTAGAAAAAGACCTATCTTTATGCTCACACCTCGGTGGCAAAAAACTCGACAACTAAAGCGCAAACATAACATTTAAAAAGATGCATAATACCATACAAGATGGTTTCTAATAATAGATCAACAGTAACAAATATTAAGGAAATTGCTAAATCATTTTCATTAACCGTGACGTACTCGCACGAATACTTTTAATACAAAGCAGAACTGAACAGCACAGTTTAGTTTAACGTTTCACTTAACTCTCACATGGTTGCTACACTGACGTGGAATAATTTGCTAATGCCGAATGTGTGAAAAAAGCAATTGGAAACTCCTACCTAATTCATATAACCATGTTACGTCACTCACTTCAACTGGGCCCCTCTGCCCATTTCCTTCGCTTTGTGGCTGGACTGCATGTTTGACAATGGGAACAATACAAGATTGGCGCCTTTTCATTCAGCCCGCGTCTTTCAATGGAGCGCAAGCCGTGAAAGTGTGCGTATGTGTGTGGTAATTTATTCGAAAGATAAAAAAAGAGAATGCCACCTTTTAGTTCGTAGAATACATCAGCTGGCTACATTTACGTAGGAAAACGTATTATTTTAAACAAGACATTCACTGAGCTATTGAATTAATTATCACTTGAAATAGGAACGTAAATAGTGTTAAAAAGTGCACTATTTTTTTATTGTAATTACATCTACTTCTTTTGAATTATTTTTGCAAATAACTTTCTAAAATGTCTGCAGTAATTTAGGCAGTGTATTACACGTGTAGTTGAGGCAGTCACTGGGTTTTGTTTAATTAGGTGGATGTCGTTATTATTACAAGAAAGACGGTCGTGTATTCTTTGTATATTGTATCGCCCTTCTAGTAAATATTCCCATCTAAATTATTAATAGCAATAACTATGATCTGAAAAGCTTAACATTTACGAGACAAAGGCCGCCAGAAATCAATTAGGCAGCAATTCATTGTTGATGATGTACAACAATATTCGCCTGCAAGTGTGTTTTTTTTTTTTACATGTTCCAGCTGAAAGTTGGCCTAGAACGGATCGTAGTAAAGTCCTTACGGAATGCTTTTATAAATTGTTAAATTTTATGACCACTTATTATTATGTGAAAAATTGATCTGGTTGTGGCGGCGTTAAAATAATGAAAGGCTGATTCCTTCTTGCCAGGGCAGCATTTTTCAAACATTCTCACAGGGGCACCATGCCATGCAATGTGCGCCCTTTCCTGCTGTGTGGCAGGTGCAGGGGCGAAGCTCCCACACAGGCACTAGTAAACAAACGATGCACTATAATGGACAGACCCGCCCACTCCGTCGGAAACCAATTGTGAGTTGTTCTCTGACACAGAACCAGGATGTGCATCTTCATCCATGATGCCTGGCTCAGTGTGAGGTTACCTGGATCCGCCTTAGCAACAGGGCTGGCTGTGGCTGCAACCCAACGGGGAAGCCCTTACTGTCAGAGGAAGCCGACAAAGCCATCCCTTCCTTTAGGAGATTTTGTTTTTGACCAATAACGGCAATACTCATTTACGCTATGAGGGTCACTTCACATGAGGAAACTCCTCTCAGGCAGGACACTGGCGGACAAAACCTATCACTATTCCAACATTAAGGAATACTGGATTGTGCTGGAAGTGCATTTTTGTCAGTTCTGGTGCAAACCCACTATCTGTGCTTGTGGTACATTTGTGGCTCCTAATATCTCAAATAATGAGGAATCTGTACTAATTACTTCATAGAGCAGCAGTCGTTTCCCCAGTGATGGAGAGAGCACTTCTACTTATGAAACCCACCCGTGGCGCTAGATATGGAGAAGCCAACACAGGCAAAAGAACTGGCGAGTGAGTGAGCACTTTGTAGACTGTCAGATGGGGAGTTGGTGGTTGTAAAAGGTGTCAGAATGATAGCATTCGGCCGTAATCTTCTCCTTGCAGTTCTTGGTTATACCACAGTGACTGCCAGAGGAGGCGGCTTAACCTCTGTCAACAATAGCTGTTTTTATGGAAAAGATACGTGAGGATGTGAGGGGATGTGAGAGGATGCACATCAAGAGAAAGGCAGAGAAACTGGAAGATGATAGAAATGTGTTCATGGGGATTAGGAATGATGCATTATGTTTTAAGCAGGTACTTCATTGGAGGTAAGAAATGTTATATACCAGGCTCATTTCAAGGGCCCTTTTGAGGTAGGTGGAACAGATTTAAAAAAATGCCAAAATGCCACCTGTTAACATCTTGGTTTGCTCATGTTGTTGGGCAGGTCATCTCACTCTTGCTATTCCTCACTCGAGGATCCCATCTGTCTTGGAGGGGGGCTCAAGTAACCTACCATTGCTGCCTGGTTTTCTATTCAAATAGCCATAGGCTCTCAGCTAAAAGGTCATTTACATGATTTATTTTAGATCCGTTGCCGTCCCATCAGAGAAGAATTCTTTCTTTTTGGATTGCTGTTGCTATTGTCATGGGAATGGTCTAGTAAGTTTGCCTTCTTTGGAGGACGTTCAGCGGGAGGGAGGCATGAACCTTTCAGTCATTCCAAGTAGATACAGTCAGTGTAAAAAAACAGAAAAGAGTGGGTCTCTCGGTTTACATTTGAAGTGGTAGCTTCCACTGAATGCTTTGAGTAAAATAAACCGAGTACTGCAGAGAGGTAAGCACCAGTATTTCTGCTGCTACAGCATCATATGTAATATGCATAGAACATATTCTGCATTGGATCAGCTAAACTAATATGTTCTGGGCGACTGTAAATAATTACAGGCTTCACTGTGAAAATTTGCTAATAAAAATGTGACCCTGGTCAAATTAGAACAGGATAAAGTACCAGTTAACTGCGGTCTATCTTGCATGTCCAAGGTGCTGAAGAAAAGCTTTGTGAAATATAGTTTTACCTGCACGGACTGTGTCATTGATAATGCATAATTAAAGATTTGTTTCACACTACACAACTCAATCATCCTTGAATTATTAATTTGGCTTTAAGTTCACTCTTCACGTTACAAAGTTAATAAACAGAGGAGTCAAACTGACCTTTCTTCATTTTCTATAGCTTGCTTTCAAAACCTGCTTTCTAAAAAATGAAAAATACACGTTCTCGCCTTCCAACACAAATGAGATTTTAGGATGTATTTAATGTAGCAAGCGTTTTGTAGATTGGCTCCCTGATGCACAACTCTAGGGATCTAAGATCAGTGACTACTCACTTGATCATGGTTTAAGGGACCACTGCCTAACAAACTTTAAATAAAATAAGAAAACTTTTTACTTTTGTAAATGCAGACCCATTTCCTTTAAGGAAAACAGGTTGCTTTAAAGAAAAAAATCCTTTATTTAAAAGCAATCACAGACAGTGCAATTTGTGACCTACTTCATGAATATTCATGAGGTAGGTCAGATTACATCCAACTACAACTTGGGGGCATATTCTCAAGGACTTATCGCCGAGTTAGCAGCACTTTATCGCAGCCAAAGTGGCGATAGATTTATCGCCCTATTCCCAAGCTGGTGCTAACAGCCGATATCGCCAGTTTTCCTGCGATAGCAGGCGCAAAAAACATCGCCACGGATGACACCGGCAACTAACGCTAATGAGATGCGGAGTAGGCGTTCCCGTGCAAAAACCCGTGACAACACCACTTCGCAACATTCTGAACAACCAGCCAGATCGGCGATAAGATCACAAAACATGCGATAAGGCGCGTTAGCAGCAGGGAATTAACACCTGCTCTTTCCTGATATTAAGTCGGACGATAACCTGCACCAGAAATGGGAGCCTAGCACACAGCCACACCAGAAGAACAACAGATGCCACGGAGCCACTGATCATGCAGCCGGACACCCAAGAGGGCCACAACACCCCTTGGGTACCTCAGGACCCCTCCCCCCCGAGGCCCTACCCCAGACAAAGATATTTTACATCAACTTTACGAAATCATGAACAAAACAATTCGCCTGATGTCGCACAAGTACAACAATTAACATTCATGTGTGGTCAGAAAAAGGAGAATCATTCATTCATCTTTGAATTTCCAAACAAATTATTTTATTCAAATTTAACTCAAAACAACTATTCGGAAGAGTCATGGCGGGTCTTCTCTGGACAATCTGTAAGACACAGCCTGCAAGACAAAAATCAAGATAAGAAGGTGTGTCATGCGCTCATCAAAGGACAGAGAGAGAGAGAAAGAGAGAGAGAAAGAAAGGGAGAGAGAGAGAGAGTGAAAGAGAGGGAGAGAGAGAAAGAGAGAAAGGGGGAGAGAGGGAGAAGGAGAGAGAGAGAGAAACAGAGGAAGAGAGAGACAGTGAAAGGAAGAGAGGGAGAAGGAGAGAGAGTGCCGACACTGCAGACCCAGGCCTCACTGCTCACCTGCTGCCACCGGTGTGTCTCCAACCACCTGCCGGTATACACTGCAGTCCACCAGGTCCCTTATCTGAAACAGAGTCCAGATTTATGAATGGCAGAGTTCATATCATTGCACACGCCATCATCGCTTGGCCGCCCCTGCGCACACAGGCTGCTGCACCCCAGCCCCTCCCGTCGCCCAGCGGTGTTTGCCCGCCCCTGCGCACCCAGGCCTCACTGCTCACCTTCCGCCACCAGCGTGTCTCCAAGAGGGCCCACCATGTGCCGGTGCAAGCTCCAAGCCCGGGGCCCGTGACCTTGGCAGCCTCCACATCATGCAGTCCCGCCCCGCGGGCCACCAGGTCTCACACGAAGATTCTGGGTCTTGATTTTGCAATGGCAGAGATCATATCAGTGCACACGGCATCATCGCAGGCTGCACACCCGCTCAGCTCTATAGGTGCCACTAACTCTGTGAACCGCGAGGCAACGCCACGTGGCGGTAGGCCCGCGCTGCCCGCTGGCTCAGGCCTACACTGCGGTCCAGCAGGGCTCAACAAATCCTTACCAGTCCGGACCGCCAGGACGGCGCATCATCGCAGGCTGCACACCCGCTCAGCACCTAAGGTGCCCCTACCTCAGTTCACCGAAAGTCACCGTCCGGTGGCGGTAGGCCTGTGCCGGCCGCAGTGTTTCCGGTGCCACCAACTCTGTGCAACGCAAGTCATGGACCCTTTCTGATTGAGTCTCGTGATATGCCAGGCGGACGTGTCACCTCCGGCAGTGGGGAAGAACTGGGACACGTAGCGTCGTCGTCCCCCCCTTTATACGTAAGCCGAGTGGGCTGAGTCGGCGTACGCCAGGCCAGCGTAGGGGTGTGAATAATTATCCCTGGGCGTGGTTCATTTGTGGGCTGGACAGGAAACCAACTGATGCGTGTGTCTCTGTTGCAGTGTCTGCGCCACACGGCCCGCAATCGACAATGTTGCAATGTTGCATGCACCCAGAGGGCGGCCGCGCACGAAGGGATTGTACAAGGAGCGCAAGGCCGCTCGGGCTCTTGGCTCATGCATGCCAACTGTTGTGTGTGTATCGCTATTGGTGCACCATAAGCCTAAGGCCTAGCCTCAATTGCAGCGCGAAAGCCACATCACATTTCCAGAATGCAAGCAGTAGTCAGACTAACGCATGCACAACGCCTGTCACGTGGAACTGTACCGTGACCGAATGCTGCCTGTTAGTGTCTGATGCATTGGTCTGCATGTTGTGGCCCTTGTCTTGCCCGTACGGACACGCACATGGCAATAAAGTCTACGCAACTTCACTAGTGTTCAACTGTGATGAGTGTTGATTAGAATGACAAATCGTGTGCCTCAATGAGCATTGTCCGTACACAGGGAGGGACTGACTGACGCATTTCACTTAGGGGTGAGTCCCTATTGCCAGCTCCACCTCTTTGAGCCAGACATAGTGGTTGGGATAGTTGCTGATAGACCTGTGCTCTTACGTGTCTTCAGCAATGTGAGTATGGTGTCCATATTCTTGCCATGTGGATCAATGTGATCCATCACTACAGGCTGTGTCCACCCAGTTGAGTGTGAGTAGGTATGCGAAGAGATGTTCTGTTGTCAAATGTGATGGGGACACTACTTTAGGCCTGCCAACGACTGACATTTCATACCCAGCCCTATTTCTAACATTGCGTGGGGCAAAGTTGAGGAATTGCGCGATTGTTGTTTCAGAGCAATGAGGCCACAGCTAGTGCACACATTCCCAGTCATCTCACTTCCTATGTGTGTCACGGTCAAACATGCGCATTGCTTTCATTTCCCAGGGTGTACCTTTTTGGGCAATCAATGTCCTTACATTCATCCATACTTTCATACTTGATCGATTATGGACATGACACATCTGTGTGAATTTGAATGATTTATTCACATTCGGTGGAGTGTCGGAGCTGGAGCAGTACATGGCCATGCAAACCCCACATTATATTGTAGCCCAGTGGAGGGCCAGCCAGAGTCATTTAGGGATTGACAAGTACATCGGAAGAGGAAGAGTACAGTCCGCAGTCTGATTGCTGTGTCATTGGTAAGCAAACAAAATATGGCAGTCCATGTCGAGGTCCAAGGTGAGTGTCGCAGAGTGTTTCGGGGGACAGTGGGAGGTGTTGTTACAGGGCATGATGCAGAGGGCAGAACCAAGCTGAAACAGGGCATATGGCGGAGAAGAATGCTACTTGCTCCTTCTTACTACAAAGGTGGAATCACCCGCATCTTCGTCCTCTATGTCATCTGTCTGACATGTGGGTGCTGATGTTTGGTCTGCAGCACTGTGTGCCACTGACACATCAGGGGCCGGAGATGTGTGTGTAGCAGTACCAGCAGCATTCATCAGCGACTGCCTTAGTGGCAGCAATGCGATGATGAGGATCTGCAGGGCATGGAAGATCCCAACAACTTTTCGCTGGTGTGCATCCGTGGCAGCCATTCTTTCCGCATGCATCCGCTCCATGTTCTCCATTATCCTCAGCATCTGTGCCAACTCTCGGCTGACATCGCTGAGGCCACTCTGACTAGACAGTTGTTCTCCTCTCAGAGTCATGACTCCAGTGATGTCGGGCATGGATGGTTGGACATCATGGAGCGAATTGTGGGTGTCTGTTAGGGAGTGTAAGTGGTCCCTGATGGGACTTAGACACCCACGTATGTCATCTAGTTTGGCTGCCATGAGGTCGAACCCCACCCGCACCTGTTCAGCCACCTCCTTCTGGCAGTCTAACACATGGCCTTGGAATGCGATGTGTTCTTCGGTGAGGTGCTGGGAGCCAGCAGTGGTGGTGGGTGCTTCCTGCTGTGTGGTCTGTGCAGGGGGTGGGGTCTCCTCGATGCAGCTGGGCTGCCCTGCTCCTGGAGGTGGGTTGCCGTAGCTGTCCATGAGCTGTTGTAGGGCGTCGGTGTCGAGGGTGTGGAGGTCCTCTTCATCATCACTGCTGAGTTGTCTGGTCTGCTCTGCAGGAGGTGTTGATTGTCCCTCTGCAATGTGAAGGGGAGATGCATTTTAACATTGTGTTGACATGTGATTTCAACTGCCACCTGTGCCCCTATTTAAGGGAGTTGAATGCGAGTTGGTCATCATGTCCACTAGTTAGTGGACCGCACATGGAGCATACCCAAGCAGGGAGGGATTTGACTCTTTTATTAGACACGTATGGGTTGACTCATACGATGGATATGATGGGCAATGTTGAGGGGGACTTGTTGCCACCCACATTTAAAGGGAGAGGATGCCAATCAATTATTGACTTCATTTTTGTCTCGACCTCACTTTTAAGGAGGGTTAAAAAATTTGATATAGAACATAATGTGTTCAGTGACCATAATCCACTCTCCCTAGTAGTACAGTTTTACCAGTTGGTAACAACTAATCAGGGAGTGGGGTCGTCACTGGTGGCAGTGGACCAGGGTAGAAGGTTGAGATGGGCCCAGGTTGACCCGATTATCTTTAATGCCACGTTGTTCCGCAGAGGTAAGAAGGATGTCATGGACTGTTTAGATCTGGACGTGGAGGGGGAAGAATTAATCGAGGCTTTTACGAACATAGCCAAATTGGCCAAGAGTCTTCTCAATATCCCCTCAACTGGGCATACCAGGGACAATCCCAGGTGGTTTGACAATCATTGCTCAAAGGCTCTAAGGGTGCTAAAGGGGGCTCTAAAGCAGACGCCAAGAGATAGGGAATGGGTAGCCGGCTGCCGTGTAAGTTATAAACTGGCGGTCAAGAACTGCAAGAGGAAACTTCAACGGGCAGCATGGGACGAGCTGCTGGAGGCTGCTGCACTGAAGGACTCGGCAGGCTTCTGGAGGATAATTAATAACCCTTGTTTTGCGGAGTTGGATAAGCCAGGGCTAAGTTGCAATATTTTGCCAGACCAATGGCAGCAGCACTTTCAAGGGCTGTATAATTTTCCCCATAGGCAGGTTGATTGGCAGCCTCTAGTTGGGCCCCTCCAGAGCACTTTGGTCTCCTTCTCGATAGAAGAAGTAACATTGGGCATAGAGGGCCTGACCAGAAATAAGGTTCCAGGGCCGGATGGGATTCCCCCAGACCTCTTTTTATGTAATATAGAGGTATGGGCCCCAATACTAACGAGGGTATTAAATGTAGCAATAAGTACATCCATGCCAGTTTCTTGGTCCTCTGCTATTATTGTGCCCATTTTTAAAAAAGGTGACAGGGACAGTCCACATTGCTACCGTCCAATCTCCCTGATAGATGTATCGGCGAAGGTTTTAGGGAGGGTGATTTTAAATAGATTGATGGATTGGGCAGAGTCTAAAAACATCGTTACGGAGGTCCAATTTGGGTTTAGACCGGGGAAATCCACAGGGGACCAATGCCTTAACCTGTATTTAATTACCGCTAAATATACAATAGCTAGGGCAGGGGCACTATATTTAGCTTTTATGGACCTCACAGCGGCTTTTGACCGGGTAAACCGCAGTAAACTATGGGCAGCTCTGGGTAATCTGGGGGTGGACCCATCTTTAATAAATATTCTTCATACACTGCACACTAACACCATAGCGGTGGTGAGATATACTCAGGATGGGAAAGTGACAGACTATTTTAGCTGCTCAAGTGGGGTGAGGCAGGGCTGCATACTAGCGCTTTTTTATTTACTCTTTACATGAACGGCCTAGATGCTTCCTTGCGAGGTATAAAAGCGGATTTCCCGAGAATAGGTGAACGAGCTGTACCAGTGCCGCTATATGCAGACGACGCGGTGATTCTTGCCCGTACCCCTCATGGTCTACAGCTCTTAATTGACGGCTTTGTGAAGTTTATGGAAGATATAGATATGTCTCCTAACCTCACAAAATCGTATGTCATGGAAATGGGGAAAAAGCCAGTAAGATCATACAGTTATACAATAGGCTTGCATATTTTAGCCAAGGTTCCCGCGTTTGCTTATTTGGGTATTTTTTCGATGGGCACTTGAATTTTAAGCACCTATTAGAAGACAAGTGTGTCGCCCTGGCTAGATCTACAGGGCAGATTTCCAACTTTGTGCACAGATTAGGGTGTTGGACCCCTGCTCTGCTTTTAAAACTGTATGATTCGATCTGTTGTGCAAAGGCCCTGTATGGGAGTGAGGTATGGGGATTTGCCAAGCCCACCAACCTGCAAAAGGTGGAGAATAAATATATGAAGCGGTTATTGAAAGTCCCCCAAAGCACCCCTGCATTCATTGTGCATGAGGAGTTGGGAGTAAAGTATATTTCAGATGCGGTAGCAGTGAAACCCCTACTATTTTGGCTTAAGATTTGGTCAAATGAAGAGGCGGGCCTGACAATGTTGGTTATGAAAGACTGCCTCTCACTAGATCATGCTTTGAAAATTCCCTGGGTAAAATATATTCGGGACTCCTTTTACATGCTGGGGCGACCTGATTTGTTTATTAAACCGGACTCAATAAGGTGTAAAGATAAGGCTGATATTAAAGCTTTACATATTAAATTTGCTTTAGCACAACGAGAAGAGGTAGAACTGGCTAAACAGACAGTGAGAGACCATGTTCTAACTAAAACCTCTCTGGGTATTGAACCTTATTTGACAATGATGCTGAGTGCGCATGATAGATTTTTAATTTCGCGCTTTAGATTAAACCTTTTTCACCACCTTCTGGCGGTACCATCTGGTTTTATTTTAAAACACGAAGACAGAGGGCCCTGTGGCTGCGACGATAGGTCTCCACAGGACACCTTCCACTTCGTGCTTCTCTGCCCTTACTATGGTTACCAAAGAAAAAGGTTTTTGAAGGGTCTGTTGAGGAAGGCTAGATTCAGACAGGCACGGGTAGCACTGTTGGTTTTAAAACTAGCAACGGATGTGTTTACACTTTTTTCTGTGATAAATTTTTTAAGAAGTGCTTCGAAATCAAGAATTACAAGAGGGGACTGTAGTTTTAGATCCTAGTTTTAGATTGATATTATTTATTCGATGGGCTCCCTCGTGTCTGTATTAAACTGATGTAAATAGTATTTATACCTATGTAGGAGCTGGATGAAATGTTTTAGGAAACGTTTTACGTACGATTTATTGTGCTCACTCTTTTATGATTTGTGTTCAAATCGAATAAAGATGAAATGAATGAATGAATGAGTGTTGACATGTATGTTGACGCATTGTTCAAGTTTACATACAGACTGCATGACAATGTACATTGTGACTGTTTGGGAGGAGCTGACTATTTGATGCAGGACAGTGGACATTTGAACTACATCACAGATGTGAGGTTGTACACGTACATTATCATCTCACAGTTTCCTGCTATGCCAGATGTGATTGGCCAGTTTCTACGCACAAGCGGAACCAGTTGTGTCCTCTGATCTGTAGTGAGAGTGTTGCACTTTGTAACACATTGTCGTCAATGATGATGTGCTGTTATTGCTATGTGTGTGTGCTGCATTGTGGGAGAGTCGCCCCTGCAGCTGTGATTTTGCTGCCCCTTATCCCTTCGAGGCGGTGTGCCTTTGACTTCTGTGCTTCTACAGTGCTGAGATGTTGCAGACTTGGCTAATTTTGGCTCTAGTTCGGATTTTGGACTCTTGGGCATGGTTTATCCGCAGATGTGTTGTTTACGTCATGGGTTGTTTGTGCACGTGGATGTGTCAGAGTGTGACCTGCTCCTTTCCGGATGTGTCCAACCCTCAGCCACCTCAGTGTCGTAGCGTGCACCATGTCATGAGAATTGGACTGCAGCCATGCTGTTCGTCATGCAGTGTCACTTGCATTGTCAGTGTGGCTCACAGACACGCAGCTTTGCTGGTTTTGACACGTGTGCATGGGTTGGTTGTGAGATTGGTGCTGTGTGGGGAGGGACCCCTTTGTGCCCATAGTGGACGGGGGCCTACTTGCTGTTTGTATGTGTGCTGCAGTGTGCCAAGGGGATCAGGGACATGATCCAGAGTCATTGTGGGTGTGCAGTGTGCTCTACTTAATTGTGCATGTGTGCCATTGTGCCCATCTCCCCCCGTCCCCCCAGTCCCTGTTCGGTACTCACCCTGGTGCTGTTGTGTCAGGTCACGTCAAGCAGTGTCCGGACCCCCAACTCCTGCCACCGTCTCCCCAATGATGACTGTGGCCACCATTTCCTCCATCTCATCCAGCTCCTGGTGTTCCGCTGGACTGCCACCTCCAGTCTGCATTGCTGCCTGATGGTTGTCTGCGAGTTTCTTCCCCCATCCCTACTGCTGTAGAATGTTTTCAAAACCTTCAGAACTAGGAAGTAACCAAAAGGCAACCTGCAACATTTTATAAAATGACCAAAGAAATGATGTATTCTTGTCATAACAATTCATCACTGAGGATACAGACATATTTTCCTAGTAGGAAAATGGTGCTACTGGCAAACGATAAACCCGATGGGCTCAATTCACTAAGCTATTTTAACTGTACAATACTTCATGACTGCTAGATATTCATAAAAGGTGACCTAGCAGTCTCAAATCTTTTCACATCTGTATAATATTATGTAGGAGTAAACCTGAGGCAGTGGGTGGGGAGTGGGAGCTACAAGGCGTAGTTTTCCTTTAAAGTTTGTGAATGCTCACAAACATATCAGTTTATGGGCATCCACAAACTCCTCCCAGACCCTTTCCCACAGTGGAAATAGTGAGATATTTACATCACCAATTAGGTGGGAAGTGAGATGAAACATCCCCAACCCTTGTGGTAGCAAGAAAAGTGATTTTCTTTGTGGAGGAAAGGAAAATAGAAATAAAAGTGCACTACAGAAGTGCACTGCAGACGTGCAGAGAGGTGCACGATCATTTCCTTAATTTCAAATTGTACTAGGCACCCTATTCTGCACAGAAGAAATGCCAGAGCCACAAAAAAAAATTTGGGAGTAAGTTAGTTTTTCAAGGAGTACGGCTGTAATACTACAACAGTTTTGTGAATAGCCTAAAATCGTTGATTTGCATCGGGGTACTGTACTCGTCGAGTTCACGAATATTCTTTAGTTAAATCGGACGCGGTGTATGGCTTATCTAGGTACTGGGAATTGAAATTAGGAAATTGTATAATTAATCATGAAAGCCTTGTGTACTGGACACTCTAATTAAAATTCAAAACGCAGTAGCCATATGAAGTTGCTTCAGTGGTGGCACCGAGGGGGAGTTGTGTGGCATCGACTGAGAGGATTAAGAATTACATTTATTCCATGTAACCAACATGATTTGTAAACATCCATTGTGCACTATCAGCGCATTTATCCGATGATTCATGACTATCACGTCTGATAAACATTGCTCTGTAGTCTGTTACAAAACATAAAACTATGACTGCTTGTTTGCCAAATGGCTACCTCGTTTGTGATACAACACGTTTACTGGACTTCACTGGGCCCTGCCCTTTCATTGTCTCTTGTCGTGAACTGCCCCCGCCTCTGCCCCAGGGCTTCTTTCTAAAGGCCGCAGACTATGGCCTCTCGGACTTTTGTTGCACGCGCGGGCGTGATGTCACGCCCTTGAGAAGTCGCCGTCGTCTGTGAAAAATGCCTCTTAACTTTAGATTAGATGCCCATCCTCTACTCAAACATGCAAAGGCATTTTTGAGCCTGCAGAACGCAACCTAGTTACAAAGTACGTCATGGACACGATTATACTCCACAGCCTAAGCACGAGGCACCCTCCCCTCAATCAAAACTACTTAAGGGGCAACATTTTTCATCTGTCAGGAGAAAACGTGGTGACAAGCTACGTCAGAGGCTCATAGCTACTCAACAGCCCAGGAGCTTTCCTATTCTTGTCAGAATTAATGAGTACATTTAGCAAGTGTGTGAAAGACAGAAAAGGATGCACTCTGACCTCCCTGCACTCTGGCCACCAGCACCCCATGCTCCTAAAGCATACCATGCTATTTGGACCATTTATACGGTGTCCCTGATGGCTAGATAGGAGCAGCGCTTGCGACAGCATAGGTTGGTGCTTGCAACTACGAATATCTGGTTTTCGGCCTTCTATTACTAGGCTTCTAAAAATATTCAAATCCATTCGATTTTTCTAGCTTTAGTATGTGGCTCCCTGTGCTTATCAATATCTCTTTTTTAATATGCCTCATAATTTTAATAAAGTGCGTTTCTAAAAAAGCAGCATGCATTTTGAGTTCTGCAGTTACTGTTGTCGATAATAGAGGTCTTTGCCCATATTATTGTGTGATGTAATTTTTACATTGGATCTCATACAGTGTATACTGGACTACCGTCCACAGGACACATGCATGCAGACTTGTAAGTATAATCAATATTAGGGCAGGTTATTAGCATCTACCCACCAAAACAACCTTTCTTTGACTATCAGATCCAGAAATGATAGTCTTCTTGTCTACTTGTCCTTCCCATGCTGCAGAAAGTTATTCCTTTCCTCCCACAATGCCATGTCTAGTGCATTTATCCTGTCTTGGATGCACTACTGAAACACCATCTACCCGAGCCTCCCAGCTTCCCGCATCCTCAAACTCGAGAGGAAACAAAATATGGCCGTTAGACTGGTCTTGGGTCTTCGCAAGTCTTATCCTGTCAGGAAGGCTTGCCGTGTATTACACTGGCTTCAAGTCCAACCACAGGTTCATTTGAAGTTTCTGTGCCTGATAAACAAAGCGAGGCACTCAGGCCCCAAACTACTCTCTAATCTGGTCTCTTCCTATCTACGAAGAGTCCTAAGCTCTAGTGTGGCATCCTTTCTGAAGGTTCCTCGCTATTACAAAGGAAAAAGCAGATGCAGAGCCTGTGAGATTTTGGGGACCAAACTCTGGAATGCCTTCCCACTTGACCTGCACCTGACTGTCAACTTTCAAGCTTTTAAGAAAGAACTAAGGGGCATATTCACAAGCCCCTATCGCCACAGGAACGTCACTTTTTACGACGTACCTGTGGCGATAGGGGCTTCACCTTATTCACAAGGCAGCGTTAAGCCACTTAACGTGGCTTAACGCTGCCTTGTGAATAAGGCCCCCTTTCACAATATACTTAGCGTGAAAGGGGAGGGCAATGGGTGTTGCTGTGGGCGTTCCACCGCAACACCCATGAGCAGCGCCAGAATTAAGACCAGGGAAAACCTGTTCCTAACCTGGCGAAGCGAGGAGAAATGTTTAATTTCTCCTCGTTTTTGCTGTTTTCATGTGTGCTGCGTTGTGCAGCACACATGAAAACAGCAAAAGGCCAATGATTGTGTATGTACAGGAAGGTCCCCCTTCCTGCACATAAACAATTATTTTGTGAAAATACCGTTTTGCAACTTCTGTGTGTGCTGCATTAAGCTGCACACATAGAAGTCACAAAACGTCATTTCAAGATTGTTTATGTGCAGGAAGGGGGACCTTCCTGTATATAGTCAATCTTCCCTTGCACGCAGACACCCGTGCCTGCGTTGGCGCTAAGCTGCTACACTTAGCGCCAGCGCAGGGGGATACGCAAGGCCTTGCGTTTCTGAAGTGGTGAAGTGAGGAGTTAAACCATGATGGCTAACGCCTCACTTCGCCACTTCTTTGTGAATATGCCCCTAAGACTTACCTTACCTCTTGGTCTAATGCCCTCTCCCAAGGCCTGTGTCGTTGTCCTTCGCCCTTTACTGTTCCTCTTTCTGATGGCTTGTTCGGAGTCCTAGAAAGTCTTAGCACAATAATGCCCTGGGCAACTGAGCACTCAAATAAATAAATATACAAATAAATGAAATAATTCAAATTAAGCAGGTTTGGATAAAGCATTCCAGAGGGCTCAGTAGAAAAAAATCAACTGTCCAAATTAATATAGACGACTGACTCCTCGTCCTAAAGACACATGCTCACATTATGGGGCTCACTACTAGTGCACTGTAAAATCACATGCAATTGTACCATTACAATTCAGAAAATCCACCCAGTACTGCGCAATTTCATGTTAAATCCCCTGGAATAGAAAATTACTGTGAGGGACCAATTGATCATTCGTAAAACCACACAGAATTCCACATTCCATTGTGTTTAACTCATAAATTTACCACCTGCTATAGGCAGGTTGTAAATGCATCATGGACCTCTGGGTGGGGTGGTATGGGGTGTAATCGAAGGAGGAGGGGGGAGTCTATGAAGGAAGGAAAAGGTGGTTTCTGGCAGTGGGGAGCATTGTATAGTCGCCCTCTCAAAAAAACAGGGAATGAAGTTTAGCTGCTGCTGCAGACAATGCCTTATGCGATTTTTAAGAAAAAAATTACTGGCTAGAAAAATCAGGGCTGGCTCTACGCACCAGGAAAAACTAGGTATGGAAAAACCGACCCACCTGGAATCAGGTGAAGTGAAATTCCATGAGGTAGTTCTGCTGCACCTGACTCGTAATCAGCCCCTAATGGGCTCACTCACACAATTATTCACTCGGGATGTGCTCAGTGTTTACAGAATTTAGCTAACAACTATTAGCCCAAAATGTACAACTGCATAAACAAAATGAGAATGTAGCAATAAAATGTATCTAGCAGTTATACTATTATTATTACAAAATATCACACACATTTTGAACACTACTTTCTCAAAACAATGTTGTGAAGCTAGTCTTCCTGCTTTGGTTTCTAAGATTTTGACATGGCCCTCTACAAAATCTAAAGTAAGCTGCTTGGCACAAGGGACATAATTTGCTACTGCACCTGAATAAGTCAACCATCAGAGCACCAAGTAGGGCAGATGTGGTGGGATGTGGCCATTTGTTTTAATGCCATATAGGGCAACGGGCCCCAATTTATTCAAAGATGCTGCAGGCAGCAAGTCCGGGATCAAAAGGCAGGGATACAGGCTGCTACAGTGATGCAGCAGGAGCTGGCAGTGTAGGAGCATGGACTTATAAAGGGTAGAGAACACCCTGCCACACTATGTCTCTCTACAATGCCATCAAGTCACATTGCTTTTGTGGGAGATTTATCCTCCTCCGTGTTGCTGCACAAGCCATGGCTCAGTAGTCGAAGGTACCAAATCCCAAGTGCAACTATTTTAGGTTCCTTGTCAGTCTCCTATCCCAGAAGCCAAAACACAGACCTGAGATTTCTACTCAGCATTTCGGTTATCACTGGACCCAACCAGGGTGAAAGATAGAGTTCATCAGTCTCCTGTTTGCAGCAGACGCATGATAGAGGCACTCAGATTGTATGAATCTCAAGCACCACAGCTCCAAGAAGAATGGCCTCCCGCCCATCTTCTTTATGAAATTGGCATGCATTTTCAATCCACCATTTCGGTTTGGGCACCTGTGGGATTTCAGCCAGAGACAGACACATAAGTGGGCTAGGAAGACTTTTTATTCAATCTTCTTTTAAGCAAAAACGATAGTAAGATAACATAAGGCAAGGCCAGTCCATTTGGTTTCGTGGTTCCTTATCGTCAGGATTTTGAAGTAGACTCCCAATGGTTTATCCTCCGCTTCCTGCAGGTTGAGGTCAGGTTACCGAAGGGGAAAAACAAAGAAGAGAGAAACAGCCGTCACTCTGGGAGCCTGTAAGACTCGCGTGCAAAGGGGAAGGAGTGAGGGAAGAACACCCGAACCGTCACCAACGCCGTACGAAACAATTGTGTAATACAAAACAAAGAAGAAAACAAAAGCGTTCGTCCTGGGAGTTAAGGACTCAGGGCTCTCCTCCCTCCCCTGGGTTATGGGCACTTGTGGGAGACCCCTTTCGGAACCAACCACGCACTCGATCACGTACCTCTGGGAGCCACGCTCCTCCGTGAGCGTGGCTGGCGGTCTCGTGGTACCGGATCGGGTCCGGCTCCCGTTCGTGGTTCCTCCCTCGATGGCTGTGCTGAGGCTTCGGAGTCCCCTGCTCTTCGAAGCGCAGCGGGGCTAGGTCAGCGTCTTCCCTCTATTCCATGATTCCTCTCCGGCTCCTTCTGGACTCGCAGCTTCCGTGGTCCCAATACGTGACAAACTCCTAGGATTCCGTATTGGTTAAAAAGGCCCCCTCCACGTCATCAGGTAATCCTATTGGTGCATGTGAACCCGTCACGTGGGACATCTGCTCCTCCCGGGAGTGGGAAGCTGTAGGTTTAAAGGGACCGCTGCAATCCTGGCTAAGTGTATCCCATGGCGACTGCAAGAAAAGCACAGGAGAGACATAAGGAGGTAACTGGTCATCCTCCTCTTCTTTCATCGTGTCCCGGGTGAGCATATCATGACACATCCCTCCCCTAGGCAGGTCCCGCTCGGGGAACTGAGGAACACGGGACAAAAAGTCAGCATTTGCGTTGCAACTACCCTTCCGATGTCGGATCTCAAAGGAGTAGGGTTGAAGGGAGAGGAACCACCTAAGAACCCTGGCATTGTTCCCCTTGTTGCGACACAACCATTGGAGGGGTGCATGGTCAGTATATAAAAGAAAAGAAGTCCCTTCCAGGTAGTATCTCATTTTTTCAATCGCCCACTTGACCGCTAGGCACTCTCTCAATAGTTGGATAGTTTTTCTCACGTGGAAACAATTTGCGACTGATGAAGGCAACCGGGCGCTCAACCCCGTCCCCTGTCTCTTGAGAAAGTACCGCACCCAGACCTGTGTCGGAGGCATCAGTCTGGAGAATGAATGGACGATTGAAATCAGGGGATATCAACACAGGAGCAGAGGTAATGGTCCGTTTCAGCTCGCAGAAAGCCTGGAGGGCCTGGGAGGGAGGTGATAGGAGGTCTTTTTCTCTAATTCCCTTCCGGAGAAGGTCGGTTAAGGGTGCGGCTATCTGGGAATAATGGGGGATAAACCTGCGATAGTATCCAAGTAACCCCAGGAATGCCCGGATCCCTTTCTTTGTTGTGGGAAACGGGGTATTGGTGATGGCCTCGACTTTTTCATGCTGGGGTTCTATCAGTCCATTCGCTAAGAGATAACCCAGATATCGGACTTTCTGGTATGCGACTCTGGATTTTTTGGAGTTAATGTGTAATCCAGCAGTATGGAGGGCCTGTAGAATGTTCTGGCAGTGTAACAGATGTTGTTCCCAGTTAGGGCTGAAAACAATGATGTCATCGAGGTATGCGGATGTGTACCCCTGATGTTCTCTTAGGACAACGTCCATGAGGCGCTGAAAAGTGGCGGGTGCGCCATGCAGGCCAAATGGCAGAACCGTAAATTCATAAAGGCCGGATGGTGTAGAGAAAGCTGTTTTGTGTTGGTCCTGTCGGGAAAGGGGTACTTGCCAATAACCTTTGGTCAAATCTATGGTCGTATTGTATCTGGCTTCTCCCAATCGCTCAACTAGTTCGTCTACTCGTGGTAGGGGGTAGGAATCAAACTGGGTGATTGATTTACTGCCCTAAAGTCAATACAGAATCTTATGGTGCCGTCGGGTTTCGGGACCAAGACAATAGGCGAGGACCATTCGCTTTTGGAGGGCTTTATAATGCCGGTAGCAAGCATGTGCTGTACCTCACTTTCAAAAGCTGCTCGCCGGGCAGCCGGAATCCTATAAGGTCGTTGTCGTATGACCTTCCCGGGCACGGAAGGGATGGAATGCTCGACTAGGGAGGTTTGCCCGGGGTTGTCAGAGAAGATGTCAGAGAAGGAGGAAAGCAAGGTGTCCAGGGTCTCCCTTTTGTCTCTTTGTAGGTCCTTATTTACGTCGAGTAGTGGTAGAGTGGATTCAGTTGTTATCGTGACCATGTTAGGTGTAGGGAGAGAACCCAGCCATTTCTTTAACAGATTTATGTGGTAGATCTGTGTTTTAGTCTTAGAGAGGCGAAGTTTGTATGTAGTGAGACCCAGTTTCTCTATTATTTCATAGGGTCCCTTCCATTCGGACCGGCCTTTATGGAGAGTGGAGGGTAATAATACCAGGACCCAATCGTGTATTTGCAGACGTCGTCACCTTTTGCCTTTGTCATAGTACACCTGCTGCTTCCGCTGAGCTTTCTCCAGGTTGCTATGTGCGAACTCCCGTAATTTGGATAACCTTGTCCTCAGTCCTCTGGAATAGTCAAGCAATGCCTGGGTTTCCTCCGGGGTTTCTTTTTCCCCAAGCTTCCTTGGTCATCTCGAGGAGAGTACGAGGCTGTCTTCCGTACAGGAGTTCGAATGGAGAACAACCCAGACTGCTCTGTTTTTGGCAGCGGATGACAAACAGTGCCAGAGGCAGTAACGCATCCCAATCCGCTCCTTCGGCTGTCATCATTTTTTTCAGGGTTAGTTTTATTGTGCCATTATACCGTTCACATAATCCGAGTGTTTGAGGGTGGTAAACAGATGTTCTTATTTGTGTAATGTCCAAAGTCTTACATACCTGACCCATCAAACGTGAGACGAATGGCGTGCCCTGATCTGTGAGTATCTCGCGGGGAAAGCCTACCCGCGAGAAGAGATCCATCAGTTTCTCACATATAGTCACGGTGTTTGGTGTTCGTAGAGGAAAAGCCTCAGGGTACCGGGTGGCGTAGTCGATAATGACAAGTGCATATAGATTGCCTTTTCGGGATTTAGGCAAAGGACCGATAAGGTCCATACCTATGCGATCAAACGGTTTCCCGATGATCGGTAAAGGCTGTAAAGGGGCGGCGGGTGGGCGATAGGGGTTTTTTCGCTGGCACACTTCACATTCCTGACAATATTTGGCTATTTGTGCGTGTATACCAGGCCAATAAAAATGTTCCAGGATAGTCTGGCTAGTTTTCTGCGCGCCTGTATGGCCTGCTAGGAGATGGGTGTGCGCGAAAAACATGACCTGTTCCCTAAAGCGTTGGGGAACCAATAGTTGCGCGGGACCCGTCGGACAACCTTTTCTGTATAGCAGATCGTTTTCTTTTAAGAAAGCTGGGTAGGTAGCAATAGGAAGGGTTGCCTGTTGCCATGCTACCTGGAGTGTAGGGTCGTTTCTTTGGGCATAATGGAAGTTTTTATCCCCTTGCCATGGAGCCTGGGTGAGAAAAACAGAGGTTTTATGGGTGTAAGTTTTAACCTTCATACTAAGGTATTTCATAAACTCGGGATGGTCTATTCCCAAGATGAGCTTCTCTGGTAAATTCGGCAGGACCCCTACGATAGCCTGGAGATCCCTCCCGTCGGGCATTCTGGCTTTTATGGAAGCTGCTGGATACATTTTAACGTCCCCATGTACGCACCTAATGGGTATTTGACGGTGGATTATGACATTCTCGGGTTTGACCAAGGAACCCTGGATGACTGATTGTCTACACCCGGAGTCCAAGAGAGCCCTAATGTGCACCCCATCAATGACCAAACTTACATAGAAACCTGTGCCCATTTCTTCGGTGTACATGACATGTTGTGGGAGGTAGCTAACGTCCATAGGTTCGTCAGTGTTCCGTTTCTGGGGACAGAAGCGGGCTATATGCCCCCATGCACCACATTCAAAACACTGAGGTCCTTTTGTAGTAGGTGCTGCGGGTTTTGATGGATGTGTTCTAGCGTCTTCTACCGGGGGTCTGCTGATAAATCTCTTGTCTTGTTTACCAGTTGCAGGGCGAGGCTTATTTTCTCCATCCCATATGGAGGTCCTTGGTTGTGCCCTAGAATAAGTAGTGGCCATTTCTACAGTCTGTTCCACAGAAAGGCCGGTGTGCTGTTTTAGCCATCTCTGGGTGGGGTATGGCAGGGCCTCCAAAAACTGCTCGAGGTAAATAAATGACATTATTTCCTCTTTGGTATGTTCTTGAGGTTTAAGCCATTTGTCAGCGGCTGTCTTCAATTTATGAAAGAGTGTTTTAGGTGTATCTCCGGGGTTACCCTTCTCCTTCCTAAAACGCACCCGGTAAGCTTCAGCATCAAGCCCCAGGTGGTCCAAGATGACCTCTTTTATTATAGTATAGCTGGCAGTGCCAGTAGGATTGGCCGCTTGATAGGCGGCCTGGGCTTCTCCCGTTAATAGGGGAGCCAGAAAAAAAGGCCACTTGCCTTCAGGCCAGCCTGATGCTCGGGCAGCTCGTTCGAAGTTCAGAAGGAAAGAATCCGGGTCATCCCCGGCGACATACTTATGTAGGACAATGTTCGGAAAGGGGGATGGAGACCCTTGACGTGGGGTTGTCTCTTTGGTGAACTCTTCTTGTCGGTCGGATAGTTTATATAGGCCTTCTATTTGCTAATTCATGGAGGTGCTAAAAAGTTCTCTATCCGCTTGCGCTGATGACATGTGCCTCTCGAGAGCCCACTCTAATTTAGTCTGACCGGCAACAAGTTGGTGAAGAAGGTTCTCCATTTTGTCTTACAATGGACAGAAATATCTCACTTCTGACACCATATGTGGGATTTCAGCCAGAGACAGACACCATAAGTGGGCTAGGAAGACTTTTTATTCAATCTTCTTTTAAGCAAAAACGATAGTAAGATAACATAAGGCAAGGCCAGTCCATTTGGTTTCGTGGTTCCTTATCGTCAGGATTTTGAAGTAGACTCCCAATGGTTTATCCTCCGCTTCCGGCAGGTTGAGGTCAGGTTACCGAAGGGGAAAAACAAAGAAGAGAGAAACAGCCGCCACTCTGGGAGCCTGTAAGACTCGCGTGCAAAGGGGAAGGAGTGAGGGAAGAACACCCGAACCGTCACCAACACCGTACGAAACAATTGTGTAATACAAAACAAAGAAGAAAACAAAAGCGTTCGTCCTGGGAGTTAAGGACTCAGGGCTCTCCTCCCTCCCCTGGGTTATGGGCACTTGTGGGAGACCCCTTTCGGAACCAACCACGCACTCGATCACGTACCTCTGGGAGCCACGCTCCTCCGTGAGCGTGGCTGGCAGTCTCGTGGTACCGGATCGGGTCCGGCTCCCGTTCGTGGTTCCTCCCTCGATGGCTTTGCTGAGGCTTCGGAGTCCCCTGCTCTTCGAAGCGCAGCGGGGCTAGGTCAGCGTCTTCCCTCTGTTCCGTGATTCCTCTCCGGCTCCTTCTGGACTCGCAGCTTCCGTGGTCCCAATACGTGACAACCTCCTCGGATTCCGTATTGGTTAAAAAGGCCCCCTCCACGTCATCAGGTAATCCTATTGGTGCATGTGAACCCGTCACGTGGGACATCTGCTTCTCCCGGGAGTGGGAAGCTGTAGGTTTAAAGGGACCGCTGCAATCCTGGCTAAGTGTATCCCATGGCGACTGCAAGAAAAGCACAGGAGAGACATAAGGAGGTAACTGGTCATCCTCCTCTTCTTGCATCGTGTCCCGGGTGAGCATATCATGACAGCACCATTTAGCTCTAGGGCATGGGTACTCACAACATTTTCCCAAGGGTAAAAATGTTTGGTCTGTGGTGTGACTGAGGGCCACATTGATGCCAGTAGGGTGGCGGTGGTGGTGTTGGGGACTGTAAGGTGGGTGTAGGGAAAATGAAGCATGCACATCTAGTGGCTGAATTGCATAATCTGAAATCACACTACCTGGGATTAATCCCTGCTTTCTCCTCTTTGTGTGATTCTAGGCATTTATTTTATTTCGCTTTCCCTCCTTTTTCTTCATTATCACATATAAGAGGACCTTGAAATCCATGACTTCGTGATTGAACTAAACCTTCTCTTGTGTATGATTTAAGAAACTATAATGTTGTCCATGTATAATAGCAACCAAGGCCACCCAAATAGTGCACATAACAAGTAACTTGCCTCTTAGTTCACTATTGGGATTGCCGTCAGCGTGGGTGTAAGGAAGCATGAATGTTTCTTAAATTCATGTTTGAAAAATATCACTTTGAAAAAAAAACACTTCTCAATGCACTTATATAATCTGATGTACTAAGGTGAGCTGCATGTTAATGGAATACACTTTCAGAATTTTGAAGAAGCTTTAAAATACTTTCATAGGTTTGTTGTAAGATGTCTTTAAAAATTAAAGTGTTCCTAAAGTTAACTGGTGCAAGAAACCTTAGTTACTTCCTTTCTTTAACTTCAACTAACCTGAAAATAAATGCTCGCCCGTTTATTTAACATCTTTTTCATGTTAGAGCTGATTTGAGTAAACAAATGCTGCTGTTGACCAGGGGGACGCATCTAAAGGTCAGGAGGGCTGCATGTGGCCCCGGGCAGTACTTTGAGTATCACTGCTCTAGGGGATGTTGGCCTCAAATTGTGATCATTCTGAGATTTACACTCTTTTAATTAGTTGATATCTGATTACATACAATCAATCAATTAAAACTTTATTCGGCCACGTTCTGGCCATAAAAGTACATTTTACATAAAAACACTTACATTGTAGATTAAAATACACACAGTTAAAATAAATTCAGAATACAAGGCATATTCTAGCGACCCGGGTCATATTTGTTAACCCACCATATTATTTCTTTTACTGAATTGCCCCTGATAAAAAACGTGCAACCCCGTAACAAACAAAGGGGGAAGAAAGCATTTGTAGATAGGTCAATGCTGGCCTAACTTGTGCAAAATGGCAATCTTTTAAAAGTGATAGAATATATTTTCAGCTCGAAGTTCGGTATAAAAACCACAAAAGAACATAAAGTGCAATAGGTCTTGTTCAGAGAAGTTATCACATGCACATGGTTGCAAGGAACCTAACTTTGAAAAGCCTTTGGGTACAATTAGGAGCCAGTGGATACAATTAAATCTAAATCTAGATAAAATAAAGCGATGATGCAGGTTATTAACAAAAGACCAAAACGGTTGGCTTAAAATACCAGGACTTAAAATCATAAAATATCTGCAAGAGGGTTTCATAAGTTCCTTTGCTTCTCTATCTAACTGCCTCCTTAGAAGAAATTGAGTTTTTAAATTTTTCACAGATTCGTGTTGCAGCTTTCTGAGTTTATTAAATAGCTCCGGTTGCCCAAGAGCTGAAAGCTGCTGTGAAATATAATTTAACCAAGGAATTTCTGCACCACCATCCAAACTCATACAGTCCTCTAAAATAGTCTGGTTTAAATTTGGTTTTTCTCTGGACCAAATTTTTAGCCACCATATCAGGGTGCTACAGCAATGTTATCTGTCAAGTAGCCCTGCCTTAGTTCCTCATGTATAATAAAAGCTGGAGTGTTGGGGGGAGCAGCTAGGAGTTTTCGTAAATGTTTATTTTCTACCCCCTGAAGTGCATTACAATCCTTGTAACCCCAAACCACACTACCATACACTGTCATAGCGACACATTTCTCATTATATATTTTTAGCAGTGGTTGTATGGGTTTGCTCCCTAGTCTTCTAGCGAAATCCAGTGAGGCTCCAGCTGCTCTTGCCAAGGTGTTTTTCTTTAGAGCACGCTGTGCTACCCAGGTGCCCCTGTCATCAAATAATACACCCAAATATGGATAAGTGGGCACATTGGTTAGCACTCCTCCTTTACAGGGAAGGGATTTATTCACCTTTTTAGGGTAACCAATTGACATTATGTGTGATTTATTAAAGTTGACCGCAAGATCCAGGGCTACCATAAAATCAATAAAAGTATTAACTAAAGAGTTCAACGCATTTGGGGTCCTGGCAATTAAAACTGCGTCATAAAAGTGCTGGAATAGATTTAGAACCTACTTATACATAAGTTGAAGATTTTACAAATCTTTTTATAACATAACATAACATGTCTTTGTAAAGTGCACGCTCACCCATGGGTATCTTGGCGCTCAATGACAAATGTTTATTGTTATACAACTCAATGGTAATCATTCTATCGACCTCAGAAGGATGAAAGGCTGAGTGGACCCTCCGGGATTTGAACCTGAGACCGTGAGGTCAGAAACAGGCTACTACAGTGAACAAATTAGTCAACTAAGCCACCAGACCCGGCCTCATTTGGCCATGGGTAATCTATGGGCGTTCTGGGGCAATGTTTTTTGGGTCCCCAGGCACAAGAGCCATTTGCTATTTTGGCACTCCATCTCCCTAGCCATAGGACCATATTTGAGACCTATAGTTGTGACTTCCTAAAACGGCTGACTTCTATTCCTTACAGTATTGCCAATCCTGACCCAATAGTATATTTTGTGACATTTTCTTTATGGGTTCTTTAGACTGGGAGCTTGTGTTCACACTTACATTTCTAAGTAGGGCAATGTATGAGGGCTTCTATTCTTGAATGTGTGGATGTGAATATCTTGGTTTTGCATTTACAGATAAACATGATTTGTGGTGAGTGGGCTTCGTTTTTCATTTTCTGAGCATGTGTTATTACTGGATACCTCAATTTGGATGTGGACATTAAATTATCATGATATGGGATATTTATGTGTTGCTAGATGTGGTGATATCTAGATTTGTAATCATGTATGGGAATGGATAATGTGTCTATCTGACAGAGACATATGCAGACCACAACCACCCCAAGAAACACACTGAAATACCTACTTCTAGCTCTTTCTTTAAAAAGAATATTTTATAAGAGAAAAGTATGATATACAACGCAACAATGGCTGTCAAAATACAATACGATACTCACATATGTGACATGCGATTGTCTGTACCTATAATAAAAGAGCATTTAACTGGAATCACCTTAAGAACCATCCAATGAAAGAGAATACACCACAAACGTACAGGAGAATTAATCGGAAAAGGGGGAGAGAAGTTGTACAGTTTACAAAAACAATTTAAATACAAACGATGAAACCTGAAATAGAAAATGTATAAGCTAAGAGCAACATAGTGAACTGTATCACTAAAATTAAATAAATGAGTGATTAATGATAATAAGATTATGGAGGTTTAGCAACTTTATCATCCCCAAATATTTGTTAGTCACTCTTCCAAGTAGCTGGTGACACAATGCAGTCAACGATAACCACAAGCAGTTATCTTTAATGGATTAAAATGAAGATCACTTAATAGTGTTAATTTTATGAGAAAAGAACATTCCACTTGGTAGACCTGTCAGCCTTAGGGTGGTCCTCCCCCAAACCTTTTTCCTTCCTTCTCCATTTCTACTGATCTGGTTTTTGCTGGACTTAGGACTCTGGGCAAACCACTGCTAACCAGTGCTAAAGTGCATGTGCTCACTACTTAAAAGATGGCAACATTGCCATATTTAATTTACTGATAATATACTGAAAGGCCCTAGTAAAGTGGTACTACATGTAACCAGGGCCTGCAAATTAAATGCTAGTAGTGGAAATGCAGCACAAATTGTGCTCACTCACTTAAGTAGCCCTTCCAACATGTCTCAGGCCTGCCGTTTCAGTCTGTGTGTGCAGTTTTTTATACTGCCATTTCGACCTGGCAAAGTAAACCTTTTCCCAGACACTAACCTTCCATTTTAGTACATATAAGTTACCCCTAGAGTAGGTCCTAAACAGCCAAAAGGGCAGGGTGCAGTGTATTTAAAAAGTTGGACATATACTTTTAAGTTTTATATATCCTGGTAGTGGAAAACTCTTAAATTTGTTTTTCACTACTGCAAGGCCTACCTCTCCCATTGGAGTTATCTTATTAAGGTTAATAAGGTGAGAGGGGCGTGGCTAGCCGCCTAAGATGGCGGACGTGTGCCGGTGAAGCTCCGGACCCTAGGGGGACGTATCCTGCAGAATCGTCGCCTTGTGGGGCATCCACGCCACCCAGGGGGTCCAGGGCTGCATTACTGCCGACCAGGAGGAGTCTGACCGGGAGGAGCTGCGGCGGCACGAAGATCGGCAACGCCTGCTGGCGGCCGCGAGGAGGGCGGCCTAACTGCGGCGCTCCACTGGGCCTGTCACGCTGCGACCCTAGCCGGCCCCCCGTGCGTTGATGCACCGAGCGGCCCCCTGTACTGCCGGCGAGGGTCCCTGTGTGCCCGGGAGTGCCGCGCAGATATTGCGGCCCCGCTGAGATCGGACCTGCGGAGGCCGGGGCGGCATCGGCGGGACTGCTCGGCCCGCGCCTGGAGGAACCGGACGGTGCTGGTAAGCCTAGCCCGGGGGGGCTGCGCCGGCGTCGGGAGCTTGTAGCTCTATGACCCGAGGGGCCCGGACGGCGCTGGTGGGACTGCTGGGCCCGCGCCCTCGAGAGTAGCGGTGCGCTGGTACGCCTGACGACCCCCCCCTGTGGTGGTGGGGGGGTCCCTGCTTGCCCAGGGGCGCCGCACCGACGCAGAGGGCCCGCTGCGACCGGTCTGCGAGGCCCGGCCGGCATCGGCGGGACGGTTCGGCCCGCGGCCTAGTGGCCTGGACTGTGACTGGGGGCGGGCCTCCTCTTCCCTCTTCTGGCCGCATACATCGCCTGGGTGCTGGGGGAGCGGGCCGAGAGCCGTGACATCCTACGGCCTGTGGGGAGTGAGTTACCATTGCCGAAGGGCCCGGCCGCCTGTGAGGGGTCAGCGGCTGAACACTGATCCTGCTTCTACTCTTCCCACCCCACTCCCCCCCCCCGGGGCAGTATCACACGCCGGAACTCGGCTGGATGGCAAGTGGGCACGCGGGACACACCTCTACGGCCTGAAGCCCGTCAGTGCACCAATAGGGGGCGCCGCCAGGAGGACGCGGCAGGTCCCGGTGAGGGGTGGCTGGGATCCGCCTTGGAACGATCCGGGCCGGGGATGGTGTGCCCCCCCTCCCCCGACACATGATGCCCTCACACTGCGGGGATACAGCGACATCACGAGGTGCGGAGTTGGCTGTCATGTGCTCCTGAGCTTTGTGTCCACTGAGTGGCGGGCGGGTGTACACCGCCCATGGTGAATAGCGACCCTGGACGGTCCTTTACACTGCTGTGAAGATTGGGGTGAGTGGTGGGGCGGTGCTGTCGGTGGCCCTGGGAGGCGCACGTCCCATTGACCGGACCTCACTTCAACAACAGCTCTACCGCGCCCAAGCTTAACCGGGCGTGGCCCGGGAGGGGCCTCCGCGCCTTCCCTGCGCCCATCTGGCCTACTATACGTGAGGGCAAACATGGGGAGACCCAAGGGAAAGCCCATGGACAGCAGCTCCAATGTGGGGGGACCTTCCGGGGACTCTGACATCGCTACCGGACCCAGGATGCCGGACGATTCCTCCCTGGAGCCTGTTGGGGCCCCCCCGGACAAGCTCAACCTTATCCTCAAGGAGGTCATAGACTCTCGGAAAGCGATAGAGCTACAGATCGGAACCCTTACGAGTGGCCTCACCCTCCTCCGGGCAGATCATGGGAAACTCGCAGACAAAGTCCAAGACCACGAAAAGACCCTGACCACTATGGAGCCCCTGCTAACAGACCACACCACTCAAATAACCCGGCTCCAGCACCAAATCAATGGGCTACAGGACAGAGTCGAAGACGCGGAGGGCAGGAATCGCCGCAATAACATCCGCGTGATTGGTCTTCCTGAACGCAGTGAGGGCCCCAAGCCGGCGGACTTTATGAAAACCTGGTTCAGAGACCATGTCGCCCAGGAAGGTCTCTCCCCCTACTTCTGCGTGGAACGGGCGCACAGGATACCCACGGGAGCGTCCCAACGACCCCTGATTGTCAAAATCTTAAATTACAGGGACCGCGACGTGCTGTTGCAAAAAGCGAGGGAACAAGCACTGATCCAATTCGAGAATCAACGGATCTCGCTCTACCCCGACTACACCATCATGGTACAGCGTCAACGGACCTCCTTCCAAGCCGTCAAGAAAAAACTGCGAGAGGCTCAGTTGAAATACGCTCTCCTATTCCCGGCCCGGCTAAAAGTCCTACACGAGCGAAAATCCTATTTCTTTGACAGTCCAAATGATGCAGAGGAGTGGCTGGAGGTGATGGGGCCTGCATTGAGCCAGGACAGGCCATCGGGCTTGTCACGCCAGGGCCCTACCAAATCTAGAACACCCGGCGCCCGCCGGCGCGCGACGGGCACACAGGACTCCGGCATAATTGGGCCGACCCATGACCAACAGATGTTGGGCAGAGCGGAGGCATTGGCTGTCGCTGGGTCCTTCCGTGATTGACATTCCAAGGCTGTAACTGATTCGGAAGATAGCATTATCCAATCGGACTCTGAAAGCATAACTCTTTTCCCCTCAGTGCCACCTCAAACTGCGGACGATCTGGTGGACAGCTGATGAGACCGGTTTCGCCGTCTCGCCTCCTCCTGCCGGAGTGGTTACTTTGGCCTGGTCGCTGGCCTGCCAGTTACCCTCATATCCTTTACTAATACCTATGTGTAGATTATATTGTTGAATTACACTGGAGGGTGTATGCTTTGCACTGTCTTGGCTTTGTGTGTCCACCATGGGTGTACGGAGGCCCCCGGGGCCGGCGCCCGACCCCTAGTCGTCTCCCCTACGGACTCCCCGCCCCTTGCTCAACCCCTAAGTCTACCCCTATGGCGACGATCTATTATGCATAACATGATCTGACTTCTACACCCCCCCTGGGTCCCGTTGAGCCACCGGTGCTCTCTATTCAAGCACGTAACAATATGACTGGCGGCTCCACTCCCTCGCAAAGCGAACGCACCACGTTATGGGTTTTGAGTGTTGGAAGTTATGGTTTTGCGCAGCATAGTTCAATGGCTGCGCCTAGCATTTTTGGTTCAAAGGGAATGGGGTACTCCTGGTCTGTAACATCCACACGGCTCCGATTTAGGGGGAGCTCTTATAGCGATAACTCATGCCTCTTGGTAGTCCCACTTTATGCACATATAATCTGCTGACCTAGAGTGTGAGAGGACTAGGGGCAGTACATAAAAGACATCGAGTCCATGCACATCTCCTTAGGCGGAAGGCACAAATTGTCTTCCTCCAGGAATCCCACCTCATGGAGTCGGAGGCCTTAAAGACCCGTAAAAAATGGGGGGGCCGCGTGATCTCCACTAATTATTCGGCCTTCGCACGAGGGGCCACCATATGGATTCGTCACGGGGTCCCATTCACAGAGTTAGAACGCCGAGTAGATGACCAGGGCCGTTATATTTTACTGAAAGGGACCCTGGACGGACTACCGGTCGTATTGGGAAGCATATATGCTCCGAATTTCGACCAGGACAAGTTTTTTCAGCGGTTAAGTGTGGCCCTGACAGGGTGGGATATGATCCCTTGGATCCTGGGCGGCGACTGCAATGCTGTGTTAGACGTGGCGCTCGACAGATCCCATCCCCCCCTACATGGCGCAGGTGCCCGTAAGCAAGCTGACCTCCTGAATACATGGCTAGTCGGGTGGGGGCTGAGGGATGTGTGTCGCCAGCTGCATCCTACACATCGGGAATACTCATTCTACTCACCAGTTCATCAGCTACACACCCGGATCGATAGGTTTTTATGCTCCCCCACAATTGCTACACAGATACACCACTCCACTTATTTAGCCAAGACCTTTTCCAACCACAACCCCCTAGAGCTCACATTAACATGGGGTAGAGTCCCCACCCCTGTCCCCACGTGGAGGTTATGGCCTCAGCTCTTAGAGGACTCTCCGTTCCGTGCCACATTAGCTACGGTCATTACAAATTATTTCTCCGAAAATTGGAACACAGCTTCCTCCCACCTTATTGAATGGGATGCGCTAAAGGTGGTGGTGAGAGGGTCTGCAATTGGGTACATAGTGGGGGCTAGACAGGAGATTCACCGAAACCGTCTTAGCATTGAGAACCTCCTGACTGACTTAGAACATGCGGCGGTTACGGATCCCAGTAAGCGGCATTCATTGAGTGAAACCCGTATCCGTCACGCCGAGACCCTAGAAACACTCCGAGTTATTGACCACCAGGCCTACATGCAGCTGAAGCATGCCGAGGCTGACAAATCTGGCCCCTTGCTAGCCCGGATACTGCGCGACAGCCCGGCGACGCCTGGCATCGCATGCATATGTTCACCAACTAGGGGCTTAGTGCACACACAACTCGAAATCAATGAGACCTTCCGCACTTACCTCAGGGACCTGTATGCGGCACCGCTCCACGCCACAGACACGCTCACGGACGAATTCCTTAACGACCGTACCTTCCCTTGTCTCACGCCGGACGCGCGGAAAGGCCTCTCGGGCCCCATAACCCAGCATGAAATTAGAGCGGCGTTAAAAGACCTTAACCGCAATAAAACCCCAGGTCTGGACGGTCTGCCTCCAGAATTTTATGCCACCTACTCAGACATCCTGATCCCCAAACTAGAGGAACTTTACAAAACGGCCTTGTCTTCCGGTCATTTGCCACAATCCACCATGCAGGCCCTGGTTGTCTCCCTACCTAAACCGGGAAGAGACGGCACAGACTTGTCCAATTACAGGCCCCTGTCCATGCTAGCGACCGAATACAAAATCCTCAGCAAGGCCTTGGCCAACCGACTGCTCCCCGTCTTAAACACACTCATTCATAAAGACCAATGCGGATTTCTTCCCACACGCAGCACCTCCTTAAATCTTAGACGCCTACATCATGTCATGCAGGCCACTCCGGGAAGGTATGAGAGCGCCGGCTGTCTGGCGTTAGATCTACGACAAGCTTTTGACTCCATAACATGGAGCTACATGTTTGCGGCCTTGCAACGGTTTGGCCTGCCTCCTGATTACATCCAATGGATCAGGCTACTCCACTCAGACCCCACAGCTAGGGCGCGCACAGGGAACCATATCTCCGGTCCCCTTTCGCCCCTACTGTTCGTCCTGGCGTTGGAACCGTTAGCTATTGCTCTGCGAAAGTCAAGTGACCGACTCGGGATACCAATAGCTGGCACCGCACATTTAATTTCCATAGTTGCCGACGATATCCTTATTTATTTACGCGACCTCACAGTCGGGGCAGAACCTCTTCCCAACATCTTCTCCACCTTTGCACGTATATCGGGTCTCGCCATTAATGAAGGGAAATCTAACGCATTTTTCTTTCAGGAGGGACCCCACCCAGACATATATCGATTTGGCACCTATGGGCTGCCAGTGGCACATCAGACCTTTAAATACCTGGGACTTCACATATATCGGTCCCAGCCAGACCAACTGGACGGTAACCTTACGAGAGCTATAACTGCCCTCCGCTCGAGTGTCGCCTTTTGGGTATCCCTCCCTTTATCCGTCATGGGTCGGATCGCCATCTCTAAGATGGTGATGCTGCCCCGCCTCCTCTATTTTTTCGTAAACCTCCCCCTGCTGGTTCCACAATCCACTTTCTGCCTTCTAGACACGATTCTCTTGGACCTCATCTGGGGGAAGGGCAGACGTAGGATAGGCCTCAAGAAGTTACAACTCGCATCCCATAAGGGAGGCCTGGGTGTTCCCGACTTTCGGGCGTACTACTATGCTAGCCAACTCAAATGGCTGTCCTATTGGACGGCTGGCAGGAACCTGCAAGAAATAGGATATGACCCCGACGACCTGGATCGAGGGGCCCTTCACACTTTATTGCTCCCGAAGGTGGCGATCCCCCCGGACGCCCCCCCACTACTTAAAACGGCACTGCAGTGTTGGAAGAAGGCGCTGCGATATACCCCACATGTGGTTCCCTACGCAGATAATGTTCCACTCCTGGGGATCCCAGCCCCTGGGGGCAGACTTACTAGGACTCGACTGCGAGACTGGGAGGAGGCTGGGGTGAGGGAGGTTGGCTCTCTTTTCAGTGATGGCACCTTACTAAATCACGACACTTTTGTACGGGTCACGGGAGTGCCGGATCGTCTGTACTTGTTGCATGCAGCGGTAACGTATTACATCAAGAGGACGTGGGCGCCCCAACGCGCTGAACCCTCCCGACACGAGCTGGTGCACATGTTGTATTACATGGGGGAGGGAGGCCACCTAGTCAAATGGTTGTATACTAGTATCAGGGTACAAACCGCCGTTTCGCTTGCGACCCTTCGTGCAAAATGGTCCGAAGCCTCAGAGACGGAGCTCACTGATAAAGCATGGGAAGGTATCCTAGAGCACCCCAAGCGAGTATCTCGCAATGCTAAATTTAAATTTATCCAAACTATGATACTTCACAGAACCTATCTCACCCCAAAGAGAATCCAGCGTATGTTCCCTGAGGCCCAACATAGCTGCCCTCGATGCAAAGCCGACGAGGCCGGTTTCCTCCACATGCTCTGGGCCTGCCCTCATCTTAGGGATTACTGGGACACGGTCCGCTCCGTACTAGGGGAGATAACACATCTTACAATGCATAACAACCCTATAGAGTGCCTCCTGGGCCTACGAAGAAGAACCAGCGCCCTGAAGGTACAGCTTCGCTTCCTAGACTTGGCCCTAATATTAGCTATAAGGGCGCTCACCATGAGATGGAAATCACCCAGATGCCCCCCGTTATCTGTGTGGCAAGATGATATGGTTAGCTGGGGTAGGGCCGAAGGCACGGCACTTAGGCAGGAGGAGGCACAGGGCTGGAGGAAACATCCCATCTCCATGGAATGGGACATCCTGCTCGAAAGCTTCAGGCAGAAAGACCTTGTACCTGCATGCACCGCCCCACCACATGAGGGACCCAGCTGCGGGTGGGGGGCCGCAGGGGGGATTGGGCGGGGGGTAGCACAGGCTACACCATTACCCTACGAGTAGGTCGGCGGTGGCGGACAGCTCCTGACTTTTTACAGTGGGAACAGGATGACAGATCTACAAGCACGAACAGTCCTAACTTAGGGTAAAGTTGGATTTTAAATTCAGTTGGTCCACTAATCCAACTTTCTATTTAATATACAAGGATCACTATTTACATAAAAATTATAATTGAGGTGATACTCAGGTGTACCAATCAAAAATCTTTCATTTACTTTGTTATTATGATTTCTTTTTAAACATACAACAATAATTAATTACATAAACAATAAATACTCAGGGATCAAATTGCAAAATACAAATTTCAGACAATAGCACTGTCAAACCCCACTTGATCAAATCAAATAATTATATAATGAATCAAAAGATGATCAATGGGGAATGGTATATTCTCCTGAATTACTATATACAAATTGAGAGTCCAACTGGATCTCTTCCTGTTTGAACTATTAGCAAGTTTCCTGGGGAATAATGGGTTGCCCTATTCTGTTTAAATATGCTTTTATAAAGTTGCCATTTTCCAGCCTTAGACATTCAGTGCCTGTATCCTGTCTCTGAGTCACATGACTGGATGCAGCTGGCAGTTGGGCTTTGTGCATTCCTCCTAGACAGCCACACACAATAGAGAGCTTACGGCGTGGCTGGATAGGCCATCACTGGCAAGATGGGAGGGCGGAGCCAGGCTCAGTACTACCTACACTTGAATAGGTTGTGTCCTGCCTCCACACTAAGGTCTGATGATCCCCGGTAATTAGTATGGAGCCAGGACAGTGAAGGCAGGATGCCTGGGGACTTCAAAGGGAAACCTCTAGAAGCTTCTCCCCCACTTTAAAGGCACAACTGGGTACTGGACCTCAGACACCAACTCTTCAGTACCCCTCTGGACCTATGGACACTCTGCCAGGAAGAAGGCTGTGCTGTTAAAAGGACTGCAACTCTGCTGGACTGCTGCCCTGCTGGACTTCTGCCTTGCTGGACTGCAGCCTTGCTGTGCTGACCTGCTGACCACTTGACTGGATGTGAAGGACTGGACCCACATCTCTTGAACCCAGAATCCCAGAGTGACTTCAAGGGCTAGTTGGCTGGCCTCCTGATATAAAGCCTCAGGGACACACCAGGCTTCCAACAACCTGGCACCTGCTCCTGGACTCTGCCATCTGTAAGTCAACCCTGCCAAGGGTGCCACCTCAGTCCTGGACCTAATGTGCTCTGCCAGCCTCTATGGATCCAGCAAAACCAACTCATCCCCTCTGCTGCGCAGCACAACTCAGAGCAGAACCGGTGCGTCCCTGCTTCTGCGTGGATCGGAACCACTGCAAAGAGCTGCATTGCGCAGCCCGTTGCTGCATCAGAACCACCGCTGCGTGAGGCACCCTCAGCACAAGCCCTCGCATCCCTCATTGATGGCAGCCTTGATGATGACCTTTTAAATTGAATATCTCTGGTTCTACTGATTGGATTTTTGTTGTTTTGGTCTTGTTTATTTATTAAAAATTACTCTATAATTCCAAATCTGTTGTAGGATCCTTTTGTGATGTTTTTCATTGTGTTACTCTGTAAGGTAGTTCACAAATACTTTCCACATTGCCTCTGAGTCAAGCTTGACAGCTCTGTGCCAAGCTACCTGAGGGTGGAGCACAGGTTAATATAGGGCTTGCATGAACTTCATCCTGAGAAGGATTGTGGCTGTTGCTTGAGAAGGGTTTCACCCCCTCAACCAGTAATCCAATTTCTTACACTTGCTCACCGATAACAGAAGACCAGTTCAGAAGTTCATAGAGTCATTTATTCAACTTAACACCAACGGAAACAGTCCAGAAAGAAAAGAAACGTAGAGATCCTAACCATCATGACGGGAGATAACTCAAGGTATGGCCATCTTCGCCTGCTCCAAAGCCATGCCACTACACCTAACTGTTTTGAATTTGAAACTTGGATCTCTCTCTGTAATGTGATGTGGATCTATGTACTGACTTAGGCACACACTCAAGAATCTTCTACATGCACTCACAAAATTGCACACATTGTAATAGGTTTAAGGCGTGAGTGCTTTTTTAAATCTTGTGCACAAAAGACATAAAAGCACACACATTAGCTTACCCACTAGTACATGCTCTCCCACAATAAGCAAAGGCATCCAAAGCATGTGTTGGAGAGAGGTTTCAATGTGTTTCACCATGAAACATAAATACATAAACCATCATGCTTACACAAATATCAGTATCTGTGTGAAATGGTGAAACTATTTTATAGTGGATCCCACGGACTAAGCTGCATCTTGCTGCTTCATTAGTTTTGTGGTTTGGGGTGACTGGTGCAATGATTAGCTAAACATATGCAAATTAGTCCTTTTGTACATGCACAGCAAAAGTACTACAGACATCCACAGAGGTGGTGTATGCATTGTGTATGCGTGAGGTAAAGTTATAGCTGTGTGTTTGTCAGGGACACACAAAAAATCAACAACACACACACATAAACTTACACATGTAAAGGCTTTCACAAACCATGTAGCACTACCACTTAAGACCTCTTCTTAATATGGGTTTTTATTAAAAGATAGCATCTAGGACTGTGACAGGTATAACAGATAATAACATTGCTATGAATTAATCTTAGATGTACCCGTTGTGTACATAATCAGAACGGAGATCGGCTGATTTGTAATAACCCCCCATTTGCTTTGTGTCAGAGATTGTTGACATCCATTTACTCAGCATTACATTTTATGTATCATCTGCAGACATTTGATACAGGAAAGCCTTACTTGGCGTTTCTTGCACCCCTAATTTGCATCTCTCCAGTAACCCCAAGTCTAGCCTGCTGACTGGCTGGTTTATGAACAACCATACAGCTGTTGATGCCTGACAGACTTATGGACCATGTCTCCGGAAAGTACAGAGTGGAACTTAATCGACATGGATGACTTGGTCTTCCTGGGCTTTAGTAAATACTTTACTATAAAAAAAGCAACATCATAGAGCCCACAGAAAATTGTGTTCAAGGCGGATGTTATGAAATTGAGTATTGCAGAAATGACCACACGGAAATAGTAAATGGAGCAACTCCACACCGGAAGAAAACAGGAAGGTGTGTTCCACATTAGCAGTCAATTACTAATGATGTGGCAAGGAGACCTACATCCTTTATTGTCAGGTTAACAGGTTTGGAATATAAAACAATGCTGGAAGATTCCAGCAGACAGATAGCACCTATAAAAAGTTCCACAAAGCTAGAATGCTGGACTGCAAAAACCACCATGATAATCAATTCAGATAAATGTGAAATTAAATCAGAAAAGTAGCCTTTCAAAAAAAATTATCTTTAAAGGGAAACTAAAAAACCCAATCACAGACAGGTATCTTAATGTTATTATTAAAAACATAACTGTAAAGGGGGAAGTCTAATTCAAAATGGAAGCTCATGCTTTGAAAGAACTTTCCCATGTCCTTCCCATGATATATTCCCCACATAGCCAGCGATGGGTGAGATGCTGTGGTTCCCCACTGGGCCCTCCCTGCTATTTTCTGTCAGTTCCCAATGTTTCCCAGCTTCTCCTATCTTGTGGCCTCTCTTTGCTGTTCCCTGTGGTGTCCCTGTCAATGACTGGATGGCTGCCGTAGTTATCAGTAGCGGTCCGTGGTAGGAGTGCCGGCCGTGCGGTGACGTAGGGCGGGTGAGGGGCAGGGTGAGGGGTAGTAAACCACGGATTACGGCCGAATACAGGTAAGTAAACATTTAAATAAATAAAACGAATTTCGTTGCGTGCACTGCATCGCATTTGGCGATGCAGCGCTCACAACGAAATTCGTTTTATTTATTTAAATGTCTACTTACCTGAATTCGGCCGTAATCCGTGGTTTACTACCCCCCCACCCTGCCCCTCCCCCGCCCCACGTCACCGCCCGGCCGGCACTCCTACCACGGACCACTACTGGTAGTTATATAAGTAAGGCTCATGTGCCTATCTAGCATGGTGGGTGCGGCATGATGCGGAAAAGGAAGATGGACTCCTCAGTTGAATAATAATGTGCTTCACAACACACACCAACTGGGCAATGTGGGAAGTTTCTAATTGGAGGCCTGAAGGAGAGCCATAGCTGCAGGAGTCTGCTGGATCTACAGTCTGAGAGCCCGATTCACAAAGGGCCTCCGCACTTGTGGAGGAGGCCCTTCAGTAATGTCGGGGGGCCCTCACTTGTGGAGGAAGCCCCTCAGTCATGTCAGTGGGCCCGCTCTTGTGGAGGAGGCCCTTCAGTCATGTCGGGGGGCCCGCACTTGTGGTTGGACCTCCAAACTGCAGTTTCCCATTGAGGAGGTCCCGCCACGAGTGAGGACTCACCGCCATGACTGCGGGGCCTCCACCACCAGTACAGAGGCCCTTGGAGAATCAGACTCTGAGTGTTGGAGTGCAGAATAACAAGATCAGAGTTCTTATCCAGGATCTCCTTTTTGACCAAATATTTTCCGCAGTGTGGGTGCTTTATCAAGCTTGCCTACCAGTCATACTGGGAAATTCTAGAATTAAGTATCTCTTGATGATGAGCCATGGTGTACAGTTGAGTGCCCACTCCTTATATAACACATGGGAACTTTTAATCCTTGCACAAAATTCTGTATCTCATTTTTTTATTACAGTATAATTTTGATGACTCTGTTCACTGGAAATAACAAAATAACTAGCAGCTCAACAGTAATAAATAATTACAATTGAGTTGTGGCACCAGCCGGCACAGTCTAACAGAAAGCTGGCCCTCCACACATATGCGGCGGGCAGAGTGTTCGATACAAAATGCTGCATGCAGCGTTGACCACTGGAGTGGGTATCTTCTGGTCTCACTCGCAACTTTACCTTTCTGGACCTATTCTCTATTGTGGTGGCCTTGCAGATTTGGGGCGTCAGATTAGCCAATAGCAGGATCATTTTCTGGTTCGACAGCATGTCAGCTGTTCTGGCAATTAATAATCAGAGTGCCAGGTGCCCCTTCATGTTGAGGCAACTCAAGGCTCTCATCGGTAGCTGCTTTGCATTTAACATATATTTTACTGGCAAGCATGTCCCAGGAGTGAGCAATACAGTTGCTGATGCATTATGCCATTCTAAGTTGGCAGAGTTCAGAGTGCTGTGGCCTCAGGTGGACAAAGAGATGATGGATTTCCAAATGGACCTGTGGAAGCTTGGTGCATCATTGTCCCAGTCCTAATTGCAGCATCCCTGGCTCCCAAGACTAAACGTATGTATGAGGCTGCTTGGCGAACGGACAATGCGTCTTTCTCTTCGCCAGGCATGGCTGGGCGGTTTACCCGAGGGCGTGTTGTTTTTACTGGACAGTCAAAAGGCCAGTGGTGGGTCGCTAACGCTAGTGTAGAGGCTACTGTAAGCAGCCGCTTTTCTCATGGGCCTCAGGATCCCACCAAGGACTTTAGAGTGTGCTAGGCTATCAAGTGTTGGGAGCGTCTTAAACTGGCACCAGAGAAAAGCAGGAGGTCTTTCGATGTAGCCAAGCTGTTGAGCTTATATATTAGTGATTTAATCCTCTTGAATGGTTCCCTGCAGTTGAGGGTGAGGAAGTGTAAAACTGATATGTTGGGCAAAGGGACGTGTGAGCGCCTCTGGGCAACCCTGGGGACGATCTATTGCCCAGTCCCCTCAGCACAGGATTTTCTGCAATGGCACCCCACAGGGGGAATTTCAGCGCTGCTAGTCGACGCAGATGGGGCTCCCCCTACACGTTTCCAATTCACACTCGTATGCAAGCGCTCCTTGGCCATGCTGGGTGAGGAGGCATCGCAGTTCAGCTCCCACTCCTTTCGCATCGGTGCAGCACTACTGCATCAGAACTGGGCTTGCCCACAGAGGTCATAAAAGGGGTTGGTAGATGAAAGTCATCATGCTATGAGCACTTCGTTAGACCGCACTTGGTCCAAGGGGCAGTTGGCTCCTCGTATGCGGCCCTCCAATTTCAGATAATGCTTCTCTTGTCTCTTATTCACAGTTGACAAGCGTGCACTGGTTAATGTGTGCTGGTGTGGGCAATCTTTTATTCGCAGAGCGGCAGAACAGTTTAGCGGATCCAGTCTCGAAAGTGCCCAGCTGAACGTGGGTTTCAAACATCACTGGGTCGGTATTGGGGGGCTCAGGCTGGACAATCTTTTCAATTATCTCCAGGAGGCATTGAATAAAGGTGATTTGCCTGGCCCCGTTGCTCTCATCATTCATGCAGGGGGTAAGAATATGGTTCCTTTGGGTAGGTGGGGGGTACAAGAGGCTTTGTTTTCCAATTTCTCTCTAAAGTAAGGAAGTATTTGCAGATGGAGGCAATATTTTGGTCTGAAGTCCTTCCATGGTCTGTCCGGTCCGGGGGGACGAGGGGGGGCACCTGTCAGACAGTAAGCGATTCGGTCAAGAGGCTGAATCACTCAGTGCAGAAAATCTTGGTGGGTTTGTCCATGGGCTCAATGCCGCACAGTTTGCTGCAGCTGCCTAGTTCGAAGTTCTTCCATAGGGAGGGGTACACTTGTCCTTCCAGGGGCAGGAGCTATTTATTCAGACTATTCTAGGGGCTATTGCCGAACACTGCCAGCAATCGCAGGGGAGGGCGAGTTTGCCAGTAATCTCCTCGCCCTGTGGCGGTGTCCCTGGCAGCAGAATGACCCAAGTCGTGGGTTTTTGACTGTACTGACCCCTCGGCGGGGTGTTGTTTTGAGTGGGCTCTGGCGGGAGGGAGGCTGAACTGCCAGTGGTTCTGGACCCTCCTGCCCTACCCCGTGATGTCTGGTCAGATATTGAACTTTGGAGGCTCCGCCTGTGGTCAGGTGCCCCGGCAGGGCTGGTGCGCTATGACGTGCCCTGGGCATGCACTTCTTTGGTACCCCTCTGGGGTAGAGGGGATGTCCAGTTGTAAACTGAAGTTTAAATCATCAGCAAATATGGACCACGCAAATATTGCCGCAATGTCTCAGGTGGTGGGCCTGTGAGGCGTTGCATGCTTGGGGCCTTCTGGCACAACATTAACACCATAGTTCATGATAAACTCATATGGAGGGTTCTTGAGGTAAAACGTGATGTATGTATTTCTGAATGCTGTTATTTCTCTCCCTATGATGTCTTTTGTGGTCTTGCCTATCAAATAAGTTCAATGATAATCTGGAAAATTAAATGTACAGAATAAAGGCAATGCCCTGGTTAAACTACCACAAGAGCTTTTCTTTCCTGAGAGCCCGCTGGCAGGAATGCTGTGGTCGTAGGGTGGCGACTTGCACATTGTGCGCGCACTATGTGTAGGTGGCCCCTGCAACTCGAGGCGGGGTGACATCAGTCGCGCCACGGGCTTGAGCCCATATCAGGGAGGGAATCCCTCGCCAGTGTCAACGACTCCTATGACATCACCAGAAGGCCTCGGGGATCTTAGGGCATATAAGGTGAGGCAGTCCTGGGGCAGCCCCTCTTCTTCCCTACAATGCAACCTGGCAGCCTGAGTTTTTCACCAACCCACCCATCCCATTGCAGAGGTGGTGTCCCTTATAGCAGAATGACAGGGGATACCGCGCAATGCAGCGCGCGCAATGAAATTCGTTTTATTTATTTATATGTTTACTTACCTCTATTCGGTCGTACTCCGTAGTTTACTACCCCCCACCCTGCCCCTCCCCCGCGTCACCGCCCGGCAGCACTCCCACCACGGCCCGCTACTGACTGGGAGTGAGTCCGCTTAGAATCAGTATCCCTGCTTGTCTCATGGGCCTGGTTACAAGTGGAATTACAAGTGAACGGGTAATTGCGGGCACACATCCACCTGCTAAAAGCCAGTGAAAATATGCCCAGAAAATGGGCCATTTGGGTAACAAATGGAGAAAGTAGTGTGATAATACTGATTTTGGCATGTTATTATTAGGTGTGGAAAGTTGTAATGCCCTCGTACAGGTACTAAATAGCACCCGGGATCAGTAATAAACATGTGGGTGTTACGATGCCAGTAAGTGGTATAAGTACGGTGTAAGTGGACCACTTACAATCAAGCCCATAGGGGCCGATTACGATCCCGTCCGGAAAGCAGTCCAACCTAATCGGTTTCTTAATGCTTTCCAAATGACTCGGGTTCGGGGAGTCCAACCGACCGAATACGGTGTGTCCGAACACCGTACGGTTGGACTCCCATTGACTTCAATGGAAGCCTGTGTTCCGAAAACACAGGCTCCCATTGAGAAAAGGGGTGGTTGGGGAAAATCTTGCACCCTGTGGCAGGCACCCCATGGTGCCTGCCACACTGTGCATGCAGGGAAAGGGTGGGCCCATGGGTACCCCCACGGGCCTGATTCGGAGGGCCCTGGGTGAAGGGGGGCCTGCTACGGGCCCCTAAAGTCAGATTCCGGAAGCCGATCCGTGTTGGAACAACCGACTCGGAGAGGCTGTTCGAATCCAACATCCTAATCGCTCATCTGGAAACGCGGCCCGTAAACCTGTTCGAGTCGGTTCCGAACGACACCGTTACTCCAAATGTCGTTCGGAACCGAGTCCCACAGTTCGAACGCTTTCAGGACATCATGATCGGTCGTACGGAAATGTGTCCGAGTCAGTTGGAAACAAGGCTTCGGAATCGAATTCAACCGAACCGGTTGCCGTTCCGAGCCTTTCCGGACGGCATCGTAATCGACCCCATAGTATTTTAGTGGTTCTTATTGTGGCATTTACTGATGCCCTCTGTCGCATTTCATGTGTTCTTTTAGTCTTTCCTTATGAACTACTGCAGAGGTCATGCTCTACCCATTCTAGAGAAAAATAGCAATGTGTAGCATAATTGGCACAGATCCCAAATAAGATAACTATGTTGGTTAAAGTACCTGCTGCAGAAATATTGCGTAACTCGCACTTCCAATTACTCTAGCATCTTTCAGTTGGTTAATGCATCTGCTGCAAAAAACTGTGTGTAACGTACAAACCCTAGTTTCACACAGTAGTGCCCAGATATCTGCTACAAAGATTTGTATCTAACCTGTAGGTCACAGTTGCCAAAGTCAGTAAGAGAGATCCTCAGCCTGTGTGCCTTTGGGAAATCTGTGTGCAGCTTACTGCTCGAAAAACCTAGTCAGGGCTGGGCCAACTTCATCTATCAAAGGATGTCAGACCTTGTACAATGGACATGTGTAAAAATATCTAAGGTTAAGAAAGACAAAAGACGATGAACTTGGTCATCACAATGACATTGCCCTTTTCTCATGTAGATTTGCCCATGGAGTTATCGTTAGTATACTGCAGTTGATATGTTTCAATCCAGACAGGCCATTTCAACCTTTCACTTTTTTCAAGGGGACAAAATGAGTGCCACTGAGGCAGATACTATTTAATAATGACAAATGATATTGGGCTGCTAACTCTGTAAGGCAGTAATGACTGGGGCAGAGTCAACCAAGACTAAGGGGCCGATTCCGATCTCGGTCGGAGGCGCACCTAACAGCATTCGGTCGGGAAAAAAGCCATGCCAATGCCTGTTTCCCGACCGAACCGCACATTATTCCGAACGAGCAAGTACGATGCGCATAACAGCATAGATTCCGACCCAGTCGTACTCACCCAATCCAGGTCCTGTTCCCCGACCGAGCCGGATCCGTAAACGCAGAATCGAGTCGCACGGAAGCCAAAATGCAGCCCCGTCCGGCCAGACAAGTACGATGCGCTTCCCGTACGCGCCGAACCCGTCGCTACGCACGGCACGTCAAAGCATCCGGGAGAGGCGCACATAAGCTCCGATTCGTGCCACAACACGATCCACAGCTACGAGACGAACACGCCAGCAACGAGGACGAGGCGAAGCAACAAGAAAGACGAACGAGACGAACCAACCATGAATCCCATCGTGCCGATCCTACCAATATTCTACATCTACTACCGGAACAGGCACGGACGCGTACGGCGCAGAAGGTAAGTCAGACACCAACCACAAAAACAAACTACACGTACCCGATACATCACACACACACACACACAGAGGGATGCAGAAATTACTTACACCAGCAACAGCAGCACCATAGGGGCGGGATGGCCATCACCAATGCCACATATACACATAGGGGCCCGGATGCCTACCACTACTACCACCTCTACCCAGGGGGTGCCAGATGCCTACCACTACTACCACCTCTACCCATGGGGGCCAGATGCCTACCACTACTACCACCCTTACCCAGGGGTGCCAGATGCCTGTCACTACTACCACCCCTACCCAGGGGGTGCCAGATGCCTACCACTACTACCACCTCTACCCATGGGGGCTGGATGCCTGTCACTGCTACCACCCTTACCCAGGGGTGCCAGATGCCTACCACTACTACCACCCTTACCCATGGGGGCTGGATGCCTACCACTACTACCACCCTTACCCAGGGGGTGCCAGATGCCTACCACTACTACCACCTCTACCCAGGGGGGCTGGATGCCTGTCACTACTACCACCCTTACCCAGGGGTGCCAGATGCCTACCACTACTACCACCTCTACCCAGGGGTGCCAGATGCCTACCACCACTACCACCTCTACCCAGGGGGTGCCAGATGCCTACCACTACTACCACCTCTACCCAGGGGGTGCCAGATGCCTACCACTACTACCACCTCTACCCATGGGGGGCTGGATGCCTGTCACTACTACCACCCTTACCCAGGGGTGCCAGATGCCTACCACTACTACCACCTCTACCCAGGGGTGCCAGATGCCTACCACTACTACCACCTCTACCCAGGGGTGCCAGATGCCTACCACCTCTACCCAGGGGTGCCAGATGCCTACCACTACTACCACCTCCACCCATGGGGGGATGGATGCCTGTCACTACTACCACCCTTACCCAGGGGGTGCCAGATGCCTACCACTACTACCACCTCTACCCAGGGGGTGCCAGATGCCTACCACCACTACCACCTCTACCCAGGGGATGCCAGATGCATACCACTACTACCACCTTACCCAGGGGGTGCCAGATGCCTACCACTACTACCACCTCTACCCAGGGGGTGCCAGATGCCTACGACTACTACCACCTCTACCCATGGGGGGCTGGATGCCTGTCACTACTACCACCCTTACCCAGGGGGTGCCAGATGCCTACCACTACTACCACCTCTACCCAGGGGTGCCAGATGCCTACCACTACTACCACCTCTACCCAGGGGTGCCAGATGCCTACCACCACTACCACCTCTACCCAGGGGGTGCCAGATACCTACCACCACTACCACCTCTACCCAGGGGTGCCAGATGCCTACCACTACTACCACCTCTACCCAGGGGTGCCACATGCCCACCACTACTACCACCTCTACCCAGGGGTGCCAGATGCCTACCACTACTACCACCTCTACCCAGGGGTGCCAGATGCCTACCACTACTACCACCTCTACCCAGGGGGCTGGATGCCTGTCACTACTACCACCCTTACCCAGGGGTGCCAGATGCCTACCACTACTACCACCTCTACCCAGGGGGTGCCAGATGCCTACCACTACTACCACCTCTACCCATGGGGGCTGGATGCCTGTCACTGCTACCACCCTTACCCAGGGGTGCCAGATGCCTACCACTACTACCACCCTTACCCATGGGGGGCTGGATGCCTACCACTATTACCACCCTTACCCAGGGGTGCCAGATGCCTACCACTACTACCACCTCTACCCAGGGGGGCTGGATGCCTGTCACTACTACCACCCTTACCCAGGGGTGCCAGATGCCTACCACTACTACCACCACTACCCAGAGGGTGCCAGATGCCTACCACTACTACCACCTCTACCCAGGGGTGCCAGATGCCTACCACTACTACCACCTCTACCCAGGGGTGCCAGATGCCTACCACTACTACCACCTCTACCCAGGGGTGCCAGATGCCTACCACTACTACCACCTCTACCCAGGGGGTGCCAGATGCCTACCACCACTACCACCTCTACCCAGGGGTGCCAGATGCCTACCACTACTACCACCTCTACCCAGGGGTGCCAGATGCCTACCACTACTACCACCTCTACCCAGGGGGTGCCAGATGCCTACCACTACTACCACCTCTACCCATGGGGGGCTGGATGCCTGTCACTACTACCACCCTTACCCAGGGGGTGACAGATGCCTACCACTACTACCACCTCTACCCATGGGGGGCTGGAAGCCTACCACCAACAACACCCCCACTCACAGGATGGCTAATACATGACACAACAAGCACACACCAACATAAACAATGCAACATAAAGACATCCCCCAACACCATGACAAGCGTGTGTAGACTGTGTCAAATGCCTACAACACTGAACATGACTTTGAACATACAATGTGACCCCCTATCACATGTGCCACACATAAATGTGTGTGGCCCCCACAATGCAAGCAGGCCATGACCATTGTGGCAATGGGGTCCAAACCCCCATCATCACAGTGACCAAAATGTAAGTGTGGGGTCCATAGCTGAAGTACATTTTGAACATTGTGGCAATGGGGTCCATACCCCCATCACAGTGACCAAAATGTAAGTGTGGGGTCCATAGCTCAAGCACATATTGAACATTGTGGCAATGGGGTCCATACCCCCATCATCACAGTGACCAAAATGTAAGTGTGGGGTCCATAGCTGAAGCACATTTTGAACATTGTGGCAATGGGGTCCATACCCCCATCATCACAGTGACCAAAATGTAAGTATGGGGTCCATAGCTGAAGCACATTTAGAACATTGTGGCAATGGGGTCCAAACCCCCATCATCACAGTGACCAAAATGTAAGTGTGGGGTCCATAGCTGAAGCACATTTTGAACATTGGGGCAATGGGGTCCAAACCCCCATCATCACAGTGACCAATATGTAAGTGTTGACAAAGAAAAAGCTGCAACTGCCAAACTGCATGGATGATTCCTGGTCACAGAACAACAAACACATCAGTGGCAAAGTAGTGCTTGTGTCCCATAGCAACATAGATTGGGGGAGGCAAACAGTGCAGTGCAAATAAGACATACCTTTGGCCATGTGCAGACAAACATCACCCATGGGGGCTGACACTGTCAACATTCATCAATGACACAATGACAGAAGTGACCATCAGAATGCAGACCCACATATTTGCACCAATGGGCACACAAATGCAGATACCCTGTGGAGACTGTAGATGTGAGGTGAACAGATACCATACCATGGCAGCAATGGGACACACAAACAATGATCATTGTGCTGACTGATGACCTAGGAGTCCCAGGGACAGCAGGGGAAACACACCAAACAACATACAGCCAATGGCACACTAAAGATATGCCAATGCAGTGGTGCAGATGCACAAACACAAACAGGCAGACCCACACTGCACATCAAACACAACAGGTGAGGGGGGTACCAGTGTCCCCAGGCAACCACACAACACATGAGGAGGCCTGAATACCAATTACACAGATGTGCATACAGTGCCACACAAAGGTAACTCATGGATCCAAATCCCCTATGTGGGCAATCAGGCATTGTCAGATGAGAGGGAGCACAAATCACACATGTCACACAAGCATGTAGGAACAGCAACTGACACAGCAAGACACAGAGACACCACAGCACTACCCCCAGGGCCCCCACAATGTGGTGACCCTGGGCTGCATTACAATCCCACTGTGATGACAAAGCTAGATGTCGTTCACACTGTGAACCACAGTCATGTGTCCTGAGCAACAAACTACCATCACACCTACACAAGCACAAATCAATCAGCACGGCCAGTAAGCCAAGGCCAACATGGAGGCAGGGGTCTAGCCGGGCAACAACTCTCATCTGCACACACTCAACACCACACACCTCGACCTCCAACAATGTGCAGCAGTGAAGCTCACATGCACTGGTGACATTGCACATGCACCCATGACAATCCCAGGGGGTGGCGGGAACCAAGGTGCAGAAACACATCACACATGGCCACTCAACAAGACTCCTGAATGTCTGACACACTGCACACTACGCTGTACATGGACATGACGGCAATACCACACCAACCAATGGGATCCCAGCCACAGTCACACACCAATGAAGAAGCCAAGGTCACCCACAAAGAACACACATAGACAACTACCAACAGTGCAGCCCTGACCCTGAGGAGTGCCAGCAGTCACACACACAACGTGTCACAACCAATGAAAGCTAACACAAACCGGAAATCACATGACAGGTGTAAACAACAAGTGCCAAGGGGAATCCTGACTGTGACCCATCAGCGTCTGCCCACAAACTCAGCCCTGACAGCAAACACACCTATGGGTGACACCCTGATGACCAGTAATGTGCCATGCACCCACATCACAGAGAACCCAGGGAGAAGACTTTGGGGGAACATAGGTCAACTCAGCAAGCATCACAAATAGGAACATCACTAGGGATCCCAGCATGCACAGCAAAATGGAAGTGAACACACAGACATGCTCATACAACACACACCTTGGGCGCAGGCGATGTCACAGGAGCACACACTGCCATGAGGGGACTCCACTCCTGTGTGAGGAAAGCTGTGCCATATGTCGCCTCAGTAGGGCTCCATCATGTCAGCAGAACACTTGGTCACACAGTCATCAATTAGCACCAAATGAAGGCTCCTGTCACATCAGCCTGGTCATGGGAGTGTCAACGAAATCATCAGCACAGATCCAACACACATGTATAGCAAGTTGCACTGACAACACAGATGAGTCCTTCCCCATTGATGCCCAAACCTGCATGTCCAGTGGAGATGGCCACACGGTCAGGGAAGTAGACTAATTGAACAATGGCAAGCACAACAGATGTGCAGGGGTGGAAGCCACAGATGTGACATTGCTAATGTAAGTAGGAAATCCCATTGCCAAATATTGAAAACATGACACCCTCATATGCTGCTAAGGATGACATGGATACACTACAGGATAGGACACATTACCCGTGGACCACATGGGTTCCTGCAGAGTAACACTTCATTTTCATGAGACCAAAAATCACCATCACTGCAGCAAGGGCACGGTTAGCATCATTAACATCATGTACATCAGAAGCAAAACCACTAGAGAACAGAAAGTAGCTTTATTCAGCATATGTGGGTTCAAAAGTTAAAGTCCAGAAAAAAAGAAACAAAGGCCAATGGCCAGTCCATTCTGAAAGTCAAAACAGGGTGACAGTGGCAGATGTCACCCTACGCATGCCTGCACTGCTACACACCAGGGACAATCCCCTCGGAGGGGCATACGGGGGGCAGACCAGGCACCGCAGGGACAGGATCAGGGCTCACCAGAAGGAGGCAGGGAAGGGGTGGTGGGTGCTGGAGAGCCACTGACAACTGCAGTGGAGGTGTCTGACATGGTGTGTGCCGGCACAACTGGGGGCATGACTCAGATGGTGTGGGCGCCGGCACGACTGCAGTGGACCGTGCAGATGGAGTGGACAGGTTCGCCACTGCAGTGCCCAAGTCAGACAGGGTGGTAGTGGCCTCCACTGCAGTGCCTACCTCCAGGGGAGGAGAATGGGGATCAGGTAAGGTGGGCAGGACAGAGGGGAGGACACCCTCACCACACCAGTGGCACAGACAAGCGCAGCGGGGGTGTGGGGCCGGAAGAGCAAGTGGCAGGGGGAGAAGGCCTGATCCTTTTGGGGATGGTGTATCTGTGGGTGGGGGAACCTGGGGCAGGGTGTGGTGGGGGCACCTGTGGAGTGGGGGCCTGAGGGATGGAGGAAGGAGACTTGGTGCCTGAGCTGCAGGGCGGCGGCGGGGTCTTGCTCTTCCGGGTCCGGGGGGACTTGCGGGTGGGGGCGTCAGTCGGTCTGCGCCTGGGGGAGGGTGTCCGGGGGCGAGGGGCACTCCGCTCCGTGTGGGTGGGCTTCCTCTTCCCCCTGAATGCTGTATCAGCTGGATCGGAGGGAAGAGGCCGAGGTCACTGAGGAAGAGCCGCTGTGTCTTTGGGGTTGCAGGTGAAGCAAGGGAGGGGGCTTTGGAGGGAGAGGCAACTGAGGACTGCGCAGTGCTCGTGGATGCGTGTGTGTGTGCCTGGGCCCCATCCCCTGTGAGTGTGGTTTCAGTCCCCTGACTGTGCGTGCGTGTGCGTCTTGTTTGTGGCGTGTGTGTCTGTGTGCTGCTCGTGTCTGTGCTGGTGTGTGCCTGTGCCGGTGTGTGTGTGCTTGGGACAGGTAAGGTGCTGGGGAGTGTGGATGGGGCAGAGGCAGGAGGGGTGAGGGACTGTCGGAGGAGGGACACTGCTGCCGTCAGGGAGGAGTCCATGGACCTATTGCCCCTCTGTAGGGCAGACATGCCCGATGAGATGCCCTCCATGAACGACACCAGCTGAGTCAACAGAGTGGTGTGGGCATGGAGGACACTCAGCATCGCTGTCTGCCCTACATGGAGCTGGCGAAGGAGGTACACAGACTCCTCACTCAGGGCAGCAGGGGACACAGGGGCAGGGGTGCGGTGCCTGGCCCGAAGGAGACACGCTCCCGAACATGGGAGCCTCCACGGACCTCGGGAATGGGAGCCGATGGGAGGGCGGTGGTGGTGGTGGTGGTGGTGGTGGTGGCGGGGACAGCAACACTAGCTGGGGTGTGGTGGCTGCTGACACCCGCCTCCATAAGGGAGTCATCCTCCGAGCTGCTGTGGTCCTCAGCTGAGGTGGATGGTGCTGAGGACTCCTCGGTGTGGCTCCCCTCGCCCTCCGTGCCACTGGGTCCCTCCGACCACTCCTCAGCTGTTGATCCAGTCTGGCTCTGCGGCTCCTCCTGGTCCGTGGAGCTGTCCCCTCCTGTGGCCATGGATGTATCTGCAATCAATAGGGAAACAGACAGACATCAGTCACCTGCACCGAATGCACACACCACAGTTAGTACAGCACATTACAGAGCAAGCCCTGGCATCCTAAGTTGAACTTTGCTAAAAGTGCCCAAACAGAACAGGAGAAGCCAATTGTCAGTCTGATGGTCAACCATGGCACTCACATCCCACCTGGCCTTGCACCCATCTGTCTGGTGTCTGTTGGATGGCAATACCCCAGTGTGGACACATGCACCACCTACACAGTAGTTGGACAGTGCAGAGAACCCGGTTAAGCATGTGAACATGCACACATCACAACTCTTGCCACTGAGTCAGTACAGGTGTCCGGATGAAAGGGATGCCCAGAGTCAAATAGGAAATGCATGTGATGCATACCAGCGACAGACACCATGATGCACCCATGTCCTGATAGCCATTGCCACAATGGTGTGCATGTAGCACATGTCACTCCCCTGCAGGATCACTCATTGGAAGTTTCATGCCATGGCACAGGCATGCCTGCTAAGTCATACATCACTGTCTCCAGTCACATGGGCAGGGCAGCCAGACAACAACAGTCTGCACTGTGTCACAATCCAAGGTCATGGGGAATGCAAGTCCTGGAGCTGAACAAGTGCACATGTACATCCCCCACACACCACATCATCTGAACCCTTATCTGTCCAGGTCATACCGATTGGACATATGGGAGACCTGTAACACGACCCTCTGAACCTGAGCACCTCACAATCTGCTGTGAATGGGAGACAGCTGCCTGAACTTCACATTCGCATACCCCAGTCTGCACGGTCAGGTGATCAAACACCTATGTGTCACACAAGTATCGTCTCCTATGGTCACATCTCCGGTGGCATGCTGAGCCCCAACCGAGAAACACCCCAGCAGTCCTGACAACGAAGCCACAGCACACTGACACAGAGGCAGACACCTGAGGGGACAAATCACTGAGCACAACGTGTCAGCTGATACACGGGAGTGGGAGTACAGAGTGTATTGTATGGCCTGGAGTAGGCATGACTGTCCTGCCCCACATGAATGAGGGATGAGCCCTGGACAGTAGGCAGCTGGCTAAGTATGTGTGACACACGTAATATACACACTCCTGGGGCCCAAACATTGTTCCCACCCGCAGCATGGGTGTGTGCCAGATACCCCAGGCACATGTGGTGGATCAGCTCCAGCAATTGGACCACATATCAAAGTAACACGCAGATTACATGTCAGAACACAGGCATTGTGTAAGCAATGGACCCACCCATGATGCCCACCACAGAGTTAGGAAAACAGATGCTGTCCCCCACCTTGAGTCAAGCAAACTGCAAGGACACAGTACCCAAGTGACACAATTCCCTGACTGTAAGGGCCACACCTGGGTATCAGATGAGGAGTGGGCAGTGCACAATAGAGGGACATGGGTCCTGGACCACATGACTGATGTACTGTGGAAGTTTAACCAGGCCAGAGGAGGGCACATAGCATGGCAGACATAGTTCACAATGCAGTCATGGACTCACCCCCTCCTTGCTGCTCTCTGGCCTTCAGCTGCCCATCCAGATCAGGGAAGACCACCGCCAGGATCCTGAGCATGTGGGGGTCAGGGTCCGGTGTCCGCCCCTCCTGCGAGGAGGCGACAGCTTCAGCTGGACCCGTGCGATCCTCCGGGTCCAGCCCCGAAGGTCCTGCCACCTCTTCTGGCAGTTGCGGATCCGGCGCTTGTAGACCCCCACGGTTCTCACTGCCCGGACGATGGTCAGCCATATCTGCTGCTTCTGGTGGGCATCAACCTGTGAGGATGACAAAGTGAGAATGCCATTACTACACATGCAACATATCCGTGCATTACACAGTTGTATATACATGTCTCAATCACAGGGGCACATGATGTACACAGGCAGTGCAACGATGGCCATGGACAGTATGCCAGCAGTTACTACATGGTATCATTGCCTTGGAAGTAAAACCTTGTTTAAATGCACTGTCACTGCACTATACCTGTCCAGTGCATGTAACTACACACTATGGGGGGTGACAACTACTCAGTGAGCCTGCTAGCCAGTGGCGTACAGACTGTTAGCCTTGCTAGTCAGACAACATGCACATTTAGGAAGGCAGTGGACAGAACACTCACCTGCTCCCCTGCTTTCCCATACAGCTTGCTGTACTGTGGAAGGAGGCTGTCCAGCAGGGCCTGGTTCTCCTCAGTGCTGAAGGCTGGGGCTCTCTCCACAGTACGTGCCATTGCAGGGTCCAGAGGGTGCAGATACAGCAGCAGTGGTGGTGGCAGATGTCGTTCTGGAGCATGTAGTGCAGGCAAGTGAGCTCTCAGGGGAACAGCCAGCATTATATGTGTGCTGCAGAGGCAGATACTGTCCCATGTGTCCAAAGTGATAGGTCCAAGTCGTTTGCATCTTCTGAATCTGGCCAATCCATGGAATTGCACCACTTACACACGCCCACAGCATCCTTCAAAAGTTCAACTTCATGACACCCATGAATTTGCAACATTGTTGTGGGTGACCAACTGAATTTACAGCATCAGACTCGTTCAAAATTTGAAAACGCGTCCGTTGCCAGGCCAGGCCATAGCCAATGGGTGCGCACCGATCGGTCCATTGCTGTTCAACGCGTACCCAGCTTACAACGCGTACCCGCACACATTGAATGCAATGGGCCGGCCGGGCACACCGATCGGTCCATTGCTGTTCAACGCGTACCCAGGATACAACGCGTACCCGCACACATTGAATGCAATGGGCCGGCCGGGCACACCGATCGGTCCATTGCTGTTCAACGCGTACCCAGGTTACAACGCGTACCCGCACACATTGAATGCAATGGGCCGGCCGGGCACACCGATCGGTCCATTGCTGTTCAACGCGTACCCAGGATACAACGCGTACCCGCACACATTGAATGCAATGGGCCGGCCGGGCACACCGATCGGTCCATTGCTGTTCAACGCGAACCTAGGATACAACGCGTACCCGCACACATTGAATGCAATGGGCCGGCCGGGCACACCGATCGGTCCATTGCTGTTCAACGCGTACCTAGGATACAACGCGTACCCGCACACATTGAATGCAATGGGCCGGCCGGGCACACCGATCGGTCCATTGCTGTTCAACGCGAACCTAGGATACAACGCGTACCCGCACACATTGAATGCAATGGGCCGGCCGGGCACACCGATCGGTCCATTGCTGTTCAACGCGTACCCAGGATACAACGCGTACCCGCACACATTGAATGCAATGGGCCGGCCGGGCACACCGATCGGTCCATTGCTGTTCAACGCGTACCCAGGATACAACGCGTACCCGCACACATTGAATACAATGGGCCATCCGGGCACACCGATCAGTCCATTGCTGTTCAACGCGTACCCAGGTTACAACGTGTACCCGCACACATTGAATGCAATGGCCAATGTGTGCGCACCGATCAGTCCATTGCTGTCCAACGCGTATTGCGAATACAACGTGTACCAGCACACATTGAATGCAATGGCCAATGTGTGCGCACCGATCGGTCCATTGCTGTCCAACGCGTATTGCGAATACAACGCGTACCAGCACACATTGAATGCAATGGCCAATGTGTGCGCACAGATCAGTCCATTGCTGTCCAACTCGTATTGCGAATACAACGCGTACCAGCACACATTGAATGCAATGGCCAATGTGTGCGCACCGATCGGTCCATTGCTGTCCAACGCGTATTGCGAATACAACGCGTACCAGCACACATTGAATGCAATGGCCAATGTGTGCGCACAGATCAGTCCATTGCTGTCCAACGCGTATTGCGAATACAACGCGTACCAGCACACATTGAATGCAATGGCCAATGTGTGCGCACCGATCGGTCCATTGCTGTCCAACGCGTCCCTGTACAAGTCACTGGCATATGTCACCATGCCTGTCACAGGTGAACATATGCCAGCCACATATACTTCCCAGGGAGTGAGGGGCACACCTACAACACCACAGCCTGTCCAAACTGTATCCTAAGGCATGTAAGGCTGCATTACCTATTCCGTGTATGGGGGTGAACATGTTGTTCTGTGGGTGTCACTTGGGGGCAGCCACCCCCAGGCTGTGCACGTGTTCATGGGGACAGGATCCTTGGTGTTTCGTGTACATGACCACTGTGATGTGCAACTGTTCATATCTGAGCATGTGGCATGGTCACATTTCATGGTGGTGTATGTGTATGTCATGTCACATACCCCCTGAGTCCCATGTGGGATGGTATGTTTAACCCAGGGTGACCCATTGGCACAATAGTGGTGGTCCTCCACAGTCTGTGTGCATGTTGTGTTTACAATGTCTCTGATTTCATGTGCACAATGGGAGACAGTCTCCACATCCACGTTGTTTGTGCATGGACTTTGATGTTGTGCGTGTGTGTGTCACAGACGTCCATGTCTGTCCTGCCGAGGCAACAGGGACCACTACCTGTGGGGGTCATGGTTGTTTTGCTGTGGTGTATACATGATACACCATGTCATGCCAGTGTCCATGTGGCAATACAGGGTCCCTGGGAATCTACCTGTCGTTGAGCTGTGATGCCTGGGGCACATCTGTCCTCACATGTCACTGTGGGGTGTGTTTGTAACGTGGCAGCAGGAGATGGGAAATGTGACACGTCCTCATGATACCCAATGGCACAACCTGGGACTTATTGATGCCACTTGTTGAACTGTGATGTTGGATGTTGGCCATGTATGTGCCATACATGTCCTTACGGAACTGCACACATCATGTACTTGTGCCTCATAATGATGTATCATGTGATATTGAGTGTGTTCAATGCCACATATGTGGGGTGACTGACAATCTTTCTTTCTTCACCTATGCACTGCAGGGCACCAGCTGTCCATAGACCATTCCCTGACCTGGCAACGATGGTGGAACGTGACAGCATCCGACGGTACCGCTTCACCAGGCAGCTGATTGAGGATTTGGCAGTGCGCTTGGCACCACATTTGCAACCTGGCCGGCCGTACCCTACAGCGCTGACCCCCAAGGTGAAGGTGATGGCAGCCCTACACTTCTTTGCCACCGGTACCTTTCAACACACTGTGGCGACTGCTGGTGGGATGTCACAGACCATGTTCAGCCGTGTGCTCCGCGATGTTTTGGAGGCTATGTTGATATACCTGAACTAGTACATCTATTTCCCTAGACTCCAACAACTCACTGACGTGAAGAGTGACTTCTATGCTCTGGGGAGGATGCCGCATGTCATTGGCTCCATTGATGGGACACATGTGGCTTTGGTACCACCACAGGCCCAAGAGCAGGCATACAGGAACCGCAAACACTACCACTCGGTCAATGCACTGGTGGTCTGTCTTGCAGATATGAGCATCTCACACGTGTGTGCCCGTTTCCCCGGTTCTGCACACGATGCCTACGTGATGAGGAGTAGTTGCATCCCGAGGATGATATCACAGATGCGGAACCAGCGTGCCTGGCTTGTTGGTGTGTACTGACTTTGTACCATTGTGTGTGTTCTGCAATGTAGTGTTCCACCCTCTTTTCCAACTCAGCTAATGTGCAATTGTCTGTATGTAGGTGACTCCGGATACCCCAACATGCCGTGGTTGCTGACGCCCCTCAGGAACCCTGTGACACCAGCCCAGATGCGCTACATTGAGGCACATGGTTGGACCAGGAGAGTGATTGAGCGGACATTTGGTCTCCTGAAGAGCCGCTTCCGCTGCCTGGACAAGACAGGAGGGTCCCTCCCATATGCCCCAGCAAAGGTGTGCAAGATTGTCATCGTCTGCTGCATGCTACACAACCTGGCAGTGCGGAAGGAGTTGCCTCTCATCCTGGATGACGATGACCAACGTCCGCCACCTGTGGAGGATCCTGGCCTGGACCACGATGCCAGTGATGATGATGATGGGGATGTCCGCACACAGCTCATCACCAACTTCTTCAGCTGAATGTGAGTATCCAGAGATGTCATGTCAATGATGTGAGTTTGCATGATATGTGTTGGTGGTGCTCTGGTGCTGTTTGAGTGTGTCCATGGGCGACATGACTGTATGCGTGTAGCGATGTGTCCTTACAGGTAGTCTGTACTCCCCAACAGTGTTGACATGCTAACTTGGTTCTGGGTGGGTATCTTGTGACATTATTGGGCATGAGTATTGCAGTTCTGTCCTGATCTTCAGTGCTTTTGACTGTGTGTCATTTCTGTCCTTCACAGGGTACTTTCAGAGTCGTTTGGTCAACTGTGATCCCCGACACCGTGATTCGACTTCCAGGGTGGTAGCTGTCATGTCCCTACAGGTGATGTGCGCCACACCCATGGACTTCCTTCCTTCTACACTTGTTGACTGTGTGCCCGCTGCCAGGTGGGATTACCTTGCATCTGTAGTGGTTACAACATGTTGCAAATGTGTAATAAACCTGTGCTTCACTTTCTGATGTGCGTTGTCTGTGGTCACACATTTGACTGACATTTGCTTACTGCACCAGTGGGCTAGTTGACTAAGACTGTGAATAGGTGTTGTGTCTGTGCATTGCACCGTATTTCCTGGCAACATCAGTGTAGGCAATGAGTCAGATGGCCTAGGTGTGTATTTGTTGTGTAGCCCTGGTGGTGTGTCTCCCTCATATGTGTCACGTTGCCATGACTCACATGCCTGTGTTGTACTTGCTGTAGCAGTTAGCATGCACAGTGTAATTTCGCTGGTCATCATCTCCATGACAGAAACCACGTTGGAATCACGACAGAGGCAGGTATGGTATATTAGTGTGTTTATTGTCATACATGTGTGTGAATAGTGCACAGGATGGTGAGTGCTGTACATTTTGATTGCAATCCAAAGTTCCTAGATGAATTGGAAGTCCTGGTAGCAGAAATGTCCTGTATCAAGTCCACAGTCCAACTAGCACTCCCCATGTCATGTGGGGGAGTTGTGTTGCAGTCAACAGGGTGAACAGTTTGTGCACAAAGGTAATTATCCAGAACAGGTGTTGGCTTCCTGGTGGTTGTGCATGGCCATCAGCCTCTCAGTTGTCCTTCCTCGGACGACCCCTCTTCTTTGGGGGGGGGACCCTCAAGTGCAGGCTGCTGCGGTGCAGGGGACTCTCCGCCAGAGTCATCCTGCCTCCCTGTGGCAGTTGCAGTTGTTTCAGCACCAGATGTTGTGGGCACACAGGGAGGTGTTGACTGGTTGCTGCTCATCTGGCGGAGGCATTGTAATATGTCCCTATGCACCGCCGTCCTCTCTTGCAGTGTGTCCCACTTGGACTCCACGCGGGACATGTGTGAGTCCAAGCGGGCATGATGGGCAGCCTGCTGCTGTTTAATGTCCCTGAGGAGCCCCACTACCTGGCTGAGCTCTCCGGTGCTGGACTGGTACGCATCGGCTATGCGTGCCAGTTGTGGGTCATCATGCAGTCCAGACCCCTCTGCGAGCAGCGACCTATGTCTCCCACCCCTCCCACCACCCCGGGCGACACGTGCAGTACCTGAGGTGGCACGAACAGGTGACCCTGGGCCCCCTTGGGGGTTGTTGGTGGTGTTGGTGTCCATGGCCCCACGTTGGTCCAGAGTCCCTGTGCTGGTGGTGGTGGTGCTCCTTGGTCTGTCCATGTCGGCAGGGGTGGTATGTGTGTTGACAGTCGTTGGAGGGGTGGGTGCAGGGGGTGCAGCTGGTGGTCCTGCTGGTGCTGCATGATGACTTGCTCCGGAGGTGCCAGGTGGGTCTTCTTCATCCGAGGAGGGCAGATGCTGTTCCACACCAGTGAGCTCTGTATCCTCTTGAGCCTGGGACGGGGACTCCTCAGCGTCTGCTGCTGTGTCCCCATCATCACCTGTTTTTGGGAGAACACACAATGTATGTTATGTTTCTGCAGGCATCAATGGTTGACACACCTGACAGTTGTGACTGTGCCTCTGGATGCGGGCCTGTACATTGCATTGTCCTAAGTTGTCACAGTCAGGGGTTGATATTGGTGTAGCACATTGTCCTGCATTATTTGGGCTTTTCTATGTGAATGTTGGGGTGTGTACATGGTCTGCATTGGTTCTATTTGGTTGACATCCGGCCCTCCTTCCCACCCAGCCAGATATTCCACCATGGAACGTGCTTCCATTGCAGGGAGTGCAAGTTGTCTTTCAGGATGTCAGTCAGTGGTGTCCTGCTGTTGGTTGGTGCACAGTTGCCAGCAGGGCCTTGTGCTCCCCACAGCAGTAGCCAGTGTCAGCCATCTTGTCAGTTGTTTTCCACTCTCTGTGATGTGCGCATGGTTCAGGGTGGTGTTGATGGGACAGTTGTGGGGGTGACCATATCTGTGACTACCACTCCCATCATGCTATTGCCTCCACCCCACTTCCCAGCATGCCCATACTTACTTGCTTTTGGGTGGACTTCACTGTGTGTGAGTGTGAGAGCAATGGCAAGATGGCTGACAGTGGTGTCCTGCTGTTAGTTGGTGGCCAGTTCCCAGCATGGCCTTGTGCTCCCCACAACAGAGCACCAGTGTCAGACATCTTTGATGGGGCTTTCCACTCTCTGTGGGGTGTGCATGCCTGAGTGTGAGCTTGCTGGGCCATGTGGGTGGGGGATGTTGAGCTGTGACTACCACTCCCATCATGCTATTGCCTCCACCCCACTTCCCAGCATGCCCATACTTACTTGCTTTTGGGTGGACTTCACTGTGTGTGAGTGTGAGTGCAATGGCAAGATGGCTGACAGTGGTGTCCTGCTGTTAGTTGGTGGCCAGTTCCCAGCATGGCCTTGTGCTCCCCACAACAGAGCACCAGTGTCAGACATCTTTGATGGGGCTTTCCACTCTCTGTGGGGTGTGCATGCTTGAGTGTGAGCTTGCTGGGCCATGTGGGTGGGGGATGTTGAGCTGTGACTACCACTCCCATCATGCTATTGCCTCCACCCCCCTTCCCAGCATGCCCATGCTTCCTTCCCTTTGACTCTGCTTCCCTGTGGGGTTGTGTGCCTGTGCTGACAAGATGGCTGACAGTGTTATCCTGGGGTTAGTTTTGCTACAAGTCCCATGTGTGTCCCTGTGCTTCACTCAGCATGACCCAGGGTTGTGGTTCTTTGTGGGATATTTGATTGGAGTGTGTGGCAATGCATTCTCCCAGGTGAGTTATGTGGAGTTTGTGTTAGGGGTGTGTGTGAGAAACGCTGCTGGTAACTATGGTCAGGGCTGTGAGTCCTCCTTCCCACCCAGCCAGATATCCCACCATGGAACGTGCTTCCATTGCAGGGAGTGCAAGTTGTCTTTCAGGATGTCAGTCAGTGGTGTCCTGCTGTTGGTTGGTGCACAGTTGCCAGCAGGGCCTTGTGCTCCCCACAGCAGTAGCCAGTGTCAGCCATCTTGTCAGTTGTTTTCCACTCCCTGTGATGTGCGCATGGTTCAGGGTGGTGTTGATGGGACAGTTGTGGGGGTGACCAATATCTATGACTACCACTCCCATCATGCTATTGCCTCCACCCCACTTCCCAGCATGCCCATACTTACTTGCTTTTGGGTGCACTTCACGGTGTGTGAGTGTGAGAGCAATGGCAAGATGGCGGACAGTGGTGTCCTGCTGTTAGTTGGTGGCCAGTTCCCAGCATGGCCTTGTGCTCCCCACAACAGAGCACCAGTGTCAGACATCTTTGATGGGGCTTTCCACTCTCTGTGGGGTGTGCATGCTTGAGTGTGAGCTTGCTGGGCCATGTGGGTGGGGGATGTTGAGCTGTGACTACCACTCCCATCATGCTATTGCCTCCACCCCACTTCCCAGCATGCCCATACTTACTTGCTTTCGGGTGGACTTCACTGTGTGTGAGTGTGAGAGCAATGGCAAGATGTCAGTCAGTGGTGTCCTGCTGTTGGTTGGTGCACAGTTGCCAGCAGGACCTTGTGCTCCCCACAGCAGTAGCCAGTGTCAGCCATCTTGTCAGTTGTTTTCCACTCCCTGTGATGTGAGCATGGTTCATGGTGGTGTTGATGTGCGCATTGTGAGGGTGGGCAATATCTGTGACTACGACTCCCATGATGCTATTGGCTACACTGACTTGCCCAGCATACACAGTATACCTTCCTTTCAGTGGGCTTCACTGTGTGGTGGTGTTGTAGTGGTGGCTACATGTCTGGATGTGTTTGTTAGTTATATTTGTGCCACTGCCCAGCTGTAGTTGTGTTTGTACATGTGATGACATAGTTACATGTCACTATGAGATGGCATGTGTTGTGTTTATCTGACTGACATACACATTTTGGGATGGTTCTGTTCTGGTTGCTGTGTATTTGCTAAGGGTGCATGGTTTGACTCTCCCCTTGACAGTGATGTGTGTGTATTGTGGCACAATATTGTGTACATTTGTTGTGTACTCACCAGGCTCTGGGATGTTTTCTAGTCCATATACGCTCACTGGTGGTAGGATGGCCCGCACCTTCTCCTCCCAGGGCCTGAGGTATACTGGCTTGGCAGGAGGGCCACTGCCGGTGTGTTGGCTCAAGAGGTAGTCCTTCTTCAACAGCTCCCTGACCCTCCTGCGCACGTCATACCACCTGTTCTGGATGTCTATCTTTGTGCGCAAACATGGTGATTGTGCGTTCACCCTGTCGACGATCCTCTCCCACATCTTGGTTTTCTGCGCCATGGGTGTCTGTTGGACCAGTGTACCAAACAGCTGTGGCTCTACCCTGAGGATCTCATCTACCAGGACTTTCAATTCACTATCTAGGAACTTATGATTCTTCTTTGGGGGCATGGTGATGGGTGGTGATGGTGAGTGATGTGTGTGTTGGTGTGAAGGTGTGTGAGTGTGTGTTTTGCTGGGTATATGTGAGGTTGCTATTTGTTGGGGTGCTGATGGTGTGTGGCTTGTGTGATGGATGAGCTGTGGGTGTGTGGTTGCTGTCTGTTGAGTGCTGGCAGGTAATTTGAATTTGCAAAGGATCATGGTAGGGATTTGTGTCCTTTATATGGGTGGAGTTGTGGGTGTGTCTTTGTTCCCTGCCCCACCCCCCCCAGTATTTATTGGCTTTGTAATTGCTTGTTTGGTCTTTTTTTTGTGTATTTTCCCTTTGTACTTTTTGTGCATGTAGGAGACGTTCTTGTGACCGAGTCGGACCCTGCAGTTGTCTCGTACGGGCTTCTCCGATTCGTTCACGCTGTGTTTGTGCTGTTTTCTATGCGTGTCGGTCGTACGGCTTGTCCTCCGTGCGACTCGGTCGTGTTTTCCACGCGTTGCATCGTACTTGGCGGGTAGGAGTTCGCGGGTACGTTTCGTTCGGGATTGTTCCGGGTGCGTGTCGGTCGGTTCGATTCACGTGTTTTTCCAGCCGGATTGCTGTTTTCCGCGCGGCTCGGTCGTTCGGCTTGTGTTCCGTACAAGTCGGTCGGGTTTTGCACGCTTCTCATCGTACTTTGCGGGTCGGGCTGCACCGGTACGTGTCGGTCGGAATTTATTCCGGCTCCGAGTCGGTCGGTACGTTTTCCGGCCCGAATCGGAATCGACCCCTAAGTTGTGTCAGACTCAGTCTCTTCATTATGAGGGTAATTACACCCACATGCACCCTCAAACCCACGCAGGACCACAGACACATACAAGTGCTTGCAGGTGGTGGAGGAAGAGCAGTGCAAGAAAGACAAGTAGGGAAGAGGGGGAGGCACAGAAATTGATGAACAAGATAAAAAAAATTAGGTGTTTGGCTTTGCTCTGTTTTCATAATATGTATTTAAAATATATATGCAAAATAAGTATTCCTAACATTCTAAATAACTCCAAAAGCAGTGTCTTTGCCACCACCCATGGGGTCGGCTATAGCCAAACTAGTTTTGCTGAGGTGGGATTTTAGTGGTGAGTGAGTTAATAAAATGAGCACGGTTACCATGAACGTCAATTCACCAAAATGCCAGAGGTAGCGGAAGAGACATCACCAGGGAAGTAGCTTCAGGGGGGGTGTTTGGGGTGTGACACCCCCCTAATAAATTGATTCTGGTGTGTGTAGTTTGATCCAGGGCCTCCAGATAGGCTAGCAGTGTCTGTGGTCGGGATTCCACTCGGATTAGCAGCCCTCATAGAACAGACACACTGCTCTATGAAGCTTTGCAGAGCTTGTATACACACACCTTTCTTCTTCCCTCTCACAACAAAACAGGCCAAAAATAAACAAAGGACTGGATGGCTCTTATGTGGTGCATTGAAGCCTTTAAAATGCAATACTATTTTCATCCATTTTAACATTTTAATGGCAGTGATGGTTGGGAAATCTCTGTTCCACTTCCCCCGAATCTAACTGACTCAGCTATGCTTCTGGACATCACATGTCCTTTGACCTTCAGTTTCACTCACACACACACATGCTTAGACATACACACACATTCACACTTACAAACACTCTCTCTTTCACGCAAACTCACACTCACCCACAAGCTTGCACACAACAAAAATTTGAAGCATTTTGTTATACTTAACTCAACTGCCAGGTAAGATCATAGTTCAGCAATTATACTCCATTTTTTATTACACTAAGAGTGAATAATGGAAAATTATTCACTCTTAGTGTAATAAAAAAAACTTGAGAGAAAACAAAGCAAGGAGAGCCCCAACCGAGGTCTAAAATGAAGAGCTGCCACTGTTTTCCTGGCACTGATTTTGTCACCTCAGAGGCCAGTGGTCGCAAAGGCAGGGCCAGGAGTCGCTAGGGGCAAGTTGTGGGTCACAGCTGCGACCCCAGCGTGTGTTGATTGAGAGAGGCATTTCTGAGGCCTAGACACATGGCGCAGCATTTGGCAATGAGGGGATGGGATCTCCAGAGCAGGCCCATTGCTACTGGCATCCTGCGAGCGGCCCATACCAATGAGATGATATTTTTGTAAACAAAATTTAGGACAGAATTTTTCAGTCCGACGATATTTTGGCAATGATATTCTTGTACCATTTTGCTAAAGGCATTTACTGGCATGAATAGCCTAGGGAGGGGGCGTTGCTATCAGAGGGGCTGTGGTGGGAATAGTCTCATAACTGGGGTGTAGACTTCACACACAGCACCTGTAAGTCACATGGAGGTGGGGGCTGCATTGTGAAAAGGCTTACACCCACCCCATGCCACTGATCGGTCTAGAGCAATATTTACCATGCTAATATGAGCCGTGGCAATGCACCTACAACCACTACAATCCTGTGCCCTAGGGCACCTGAGCAAGAGGTTTGGTGTCCTACAGCAGATGGCTCTGGGACTTGGAACTGCTAGCCGCAAGTCAGCACAATGGCACAGAAAACAGGATGACCAGCAACCCTGTGCTAATGCTCTTTTCTTAACATATTCTCCAAAATGTTACCACAAAGGACAATATAGCAAACAAACACTCTCAGACACTTTAAACATGCCTATTTCAAATTGGAAAACTCTGCTAAAACAGTTTTCACTGATTTAAGGCTGAAAAGGAATGACTATAAGTAAAATAAAGTGCCACAATAATGCTGCAAAATTTCCATTTTTGTGCCACAAAATTTGCAAATCTATGTCGCAATATCCTGGGGTGGTCTGTTTAGTGCCCATCACTTTCCCCAAATTGGTATGGACTGGAGCAGGAATCGTAAATGTCATCCCTTTACTGTCCAACACCTTCCATAATTTGGTTTAGATTGGAGTGGGCATAGTAAATGTCACCCTTTTAGTGTTCACCCCCTGGCACAAACTGGTTGAGGTCGTTGAGGAAATAGTAAACATCACCCTTTTAGTGTCCAACACCACCCCCAAATTGGTATAGGGTAGAGAGGGAATAGTAAATGTCAACCTCTTAGTGTCCAGCACCTTACCCAAATTGGTTTAGATTGAAGTGGGAATAGTAAATGCCACCCCTTTCGTGTCCAACACCTTCCCCAATTTGGTTTAGATTAGAGTGAGAATAGTAAATATCACCTCTATAGTATCCAACACCTTAACCATATTGGTATAGTTTGCAATGGGAAGAGTAAATGTGACCCTTTTAGTGTCCAACACCTTCCCCAAATTGGTTTAGAATGGAGTGGGAATAGTAAAGGTCACCCCTTTATTGTCTGAAACCTTTTCGAAATTGGTTTAGATTGGAGTGGGGATAGTAAATGTCACCCCGCTAGTGCCTAACACTTTCTTGAAAATGGTTTACGTTGGAGTGTGATTATCTAATTTTATAATTTAATTTAGTGTGAAATCCTTTGTTTAGATTGTATTGTATGTAGTAGAAATAGTTTGTGCTATTTAATTAGTATTGTTGGTGTTTGGAAATATAATAAAAAACAGTTAGTGGTATGCTTGTAATAAATAATATGATGAATGACACATTTTTATAGAATAAACACGTTACACATTTTTCAAATTTTATTTCTGTTTTCAAAGTCTATTTAATGTATATTTATATATTTTTAAATCTATATATTTCAACCTAAAAATAAACATTTATATCTAGATAAATAAAGAATTTTTTTTAATGAATTTGTATTATTAAATAAAAAATGTAAATCACATTTAGATAGTATTGTATATTGTACATTTTCCACTCTTTTTTCCATTCTTTAAATGTTTTTACCATTTCTTAAATTGAGTGATATATGTATTTTCAACATCATTTTAACATACTTTTTTTCAGTATATATTAAATAATTGTATATATTTTAAACCTACTATTTAATGTATACTTTCAAATGTTTTATCATTTTGTGCAACATGTTTTGACATGTTTGACATGTTTAATAATTTTCCACATTTTTAATACATTTATTTAACATTTAAAATTTTTCCTATTCATTTCTATCGGGAGATAGTCTTTTTTTTAAGTTTAATTTAGCGGCCATTTTTTTCCATGCTACCTTCTATTCTGTAGTTGTTTTGTGTCATTTTTTGTCTATTTTCCTGGATCCAGGTCGCGGAAAGGTGCTGCTGTTCATCGGAACAGATAAGTGATTTTTTAAGGTTGTTTTCAGGGTTTTGAGGGTAGGGGAGGGTGTAGGGGGAGGTCTAGAGGTGAGTTATAGTGTTCTTTGTGGGTTTTTTTTAGTTGTATTAATAGTAGTGTTTTCCACTCGTTTATAGTTATGGGTTTGCGTACACTGTTTTAGTAATATATTGTTATGTTATGTTACATTGTGTTATGTTACTGATTTCATGATGATTAAATGTAATGTATATGTATTTTTGGGAATGTAATGTGTTTTGCGGGTGAGTTTCCTTATTTACTTCACAAGTTTTTGTCTACGAACGTGTTCTATGGACATTGGGTGTTACCATTCTTATTTTTAAAGGAAATCACTTTTGGTTTATAATGAACCAATATTTTTACCTTGATTTCCTTTTAATAGTTAGATTTTTTTGGTTAGATTAGTTTGAATTGTTTTTATCAGTTATGCTCTTTTATGATACACACAAATTTAAGTTTTATCTGTAATGCATGATATATAGTTTGATAGTTTTTAATATAATTTTTATATAGATCTTTTCTGTATTGCCTGATTGCATGATGCAATAAACAAGTGGATTCCTTATCGTCTCTGAGTGCAGGATCTCTTTTATTTTGAGAGGTTCTGTGGCATGTTATATCTATATCTATATCTATATCTATATCTATATCTATATCTATATCTATATCTATATCTAGATAGATATATAGATAGATAGATAGATAGATAGATAGATAGATAGATAGATAGATAGATAGATAGATAGATAGATATCTCAAAACAATACCCTTTCAGGCTTAGATTGACACATAAATTATGCAAAAAAGAAGCAGAGAACTCTGGGTAGTTCTCAAGTTTAGGTGGAAAGCAGCTCCTGTATAGAGCTCTCTCAACACCAGCGACACTCTAAATTTGCTCACGTCAAATGTCTGCTTTTCTATCAAAGTCTTTAAGCGTAGGAATAGCATAGTGCCATCCACGCCGAGATAGAAAGGGACAAAGTCTTTTGCCATTTCTACAGCAAAGTTTTTAAGCATAGGATTAGCACAGTGCTATCCACGCCGAGCTGTAAAATGACAAAAGCCTTTTACCACTCCAGGCCCAGTATTACAGCTTTGAATTGGTAAAATACCAACCAAGCGAACCTGAAATGAATAAAAGCAGCCCCTGACACGTGCTTCGCTCTCATTAGAGCTCTTCAGAGAGGTATAGCTTTGTCCAGACACAAGGGAGCACCCAGTATAAGTCAAAACAATACCCTTTCAGGCTTAGCGTAATGCATAAATTATGCAAAAAAAGAAGCAGAGAACTCTGGGTAGTGCTCAAGTTTAGGTGGAAAGCAGCTCCTGTATAGAGCACTCAACACCAGCGACACTCTAAATTTGCTCACCTCAAATGTCTGCTTTTCTACTAAAGTCTTTCAGCGTAGGATTAGCACAGTGCCATCCACGCCGAGATAGAAAGGGACAAAGTCATTTGCCATTTCTACAGCAGAGTTTTTAAGCATAGGATTAACACAGTGCCATCCACGCAGAGATGGAAAGGGACAAAGGGGCATATTAGCAAGGCCCACGTTAAAATTATCGCCGTTTTAGGGGCAGGAAACTGCCGCTAAAACGGCGATAATGGGCTTGCTAATATGCGTTATAGAATTCAATAGAAGCCCAGGTTAGATGTGCAGGACATCTAACCTGGGCTTCTATTGAATTCCATAACGCATATTAGCAAGCCCATTATCGCCGCTTTAGCGGCAGTTTCCTGCCGCTAAAACGGCGATAATGTTAACGTGGGTCTTGCTAATATGCCCCAAAGTCTTTTGCCATTTCTACAGCAAAGTTTTTAAGCATAGGATTAGCACAGTGCTAGCCACGCCGAGCTATAAAATGACAAAAGCCTTTAACCACTCCAGGCACAGTATTACAGCTTTAAATTGGTAAAATACCAACCAAGCCAACCTGAAATGAAGAAAAGCAACCCGACACGTGTTTTGCTCTCATTAGAGCTCTTCAGAGAGGTATAACTTTGTCCAGACACAAGGGAGCACCCAGTATAAGTCAAAACAATACCCTTTCAGGCTTAGAGTGACGCATAAATTATGCAAAAAAGAATCAGAGAACTCTGGGTAGTTCTCAAGTTTATGTGGAAAGCAGCTGCTGTATAGAGCACGCTCAACACCAGTGACACTCTAAATTTGCTCACCTCAAATGTCTGCTTTTCTATCAAAGTCTTTAAGTGAAGGATTAGCACAGTGCCACCCACGCCGAGATAGAAAGGGACAAAGTTTTTAGCCATTTCTACAGCAGAGTTTTTAAGCATAGGATTAACACGGTGCTATCCACGCCGAGCTGTAAAATGATCATGTTATGAGTGATGTAATAAGTGAGATCATAAGCAGTGCACTGCGGGGGCGTGATCTCAGCTAACTATAACTGCTGAATTTCTCTGGTTTTGTACAAGTGAAATGTCAGCCTAATTATAACGTCCCTATAACCTTTGGTTTTTTCAATGAATATATATATATACATATATATGTGTGTGTGTGTGTGTGTGTGTGTGTGTGCAGATACATATATATGTGTGTGTGTGTGTAGATGTCTATATATGTTTGTATAAAACGAGCCACAAAAAGTCTTGCTAAAGCAGGGTCCCAGAGACGGCACCTGTGCGCGTCAGGGTAGAGGAGCCCCGTCAATATTCAGAACACTACTGGTATTGCAGCTGCAATGCTCGGAACGCACATTCATCTACGGTTCAGTAAAGAAAGATCATGAAAATTGCTGAATCTTATTTTTTAATCCATAAAGCCGAACAACCCAATGCATTTTGACGTAGATCACGCCTTGATCATGGGTAGGGCAGGTCTGGAAGCACAAAACATTTAAAGGTGAATACACAACATAGAAAGAGGACAAATGCCATCGAACAGTTCATGGTTACAGATAAAACGGCAGACATCTTAAAGTGTGTAAATACATCACACTCGGTATTAGAAATATGCAGTCCGTGCCTGCATGCAATGAGAAGGCAATATCAGGCTACTTAGTATAGTAATATAGCCATAAATCAAACGCATTATTAAGTTAATTTTCTCATAATGCAATACCGACAGACCATGTAGTGCACTGACAGTAATACTGAAATAGGTTGCCTGAGAAAATAAGACATTAACTCAATGTGCAAATTCTCAGCATATTCTAGTGATACTACAAAGATCGGGAAGTACCTCCTCATGGGTATACCAACATTACTCACCCCAGTGGGTTAATTCTATATTGGCATATGGTCATAATAACCTGATCATTAGTTTATAGCAGATGTTAAAAATGAATAGGGGATGCTACTCTATACCATAAGTAAAAGTATATACATAAACAATTGAGCCCCAGGGGGCAAATGTACGTTCATGTAGGAAACCTTGCATAGGGCAACAGCATAATATTACTGTTCATAATCAGTTACAATTCAACCCCAGTGAGAAAACGCATGTATCCATAGGTAACTCTGCATAGAGCAAAAGAAAATGAAATGTTCAAACTCAGGTAAAATAATCAACATGATCACTGATAATGTATTGTCCTACTCATAAGCTGAAAGAGGTCACATCCTGCAGCCTTCCAAAACCTGGCGAAGGGAGATGGTCAGCCCCAATTGTTGTGTGCAGTGCTCTCTATATGTACCGCATATTGTCAACCGTCTGACGGCAGGTCCTATGTGAAACAAACAAAACACAAAAACCTGTTAAAACCAATATTTACAGAGTGAGTTGAAAGACAATTCATTGGAAAGTTGATACAATAATTTCAGAATAGTTAATATGTTCATGCAAAGGAATGGTATATATGATGAAGGAAGTAGGAAGCTAAGAAAGAGAGATAGATCATAAGTTAACTTACATCTAGATCCAGAGAAAGAAAAGGAAGAAGAAAATTGGGTAAGGTAAAGCTAGACAAGATGGAATAGACTCAGCAAATAAAGAGAGTGAGAAACAGTTAGGGCAGAACTTTATAAGATCAAATTCATTCTCCTAGATGTACAGAAAGTTCTTCATCTGAATTCAAACCATTCGGTACCTTGGTGTCAAGTTCTATTATATACCTTGATTCTGACTGGCGTAGTTGTTCACCCTGTCCCCACCTCTGCTGAGTTTAGGTATGCGATTCATGGCAAAGAAATGTGAGAGATTCCTATTGCTGTCATGTTTCTCTTCAAAGTGGCGTGCCACCGGATATTGTTTGTCTTTATTCTGGATGGCTCTCATGTGTTCCTGTATTCTGTATATATCTATCTATATATATATATATATATATCTTTCGGCTGTCTCCCAAGCATACCAGGTGAGGTGGTATATGAGAGAAGAACAAGTGCGCTAAGGCGGCGGAGATTGAAAGGGCACGCATCGCAACCAATATTCTGAAATAAAGCCAATGTGTTGTGGTAGCGTGAGGAAGCAGCAGAGAAAATGTTTGCCAAAGTTTCAAAGGGCGAAATGGGACGGCGTAATTTGCATTGCTTAAACAATAAAAGAAACTTCTTGTGAGCATGATAAAGGAGTCTGTGTCAATCTGTGGATGGGGGGATGTCCTGAGGATTGTCCGTGGTGTGATTTATATGGAGTTGCTGTCTCTGTTTCACAGATCCCCTCCTTGAGGGCTTCAGGCATCTCAGGTGAAGACATCTCTTCCCAAGAGCCAGAGTGGAATCGTCGGAGCAATGCAGCTGGTGGCTCCACCAGCACTCGAGAGACCTGGTTGTAGTGCAGACACCGTAGTACATTGGAGGTCCTGCACGGCTGTCTCCAAAGCATGAGTTTAGGTATGCGATTCATGGCAAAGAAATGTGAGAGATTCCAATTGTTGTCATGTTTCTCTTCAAAGTGGCGTGTCACTGGATCTTGTTTATCTTTATTCTGGATAGCTCTCATGTGTTCCTGTATTCTCTTCTTCACTGAAAACATGGTGCTGCCCACATAGGATTTCTCACAAGAATATGTGAGAACATAGATTGTTATGTATGTATATATATATATATATATATATATATATATATATATATATATATATATATATATATATATATATATATTCACTAAAAAACCATAGGTTTTAGGGAAAGTTATAGTTAGTTGGACATTTCACTCGTACAAAACCAGAGAAATTCCCCCGTTATAGTTAGTTCAGCTAACTATAACTCGCGCCCGCAATGCACTGCTGATGACATCACATATTACATCACTCATGACATGGTCAATGACATCACTGATGACATCTCAAATGACATCACTGATGACATCATCCATGTGATAATTTGATGCATCTTCTCACACCCTAATATAACCTTTGATACACCCACTCTAAATTACAGACTGCCATTCTCAAAACCATAGACACTCCAACACCAATAACTACATACCCACTCACTGATTCTTAGGTCTACACACACATCCACTCACTCACCTGTACAGTCACTCATACTTACGGTCACTCAGTACAGGACTATCATATGCACTCATACACCTATATAGACACTCACACACCGCCACTCATCCATAGAGGTACTCACACACCTAGTCAGTCATGCAAATAATTAATCACACTGCCATTTACTCACCTATACAGTTATACACACACCAGCTCACTTACTCATACAAATACTAGCACATTCTTACGCTCTTATACAATCACTGATACAAGTACACACTCATCCATACAGCCACTCTCACAATCACACACTCTCACTTATAGCCATTTATATACTCCAACACACATATATACTGCCTTTCACATCTGTAGTTACTCACACATGTACCACTGAGATATACATTCACTCACTAACACACCCATACACACACTCACCCACCCATACAGTCCATCACAGATGCACTCTTGAAACCATGCACCCAGTGAATCACCCACTCACACATGTCATTTGAGATGTCATCAGTGATGTCATCAGTGATGTCACTGACCATGTCATGAGTGATGTAATATGTGACGTCATCAGCAGTGCATTGCGGGGGCGCGAGTTCTAGTTAGGTGAACTAACTATAACGGGGGAATTTCTCTGGTATTGTACGAGTGAAATGTCCAACTAACTATAACTTTCCCTAAAACCTATGGTTTTTTCAGTGAATTTCTAAGGTTTTTTAAATGCTAATTTCTAACTATAACGTGCCTGAAACCTATGGTTTTTTCAGTGAATTTCAAAGGTTTTTTAAATGCTAATTTCTAACTATAACGTGCCTGAAACCTATGGTTTTTTAAGTGAATTTCAAAGGTTTTTTAAATGCTAGTTTCTAACTATGCCTACAGAGGTAGGACATGTGACGAAAGAAGAAAAAACGCACAGAAAGAAGCAAAAGAAATGCAGAAAGAAGCAACAGAAGTCCACAAAGACGAAGAAAAGTGCAGGAAGAAGCAAGACATGTGCAGTAAGAACCAACAGAGGAGCAGAAAGAGGCCTTGTTGCAAAATCATCCTTTGCCCACAACCTTTTCAGGCGGGTACTGGTGGTAACTGACTCTGAGTAACTAGGCCTAGAGCCAGTGCTATGTTAAAAGACACTTAGAATACAGTGAAAACACCTACCTACACTAGGGAACACTATGCGTTGGGGTACCCCTGTGATTAGCATGACCTCCTCTGTAAGGCCCTAGTACATAATAGGGCAGGGGGATTAAAACTACCTCTTAAAACACGCCACGGGGCGCGTTTGCACAGTGGTGAAGGGAGGGGGGGCCTGAGGTGACATGTGTGCAAACATGCCCTGTGGCCGTTTTAAGTTGGGAGATTAAGTCCCCTTGAATCCTGAGGGTCCCTGGGGTCCAACTAGCCCACTAGGTACCTCCAGTAAGCGCCACAGAGCTGCGTTGCAGAGAGGTGTAAAAAGGGGCATGGCCTGAACCACCTCTCTGCAACGCAGGCCTGTGGCGCTTACTGGAGATACCTGGTGGGCTAGTTGACCCCAGGGGCCCTCAGGATTGAAGGGGACTTAATTCCCCAACTTAAAACGCTCCACAGGGCGTGTTTGCACACATGTCACCTCAGGCCCCGCCCTCCCTTCACGACTGTGCAAACGCTCCCCGTGGCGCGTTTTAAGTTGGGGGATAAAGTCCCCTTGAATCCTGAGGGTCCCTGGGGTCCAACTAGCCCACCAGGTACCTCCAGTAAGCGCCACAGAGCTACGTTGCAGAGAGGTGTAAAAAGGGGCGTGGCCTGGACCACCTCTCTGCAACGCAGCCCTGTGGCGCTTACTGGAGGTACCTGGTGGGCTAGTTGGCCCCCAGGGACCCCCAGTATTGAAGGGGAATTAATTCCCCAACTTAAAACGCGCCACAGGGTGCGTTTGCAGAGTGTTGCTGGGAGGGGGCGGGGCCTCCGGCACGATTGCGTCTTTTTTTTTTCTTCTTTTTTTTTTTTAAGAAGGGGGGCTGTGTGGCCCCCCTTTCTTTCCTATTTTATGGGCCCTGGGGACCCCATCCCCCAGGGCCTGACCCCTATTTTTTTTTTAAATGGAAGGGGGCCGCGTGGCCCCCCTCCCGAGGCCATATTCGGCCCCAGGGACCCCATCCCCCTGGGCATGGCCAGTGTTTTTTTTTAAATTTATTTGGAGGGGGGCTGCGTGGCCCCCCTCCTCAGGCCATTTATGGCCCCGGGGACCACATCCCCCGGGGCCGGCCTTTGCGTTTTTTTTTTTAAATTAATTTTATTATGGGGGAAGGGGGGCCACGTGGCCCCCCTTCCTGGCCACTTCTGGCCCCGGGGACCCCATCCCCCGAGCCTGGCCTCTCGTTGGGTACTGTGGGGGGAGCCCCAATGCCCCCACGGTCCCTGCCGGCTCCCCGCGTCCTGCGGGAGCCGGCATTGCTTTTCCACATGGGGAGCTGCTGACATGCAGCTCCCCGTGTGGAAAAGCAATCTGGTTTGAATTTTGTAAGAGAGAGCAGGTTTCCTGCTCTCTCTTCCAAAATCCAAACTTGTTTGCTATGACAGTGCGGGAGCCGCGAGGCTCCCGCCCTGTCATAGCAAACAGCAGGGTCCTGGGGGTGGGCACCCCGGGACACTGCAGGAGCCGGCCCTGGGGGGTGGCGGTCCCCAGGGCCATCACAGGCTCCAGGAGGGGGGCCGCGCGGCCCCCTCCCATCACATGCACAGCCCCGGGGAGGTGGTGGTCCCCGGGGCTCGGGGGTCCGTAACGGACCCCCAAATTAGCATTTGAGTGCCCCGGGGAGGTGGCGGTCCCCGGGGCGTGTGGGGGGGCTCTAGCCCCCCCACGCAGGTATATATATTTTTTTTAAAAGAAGCCCCGGGGGGTGGCGGTCCCCGGGGCTGCGGGGGGCAGTGTTCCCCCACAAATATTTAATGAAAGCCCCGGGGGTGGCAGTCCCCAGGGCTTGGGGGGGCCTTGGAGGCCCCCAAACCTTTAAAAAACAAGCCCTGGGGGGGTGGCGGTCCCCGGGGCTGCGGGGGGGCCGTGTGCCCCCGCAAATATTTTATCAAAACCCCGGGGGGTGGCGGTCCCCGGGGCTGCGGGGGTCCCTCTGGGCATGCCCCCGGGACCTGGCCCACCCGGGGGCTTAATTAAACAAAGCGCGGGAGTCCGCGCTTCGTTTTTTTTAATTTTCGGCCGGATTCGCGCACCCAGCGCGAATTCGGGCGATTTTTTCTTTTTTTTTAAATGCTTTTTTGGGCCCTGGGAGTCCTTGTGGGACCCCCTGAGCAGGCCTAGGGGGTCAGGGTGTTTCTACCCTGCCCCCTTTTCTTGTTTTTTGCGTTTGTTTCCCTGTTTTCTTGTGCCTCGGTTACCGAGGCACAAGATGGCTGCCAACACTTCCTGGTTTGGAGTGTTGACAGCCAATTAGAATAAAGTTCGTGATCGGGAGGGTGCGTGGATCCACCGCGGCCATAGATATCGAAACTATTAATTTTTTGATTTTCTCAGCAACTACTGAACGGATTTACACCATTTTAAAAAAAGGTTTCTTTCTGAACCAAGGGCTACCTTTTTGCCAAATTTGGTGTAATTCCGTTCAGCAGTTTCGGCTGTAACCGTGTCTAAAGTTTCCTATGGGAAATTGATTTTCCGACCTCTATATTTTGAATTTCTCAGGAACTACTGAACGGATTTACACCATTTAAAAAAAAGGTCTCTTTCTGAACCAAGGGCTACCTTTTTTGCCAAATTTGGTGTAATTCCGTTCAGCAGTTCGGGCTGTAGCCGTGTCTAAAGTTTCCTATGGGAATTAACATGGAGAAAACACGTTTTGGGATCCCCCTTTTTTCTCGGCCCCCGCTTGCCGAATCACCCCGAAACTTTCAAGACAGGAGCTGACCGGAGCGGGCTACGAGTTTTGAAAATTTCGCGAAGATTCGTCAACCGGCACCAAGGATATTGAGAAAACAAAAAACGAGTTTCCTATGGAAACTAGGTCCTAACTATAACTATCTACTGGCGACCGCCAGTAGATATATATATATATATATATATATGAAACTCCACAATCCCGTCACTCCAACTCCTCGGATAATCAGGTACAGACCACACCGTGCTGAAAGTTCATAAAGTGCTCTTTATTGCTTGAAGAACAGCATGACGCGTTTCGGCCGTGTTACCACGGCCTTGATCACATGACACGCTAGGACCATTTACACCCTATATAGTGACATCAATAAACCAATACCCTCTCAGCCTATTACAGCATACCATGAGACTAAACAACATACTACATAGATCGGGAGAAATACATTTAACAGAAGACAGACTATCTTTGAGTGATGTGAAAATACATACTGCAGTGTATTGAATTAATTTACACAATTTAAACGAATCGACCACAGTCCACAATTATTAATCAAAGTATTCTCCCAGATCAAAAAAACATCGTACTCTGTAATATAAAAAAGCGGTACAAAACAGGCTGATATAGTGAAATGAAATAAAAAATAGTGCAAGTGCAAAATATTTAAAATCATTTTAGTCCAAAAGGGATTTTACATCTCTCACAAGGCCGCTATTAAAATCATAGTCGGACCATAGGTAATAAAATACATGTGGTAAGTTAAGAGAGACCGTAGCGGTTTAGCCCATATGTAATTATATATCTTCACACCTGATAGAAGATAAGTACATTACAAAAAAATGGGGGCATACTCCAATTGCCTCTCACCAATAAACCTGCACCATGAATGGATGATACCCGCTGCCTCAAATCAATAGCTATAGATGCATCATCATATTAATCAGTAGTCTAAATCCCATAATTACAATATCACCCGTCATCACTGACATCATTATTAGTGACAGTATATTGCCTCCTCAAGCTATGTGTGCATTCACACTAGTCATAAAGAAGATTGCAATTAATGAGCAATAATAATAATATAAAATACTAAAGTGCACGTGCAATAAAGATATGACAGGTAAATTTACACAGAATTTAAAAAACTATATGAAAAAGGAGGCGGTATTAAAAAATGGGAATAAAGGCACAAAATGTCACATAAAGTGCAAGTGCACAAATGCAAATGAGCATAGCAGCAGAAAAAACCTCCAAGGGCAGAATATCCAGTACATAAAGTGCTAGTGCAAATGCAGGTACAGAAAAGCAGACTAACAGCATAAAATAGAAATATGGCAGACTAAACTCAGATGCCTCCATATTCATATGCAGGGAATGGTCAAATGGCACAAATTGATGGATAAAACTGTAGCAAATATAAGAACCGTCTAAAAATCCAGTACAAAAACCCAGTAAAAACCAAGTAAAGACCAACAGGTTAAAACCAGGTTAAAACAGAGGCAAAGACTGGCTAAAAGAACGGTTAAAAGAATGCCAACACTAAAATCCACCCATGAAACATGAGTACATAAATGGTAAAATAGAACAGAAGTCTCATAAAATATTGTGCAAATCCTCCCCTGTGTTGAGCCCGTTGGGCATCTTGGTGTCAAGTAGTAATATATAATGGGATTCCAATTGCCTCAGTTTCTTTTCCCTATTACCTCCCCTTTGTAGTTTAGGTACCGCATCAATAACAAAATACGTCAAGTCATTCAAGTTATTCTGGTGAACTAACTTGAAATGACGAGCTACAGGATAACTTGGATCCGAGTTAATGATAGCTCGTAGATGTTGTAAAATGCGTGAAAATACCTGTAATTTCGTGCTACCTACATATTTCAACTTGCAAGAACATTCCAGTATATATACTGCATGATCCGTCTTGCAAGTAAAAAAGCCTTTTATTTTAGTAGGAATAGATTCAAAGGCGTTATTAAACTCGGAGGTATTGGTACCAAACTTACATGCTCTACACGAGCTGCACTTAAAGAACCCTGTACGCTTAGACAGCCAAGTACTGGTTATAACTACCTCTGGGCTGGTTCTGACCAGGGCATCCCTCATAGAGGGCGCTCGTCTAAAAGTAATCTGGGGAAGGTAATGCACTAATTGAGACATGGTTAACTCAGTTTTAACAATAGGCCAGTTCTTATAGATTACTTTTCTTAACTCCTTGTCTTGGCTACTGAAAGTGGTTATTAAACGTACTGGATCTTGATCCTGGGGAGTGTTAGTGGTACTGAGATTGGATTTGTACAAGGCTTTATTGGTTACCGTCCCCAAATATTCCTCACGACTCAAGTTATTAACTTTAACTAATGCTGTTTTCAAGTCATTAATTCTGTATCCGCGGGCTAAAAATCTTTGAAGGGAGTCGGTTTGGCAAACAGCAAGGTCCGAGTCAGAACTACAGATTCGCCTTATACGAAGAAATTCTCCATAAGGAATGCTCTTTATGAGATGGTGGGGGTGGGACCTTTGAGCGTGAAGTATTGAGTTGCCCGCTGTACTTTTCCTGTGGAGCTTAGTTTGTATTGTGTTATTATCTATATAGAGCTCGACATCAAGAAATTGGACAACCCTGCTGCTAATTTGGGCAGTGAACTCTAAATTGAGCATATTATCATTGACACATTTCACAAATTCATTTGCTGATTCGACTGACCCCCTCCAGATGACACACACGTCGTCAATGAACCGCCACCACCGAATGACATGAGTTTCATACAGCTTCCAGTGGGTGCGCCTGAGGACATGCTCCTCCCACCAGCCAACGTGCAAGCACGCATAGCTGGGGGAGAAGCAAGCCCCCATGGCTACACCACGCAGTTGCTGGAAAAATTCATTATTGAACATGAAATAGTTATTGTTCAAACACAGTTCAATCATGTGTAACAACATGTCATTATGTTGATAAAAATCGATACTCCTTTTTTCCAGATAGAATTTAACTGCATTAAGACCATCATTGTGCCGTATGCTAGTGTACAAGGAGCTATGTCCATGACTATGAATAAATAATCCTCCTGCCACACGATGGTTTGCACAATGGATAAAAAATGCCCAGTATCTTTGATAAAGGATGGTAGTTCTTCAACGAATTCGTGTAAAAAATAGTCAACATACTTCGACATGGCTTCAAATAAACTCCTTTGGGCTGATGTAATAGGTCTACCTGGAGTAGGTACCACTTGCTGATGTACTTTGGGAATAAAGTAGAGAACCAGTGTTATGGGAAAGTCAACTTTCAAGAAACTGTGTTCATTTTTATTGAGTAAACCATCCCTTTTCCAATGTCCAAGTTCTTTGTGGACCAACTCCATCACTTGCCTCATGTCATTGGCCGTGGCTCTTCTGTAACATGAGGCATCGTTGAGGTGGCGGTATGCCTCTTCTAGATATTGACTTTTGGGCCACAGTACAACATTACCCCCTTTAGCTGCCTTAGCTACGATTTTATGTCAGCATTCTCATTCAATTTTTTCATTAGTGCTGAATATTGCTTGTCTCTGTAAGACCGATGTTTCCTAGTTTTCAACACTTTACGATTGAGAGCTTTTAAGTCATTGATGATGCAGTCGCTGAAGATGTCAATGGCATCTTTTGGCATAAGAGGGATAAAAGTCGAGGCAGGGCGAAATGGACTAGCAGAGGGTAGATTACCAGTGGTACCAAGATTGGACAACTCCTCTTGTATAGTGTATTCCTTATCCTCTGAATTATCAGCAAGGGCATGCATAGTTTTCAGAGTAGAAATGTCAGATACTTGTAATGACATATTCGGTTTGTCAGATGCCTTTACCTTAGAAGCAATGATAGTAGCCTTGCTCAATTTGAAATGTTTGAGTAATTTCAATTTCCGGATATATATATATATATATATATATATATATATATATATATATATATATATATATATATATATATGAACACCACATCCGATTCTCCACACAAAATCGGACACCGACACAGGGAGATTTTGAAAATGCGAGGTTTATTCCTCCATTACGCTGCGACGCGTTTCGGCATTCACTGCCTTGATCACACAGTGATCACTTCCTGATTTAGCGTGCATATATTAAAATTAAGCAGAGTTTCCCGATCACATGATCGGAGCTTTTTCATGAAGCAGGAAGACAGACTATTGTATCAGTAAAACAACACATTATCAAACATTTCATTTTAAATTTTAAATTACAATTTGTTGCATTGTTATACTCAATAATAGGAAGAATCTCATAATTGCTTTTCAGTGGAAGTTTCCTTTTAAATCAACAAAACAATATATCAAACATACTATGTAGTGAATTTCTATGTCCTACTATGTGCACTCTTGGTATTCAATAAAGTACAAGTACAGAGATCAATTAAAGAAAACTCATTGCATCTTTCACTTATTCCATAGTCCTTTACATGCAATATAAAGTCCAAAAGCGGGCAAGTGCCCATAGACCCCTGTTTAACCTCACATATGGGTCTTTCTCTGTTATTATCTATGCACCACGATCTATGAATCTAATCCCACAAAACAAATTGCATTTTCATGTCATGAATAGTCATGCAACCTGGTATTAATTGTTCAGGATAAAAACCTTATTTTATCATAAAAAACACTCTAAAACCCAAGGTGTACACTACATACTCTAGTATGATTGAAAAACATAGCTGTTAACAAGACAACTCCACTCAGTAAGTTTCAATCCCCACGGGATATAAATATCATATGTATCGGTCTTATACATATATATATTCACTGAAAAAAACACAGGTTTCAGGAACGTTATAGTTAGGCTGACATTTCACTCATACAAAACCACAGAAATTCAGCCGTTATAGTAAGCTGAGCTAACTATAACTTGCGCCCCATAATGCACTGCTGATGACGTCACATATTACATCACTCATGACATGGTCAGTGACATCACTGATGACATCTCAAATGACATCACTGATGACATCATCCTGTGAGTGTGAGTGTTTCTAAAAAGTTTAAGAGTTATATACATATATATATGAATATATATATATATATGAAAATATATATATATGCCAATGTGTATTGAAGAATGAGTGGGTTTATGAGTATCTGAAAGGATGATTTAGTGGGTGCGTGACTGACTGTATAAGTGAGTGATTAAACGTGTCTTAGTGAATGCATGGGTGAATGGCTAATCTGTGTGAGTGTCTGTATCAGTCTGTCAGTTGGTGTGTAAGTGGCTGCATGGGTTGGTGAGTAGCTACATGAGTGTCTATATGGGTTAATCATTGGTAGTCTGAGGACCTGTATGGGTGCCTGAGTGTGTAGGTGGGTGGGGGTTATGTGACTCCCTGCATGGATGTGTGAGTGGGTGATTCACTGGGTGGATGGGTTCATGAGTGCATCTGCAAGGAGCTGTATGGGTGAGTGAGTATGCGTATGGCTGTGCTGGTGAGTGAATGAATGTCTCAGTGGTATATGTGTGAGTAACTACATATGTGAAAGGCAGTATATGTGAGTGTTGGAGTAGATAAGTGACTATATGTGAGAGTGAGTGATTGCGAGAGTGGCTGTATGCATAAGTGTGTGCTTGTGTCAGTGATTGTAGAAGAGAGTAAGTATGTGTTACTTTCTGTATGATTAAGTGAGTATAACTGTATAGGTGAGTAAATGGCAGTGTGATTGATTCTTTGGGTGACTGACTTGGTGTGTGAGTAACTCTATGGGTGCGTGGCGGTGTGTGAGTATCTGTATGGGTGTATGAGAGCATGTATCAGTGGCTGTATTGATGAGTGACTGCGTGTATGAGTAACTATATGGGTGAGTGAGTGGATGTGTGTGTAGACCTATGAATCAGTGATTGGGTATGTACTAACTGGTATTGTTGTGTCTATGGTTTCAAAAATGTTAGTCTGTATTTTAGAGTGGGTGTATGAAAGGTTATATTAGGGTGTGAGGAGGTGCATCAGATATTAAGTGGATGATGTCCTCAGTGATATCATTTGAGATGTCATCAGAGATGTCCCTGACCATTTCATGTGTGATGTAATATGTGACGTCATCAGCAGTGCATTGCGGAGGCACGAGTTATAGTTAGCTCAGCTAACTATAACACCTGAAGTTCTCTGGTTTTGCACGAGTGAAACGTCAGCCTAACTATAACGTCCCTGAAACCTGTGGTTTTTTCAGTGAATATCTAAGGATTTTTAAATGCTAATTCCTAACTATAACGTCCCTGAAACCTGTGATTTTTTCAGTGAATTTCTTAGGTTTTTTAAATGCTAATATCTAACTATGCCTACAAAGGTAGAACATGTACAGAAAGAGGAAGAAAGGCGCAGAAAGGAGCAAGAGAAGTGCAGAAAGAGGCAACAGAAGTCCTGAAAGAGAAAGAAAGGTGGAGAAAAAGCAAGAGAAGTGCAGAAAGAAGCAACAGAGGTGCAGAAACAGGCCTACTTTGACTGTACCTTTTCACAGACTCATACAAAGTAGCCTAATCACTAATCCTTCTCCCAAGATGACTTAAACCTCACTTTTCTCTGGAAGGTTCACTATTCATTGAATGTTAGGCCTACCAAATGTAAAACAGCAATCCTAACCATATCACTGTTGTAAGTCTGACCATGTTTGTGAAGGTATGCTTTACCTAGTGACGTTACATAAAAATAAACATACAAATACTTGAATACCTGTGTTTCAAACAGCATACTCTGTAAATTTGTGTACAAAAAGGTGTATGTATCTCTTTCTGCTCATAATACAAGGCACATGGGTTTTCAATAGTATATTTGAGGGGCTCTATAACACCTATATACATAAGACATGTCTGCCTGTGCAACCAAATGACAGAGCAGAACTAAGAAGATTTGATCACCTATAGGAGAAGCTACCCGCTTTTTAAGCTACCATCTTCAGATGCATAACACATGTGAGAATACATGTACAAGTAGACATATACCTCATTCACAAGAGCACGCAGACCTTTAAACTTGACAGCGTGCACTTCCCATTTGAATACAGAAACATGCAAGAGAAGTACAGAAAGAAGAGAATTGCAGAAAAAAACGAGAGGTGCAGAAAGAGTAAGAAATGTGCAGAAAGAGGCAAGAGAAGTGCAGAAAGAGGCAAGAGAAGTGCAGAAAGAGGCAAGAGAAGTGCAGAAAGAGGCAAGAGAGGAGCAGAAAGAGGCAAGAGGTACAGAAAGAGGGAAGAGGGGTGCAGAAAGAGGCAAGAGGGGTGCAGAAAGAAGCAAGAGAGGTACAGAAAGAAGCAAGAGAAGTGCATAAAGAAGCAACAGGGGTGCAGAAAGAGGCTAGAAAGGTGCAGAAAGAGGCAAGAGAAGTGCAGAACGAAGCAACAGAGATGCAGAAGGAGGCAAGAGAACTGCAGAAAGAGGCAAGTGAGTTGCAGAAACAGGCAATAGAGGTGCCGAAAGAGGAAACAGGGGTGCAGACAAAGGCAAGAGAGGTGCAGAAATAGGGAAGAGGGATGCAGAAAGAGGCAAGAGGGGTTTAGAAATTTGCAAGAGAGGTGCAGAAAGAGGCAAGAGGGTGCAGAAAGAGGCAAGAGAGGTGCACAAAGAGGCAACAGAGGTGCACAAAGAGGGAAGAAGGGTGCAGAAAGAGGGAAGAAGGGTGCAGAAAGAGGCAAGAGAGGTGCAGAGAGAAGCAACAGAGGTGCAGAAAGAGGCAAGAGAAGTATAGAAAGAGGCAAGAGTTGCAGAAACAGGCAAATGAGGTGCAGAAAGAGGGAACAGGGGTGCAGAAAGCTAAGAAGGGTGTAGAAAGAGGCAAGAGAAGTGCAGAAAGAAGCAAAAGAGGTGCAGAAAGAGGCAAGAGAGGTGTAGAAAGAGGCAAGAGAGGTGCAGAAAGAGGCAAGAGAGGTGCAGAAAGAGGCAAGAGAGGTGCAGAAAGAGGCAAGAGAGGTGCAGAAATGTGCAAGAGAGGTGTAGAAATGTGCAAGAGAGGTGTAGAAAGAAGCAAGAGAGGTGCAGAAAGAAGCAAGAGGTGCAGAAAGAAGCAAGAGAAGTGCAAAAAGAAGCAAGAGCGGTGCAGAAAGAGGCAAGAGGGGTGCAGAAAGAGGCAAGAGAAGTGCAGAAGAAAGCAACAGAGGTACAGAAAGAGGCAAGAGAAGTGCATAAAAAAGCAAGAGCAGTGCAGAAAGGACAAACAGAGGTGCAGAAAGAGGCAAGAGGGGTGCAGAAAGAGGCAAGAGAAGTGTGGAAAGAAGCAAAAGAGGTGCAGAAAGAGGCAAAAGGGGTGCAGAAAGAGGCAAGAGAACTGCAGAAAAAGGCAAGAGAGTTGCAGAAACAGGCAAAAAAGGTACAGAAAGAGAGAAGAGGGGTGCAGAAAGAGACAAGAGGGGTACAGACATTTGCAAGAGAGGTGCAGAAAGAAGCAAGAGCAGTGCAGAAAGAACCAACAGAGGTACTGAAAGAGGCAAGAGGGGTGCAGAAAGAGGCAAGAGAAATGCAGAAAGAAGCAAAAGAGGTGCAGAAAAAAGCAAGAGCGGTACAGAAAGAGGCAAGAGGGGTGCAGAAAGAGGCAAGAGAAGTGCAGAAAGAGGCAACAAAGGTCCAGAAAGAGAGGTGCAGAAGGGGAAGAAGGGTGCAGAAAGAGGCAAGAGGGGTGCAGAAAGAAGCAAGTGAGGTGCAGAAAGAGGCAACAGAGGTGCAGAAAGAAGCAAGAGCGGTACAGAAAGAGGCAAGAGGGGTGCAGAAAGAGGCAAGAGAAGTGCAGAAAGAGGCAAGAGAGGTGCAGAAAGAAGCAAGAGAAGTGCAGAAAGAAGCAACAGAGGTGCAGAAAGAAGCAACAGAGGTGAGGAAAGAAGCAACAGAGGTGCAGAAAGAGGCAAGAGTGGTGCAGAAAGAGGCAAGAGTGGTGCAGAAAGAGGCAAGAGAAGTGCAGAAAGAAGCAAAAGAGGTGCAGAAAGAGGCAAAAGAGGTGCAGAAAGAGGCAAAAGGGGTGCAGAAAGAGGCAAGAGAACTGCAGAAACAGGCAAAAAAGGCACAGAAAGAGGGAAGAGGGGGCAGAAAGAGGCAAGAGGGGTACAGAAATTTGCACGAGAGGTGCAGGAAGAAGCAAATGCAGTGCAGAAAGAAGCAAAAGAGGTGCAGAAAGAGGCAAGAGAGGTGCACAAAGGAGGGAAGAAGGGTGCAGAAAGAGGCAAGAGGGGTGCCGAAAGAAGCAACAGAGGTGCAGGAAGAGGCAAAAGAAATGCAGATAGAGGCAAGAGAGGTGCAGAAACGGGCAGGAGAGGTGCAGAAAGAGGGAACAGAGGTGCAGAAAGTGGCAAGAGAGGTGCAGAAAGAGGCAAGAGAGGTGCAGAAGGGGAAGAAGGGTGCAGAAAGAGGCAAGAGGGGTGCAGAAAGAAGCAAGTGAGGTGCAGAAAGAGGCAACAGAGGTACAGAAAGAAGCAAGAGCGGTACAGAAAGAGTCAAGAGGTGTGCAGAAAGAGGCAAGAGAAGTGCAGAAAGAAGCAATAGAGGTACAGAAAGAGGCAAGAGAGGTGCAGAAAGAGGCAAGAGAAATGCAGAAAGAAGCAACAGAGGTGCAGAAAGAGGCAAGAGAAGTGCATAAAAAAGCAAGAGCAGTGCAGAAAGAACCAACAGAGGTGCAGACAGAGGCAAGAGGGGTGCATAAAGAGGCAAGAGAAGTGCAGAAAGAAGCAAAAGAGATGCAGAAAGAGGTAAAAGGGTTGCAGAAAGAGGCAAGAGAACTGCAGAAAGAGACAAGAGCTGCAGAAACAGGCAAAAAAGGCACGGAAAGAGGGGTGCAGAAAGAGGCAAGAGGGGTACAGAAATTTGCAAGAGAAATGCAGAAAGAAGCAACAGAGGTGCAGAAAGAGGCAAGAGAAGTGCATAAAAAAGCAAGAGCAGTGCAGAAAGAGGCAAGAGGGGTGCAGAAAGAGGCAAGAGAGGTGCAGAAAGAGGCAAGAGAGGTGCACAAAGGAGGGAAGAAGGGTGCAGAAAGAGGCAAGAGGGGTGCAGAAAGAAGCAAGAAAGGTGCAGAAAGAAGAGAAGTGCAGAAAGAAGCAAGAGAAGTGCAGAAAGAAGCAACAAAGGTGCAGAAAGAGACAAGAAGGGTGCAGAAAGAGGCAAGAGAAGTGCAGAAAGAAGCAACAGAGGTGCAGGAAAAGGCAAAAGAAGTGCAGAAAGAGGCAAGAGAGGTGCAGAAACGGGCAGGAGAGGTGCAGAAAGAGGGAACAGAGGTGCAGAAAGAAGCAAAAGAGGTGCAGAAAGAGGCAAAAGGGGTGCAAAAAGAGGCAAGAGAACTGCAGAAAGAGGCAAGATATTTGGAGAAGCAGGCAAAAAAGGTGCGGAAAGAGGGAAGAGGGGTGCAGAAAGAGGCAAGAGGGGTACAGAAATTTGCAAGAGAGGTGCTGAAAGAAGCAAGAGCAGTGCAGAAAGAACCAACAGAGGTGCAGAAAGAGGCAAGTGGGGTGCAGAAAGAGGCAAGAGAAATGCAGAAAGAAGCAAAAGAAGTGCAGAAAGAGGCAAGAGAAGTGCATAAAAAAACAAGCGCAGTGCAGAAAGAGCCAACAGATGTGCAGAAAGAGGCAAAAGGGGTGCAGAAAGAGGCAAGAGAAGTGCAGAAAGAAGTAAAAGAGGTGCAGAAAGAGGCAAAAAGGGTGCAGAAAGAGGCAAGAGAACTGCAGAAAGAGGTAAGAGAGTTGCAGAAAGGCAAAAAAGGTGCAGAAAGAGGCAAGAGAGATGCAGAAGGGGAAGAAGGGTGCAGAAAGAGGCAAGAGGGGTGCAGAAAGAGGCAAGTGAGATGCAGAAAGAGGCAAGTGAGATGCAGAAACTGACAAGAGGGGTGCAGAAAGAAGTAACAGAAATAGGCAAGTGAAGTGCAGAAAGAGACAAGAGGGGTGCAGAAAGAAGCAACAGAGGTGCAGAAAGAGGCAAGAGAGGTGCAGGAACAGGCAAGAGAAGTGCAGAAAGAGGCAAGAGACGTGCTGAAAGAAACAAGAGAGGTGCAGAAAGAAGCAAGAGAAGTGCAGAAAGAGGCAAGTGAGGTGCAGAAAAAGGCAAGAGAGGTGCAGAAACAGGCAAGAGAGGTGCAAAAAGAAGCAAGAGAGGTGCAGAAAGAGGCAAGAGAGGTGCAGAAAGAGGGAAGAGGGGTGCAGAAAGAGGGAAGAGGGGCGCAGAAAGAAGCAAGAGAGGTGCAGAAGAAAGCAACAGAGGTACAGAAAGAGGCAAGAGAAGTGCATAAAAAAGCAAGAGCAGTGCAGAAAGGACAAACAGAAGTGCAGAAAGAGGCAAGAGGGGTGCAGAAAGAGGCAAGAGAAGTGCGGAAAGAAGCAAAAGAGGTGCAGAAAGAGGCAAAAGGGGTGCAGAAAGAGGCAAAAGGGGCGCAGAAAGAGGCAAGAGAACTGCAAAAAAAGGCAAGAGAGTTGCAGAAACAGGCAAAAAAGGTACAGAAAGAGAGAAGAGGGGTGCAGAAAGAGACAAGAGGGGTACAGACATTTGCAAGAGAGGTGCAGAAAGAAGCAAGAGCAGTGCAGAAAGAACCAACAGAGGGGCAGAAAGAGGCAAGAGGGGTGCAGAAAGAGGCAAGAAAAATGCAGAAAGAAGCAAAAGAGTTGCAGCAAGACAGGTGTAGAAAGAAGCAAGAGAGGTGCAGAAAGAAGCAAGAGAGGTGCAAAAAGAAGCAAGAGCGGTGCAGAAAGAGGCAAGAGGGGTGCAGAAAGAGGCAAGAGACATGCAGAAGAAAGCAACAGAGGTACAGAAAGAGGCAAGAGAAGTGCATAAAAAAGCAAGAGCAGTGCAGAAAGGACAAACAGAGGTGCAGAAAGAGGCAAGAGGGGTGCAGAAAGATGCAAGAGAAGTGCGGAAAGAAGCAAAAGAGGTGCAGAAAGAGGCAAAAGGGGTGCAGAAAGAGGCAAGAGAACTGCAGAAAAAGGCAAGAGAGTTGCAGAAACAGGCAAAAAAGGTACAGAAAGAGAGAAGAGGGGTGCAGAAAGAGACAAGAGGGGTACAGACATTTGCAAGAGAGGTGCAGAAAGAAGCAAGAGCAGTGCAGAAAGAACCAACAGAGGGGCAGAAAGAGGCAAGAGGGGTGCAGAAAGAGGCAAGAGAAATGCAGAAAGAAGCAAAAGAGTTGCAGCAAGAGGGGTGCAGAGAGAGGCAAGAGAGGTGCAGAAAGAGGCAAGAGTAGTGCACAAAGGAGGGAAGAAGGGTGCAGAAAGAGGCAAGAGGGGTGCATAAAAAAGCAAGAGCAGTGCAGAAAGAAGCAAAAGAGTTGCAGCAAGAGGGGTGCAGAGAGAGGCAAGTGAGGTGCAGAAAGAGGCAAGAGTAGTGCACAAAGGAGGGAAGAAGGGTGCAGAAAGAGGCAAGAGGGGTGCAGAAAGAATCAAGAGAGGTGCAGAAAGAAGCAAGAGAAGTGCAGAAAGAAGCAACAGAGGTGCAGAGAGAGGCAAGAGGGGTTCAGAGAGAGGCAAGAGAAGTGCAGAAAGAAGCAACAAAGGTGCAGGAAGAGGCAAAAGAAATGCAGATAGAGGCAAGAGATGTGCAGAAACGGCAGGAGAGATGCAGAAAGAGGGAACAGAGGTCCAGAAAGAGGAAAGAGAGGTGCAGAAGGGGAAGAAGGGTGCAGAAAGAGGCAAGAGGGGTGCAGAAAGAAGCAAGTGAGTTGCAGAAAGAGGCAACAGAGGTACAGAAAGAAGCTAGAGCGGTACAGAAAGAGGCACGAGGGGTGCAGAAAGAGGCAAGAGAGGTGCAGAAGCAACAGAGGTGCAGAAAGAAGCAACAGAGGTGCAGAAAGAAGTAACAGAGGTGCAGAAAGAGGCAAGAGTGGTGCAGAAAGAGGCAAGAGAAGTGCAGAAAGAAGCAACAAAGGTGCAGAAAGAGGCAAGAGAAGTGCATAAAAAAGCAAGAGCAGTGCAGAAAGAACCAACAGAGGTGCAGACAGAGGCAAGAGGGGTGCAGAAAGAGGCAAGAGAAGTGCAGAAAGAAGCAAAAGAGGTGCAGAAAGAAGCAAAAGGGGTGCAGAAAGAGGCAAAAGGGGTGCAGAAAGAGGCAAAAGGGGTGCAGAAAGAGGCAAGAGAGCTGCAGAAACAGGCAAAAAAGGCACAGAAAGAGGGAAGAGGGGGCAGAAAGAGGCAAGAGGGGTACAGAAATTTGCACGAGAGGTGCAGGAAGAAGCAAAAGCAGTGCAGAAAGAAGCAAAAGAGGTGCAGAAAGAGGCAAGAGAGGTGCACAAAGGAGGGAAGAAGGGTGCAGAAAGAGGCAAGAGGGGTGCAGAAAGGCAAGAGGGGTGCAGGAAGAGGCAAAAGAAATGCAGATAGAGGCAAGAGAGGTGCAGAAACGGGCAGGAGAGGTGCAGAAAGAGGGACCATAGGTGCAGAAAGAGGCAAGAGAGGTGCAGAAGGGGAAGAAGGGTGCAGAAAGAGGCAAGAGGGGTGCAGAAAGAAGCAAGTGAGGTGCAGAAAGAGGCAACAGAGGTACAGAAAGAAGCAAGAGCAGTACAGAAAGAGTCAAGGTGTGCAGAAAGAGGCAAGAGAAGTGCAGAAAGAAGCAATAGAGGTACAGAAAGAGGCAAGAGAGGTGCAGAAAGGGTCAAGAGAAGTGCAGAAAGAAGTGACAGAGGTGCAGAAAGAGGCAGGAGGGGTGCAGAAAGAGGCAAGAGAAATGCAGAAAGAAGCAACAAAGGTGCAGAAAGAGGCAAGAGAAGTGCATAAAAAAGCAAGAGCAGTGCAGAAAGAACCAACAGAGGTGCAGACAGAGGCAAGAGGGGTACAGAAAGAAGCAAAAGAGATGCAGAAAGAGGTAAAAGGGTTGCAGAAAGAGGCAAGAGAACTGCAGAAAGAGACAAGAGCTGCAGAAATAGGCAAAAAAGGCACAGAAAGAGGAAAGGGGGTCCAGAAAGAGGCAAGAGGGGTACAGAAATTTGCAAGAGAGGTGCAGAAAGAAGCAAATGCAGTGCAGAAAGAACCAACAGAGGTGCAGAAAGAGGCAAGAGTAATGCAGAAAGAAACAAAAGAGGTGCAGAAAGAGGCAAGAGGGGTGCAGAAAGAGGCAAGAGAGTTGCAGAAAGAGGCAAGAGAGGTGCACAAGGGAGGGAAGAAGGGTGCAGAAAGAGGCAAGAGGGGTGCAGAAAGAAGCAAGAGAAGTGCAGAAAGAAGCAACAGAGGTGCAGAAAGAAGCAACAGAGGTGCAGAAAGAAGCAACAGAGGTGCAGAAAGAAGTAACAGAGGTGCAGAAAGAGGCAAGAGTGGTGCAGAAAGAGGCAAGAGAAGTGCAGAAAGAAGCAACAAAGGTGCAGAAAGAGACAAGAAGGGTGCAGAAAGAGGCAAGAGAAGTGCAGAAAGAAGCAACAGAGGTGCAGGAAAAGGCAAAAGAAGTGCAGAAAGAGGCAAGAGAGGTGCAGAAACGGGCAGGAGAGGTGCAGAAAGAGGGAACAGAGGTGCAGAAAGAAGCAAAAGAGGTGCAGAAAGAGGCAAAAGGGGTGCAGAAAGAGGCAAGAGAACTGCAGAAAGAGGCAAGATATTTGGAGAAGCAGGCAAAAAAGGTGCGGGAAGAGGGGTGCAGAAAGAGGCAAGAGGGGTACAGAAATTTGCAAGAGAGGTGCTGAAAGAAGCAAGAGCAGTGCAGAAAGAACCAACAGAGGTGCAGAAAGAGGCAAGTGGGGTGCAGAAAGAGGCAAGAGAAATGCAGAAAGAAGCAAAAGAGGTGCAGAAAGAGGCAAGAGAAGTGCATAAAAAAGCAAGAGCAGTGCAGAAAGAGCCAACAGATGTGCAGAAAGAGGCAAAAGGGGTGCAGAAAGAGGCAAGAGAAGTGCAGAAAGAAGCAAAAGAGGTGCAGAAAGAGGCAAAAAGGGTGCAGAAAGAGGCAAGAGAACTGCAGAAAGAGGTAAGAGAGTTGCAGAAACAGGCAAAAAAGGTGCAGAAAGAGGCAAGAGAGGTGCAGAAGGGGAAGAAGGGTGCAGAAAGAGGCAAGAGGGGTACAGAAAAAAGTAAGTGAGGTGCAGAAAGAGGCAACAGGTACAGAAAGAGGCAAGAGAGGTGCAGAAAGAGGCAAGTGAGATGCAGAAAGAGGCAAGTGAGGTGCAGAAACTGACAAGAGGGGTGCAGAAAGTAACAGAAATGCAGAAAGAGGCAAGTGAAGTGCAGAAAGAGACAAGAGGGGTGCAGAGAGAAGCAACAGAGGTTCAGAAAGAGGCAAGAGAAGTGCAGGAACAGGCAAGAGAAGTGCAGAAAGAGGCAAGAGAAGTGCAGAAAGAGGCAAGAGACGTGCTGAAAGAAGCAACAGAGGTGCAGAGAGAAGCAAGAAAAGTGATGAAAGAGACAAGTTAGTTGCAGAAAGAAACAAGAGAGGTGCAGAAAAAAGCAAGAGAAGTGCAGAAAGAGGCAAGTGAGGTGCAGAAAAAGGCAAGAGAGGTGCAGAAACAGGCAAGAGAGGTGCAGAAACAGGAAAGAGAGGTGCAGAAACAGGCAAGAGAGGTGCAGAAAGAGGCAAGAGAGGAGCATAAAGAGGGAAGAGGGGTGCAGAAAGAGGGAAGAGGGGCGCAGAAAGAAGCAAGAGAGGTGCAGAAAGAAGCAAGAGAAGTGCAGAAAGAAGCAAGGGAAGTGCAGAAAGAGGCAAAAGAGGTGCAGAAAGAGGCAAAAGAGGTGCAGAAAGAGGCAAGAGAGGTGCAGAAAGAGGCAAGAGAGGTGCAGAAAGAGGGAAAAGGGTACAGAAAGAGGCAAGAGAAGTGCAGAAAGAAGCAAGAGCGGTGCAGAAGAAAGAAGCAAGAGAGGTGCAGAAAGAAGCAAGAGAGGTACAGAAAAAAGGGAGGAGCAGAAAGCAGAAGAGATGTGTAGAAAGAGGCAAGAGAAGTGCAGAAAAAGTAAGAGAGGCACAGAAAGAAGCAAGAGTGGTTTGCACACCATTAGTACCAATTTAACACCCACATTTAGCAATAAGTAACAGGTGACCATTCTAGGTTTGCAAAGGGCCTTCCAACATGCTGTAACACTTGTCGCTGCATTTTTGGTAACAATCGAGCCGTTTGAGCTAGAAAAAGATTTTTTTGTTCAAATCTGCAGATTATGCAGCAGATGATGGATTATGTGGCAAATGCAGAAAATGTATAATTGTGCGAAAGTCGGTGCAGCCGAACAATCGCATAGTTCCAGTAGCCCTGCTCATACCTCTGACTAGGTCGAGAAGTGCTCCTCAGTGGTTCCTTCTTTTTTGTGTCTCTTTGAGTTTATAGTTTAGCCTCTATGGAAACGAGGAAGACTAAACCTGAGTTTACCACTCCACAACACAGACTACCATACCACATAATTACTCTCCATAAAACATAATCCCACTCTACATAATTCCTATACACTAAATACCACATACTTTCCATCCACATAATTTCACTTCACACAACATACATCCACTCCACTCCAAAAAACATTAGTAAAAAACTTTTAAATTTACAACGCCAATAGATCTAACTCTCGCAAATGCGAGACCTATTAAATTGCAAATGGTTCTTTAACCAGTAGTCACGTTTGCAGAGTGGTGGAGAAAGGGGGCTGAGCCTCCGACCAGTGCTCAGGAATTCCACTGCGTAGGACTTACAGGAGGTACCAGGAGGGCTTTGTGGCCCTCAAACTCCCTCAGGAGTAAAGTGGACGTCATCCCCCAACCAGCAGTGTGCCAGGAGGTGCGTTTGCAGAGTGGTAGAGAAAGGGGGCGTGGCCTCCGAAGACCTCTTAGCAATCCCACTGTGTGGGACTTACTGGAGGTAACAGGAGGGGTAGTTGGCCCCCAAGGACATCCTTGGGGGCCAACAACCTCTCCTATTACCTCCAGTAAGTCCCACACAGCAGGATTGCTAAGTTCCCATAGCAGGCCACACCCCCTTTGCCCACCACTCTGCAAACGCGCTCCCAGGCACGCTCTTGGATGGGGATTGAAGTCCCCTTCGCTGCTGGAGGTCCTTATGGGCGTTAGGGGCCAACTAGCCTACCTGTTACCTCCAGTAAGCCGCACACAGTGGGGATTGCTGAGAGGTGGACACAGGCCACACCACCGTTCTCCACCACTCTGCAAATGCACCTCCTGGCGCGCTCTTGGTTGGGGGATCAAGTCCCCTTGCTTCCTGTGGGTCCCTGGGGGCCAACTAGCTCTCCTGTTACCTCTAGTAAGCCCCACACAGCTGGATTGCTGAGAGTAGTCAGAGGCCACGCCCCCTTTTTACACCACTCTGCAAACACGCCTCCTGGCGCACTGCTGCTTGGGGGATGAAGTACACTTTAGTCCTGAAGTCCTCAGGACACAAGGGGACCTCATCGCCCCACCAGCAGTGCGCCAAGAGGCGCGTTTGCAGAGTGTTGGAAAAAGGGGCATGGCCTCAGACCACCTCTCAGCAATCCCAATGTGTGGGGCTTACTGGAGGTACCTGGTGGGCTAGTTAGCCCCTAAGGACCATCACCAGCGAAGGGGACTTCATCCCCCATCCCAGAACGTCCCAGGAGGTACACTTGCAGAGTGGTCCCCCCTCCCGAGGCCGATTACGGACCCCATTCCCCGGGGCTAGGCCTTTGTTTATTATTTTTTTTAAAGGGGGGCCATGCGGCCCTCCTTCCCAGGCCGATTTCAGCCTGGGGACCCCATCCCCTGGGGCCCACCAAAAACTTTTTTTATGTAAGGGGGGCCGCGTAGCTCCCCTTCCCTGGGCCACTTTTGGACCTGGGGACCCCATGCCCCGGGGCCTGCCCTGCCTTTTTGTTTTTAAAAATTTTGGAGGGGTCTGCGTGGCCCCCCTCCTGAGGCCAATTTTGGCCCCAGGGACCCAGTCCCCCGGCCTTATGTTTAAAAAAAAGTAATAATAAATTAAAAAGTGAGGGGCCCCGGGGACCCCATACTCCGGGGTATGGCCATAATGTTGGGGACCACGGGGGGAGCCCCAATGCCCCCGTGGTCCCTGTAGGCTCCCCGCCTCCTGCAGGAGCCGGCATTGCTTTTGGGCAAGGGGAGCTGCTGAAGTGTAGCTCCCTTTGCCCAAAAGCAATACTGCTTCACTTCATGGAAGCAAGATCAGTTCTCCTGCTCTCGCTTCCATGAAGCGAAGCAGATGTTTGCTATGGCAGGGCAGGAGCAGTGGGAACCCCGGGACATTGCTGAAGCTGGCCCTGGAGGGTGGCGGTCCCCAGGACCATGGAGGGTTCAACGAGGGGAGCTGTGCGGCCCCCTTCGACATCTTTAAAGCCCCGGGGAGGTGACGGTCCCCGGGGCTTGGGGGGCCCATGAGGCCCCTCCACCCATTTAATTAATAAATGCCCCGGGGAGGTGGTGGTCCCCGGGGCAGTGTGGGGGAGCAGGAGCCCCTCCCGCACTTTATTATGTAAATTAAAGCCCCGGGGAGGAGGATGTCCCCAGGGCTTGGGGGGCCCAAGAGGCCCCCCACCCTTAATTAATGAAAGCCCCTGGGAGGTGGCAGTCCCTGGGGCAGCATGGGGGCAGAAGCCCCACCCACGCTTTGTTTTATAAAAAGCCCCGGGGAGGTGGCGTGCACCGGGGCTGCGGAGGGGCCACGTGCCCCGCATATCATTAAAATTGCCCATGGAGGTGGTGGTCCCCAGGGCTGTGGAGGCCCCGCACGGCCCCCGTATCATATTTTGGCAATGCCCCAGGGACTTGGCCCACCCGGGGGCTAAATTAAACGGAGTGCGGGAGACTGTGCTTCATTTTTTTAAAAACAATTGGCTGGATTCACGGACCCTACGCAAATCCTGCTGATTATTTTTTTTTTAAATGCTGTTTTGGGCCCTCCCTGGCCAGTTGGGACCCTCTGAGCAGTCCTAGGGGGTCAGGGTGTTTCTACCCTGCCCCCTTTTCTTGTTTTTTTACAGTTTTTAATGTTACTCGGCTCAACCGAGTCACAAGATGGCTGCCAACAATTCCTGGTTTGAACTGTTGCCAGCCAATCAGAGTCAAGCTCGAGATAGGGAGGGTTCGCGGATCCACCGTGGTCACCAAATACTAATATTTCTAAATATATGAATTTCTCAGGAACTACTGAACGGATTTACACCATTTAACAAAAAGAGTGCACTTTAACAAAAAGAGTGCACTCTGGACCAAGAGCTACCTTGGTGTAATTCCGTTCAGCAGTTTGGGCAGTAGCTGTGACAAAAGTTTCCTATGGAAATGAACATGGAGAAACGTGTTTTGGGACCCCCCTTTTTTCTCGGACCCCGCTTGACGAATCACCCCGAAACTTTCAAGACAGGAGCTGACCTGAGTGGGCCATTAGTTTTGAAAATTTCGTGAAGATTCGTCAAACGGCGCCAAAGATATTGTCAAAAGAAAAATCGCTTTTTTAATAGGAACAAGGTCCTAACTATAACTACCTACTGGCGACTGCGATTCTAGTTATAAATTGTATTGGGATGAATTGTAAATATTTTGATGATGTGTTATATTAATTTTTAATTTAAACATGTGAATAAAAAGTTTTTGGTTTATTTTAAATAATTGTTTTACGTAAAACGTTTTTTAAAAAATATTTATTAATGGTAATGTAATTATTTTAGCGATATTGTTGTAGTTGATATTGTGTGAATCAATATTTTTTACATATAAGTTTATTTAAAGGTGACAATATTTTTATTTCCAGTATCTCTGTTTTTTGATATATGTAAAAATCGAGATTTTTAGCAACAATAATTGTGTTCTTGATATTTGTGGTTTTATTAGTTATGTATAGAAAGTCAAAATTCTTGTTAACGATATTTATTTTCTGATATTTTTCTGTTTCGATATTGTATGAATCGATATTATGTCACAAATCTGTCCTATCAAGACAGAGCCTGCAAACTGCATACCAAAGTTGGCCACTGAGAAAAGAAAGGGGATGCCAACAGCAGACCTCAACGTCCCTGTGGGCGATGTGCATCGTTGTGCCATATCAAGGAGACTGCCCGGGTAAAGGCAAGAAATGTGCGGCCTGCCGAAAAGGAAACCAATTTGCTACGGTGTGCAAGTCGTCCTGAGCCACGCAGTCAACCGCGAAGACAACTGAGAGAGCCCTTGCATCAGCCAAGCTAAACTAGGAAGCATGGATGGATGACATTGATGATGATGAGGTTGGAGAAATCCTCCACCAAATACACAGTTCATAGCCAAGGAGTTCCCCACCGAGGCTAGTACCTCAATGTTGTGTTATAATAGGAGGTAACCCGGTCACAGCAGTCATTAATATTAGGTTGTCTCTCAACAGCATGGCCCAGCAACTGTTCGAGGAGGTGAGAGACCTGCCAACGCTAAAACCTACCCTAGCACAAGTATGTGCATATGGACATGCTAACCACCTGCCGCTAGCAGGAATTTTCTCAACAAAACTAGAGCATCGAGAACACAAGACATGAATAAAAGTATTTGTGACCCAAAATGGGCAAAGCATGTTGCATTTCAGGAACTCAGCTTAGTGCAGTTCGCATTCCAAGTTCACCATGCAGAAGTGACCATCTGCTAGAGGTATTTCCAAACTTATTTAAGGGGATTGGATGCCTCAAAGGCAAAGAAGTACAGCTTCACATTAGCTCTGGGGTCCAACCCACTGCCTTGCGCCACCCGGGAGTGGCATTCCTCCTACGCCCCAAGGAATTGAAGAAGTTAGAAGCAGCAGACCCCTTGGTTGTCACCTATCATCATAACATGAAAACGAAGCAGCCCAGGGAGGAATGCATCAGCATAGACATGCGACTACCAAGCAATGCCATTAAGAGAGTACAGCATATTACCCCTGTGGTGGATGACATTGCAGGCAAAGTTAAAGAAGGTGTTCACCACCGGAGAGCGAGAGATTAGGGAACCAGTTGCACTCTCCCACTAACAATATTCACACACATATGAGCAACTGATTACTCAGAAGATTTTTGGGGAAATCATCTGGTTCCCAATTTTGTATCAGGATTGGGTGTCACCTCTGCCTAGTTCTTACTAATAATGGGGTATCCAAAGATATTGGAGTAGACGCCTCACTCAATTTTCGTGACATCCTTCATCATCGGCACCTATCCATACCCTATTAAGGTGATACTACCAGGGCGGACTCAACCATAGATGGAATGGGAATTCTTAGATAAAGCAAGCTGGATAAACAGGGATCCAGAATGTTGATAAATTAAAAATACCTCAAGGTAAACTCAAAGATTTCACTTTATTAAGAGGGTACCGAGGGTATAGATAAAAAATGTGAATTTATTAGGTTCTATTGAATCTTATCACTCAATTGTAACCAATTATTCGTATGCCAACATGTTTCAACCCTCGCTATGAGTCCAATCAGGTCTTGGGGCCTTCGTTAGAGCTGTCTCTTTGCTGTCCCGTCCTTTCTTGTGCACGCACACCATGCGCACTTGTGAGGCCCACAGCTCTCACCTGTCTCTGCTCTTTGTTTCAGAGGACTTTTTCCTTTGGTATGACTTTTTATATGGTCATGCGGTTCGTGCGGGATGGTGCCGTCTTGTAGTCACACATTCGTCAAAGAACAGGCACCTCAGGATTACCTAGGTCCTGCCGCTGCGACCGCCGCTGTAAAATGAAACTTAAAGAAGGCCCGTTGGGTCTAAAAAATCAGTTTGAGGTTAGGGTATCATCAGATACTCTTGGCCCTGGAATCGAGGTATAGCACCACTTTTTTGACTTACATAGGTCTGCGCAGATACAAGTGCTTCAACTTTGGCAACTCCAATGCCACTAAAGTCTTTTAAAATGTGGTCCAAGTGGTACTAGTGGGACTGCCATGACTGTTCAACCTGAGCTATGATATCTTGTTTCATACTACCACCCTTGAGAAACACTATCAGCAATTCAGAATGGTACTACAGAGACTACAGGACAGTACGAGTGCGAGTTCTTGAAGACCTCGATTAACTTCTTTGGGTACCAATTCTTAGTTGAGGGTGTAGCTCCAGACCCGGCGATGGTACAAGATATCAAAGCTGTGAATGCTCAATCTTCAGTTACTGAGGTGTGCAGCTTCCCTGGTATGGTTAATTACTGTGGAAGGTTCAGCAAGAACTGCCCCTTTAAGTGATCGGCTCAAGTCAACCAACTTGTGGGTCTTGGGTGACAGTCAGAAAAATACGTTTAGCCACACAAAAGAGGTGCTGTCTGCTGACGCCACCTTGCTGTATTTTGACTCAGCCAAAACAATGGAAATATTGGTGGACGACAGCCCGACAGGCTTTGTGGTGGTCCTGTAACAATGATAGAAGTACGGGGAACGGGCCCCGGCACCCCTGTTCAAAGGTTTGGCATCAAAGCCCCCACCCCACATTGAGTAATGGGTGCTGCAGCTATATTATTTGACCTGGTCTACCAGTGCACAGAATCTGGCCTATTGTCTGTCATGACACCCCAGGGGCATGACCCGGAAGGTGTGGTAGCTGGGCAAAACACAGAAGAATATATTCTTTTGGTCATGGTGAGGTTGCGACCCATTCCAGAGTCCCTTGAAGAAATTGTGGAAGCGATCGCCTAGGATGGTTGTCTGCAACTCTGGCCCTGGCAGCTGTCCAATTGGGCCAATGGAACTGTTAGAAACAGGATCTTTCCCTCAGGATACCAGAAGCCCATAAAACCATAGTGGTGCTGCACAATGTCAGGCATGAATTGGTGGTGTCTGGAAATGGGCGCCACCTCAGAGGACACCATCTGGTGATTCCTGACATTTGGTCCCTAGGGTTATTCAAATAGCCCCTGGGAGCTACCAAGGACTGGTGCCCACCAAAGGTCGGCTCTGAAGTAAAGTATGATTTGCCATGCTAGATGAAGGGGTGGATGACGTGGTTCATGGGTGCCCTACGTGTCCGGCCCCTGGGAGTGTGGACCCATCCCCTGCCTGTGATCACACAAGACATTCCCGCACAGTCTTGGGGCAGAGCGAGCACCAATTTTGGCAGCCTTCCTGATGCCAGGCATTTTCTTGTGGTCATTGATGATTTCTCCAAGCACACTGAGGTTGAAGTGGTGGCTAGTACTGCTGCTGGTGATGTTTTACCAAAGTTTTAGAAGATCCTCGCAACCAATGGGCTGGTGAAGGATCTATACACCGACAGTGGACCCCACCCATTCTATGGACATGAGTTTGATGGACATGAGTTTGTGGAATATCTGCAGTCATTGGGGATCTGTCACCTCAAAGTGATGCACCAATGGCCCCAGGCTAATGGACTGCCCGAGCGATTCATGTGCACAATCATTAAAGCCTTTCAAATTGTGCATGCTTACCATCATCACTTACGGAGGGTCATACACTCCTTTGTAATGGAGTACTGCCAAACACTGCATGCCACCACGGAAGGACTCTGATTCATCTGTGTTTTGGATAGCTGATAAACGATGTGGTACCCCACCATCCGACGTAGGATCTGTAGCTGCTGGATAGTGAAGTAGTTGCAGCCAAAAGACATCAGCAAAATGATGTTTCATCAAGAAGCAGACAGACAATGTGTCTGACATCCAAGTAGGAGATCTAGTGATGGCGAGGGACTGCAACCCTTGGAGCAAATTTCAGATCCCTTTTGAGCTCAACCTTTGAATAGTGGTCAAGGCCAAGGGTACCATGATTATGGCTACCAGAGCCAGGGGACACTGTGACTCGGAATGTAAGTTGGTTCAAGACGTTTGTAGCACTGCCTTTTGTTTTCTCCCCTGAGGATTTGCTGAGAGAAGGAGGTGGTCTGGACAGTGATGATGGTGAAGACTCAAGGGTATCAGAGGTGGATCCCCACCCAGATCAACTGGAGGCGTATCGGGGTTGGACCAGCCTCTGTCGAGTGGAAATGGTCTGGAGGCCAGTCAAGCCAATCCAGGGGTAGAAGCTGGAGGTCGTGCGCACCCCCAAGCCCCTGTGAGGTATAAGGACTATGTCATCTCCTGAGTAATGAAAAGTGATGGTTTTGTGTTTCTGTTAGTTGGTATTTTGGGAGGAATGTTGGCTATGACAAACTGCATTTGGTAATTTTTTGGGTTATGGGGAATACCATTAGGATCAATCCCCCCTGATCCATGCCCTGTTGGTTTGGCCTGGAAGTGAGCTATGAAGGCTATATCAGGGTGTGGTGTGGGAGGAGGGAGTTTAGTGGAGCGTGAGCTAAAGTGAGCACTGTTAAACTCTAGTGTATGTTTATTTGAGGCCTAGATACACGCCGCAACACAACAGCTGGTACTGGCTATACGTTCCAATCTCATTAGTGGGTTTCTCCTCACCAAGCCAAAGCTTAGGCACACTTTGTGAGTTTTTCTGCAGTGTGTTTTAGTCAATAAGTAAAGCTGTTGAAAAAGACTTTCCTCATCTGCTGTGAGGGGAGTGACCATTCAGTTTGTAATAGGAAGGGACCACAACATATAAAAAATACTGGGGATGGTTGCTGGCTTTAATTATTTTATTCTGAACCTCCCTGTCACATGATTAACAATTTAAAGAGAAAAAAGGGTGGAATGTTAAAATGCAAACCTCCTGGTAATTGTTTATATGTCAACAATGGGCTGACCCCAGGTGCAAGGAGGAGTGTCTGGTAATGGGTGAGTACGAACACACTAGGATCTCAGCACTCCATTAAATAACTTGACAAAAACGAGCTCTGGCAAAGCGAATAGACACCTATTGGCTTTGCTAAATGGAGTTAGCAATATGTTACGTATGTACTTTTCATATTTTGTGTAAGTAAAGCCTTTGAATTTGCTAACCTTTGTAAACTCTCTATGCTTTAGTGCATGTTTGTTTTGAAATTGGAACTGACTTTACTATGTATTTGCAATGCCAAGAGGTCTCGGCTCTAAAAGGATGAGCTATTGAGTTTTCTAATATTTATACGATACATATGAGCTCAGTCGCATTTAGGTGTTACTGTGAGTTCTGGTTGTGGGAGGGTGTTCATAATGGAGCTCGATTGAGAGCTCTGGAGCTGAGGTAGAAGGCAGCATGAGTCCATGAGCCATAACAGTTTTTACATGCTCATCCAATCCTTGGCCTCTTTCCAGTGCACACATAGTGATGGTCACATATATACAATTTTGTAATTACCAATTCTAATTTATTTACATTAAAAATCATTGTTGTTCCTTATTTAGATCAAGCTACTTATGAGCACTCACAAAGCCAGTAGGTCTGGCTAGATTTATGCATATGCTTGTTGTTGTGTGATATGTCTGGATGCAATAGCAGAAGACTCACAAAGAGGCGCCTAAATGCTGGTCAGGCAGCATTCTGTGTAAAACACTGAATTGTAGTTCTTGTTTTAAGCCACACCCTTATTTACTTAGGCCATACCCTCTTTTATAGTTTCTCTCCCATACCTTTTTCATCCTACTCGAAGGACGTTGGAGTCCTTGGAGGCAAATCTAAAACGTATGGTGTAGAGAGAAGGAGGGATTGCTTTACTCCTCTGTACACTCACTCTGCAACATCTCAGGGGGTGGCTGGTGTTATGCATCAGAGGGAAGAGTTGTGCACTTCAGTGAAAGCAAGCAGAGGGCCTGAGTTCCTCCACTGTGACACCCCAGGCCATGACTGTAGGTCCCCAGGCCCTTGGTGCCACCGCACCCCTGTAGAGTGGAACTGTAGTATTGTTCCATGGTGAAGTGGATACAAAAGTCATACAGGTCATTTTCTCCCTGGTGAAGCAAATCCAAATATTCTCAGCTTCTCTGGGTGTTAAGCGCAATGGGAGAAACACGAGCAAGATAAAGCAATTTGGTGCGGGGAGAGCGAACAAAAGCAATACATAGAGCGGGGGGTGGATTCACTGAGGACAGTTGTGAGTGAGAAGCAACATGATGGTGGGGGTACGGGGAAGCAGCATGGAGGGGCATGGGGAAGGAGGTATATATTAACATTAGCAAGAGTCTGGACAAAGATCGACAGATAATGTTGTAAAGTCCACTGGTTCATCAGTATCCAACGGACATGTCTTTGCTGTTGCATATCAAACCATGACGTAATTGGTAGCGTAACAGATAATACATTGCTACTCTGTTCTTGGAACATCGCTGGAATCAACTGCAACATTGGATCCTATGGCAACAACCTCACAAATTTTTTATCTAATTACAACATAATCTGTTTGCAAGAATGCTGGAAGCCCAACTCTTTCAAACTTACAGTTTACCATACACATGAAGTTCTGGTGAAAAAAAAGAAAACTCAATGGGGCATCCGAGTGGGGGCCTTCATAATCATATCACTTCACATACACTCAGGATAAGATTTAAAAAATTCATCTTGAATATTTACTTCCTTCCAATGCTCTAAAAAAAGAAATCAGTTATTTGCAGTGCGAGAAGAACTTAAAGACATCCGTATTACTCATATCCAGTCATCATCAAAAGGGACTTTAATGATAACGTCCTTTTTCTATATGGAAAAGATATCCTATCAGACGACTTAATGAACGTTTGTTGTAACGTGGCTGCAACATTAATATCTGAATGGGCCAATAAGAGAAAACTAACACACAGTCACTTGTCAAAATAGTTTTATGAGCTATGGTTACGCACATTGAACGCCAGGATCCATGCCAATCGACCGGCACAACCTATGTTGATGTTTCTCAATACAAAAGGCATAATTGACTATGCACTTCTAGATTTTTCCAATTTCTATCTAAGGATTTCAAGATTATATCTAGGATCAAGAGTAACCATAATCCAAACAAATCTCATTTTCTTTTTCTTTTTAGAAGTATGAACTTTGGCCAACAAACAATCACTGCAATAATGCCTATTTGGCACAGATTAATTAAAAAGTAAGTGGGATAGGATTTTTAATTCAAAACTGGCCAAGAATTTATTACCTGATGACTGTCTATTGGTAATCTACAGATCCATCCATCATTTAATTGATGTAATGATTGTGAACAACTGTTATGGTCAGTTTTCAATGATATGTATTTCAACACCTATGACACAACACATCCATATCTATATAACAAAGACAAAAAGATCACATCGTAGACAGATCTGAATTTTCTTAAAAAGTCCTCCTTCAACTGAATGTGACAAATTGATCAAAGAGGAAATCAAATGCTACAAAAGGAAAATAAAAGAATGGATGGATAGAACGTCAAGAAGGGGATTGGTCTCAATTGTTCATAGCAGCAAGATCAAATGAGAAAAAAAACTTTCTGGCAGTTAGTAGGCCATTGCATCGGATCACATAGAATTTTTTTTTGAATTTTTTTATTTTTAGAGTTTTCTATAGCGCGAACAAGACCCAGAGTAGGGTATCAGAGCGCTTTACAAAGAGAAGCAAGTAAGTATAAAACATTTTGCAAAAACAGAGCAGAGAAAGTATCAAAATATTTTTAATAAGGTTCGGCAGGTCACAGAAACGAAAATGGAGATGATTTGTGTGGAGCAGTGGGAACAAGTTCGAGTACGCGTAAGTCATAGAGGCGAAGGAGTCATTAAGGGGGGTGTAGAAACAAGTTTGAAGTAGTAGACTGGTTCAGTGTCTTGCAAGTCAGTGAAAAAGCTGGTGTGAAAGTAGGGCCCCATATGGTGAGGCATGTGCGGAATTAAGGGAGGAATTTGCTCATCAGGAATGATTTTGCTTCCCTTTTGAATAGTGGTGTAGAAGAGATTTTTCTGATGCACGGAGGTAGCGAGTTCCATATTCTAGGTGCCGCTCCGGAGAATGCTCTGTCAGAAGTTTTTTTCTTGCTGAAACGAGAGCGTTTCAGGAATAGATTGTCAGAGTTCCTAGAGTGTCTGTTTCCTCCAGATAAAGTGAGTTTTTGGGATAGGTACTGGGGGGTATTGTGGTGTAGAGCTTTATGAGTGATGCAGGCCATCTTTAGGTGGATTCTAGCTTCATAGGGTAGCCAGTTGAGCGCCTTCAGGTGTGGTGATATGTGGTCAAATTTCCTAGATCCTGTTAGGAGTCTTGCTGCTGCGTTGAGACAGGCTTTTAAAGGGGCTGTTGAGATTTTGGGAAGCCCCGAGAGGGTAGTAAAACCGTACTCCAACCTCGAGATGACTAAAGCCTGAACTGCAGTTTTGAGGTCAGGGTTCTCAATGAATGGTTTAATTTTTCTGCGATAGCTGAGGTGAAAGCGGGCATTTTTAGCCAACAGGTTGATGTGTGTTTGCATGTTAAGGTTCTTATCCAGTGTAATTCCAAGCGATTTGGTGGAGTCCACCAGAGTTGGCGTGAAATTTAGAGCAGTGATCATCTTGGTCCATTTCTTTATCTTATCTCCAGAGAGTTTTTAGGGTGGGAGATTAAAAGAAATTCAGTTTTTTGCGAGTTTAGCTTGAGGAAGTTGGTCGTTAGCCAGTGGACGGTCTTTTCGAGAGCTTAATTCATCATCTTTATCTCTTCAATGGAAGAGATCTTGATGTAAAGTTGAGTGTCGTCCGCGTACATGTGGTAGGTTTGCCTCCAGTTTTTATATGCTATTTGAAAAGTCGAACATTTACATTAATGATCTCTAAGCAACCTACACAGAAGTCAAATGTACTACTCCAAACTATGTTAATCACACCATGGTGATCACAAGTAGCAAAATTTGTGCTATGATCGAAAGCTCTAAACCATCTAGAGCGGCAGGGCCTAATGAGGTACCCATCAACATTCGAAAATCCTGGTGAGGGTCAAGAATTCATCGCCTGCATAAAAAAGGATCAAGCGATGATCCCAAAAATTACCGTCTAAGGGGTCGATTCCGATTTTGGCTGGAAAACGTTGTTCCCGACACGGACCCGTCATATTTCCCGACCGAACCGTACACACGCCTTCCAAATGGCTGAGTACGATGCGATGCTTGAAATTTACAACCGACTCAGCCGGAAAAAATTTTTGCGGCCGAGTCAGAAGGAAAGGAGCCTGACACGATAGACTCGTATGCGCAAGATTCGAGATAGCCAAGCGTCAACCCGACGCAACAGACATGTACGCGAATGACTCCATGTAGCCAAGCATTAACACGACACAACAGACTCGGACACGAACGATGCCACATAGTCCAGCATCAACACAACCCAATAGACACGTACGCGAACGATTCTACACAGCAAAGCACATACACGACGCAACAGACACGTACGCGAACGACTCCATTGACACGACACGACAGACTCGGACGCGAACGATGCCACATAGTCCAGCATCAACACAACCCAATAGACACGTACGCGAACGATTCTAAACAGCCAAGCACATACACGACTCGACAGACACGTACGCAACCAACTCCATTGACACGACACGACAGACTCGGACGCGAAGATGCCACATAGTCCAGCATCAACACAACACAATAGACACGTACGCGAACGATTCTACACAGCCAAGCACATACACAACGCGACAGACTCGTACCCGAACAATGCCACATAGCCTAGTATGAATGGAACAGACTTGGACAAAACAAATAACACAAGAACAAGCATCATGTGCCATCAAAACAACTTACATAATCCTTAAAAAATAATACAATAGAAACAGAAAAAAGACTACCAAAAAATGCATTGTCATCTACAAAAAAAACTAAATTTTAATATTGACACACCCACAACTCAACCTATATAAAGGGAGCAAAAACTTCCCAACACCATTTGCTACTTCGACAGACATGTAAGCAGACCACACTACTACACAGACAACTCATCTACCCACTACAAACACACACAACTCATCCACCACACAACCTCCACACAACTAGCACCACTGAAACACACCTCCACTCACACTCACTCACCCTCACCTTCACACACACATACACCTCCACCACCACCCATCACCATGCCCCCAAAGAAGAATCCAAAGTTCTTAGATGCTGAGTTGGAAGTCATGATAGATGAAATCATCCGAGTTGAGCCACAGTTATTTGGCACCTTGGCCCAACAGACCTCCCAGTCCCAGAGAACCAAGATGTGGGAGAGGATTGTCAACAAGGTGAACGCCCATTCACCTACCTTGCGCACAAAGGAGGATATCCGGAACCGGTACTATGATGTACGCAGGAGGGTTAAGAAGCTGATTGCCAGAGAACATGCCCTGAGCAACAAGACTGGCGGTGGCCGTCATAAACCGGTGCGTTTCACCACCTGGGAGGTGAAGGTGCGGGACCTCCTCCCACCGGAGGCCATAACTGGATTAGCTGGAATACAGGAACCTGGTGAGTACATGTCCAAATAGTCTAAAAGTACCTCAAATACACAGCCACAGACATCACAGCCAGACAGCTTGAATGTAACTTTGTACTCACCGTCATGGAACCATGGTACATGCTGGCACATTTGGTCTGGGTGAGAGGAGGAGTGGAAGCCATGACTACTGCCAGCAGCACCCACTCGTCACACACACCCCCCACTCCCACAATAACACACCTGTCACTATGCTGTCCCTGAGAGTGAATGCAAATGCACTGTCAAGATGGCTGACACTGGCTTTTGGTGTGGGGAACACAAGGCCCTGTTGGCAGTCATGTCCAGCATGACTGCAGGCACCACTGTCAGACATCTTGAATGTAACTTTGTACTCACTGTCATGGAACCATGGTACATCTGTCCCTGAGAGTGAATGCAAATGCCCTGTCAAGATGGCTACACAGGGGTATCATGTACGAATTAGGAAAAACTGACAGCCAGTTCTTGGCCCACTCACACAACTACAGACCATAACCTTAACTGTACATTCCACACACTGACAGGTAAAGATTAGTCACATGTGTCCTCACTGTGCATGCCACAAATGTGCGTGGAAGACAGGCCACAGTCCAGTTAGCAGTCACACCACATAACACAAACCACACACACTAAAAACACACATCAGGGACAATGCCCATCTGACAGTAGATGTGAGGTGCAATGCAAGATGGCTGACACTCTTGGGTTGTGTCATGTGCACAAGGCATTGTTGTGTTCTGCATTGTACTTCAACATCAGTCAGCGCTGTCAGCATCCTTGAACTACCCTTCCCTCACTGTCATTGATCCTCTGTCAATGCTGAGTAAGCTTGTCTGTTTGCCATTGGGAAGAGGGGTAGAAGTCAACGCAGCCTAACTCAAGCACTAAACACACTGTACCTCACATCCCTGACCATGAAAAGGCAACTGATCATCCTTGGGAAACTCCTCTGTCCATGGAGAACAAGTAGATTGTACATGAAGTGATCATGCGCAAAACTAAGCTGCGACAAAATGTACTCCAGAAAGATATTCACTTGTGTGCAAAGTGATGAGAAATATCAACACAAATATGTCAGATCATACAAATATCTGATTATACAACCACTCATGTTAGCGAATCCCCTACTGCATGTCAATGTAATGACTTGTGTTTCAATGGACTGCCATGTAACAATGCATTTGTCATAACAAACGCGTTGCTATTGCATTCGATGTCACACATGTGATGTCATTGATGGTTCACATCAACACATTCATCCAAGCTAAATTAGTAAATGCTGACACAGATTCAGGATAGTGAGTATGTATATCACCTCAGCAATGTGACAGTTACAAACATGCACAAAGGCAAGCACAGATGCACAAATCCTGCTAAACATCAGAATTGTTACAGTATGTAAGTCATAGTGAAAACACTGATGTGTGAAATAACAACACACCTGGGCCATGCACAGTGTGTCACTTGACAATCAATTTCTTCGTACAGTCAAGGATAAAAAGACGTGCACATTGATGCACAGAGCTGGACATGCACAGTAAAGCACATCTTTACTAAATCCCAATGTCCCATGAACAAATATCGCAGTGTCTGTGACGATTGATGAGTATAAATTTGAAGGAAACGCTACATTATCCACAACATCTTCACATTTGTCTGTGTATGACACCATAACATGTGAAAATACACAACTAACATTGTGTCCCTCTTCTACCCACAGACACTCCTGAACTGAGGTCAGCATCTGGACACGATTCTGAGTCCACCAGCACCTCCAGCACTACGTCGGACACTGAGACCTCCAGTGGGGATGACTCTCACACCTCCTCGGGCGATGTGGACCAACCTGGCACCTCTGGTGTGGGTCAGCAGGCGGCACCAGTACAATCACCAGCCCCAGCGACCACTCCGGCAACATCTGTGAACATCCAGATGCCCAGGATCCCCACGGACACACCCAGACAACAAAACACTGGGAGCACAGCAACACCGGCCACTCTGGAGTTGGCAGGAAATACCAGCCCTGTCAACAATGAAGGAGGACAGGAGCTGTCAGTGCGTGCAACGCCAGGCAATGTCCGTGCGGGTAGGGTTAGGAGTGGTGTGAGGGTGCGTGGTGGGAGGACACGTCCCACAGCTGGTGTCGGAGATCAAGCTGACCCCGAGTTGCAATGCATATATGATGTATATCGCGAATGCACCGGAGACTTTGCCCAGGTTGTTGGGAACCTCAGGGACATCAAACATCAGCAGGCTGCACATTTTGACCGGATGGACCTCCATATGGACCGTATGGACCAACACTTGGACCGTATGGACCAACACATGAACCGTATGGAGTCCAACTGGTCGAAAATAGACGATCTCACAGCGGTGCATAGGGACATACTCACATGCCTACGCCAGATAACTACCAACATTACCCCACCTCCCCGTGTGCACTCCACACCTGTTGACTCAACATCTGCAACTGCCACAGTGAGGGATGAGGAGTCTGGCGTATAGAGTCCCCTCCACCGCAGCAGCCTGATACCTCCGAAGAGGAGGGGCCGTCCAAGGAAGACTGGCAAGTGAGAGACTGGTGGCCATGCATCCCCCCCCCGGAAGTAAAGAAATGCTCAGGATATCCTCCATTGTGTGCAAAGAATTCACTTTGTTGACAGTCCCTGGACTCTCTCACATGGGATGGAGTGTTTAAGTTGGACTACTTGCTAAAATTACTGTGGACTTTGCTTGGAAGATTTTCATCTAACAACACTTCCAACTCCTCCATGAACTTTGGATTTAAAACTTTGGAATGCAATTACTCTTAACTGTTAGATTCATCATATGCACATTAATAAAATCATATTCACACAATCCCTGTGTCATCTGTGAATTATACACTGTACCCACAATTGAAATTATGATCAGCACAACCCGGCACTGTCTCCAAATGATGTGCATGAGTTCTGTGGTAGGGATTCTGCACATACAGAACCATGCACAAAAAAATAGGCCGTTATTGAAAGATGGTTGGACATTCCTTGCACATCAGAACCCACAATCCAAAGAGCCACTACCTCTAGTATCCCATTAGCTCAACAAGACATACAGAAGATACACAATGATTCTACCACCCAGAACACAGTACTATCAACCTCTCAGAGTCGCGGAAGGAATGCACACCTTCTCGCTCACTCACCTATGCTTGTCCACAAAAATATAATGCATAGTCTAAGTAAAGTCTAAAATGTCACGTTTAAGAAAGAACAATCTCTCTCCGTTGTCTTACACTGCAGTATACAAGCTCGCACAAGCAGCAGAATACATGATAATCAAACAATATTCATCTCCACATTTCCATAGAAGACAAAAGGTGAAATGTGTATCGATGAATAGTGTGGAAATCACCACCCTCCCTGTGATGGTGACATATTTATCATACTAATGAAGATCTCTGTGCCAAATAGGGTGAACCGCTCACCTTAGAAACTATGAGTACTGGTTACAGCATATGCTCAGCAAAGCTCGTGTTCATAGAAGGTAATCTTCCATCTGTGTAGATGAATCCCCTGTGCGTCAATGTAATGCTAGTATTTCTCATTTGTGTCAAAAAGTGTACCATTTCATGGATAAACAATACGTGCTGACTAGATCGTCCATTACAAAGAGTCTTGAATTTCAACCCTGTGGCGCAGCGCTTGAACAGTACCAAAATGATCTCATGTGGACTCAAAGGCATCTCAACAAGCAGAGAAAGAATGTGCGCAAAAATGTAAGACACAAAGCTAAAATGTAAGCTTGGATCAGGGTAACTTAGCATAATCCAGCATGATCCTAGGGACCAGCTGATAAATCATCTACCGTCTTGTGAATGTCACATGACACATACCAGAGATAGACACGCAAGGTCACCACAACACACATAGCACATGCAACATTAAAACACTGCACACACTGTTGTCAAATTAGACCATTGAACCGCACAAACAATGACCATTGTCTAATGAAATGAACACCATGGCATAAATACAGGATATAAACGATTTTAGCATGTGTGGAAACAGACAAGGCAAACATCAATGTGTGTAACAGGTTTATTACATAGGCACAAGCTCTGCTCAACACAAAAGCAAACTGATTACAGTTCCAAGTATTCAAATAAACTAAAGAAATGAAAGATCTGACCGAAAACATTGTCTGTCAGAGAGTACTGTTCCAAATTGAAATTCCATTATGGAACAGCATTGTGTGTACCCACACAACAGCCAAAGGAGCCTGTGAAGGAGAGACATAGTACAGTCTTAAATACAACTTGCTATGATAACATATCCAATAATTGACTCACTATTGTCCATTGTAACTTCTGAACCCAAGCTAGGAGTAAGTTCAACAATGTAGTGGTGACCATCATAACTTAACATACACTGTACAACAACAATGACCCTGTAAATTAGCATACACACACACACGTATCACAACATATTGTTCTACATAAACACATCCCGCTTAGGAAAGGCATTATCAAACATCTTTGCATACTTACACTCATGTAAAAAAGTTGTTAATGAGCTGTCTCCTGACATCCACCTCCTCCTCCTCCTCCTCGTCACTGGCAACGTGCCCGAGGCCTGGATCCTCCCTTGATGGAGGCCGTTGGTCCCTGTCATCCTGGATGAGCGGGAGCTCATTCCTCACAGCCAAGAAGCATGCAGCACACGATTATGATCTTGCACACCTTAGCCGGGGAATATTGAAGGGCACCTCCTGTCCGGTCCAGGCAGCGAAATCTGGTTTTCAGCAGCCCAAATGTGCGCTCTATCACTCGCCTGGTCCGCCCATGTGCTTCGTTGTAACGGACATCAGCTGGGGTGACCGGGTTCCTGAGTGGTGTCAGCAACCAGGGCATGTTGGGGTATCCAGAGTCTCCTACATTTATCAAATATAAAAGATCATTTGAGCAAAAACAGGGTACAACTTGACAGACAATGAACACACAACTGATACTGACACCATGACTCACCAACAAGCCAGGCATGCTCATTCCTGAGCTGGGACATCAGCTGGGGTATCCGTCTCATCCTCATTATGTATGCGTCGTGGGCAGATCCCGGGAAACGCACACATACATGGGAGATGATCTGATCCGCCAGACATACCACAAGGGCATTGATCGAATGGAAGTGTTTACGATTTCTGTAAACCTGTTCATGGGCTCGTGGTGCGACCAAACCCACATGTGTCCCATCAATCGATCCAATCACATGTGGCATGTGTCCCAGGGCATAAAAGTCATCTTTAATGGCACGTAACTGTGGCGGTGTAGGAAACTGTATGTACAGGTTGAGGAACCTCAACATGGCCTCACACACATCCCGGAGCACTCGACTAAACATCGTCTGCGACATCCCACCAGCATCAGCCACTTGTAAACTGGAACGATCCTGTCACAAAATAATGTAGTGCCGCCATCACCTTCACCTTGGGGTGCAGGGCAAAGGGATATGTGCGTCCAGGTTGCAAGTGTGGTGACAACTGGTCTGTCAATTCAGAAATTAATTGCCTTGTGAACCTGTATTTCCTCATGCACTCACGTTCCACCATGGTCGCAAGGTCAGGGAAGGGTCTGTGGACATTTGGTCCCCTGCGTAACATATGACAAAGTATGCACACATATTACTAGTACTAATAAAAATCATGTAATCTAGATTCAACATATCGCATTACACTTTCAATTAAGACACAGTGAAGTCAGAGGTGTGAGGTTGAGCTAGTACACAACTGACAGCTATGTGATCCTGAACATACACTCAATTTTGTCATGGATATTCAAGTGATACAGTGTTGTACTGTGACTATTCACTGTTGTCTGTCACTCTCCATGTGATCAATCGTAACATACACGACACACACCTAATTAAGTATCAAACATAGATGTCAAGGTCAACTAGCACATGATCTAAAGGTACACAGACATGGATCATGTATTGCAACCTAGCAACAACACTAGATACAGACAGCTTGTCACCATGCACACCACTGTCATGGTGTGGACATTGTCATGATGTGATGTCAGACCTACATGTCCTATCACATACACAAAAAATTGATGATGTGTAGCACAGGAGGATGATCTGTGAAGTGGTCACTCACACTTGTCCTGTTCCTCACAAACAATGCAATTTTTGCACTGCAAGCTAGGAACATCATGGGAGTAGTCTTGTATATGTCTGTGTCTCATTTGACATGTGCTTCACTCCATCCACACAGGGCATACTGCATGACATGAATCTTACATATACTGTCTGACATGATGAGTGAGCATTGCATGGACGCGTGAGCCGACTCCTGGCCGAGCCGGACTGACAGATTGCATGCTAAGGTACTGTGTGTTCTGTGCCCCATATATATACTTATTGGAGCGATTCAAGTGATCATCAGATCACGATATTACACTTGTTTGGTGATCTGAGTTCGACGTGGACACGAAAGTTTATTATATAATTGTTCCATTTCGAAGTGACGTCGAAGCACATGGAGGAGATATATGAGTATAACCCCTAAAGGATAATTTGCAGTGAAAGACAACTATCTAATGCATCAATCACCTAGTGGTGTCGTGGAATTTTAAGAATGCCCTGAAGAAGTTCTGTTTGCAGAACGAAACGCGTTGGCTGTGATTCTTTTAAGACAATCAATAAAGAAGGAACTTCGTTATTTTTCCAAAACGGATTGACACAAAATTATTTGATTGTATACATTTGGGAAGTGGTGCAACTTTGACATTATTTATATATACAATTGACCCTGTGGTAATGGGTGGTGTTTTTGGACAGAGGACATGTTTGAAGTTTGCACACAGACTTGAGTTGTATCTTATGAAATATTGGTAGAATTTTCTGAAGTTGGTGCCCATTGTAGTTGAGTTGGTCCACTGTCCAGTTTAAGTATTTAAGATTGCATGCTTAAGACAATGCTGTTCGACGGGGGTGAGTCCTCGAAATACGCTTCTGCCACATCCTGACCGATCCAGACGCACAGATTGCATGCTTGATTAAATGCTGTTCGACGCGGGTGAGTTTTCAAAATACGCGTCGGACACCTAGGGACCAAGGCGTGCGCACGCCTTGGACCCTGAATGTAATGGTGACATACGCGGGTGGGTTTTCAAAAGACGCGTCGGACACCTAGGGACCAAGGCGTGCGCACGCCTTGGACCCTGAATGTAATGGTGACATACGCGGGTGGGTTTTCAAAAGACGCGTCGGACACCTAGGGACCAAGGCGTGCGCACGCATTGGCTATTGACTGCCATGGAGACTGACGTGGATTTGATACTTGTACGATTCGTGTGCTGAAAAATCCGTTGGCTCCCTACAACAATGTATCAAACTCATTGGTGTCATGAAGTTGAACTTTTTAAACGATGCGGAAGGCGTGTACGAGGCGTGCAATGCGATGAATTGGCCAGATTCATTGGATGCAAACGTGTCGGACCTATCGCTTTGGACGCATGGTTCATAATCTGCCTCTGCAGCACAGATATAAGGCTGTCTGTTCCCCTGAGAGCTCACTTGCCTGCACTACATGCTCCAGATTGACATCTCTGCTACCACTGCTGCTGTTTCTGCATCCTCTGGCTTCAAGAATGGCACGTACTGTGGAGAGGGCCCCAGCCTTCACAGAGGAGGAGAACCAGGCCCTGCTGGACAGCCTCCTTCCACAGTACAGCAAGCTGTATGGGAAACCAGGGGAGCAGGTGAGTGTGCAGTCCACGTCCTTTCTCATTGTGCATGTTGTCTGTCTAGCACTAATGGCATTGTGTACACCAGTGGCTAGCATGCTCACTGAGTAGTTGTAACCCCCAAAGTGTGTAGGTACCTGTAGGGAACAGGTACTGTGCTGAAAAAGGGCATTTTTACACGGCCATAAGACCCAGGTAATGTTTCCATGTTGTTAATGCAGGACAACTGTCCATTACCATAGTTGCCCTACCTGTGTACATCATATGCCCTTGTGATAACGACATGTATATCCAACTGTGTGATGCAAACATGTTGCATGTGTAGTAATGGTCTTTTAACTTTGTCATCCTCACAGGTTGATGCCCATCAGAAACAGGAGATCTGGAAGAACATCGTCCGGGCAGTTCGATCTGTGGGGGTCTACAAGCGCCGCATCCGCAACTGCCAGAAGAGGTGGCAAGACCTTCGTGGCTGGACCCGGAGGATCGCAAGAGTCCAGCTGAAGCTGTCGCCTCCTCGCAGAAGGGGCGGACAACGGATCCTGACCCCCCACATGCTCCGGATTCTGACGGTGGTCTTCCCTGACCTGGATGGGCAGTTAAAGGCTAGACAGCAGCAAGGAGGGGGTAAGTGCATACCTTTTCTGTGACCTATGTCTCACATGCTATTTGCACTCCTTCAGCCTGGTTACACTCCCACAGTTCGTCTGTCTGCTTGAACAAGAGGCATGTGCCTAAATTAGGTGATGGCCCATCCTTATCTGATACACAGGTGTGGCCCTTTCAGTCTGTGACTTGTGTCACTTGGGTTGTGTGTCCCTGCTGTTGTCCAAGGATAAGGTTTGAAACAGCATCTGCTACCGGTGCATTGTTTTGGGCTTCATGAGTGAGGCAATTGATTGACATTTGTCTGCACATTGCCAGAAAGCTGACATGTACTCTGTGTGGGCCATTAATATGTGTACTAATTGCTGCTCTAGCTCACCATATGTGTCTGGGGTATTTACCACACACGCATGCAGCAGGTGAGACAATGTTGGGGCCTCAGAAGAATGTGCATCATGTGTGTTACACATGCATAGACACATGCCTAGTGTTCAGGGTTATCCCATGTTGCACATGGACCAGGACAGGTATGCCTACTCCGGACATGAAAGTACACTCTGTTCTCCTACTCCTGCATGCCAGCCTACATTTTGTGCATTGTGAAATGTGCAATCTGGTATCTGCCTCTGTGTCATTGTGGAGTGGCCTAGCTTTTTAGACTCCTGGGGTGTTAAACAGTTTGGGGTGGGCAGCCAGCTGAGATGTGGCTGTTGGATCAGCACAATGGGGTGAAACATAGGTGTGTAATCACTTGACTGTGCCTAATGGTGTATTCTACATTAAAGTGCAGGCAGCTTTAATTCGTTCTCATCAGACTGTGATGTGATCATGTTTACAGATTTGTGCTTGCAGTCACTCAACTGTAGCATTTGTATTACGTGGGATCATCAGATGCCTTAAGATGTGGGTAGCAGTGGGTGGACATGTGCACTTGACAGCTGCAGAGCTTACATTCCCCACAAAAACATGATTGTGACACAGTGCAGACTGTTTGTTTTTGGATGCACTGCCCCTGTGACTGAAGCCAGTAATGACTGATTAGCCAGACTGGCCTGTAGCATGGTATACCACTTGCAAATGTGTATCCTGCATTAATGTCAGTTGTCCTGCATGCACTCTATTGTGGCATTGACCATCAATACATGAGCACATCATGGTGTCTGGTGAAGGGAGCATATCCATATTGCTGACAATGACTTTGGCCATCCCTTATCCTGACACATGTACTGAGTCAGTGGCAGGAGATGGGATATGTGTGTACTGACACATTTCAATCACAAATCCTGCAGTTCAGACAACTGTCTATGTGGTGCATGTGTGCACATATGAGTAGTGGCATACTACATGCACCAGACAGATGGGTCCATGGACGGGAAGGATATGAGGGGCATGGTTGACTGGCAGACTGACAAGTGTCTTGTTCAAATATGTGTCAGCTCTTTTTGCAATATTTTGCAAATGATGCCAAGGCGTGCTCTGTAATGTGCTGTACTGACTGTGATGTGTCAGGTCAATACAGGTGGCTGATGTGGATCTGTTTATCCTGTTTGTTTGCAGATACATCTACGGCTACTGGAGGAGACAGCTCCACGGACCAAGAGGAGCCGCAGAGCCAGACTGGGTCCGCTGCAGAGGAGTCGGAGGGACCCAGTGGCACGGAGGGTGAGGGGAGCCACACTGAGGAGACCTCAGCTACAACCACCTCGGCTGAGGAACACAGCAGCTCGAGTGATGACTCCCTTGTGGAGGCGGGTGTCAGCAGACCCCAGACAACACCTAGTGAGTCTGTCCCCGCCACCACCACCATCTCCACCCTCCCATCTGCTCCCATCCCAGATGTCTGTGGAGGCTTCCGTGTAAGGGAGCATGTCTCCTTCGTGCCAGGCACCGCACCCCCTGCCTCTGTCTCCCCTGCTGCCTCTGTCTCCCCTGCTGCCCTGAGTGTGGAGGCTGTGCACTTACTTAAGCAGATCCATGTAGGGCAGACAGCGATGCTGAGTGTCCTTCATTCTCACACCAGTCTGTTGACACAACTGGTGTCCTTCATGGAGGGCATTTCATCAAACATGTCTGCCCTACAGCGGACCATTCAGTCCATGGCCTCCTCACAGACGGCAACAGTGTCCCTTCTCCAACAGTCCCTCACCCCTCCTACCTCTGCCCCATCCACAATCCCCACTACCCTACCTGTCCAAGGCACACACACACCAGCACAGGCACGCACCACCACAGACACAAGCAGCACACAGCCACGCAAGACAAAATCCAGACGCACAAGCACGCACACTCCGGGGACTGATGGCACACATACAGGGGATGGGTTACAGACACACAAACAGCCATCCACGAGCACTCCGCAGTCCTCAGATGCCTCTCCCTCCAAAACCCCTTCCCTTGCCTCACCTGCAACCCCCCCTTCCCAGCAGGTCTTCCTCTGTGACCTTGGCCTCTTCCCCACCGACCCATCTGATCCAACTTACAAGGTGAAGAGGAAGTCACCACGCACAGAGGGGAGTTCCCCTGCCACACGGACACCCTCCCCCAGGTGCAGGAACACGGAGGCCCCCATCCGCAAATCCCCCCGGACCAGGAAGGGCAAGACCCCACCACAATCCCGCACTTCCACCACACTGTCTCCGTCCTCCAGCCCCCAGGCCACCACTCCACAGGTCCCCCCCCCACACCCTGCCCCAGGTTCCCCCACACACCGATACCGCATCCCCAAAATGCTTAGGCCCACCCCCCACCACATGCACTTCCACCCCCACCTCACACACTCAGCCTGTTCCTGCCGCTGGTGTGGAGACTGTGTCCCCCCCCTCTGTCCTGCCCACCTCATCTGAACCCCATTACACTCCTTTGGAGATTGGCACTGCAGTAGAGAGCACATCCACCCCGTCTGACTTGGGCACTACAGTGGAGACCCCGTCCACACCATCTGACCTGACCACTGCAGTGGTGCCGGCAACCACCCCATCTGACTTGAGCCCTGCAGTGGTGTTGGCGCCCACTGTGTCAGACACCTCCACTGCAGTTGCCAGCAACACTCCTGCACCCACCACCACACCCCTGCCCCATTCTGCTGTCCCCTGATCCTGTCCCTGCGGTGCCTGGCCTGCCCCTATGTATGCCCCTCCAAGGGGAGATGTCCCTTGGCCGTAGCAGTGCAGGCAAGCAATGGGTGTCAAGTTTCCACATGTCACCCTGTTGGGACTCCTGGAAGGACTGGCCATTGGCCTTTTGACATTGTTGAGTTCACAGTTACATGGATATCATTGCTGAATAAAGCAAATTGTTGTTATCCAGTGGTGTTGCATCTAATGTACATGATGTTGATGATGTGTATCATGAACTTGCAGTTGTAATGGTGTTTTAAAGGTATAAGAGACTGATTTGCTGATGTGATGGACTCCAGGTGGTCCATGGGATATGTGTACTTTCCTGGTATGTATTCATGACATAATTTGCTGCTATTTCAGGGTGTTATGTTTGCTGAATTTGTGGACCAGGTATTACTCCTTCTGTTTGCTACTTCACATCTTTGCCATGCACTGTTGCACATATGTTGGGCTTACATTTCGGCACATTGTAAGATTCCCTGACTGGGCCCATCTCGCCACTGGACAGGCAGGTTTGTGCATCAATGGTACACAAGTCATCTGTGTCATCAGTGCAACTAGCTCTACATGTGTATTGTGTATGTGCAGATGACTGAAGGGACACTCCCGTACACAGGCTGATGTGACCAGAGCTTTCATTGTGTTGTAATTGTTGGCTCACTCAGCAAGTGTTATGCTGACATGACAGAGCCCTGCACAGACAACGTTTGGCCCAGCTAACCTTCCCCAGGAGTGGAGTCCCCTCATGGCAGTGTGTCATACTGTGACATTGCCTGAACCCATGGTGTGTGTAGTGTGAGCATGTCTGTGTGTGTTCCATTCACTTTTTCTACACAGCCTGTGTTCCCTACAGATGTTCCTGTTCGTGGCGCTTGCTGAGTTGACCTGTGTTCATCCAACATCTTTGTCCTGGGTTTCCTGGGATGTAGGTGCATGGCACACTACTGGTCATTAGGGTGTCATCCCTAGGTGTTTTATTTGTAAAGCCCGGGGATGTTGTCAGACGCACGTGGGACACATTCAGGATTCCCTTGGCACTTCTGTGTTGCCAACATGATGTAGTTTTCCCTATGTGGTATCTGTCAGTGAGTGGGTCACTTGTATGTGTGTGTGACTACTCCCACTCATCAGGGTCATAGTTGCAATGTTGGAAGGTGTCGACATGTGTTCTTTGTGGCTCTACTTTGGTTCATCATTGTTGTGGGAGTGTGGCAGTGATCCCAATGATTCTGGTAGATTTCACGTCATGCCCAGGTACCGCATACTGTGCAGTGTGGCGGACATTCACAAGGGTTGTTGACTGGCCATGTGTGTGTATTTTTGGGAACCTTAGATCTCCCCACCACCCCTGGGATGGTCATGGGTGCATGAGCAATTTCACCAGTCCATGTGTGCTTAGCTGATGCACATTGTTGCAGATCAAGGTGTGTTGTGTTGAGGGTGGCCAAATGTGAGTTGTCTCATGGCTAGGCCCCTACCTACTTTGTGTTCATTGATGACAGGCCCTGGCCAGTGATTTGTTTGTGTAGGTGTGATGGACGTTTGTTGGTCAGGACGCATGCCCCAGTGCGCGCAGGTGACTGTACTCCACCTACTACCACCATCTACCTTTGTCATCACAGTGGGATTGTACAGGCTACTGTCACCCCAATGTAGGGTCCCTGAAGGTAGTGCTGTGTTGGGCTGCCTCTTGCTGTGTTGTTTGCTGTGCCGCCCAGCTTGTGTCACATGAATGATTTGGGATCCCACTCACCTGACAATGCCTGCTTGCCCACCAAGGGATGCCCAGTTCATGAGTTACTTTTGTATGGCACTGTGTACACATCTGTGTCATTGGAGTTCTGCCCACTGTCATGTGTTGTGTACTTGCCTGGGGACACTGAGACACACACACATGTTGTGTATGATATGCAGTGCGGGGCTGCCTGTCTGTGTTTGTGCATCTGCTCCACTGCATTGGTATGGCTTTTGCAGTCCATTGGCTTATGTTGTTTGGAGGTTTTTCCCTAGTGTCCCTGCGTCTCCTGGCTCATCAGTCTGCACATTCATCAAGTTTGGTGTGTTCCATTGTTGCCATGGTATGGGACTTGGTCACCTGACATCTACACTCTCCACAGGATTCCTTAGTTTGTGTGTCTGTTTGTATTCGATTTGTGTGTATGCATCATGGTGCTCACTTGTCGCATTGTCTAATTGTACACTGGAGTAATTGTCAGGGATCATGGCCATAGCTTGTCTGCACATGGCAGAGGGTGTTCTTGTGATACACAGCAATCTTTGCCTCACCAAATCTATGTTTGTATGTGACAAAACCACTACATTGCCACAACATTGCTTGTGGTGTGGGGACCAGGAATCATGCATTTTGGTTTGGAGATGCTGCTATTTTCATGTCCACACTCACCTTATTGTCACTGTAGTAATGGGGGGTTTAGGACACATTACCACATTGGTCTTAAGATGCTGGATTTTTTAACCCCACTATCACCTTTTGGCCACTGTAGTGATGGGGGGTTTAGACCCCATTACCACTTTGGTCCTTAGATGCAGGAGTTTTTAACCTCACTAACACCTTTTGGTCACTGTGGTGATGGGGGGTTTAGACCACAAACACATTGCTCCAGAGATGCTGGATTTTTTAACACCACTGACACCTTTTGGTCACTGTGGTGATGGGGGGTTTAGACCACATTACCACATTGCTCCAGAGATGCTGGATTTTTGATCCATACTATCACCTTTTGGGCACACGTGTTGGGAGTCACATTGTATGTTCACTGTCAGGATCTGTGTTGTGAGCATTTTACACACACATACATTAAATCTTGCAAAGATGGTAGGTGGGGTTTGCTTACTCATCCTATGTGTGTGAATCCTGGTAGTGCTAGGCATCCAGCCCCCTATGAGTGGGGATGGTAATAGTGATGGGCATCCAGCCTCCTATGGGTGGGGGTACTGGTGGTGAGGGGCATACAGCCCCCTATGAGTAGGGGGTACTGGTGGTGATGGGCATTCTACCCCCTATGAGTGGGGATGGTAATAGTGATGGGCATCCAGACTCCTATGGGGTGGACTCTTCTGGTAGTGATAGACATCCACCCCCCTATGGGGTGGACAATGCTGGGATAGGCATCCACCCCCCTATGGGGTGGACTCTGCTGGTAGTGATAGGCATCCACCCCCCTATGGGGTAGACAATGCTGGGATGGGCATCCACCCCCCTATGGGGTGGACTCTGCTGGGAGTGATAGGCATCCACCCCCCTATGGGGTGGACTCTGCTGGGATGGGCATCCACCCCCCTATGGGGTGGACTCTGCTGGTAGTGATAGGCATCCACCCCCCTATGGGGTGGACAATGCTGGGATAGGCATCCACCCCCCTATGGGGTGGACTCTGCTGGGTGTGATAGGCATCCACCCCCCTATGGGGTGGACAATGCTGGGATAGGCATCCACCCCCCTATGGGGTGGACAATGCTGGGATAGGCATCCACCGCCCTATGGGGTGGACTATGCTGGGATAGGCATCCACCGCCCTATGGGGTGGACTATGCTGGGATAGGCATCCACCGCCCTATGGGGTGGACTCTGCTGGGAGTGATAGGCATCCACCCCCCCTATGGGGTGGACAATGCTGGGATAGGCATCCACCCCCCTATGGGGTGGACTCTGCTGGGTGTGATAGGCATCCACCCCCCTATGGGGTGGACAATGCTGGGATAGGCATCCACCGCCCTATGGGGTGGACTATGCTGGGATAGGCATCCACCCCCCTATGGGGTGGACAATGCTGGGATAGGCATCCACCGCCCTATGGGGTGGACTTTGCTGGGATAGGCATCCACCCCCCTATGGGGTGGACAATGCTGGGATAGGCATCCACCCCCCTATGGGGTGGACTCTGCTGGGAGTGACAGGCATCCACCCCCCTATGGGGTGGACTCTGCTGGGAGTGATAGGCATCCACCCCCCTATGGGGTGGACTCTGCTGGGTGTGATAGGCATCCACCCCCTATAGGGTGGACAATGCTGGCATAGGCATCCACCCCCCTATGGGGTGGACTATGCTGGGATAGGCATCCACCCCCCTATGGGGTGGACTATGCTGGGATAGGCATCCACCCCCCTATGCGGTGGACAATGCTGGGATAGGCATCCACCCCCCTATGGGGTGGACAATGCTGGGATAGGCATCCACCGCCCTATGGGGTGGACTCTGCTGGGAGTGATAGGCATCCACCCCCCCTATGGGGTGGACAATGCTGGGATAGGCATCCACCCCCCTATGGGGTGGACTCTGCTGGGTGTGATAGGCATCCACCCCCCTATGGGGTGGACAATGCTGGGATAGGCATCCACCCCCCTATGGGGTGGACAATGCTGGGATAGGCATCCACCGCCCTATGGGGTGGACTCTGCTGGGATAGGCATCCACCCCCCTATGGGGTGGACAATGCTGGGATAGGCATCCACCCCCCTATGGGGTGGACTCTGCTGGGAGTGATAGGCATCCACCCCCCCTATGGGGTGGACAATGCTGGGATAGGCATCCACCCCCCTATGGGGTGGACTCTGCTGGGTGTGATAGGCATCCTCCCCCCTATGGGGTGGACAATACTGGGATAGGCATCCACCGCCCTATGGGGTGGACTATGCTGGGATAGGCATCCACCCCCCTATGGGGTGGACAATGCTGGGATAGGCATCCACCGCCCTATGGGGTGGACTTTGCTGGGATAGGCATCCACCCCCCTATGGGGTGGACAATGCTGGGATAGGCATCCACCCCCCTATGGGGTGGACTCTGCTGGGAGTGATAGGCATCCACCCCCCTATGGGGTGGACTCTGCTGGGTGTGATAGGCATCCACCCCCTATGGGGTGGACAATGCTGGGATAGGCATCCACCCCCCTATGGGGTGGACTATGCTGGGATAGGCATCCACCATAGGCATCCACCCCCCTATGGGGTGGACTCTGCTGGGAGTGATAGGCATCCGCTCCCCTATGGTGGTGCTTCCTTTCGTGTCATTTTGGTGTGTGGTAGGTGTCTGACTTACCTTCTGCGTCGTGCGCGTCGGTAACGGTAGGCATACAGTATAGGGAAGACATGCGCGATTGGATACATGTCTGCTCCGTCTCGTCCCCGTTGATCGTGTTCTGGCGCGAATCGGAGCTTCAATACGCCTCGTCCGAATGCTGTGACGTGCTGGAAGCGGCGCCCTGTACGACACGTAGTGAAGACGCATCGTACTTGCGTGTCCGGAAACTGGTTGGGAAAAGCCTCCGTACGACTCGATTTCCGTGTTTCCTGAGCCTGTTCGGTCGTGAAATAGAGCACGAATCGGAGTGGACGATTCGGTCGGAAATTTGCCGGTAATACGCATCGTACTTGCTCGTTTGTAGATGGAAGCTCCGGATACGAGTCGGTCGTGAGGTAAGCCTACGAATGGCATTGGGAAGGCATTTTTAGCGACATCGGAATCGGGCCCTTAGTGTCCTCCTAGATGCGGAAGCAAAGCTTTTCACTAAGTTTTTGCTGAACAACATCTTTGATTGGGTCATAGATTCCACCTTTCTACCTTTTAACCAAACTGTTTTTTTTACCAGGCTGCTCTATGCTAGACAAAACTATCAGATCGAAATTATTAGTAAATTCATCCCTAAGAATATATCCCCCACTGTTTGTTTGTTATATTGATTACTCATCAGTATTCAATACTGTCAATGGCGGAAAACTCTGGAAGATTTTAATGAAGTGGGGAATTACCATTTGTTGCGGTACTTTTTGGTGTCCATGTAAAACTAGCTGAAAGAACCCTTTTACCAAAGATGAGAACCTTTAACGGCCTGAAGCAAGGATGTACGTTGGCACCCTTACTTTTATCCCTCTATATAGTCGACTTGTCTTTACACCTTGGCAATGCTGATGGTCTTTCTAGAAAACTTGGCCAGAAGTCGATTCCATATTTACAATATACAGACGAAATTGTCATTTTCTCGTTATCTCCTTGGCCTGCAATTTCAACTACCAAAACTTCATGATTATAGCAGTCAATAATTCAAAAATCAACCTAAGGAAAACCAAAATTATGACGTTTGGCAGGTCCAAGGAACAAAATGATCAACAATTTTATTGAGTATGTAAGTAAATATGATTCCTTGGTCTTGATTGTGGATAATTAACTAGCTTAGGAAGATCACATCTCAAACAAAATAAAGAAAACAAACACTGTGGTGAATTCCATCAAATGATTCTCTAAAATCTATGGAGGGCGAGCCATTGATCAAATATTAAAAGCCCTTAAAAGTCAGCTAATTCTTACTCTTTTATATGCTTCTGTCATCTTTAACAACAAAGTAATCACTGAGTTAATTACAATTTAAATGAAGGGGGATAGGTCATTATTAAATTTTTGTTCATCCACTCCTCATAACAAATTATGCCATGAACTATCCCTACCTTAATTTCATGCCCTCCATGCGGGTGCCTCCATAAACTTTTGTTCGCAACTGTTCTTCGTCCAAGGAAATTTCTATTAAATGGTTGATATTCAAGGAACTAATTCAATTTAGAGGATATATAAAGTATCCAAGCCTTACAAAGGCTAAAAAAAACAATCACAGAGAACAATCTACTAGTGCTTATTGACATGATAAACGCACCCCATTTCGATTGCAAAGAACTAATAAAGATCAGCTTGAGGAACAATAGTAAATTAAATTATCATCTACTTTTGCAGACTTATAAACATGCAGACTACACTATAGACACTTATTTTTTTGATTTCCTCTCTTGAGCCTTCATGTAAAAAAAGTATTTAAGATTTAGTTGATATCATATTCCAATTTAAGTGCGTATAGAATCCTCAGTGCTTATCATCGCAAGTTACCAATTGTATGGATACAAGGATGATTCAATTGAGCACCTAATTGGAGGGAGAAGAGAAGGACACTAGTGAGACAGCTGGAAAACACATGAACTCGCGCAGAGTGCTTAATCAAGAAGAAAAAGTAAGGGGCGTGCGCGAAACAAAATGGCCGCTCCCTGAGCTTGCTCCGTGACACGGAGTAATGTTTTATCACGGAAGGCTTTCTTCTCTGAACAGCGCGGAGAATAAACAATGGATTCCCGCGTGGGAAGTCCCGCTGAGTGCTGGGGCAAGTTTTCTTAGACCTTGAAGGTCTTTTCGACCACTTTTTTCCCTTCTGTTTCTTGCCTCATACAGCCTCGCGCTGCGACCGCCATTTTCTCCACTCAGCACCCGCATTTACCTCAGCGGACAATGTTGCTGTATAGCTCCTCTGACTGACTTTTCTTTCTTTTTTTATATTCATTTTGGGCCATTCTAACATGCCTCTTACAATTTAATGGAGAGATGGTCATATTTTTTAATGGTCATTCATTTACTCATTTAGTTCTTCTATTGAGGCACTAAGGCTACACAGCATTTCGCAGTCAGGCTCTTTAGAGGATTTATCGGCGTACTCATAACGAATGCAACAAGCTTGTACTGCGTGAAATTCTTCTTCTTTTTTATCAGCTGCGTTTCACACTGTGCTATAGTCATGGACTCTTCACATTCAAATAAGCCCCATGTGGTTGCTAGTTCCAATTCTGGAGGACGTAAAGACTCAGCTGGTACCACCAACAAGCGTGCCAAAAAGATCCGTCCTCCCCAACGAAATTACCTCTTCCTTTAACGTTGGAGGACATCATGGATGAACTGCGCCATATTCGACCATTCATGATGGATACTACTGCAACACTTCAGAGACTTGAGGAAAAGTGGTCCGGTCTGGAGTCAAGACTTTCTGATGTGGAACAAAAAATCAGTGATGCCCAAGATGTTGTCGCCAAAGTCGATATCCTCACTAGAGAAGTTAAGTTACGCAACTGAAGAAAGCTACAGAGGACTTAGAAAATCAAAACAGGCGCAACAACCTTCGCATTTATGGAATTCCGGAAGGTTCTGAAGGCTCGGACATGATCTCCTTCTTGAAGGTTCAAGTTCTGCAGATCGTTGGTCTATCGAAATCCATTGATCTCAATATTCAGAGGGCGCACAGGATAGGCCCCCAGAACGCATCTTCTTCAACTAAACCAAGAGGTATCATAGCTTTTTTTCTACTGTACTCTGATCTCATGGCAATCCTCAATGCTGCCAAGCAACATAAGCAGATGCTCTGGTCCGGTCACAAAATCTACTTCAGTCAAGATGTCTCCAAGCCGACTGCCAATCGTCGAAAGGAATTTCTAGACCTTAGACCAATGCTGAGATCCATGAATGCCCGTTACGGTCTTATTCATCCGTGCTTCTTTAAGGTGACTTATAAAGACAGAACTTTCACTTTCGATGACCCTGGCGAAGTTCGGAAATTCATTCAAGTCCATAAAGGAGAAGCTATGGAACTGAGCAAATCTTAAATGTTCTCTAATATTTTCTTTCTCTCCTGTTTCCTAGGTTTTTCCTCCGCAATTTTCGATGCTGATGTACATAACCACGTTGCCCATGTGTCTTGTTATGTATGAACCACTCTGTTGCATTGTCTTCCCCAATGTTTGGTAAGTTCCCTTCCATCTTGTTGCTTATGTTTACCCTTATTGTCTTTTTAGGTTGAGCCTAGAGTAGCGCGCAAGCGCTGCTTCTGGCGAAGCATTATGTAGGGGATTCGAAAAGCTGACCAGACGCTCGTGCGTCATGGCCTTTTTCGTGCAGTTACCCGCGCGGCCGACATCGGTTTCCCATTATCGTGCCCAGACACGTGCGCGATAATTGGAAACACATGCCGGCCGTGCGGGGAAAAGGCCATGACGCACGAGCGTCTGGTCAGCTTTCGAAAGCCCAGGTTGCCGCGCTCGCTCGCCCCCGCTCCTCTCTTGTTTATTTTTGCATCGAGTGCCGTGCGGGCGAGCGCTTGTTTACTCACCAGTCATTTGTCTCCAGTACTAGAAAGCCTGGATATGCGGGGTGTGGTCTGGAGGCGACTCACACCGTGTCTTCTCGGTGATCTCTCCACCCGGATTCCCCAGTATTGGGTCCGCGATGAGAGAACAGTGACTCCCGCAGACGAACGAAGCATAACGAAGCTGCCCATGTGTCCGAGTGATGATCAGAGCTGAGTCCGGGCAGAGCAGGACAAGAAGATTGCAGTGTGGGCCGCTAGTGCCCAGTGCTCTTCTAACAGAGATGCCCGGCACCTTGTAGTGTGCCGGAGGAGCTAGAATGAAAGCGGGGCCGGGCGTCATCTGGAGGCGCATGGGTGGGATGGAATGAGCTGAGCCAGCAAAACTGACGCACAGGTACTTAAGGTCACCCTGGCCTGTGCAGTACCCGAGGCCGCGGGATGCACCGAGTGGGGCTTCCACAGAGAGATTCCGACAGTGGCTTCAAAAGAGAGGGATTGCCATCCTCCCCCAACCTATTTTACAGAGATCATTTGGTGACCGACCTGTATGATAAGGTTTCTAATATGGTAAACACAGACAGCTGCCCAAATACATTGTGTTCTGTCTATTTCTCCGGAAACACCTGACCCCCGCCGAGTCTCTGCCGCGCTGCCCAGAAGCTCGAGCACAGTATGTGCCTTTCTCGTTCCGACGTAGTTTCAGCTCGCTGAGCAGCCGGGCATCGGGTGCCCTGCTCTGACATCCAGGGCCCCTGTGGAATACTGCATTAAACCCATGGCATTATTTTGCTCCGACAAACAAGTGACCCAGAGTGGCTCTGGTTCCACCCAGTTTCCTGGCCTGTTTTCAGTGTCCTGCCAATTGCTTGCAGACATCCGCCACCACGTGCCAAGACGTTGTTTTGTCTGTAGATAAGTCACAGAGATTACCCACACTGCAGTCTGAAATTCAGCATCTGATCGGACCTATCTCCCGCACGCACTTTGCACCCCTCCCTCATTTATGTCACGCCAGTTTGCAGCGCCCAGACCCTAGTCACCTTATTTTTGGACTTGTGGAACATTGCGCCTTCCTTTACCCGCATCCCCCTAGATTTCAGTTGCTTTTTGGGGACAACCGATGTTGAAACCTGTTCCTCCGTGCCATTGGCTTGGTCTGGCAAGCCGCCACATCAGCTATTACGTCATCCTGCTGCTACGTGACAGTCTCTTCAGCTCTGCTGGTCTTTAAAGGCACACGCCTGCTTTCCAGTTTGCCCCAACTTATGAGCTAATGGGTGCTCAATTAGCAATCAACGGGCCTAAATCTGGTAGAACTAAAGAAGCATAGAATGTGAAAGGAACCCCCAAACACATGCAGTGTGTAGAAAGAGCCTAAGCACTGTGGGAGTGTGCAAGCATGACTGTCTGTATGCTACATGGAGTTGTTAAGCAGCTATTCCTGTACACTGTAGCTTTGCTCACCAATGTCTGCACATTGTACATGGCCTCTCTGGACATCTGTCTGCACGGCGTATATGAATTTTCACCTAGGCCTTCACAGTTTTGAACTACTGTCACCGAAGCTTGCACAGTAATGTATTATCACCCATGCAAGGCAGTCTTATTTATTTATGATTTAGATCACAAACGAGGTCCATAGAAAATGACCGCAATTTTTCATTACAAAATAAGAACAATTTACAAATTACATTTATATAAAAAAAAAAAATTCATAACAGATCAAGAGTAAGAATTACCATCCCTGCGATATGACCGTAAACACTGCTGGTTTCAAAACGTGCCATTCTTAAAGTGGCAAAATGTGCACGAACGAGATACCAAACTGCCATAAACACAATTCCAATTAAACAAAAGGGAAGGTTTTCAGGGGATTCCTTCATCAATAACTCGCGATTCCTATGTTGTACAGGTCAGTAATTAATCAGGGATCCGGGCCTATACAGACTCATACCAGTAATTTCCCAACAATAAAAGATTTGAGACCTTCAAAAATACCTTTACCAAACATTTAAAAAATGTATATTCCATCTAAAAACATTTCATTTACTGGCGTGGTGATCAGAGTGCGAGCTTCCACTACCGAACGTACATTAGGCTTATAAAAATAAAGGTCTCACCTATGCCTGTACCTAGTCACTGTTTGTGTTCAGCACCTCTGCTGCCTCCTGTAAGTACCCCTCTTCTACCCCTCTACCCCTCTTCTACCCTACTACCCCTCTACTACCCTTCTACCCCTCTACTACCCCTCAACCCCTCTACTACTCCTCTACTACCCCTCTTCTACCCCTCTACCCCTCTTCTACCCCTCTACCCCTCTTCTACCCCTCTTCCCCTCTTCTACCCCTCTTCTACCCCTCTACTACCCCTCTACTACCCCTCTACTACCCCTCTACTACCCCTCTTCTACCCACTGTAACTAGCAAAGACACTGTGTCACGACAGCATCACTCTGCACCACCACAGCATCACTCAGCGCCACCACAGCAACACTCAGCGCCACCACAGCAACACTCAGCGCCACCACAGCAACACTCAGCGCCACCACAGCAACACTCAGCGCCACCACAGCAACACTCAGCGCCACCACAGCAACACTCAGCGCCACCACAGCAACACTCAGCGCCACCACAGCAACACTCTGCGCCACCACGGCATCACTCTGCGCCACCACAGCATCACTCTGCGCCACCACAGCAACACTCAGCGCCACCAAAGCAACACTCAGCGCCACCACAGTAACACTCAGCGCCACCACAGCAACACTCAGCACCACCACAGCAACACTCAGCGCCACCACAGCAACACTCAGCGCCACCACAGCAACACTCAGCGACACCACAGCAACACTCAGCGCCACCACAGCAACACTCAGCGCCACCACAGCAACACTCAGCGCCACCACAGCAACACTCAGCGCCACCACAGCAACACTCAGCGCCACCACAGCAACACTCAGCGCCACCACAGCAACACTCAGCGCCACCACAGCAACACTCAGCGCCACCACAGCAACACTCAGCGCCACCACAGCAACACTCAGCGCCACCACAGCATCACTCAGCGCCACCACAGCATCACTCAGCGCCACCACAGCATCACTCAGCGCCACCACAGCATCACTCAGCGCCACCACAGCATCACTCAGCGCCACCCCAGCATCACTCAGCGCCACCCCAGCATCACTCAGCATCACCACAGCATCACTCAACACCACCACATCATCATCACTCAGCAAGACCTAAGTATCATTCAGCATCACCTCAGCATCGTCTCAGCACCAGTCACCACCACTACCACCTCAACATCACTCAACACCACCTCAGCCTGCTCTCGGAATCTGGCATCTGTTGATTCTCCCCTAGCGTCTGGCCGCTGCTAGTGTTATAATAGAGGTACTAATTCACAACCTTCAAACTCCAATTGTTTATGCCCCCTCAAAAAAAAACTTTAACAAACAACCATTGGAATAGGCAAAAACAAGTTGCCAACATTTCAAGAACAAAAGAAAAATAAGGAAATTTTTTATTGTACATACATTTTTTAATATGGTCATTCTGTCGGACATAATGCCTTTTTGGTCATATATAAGGTAACAAAAATGCTTCTGACACTTTTTATTACAACTTTTCAGCATGCTGCACAGCAGCCACACTTCTCTACAGCACAGCTTAAACACATTGGCAAAGTCAATAGCTCTGCCTAAACACTTATAAGGCCCCAAAGGCGAGACCTATTGGCTATGCCAATGCTTGTTTTGTATTATTTCTTCTTTTGTCAGTAAACTAGTGCTTTCTCGGTGTCCATCTTTGGAGCGGCCGTTGCTCTCTTCGTCCCCCCCCCCTTCAGTAATGTTCTTCTTGTTTGTGATCATTATGACTAAAGTCTTTGGCTTTCTGTCATCTCTTCTCTTTTACACTCATAGGGCGACTGTGCTCCCTTCTTGCTTTTCTCATCTATCTCCGGTTCTCCCTCTTTCTTCTTTCTTTTTTTTCCCTTCTTTCTGTTTTCTTTCCCCCTCTTCCCGCACTTCATTATTGCGAGTTTTTTCCTCCCCACGGCGATTCTTGATGTCTTTTATTTTTACTTATCTGGCCAGCTGTCCCTCGGTAAATATTGTGGAATTCATTTTACTTTTTCTACTCTTTCCCTCCTTTTTTCCCAACTCCTTGGCTTATCTCTGTCTTATATTTGTGTCAGTCTCTTCCTCTTATTGAAAATTGTTTGCCAATTATTATGCTTCTTTTGCTTGATTAGGTTAAGCATTTATTCAAACACTTATTTATTCCATGTTATAAGGTTTATAAATGTGTTTTTATATACTCTTCTGTTATCAGTCCAATGAGTAATTTACGTTTGGTTTCATGGAATGTTAAAGGCATTCGTAACCCGGTTAAAAAACAAAGGGGCATATTCTCATGGACACATCGCCGAGTTATCAGCACTTTACCGCAGCCAAATCCGCGATAAAACTATCGCCCCATTCCCAAGCTGGTGCTAACAGCCGATAACACCAGTTTACCTGCGAAAGCAGTCGCAGAAAACATCGCCACAGATGACCCCGGCAACTAACGCTAATGAGATGCAGAGTAGGCGTTCCCGTGCAAAAAGCCGCGACAACACCACTCCACAACATTCTCAACGACCAGCCCGATCTGCGATAAGACCACAAAACATGCGATAAGGCGCGTTAGCAGCAGGAAATTAACACCTGCTCTGACCTGGTGTAAAGTCGGATGACAACCTGCACCAGACAAGGGAGCACAGCCCATAGCCACACATGAAGAACAACAATTGCCCTGGAGCAACCCATCATGCAGCCCGGAGCCCCAATAGGCCAACAACACCCATCGCCACCACCCCCAGGACCCCACCACCCCGACCACCCCCACCACAAACCCCCCCCTGGGCCCTACCCCGGGCACCCCCCACAACCCCCCCTAGGACAAAGATATCGCACATCAACTCCACGAAACCATGAACCAAACAAATCGCCTGAAGTCGCACAAGCACAACACCCAACATACATGTGTGTTCGGAAAAGAGGGAAATCATACATCCATATCATAATATCCAAATAACACATTTATTACAGAACATAACAAAAACTGAAAATCAGAAGAGGCATGGCGGGTCGTCCCATGACATCCAGTAAGTCACAGCCTGCAAAACAGAAATCTGTATAAGAAGGAGTGCCATGCGCCCATCAAATCATAGCGAGAGAGCGAAAGAGAGAGGGAAAGAGGGAGAGAGAGAGGGAGAGAGAGGGAGTGAGGGAGAGAGAGAGGGGGAGGGAGAGAGAGAGGGAGAGAGGGAGAGAGAGGGGGAGAGAGGGAGAGAGAGTGCAGACACTGCGGACCTATGCCCCACTGCTCACCTGCTGCAACCGGTGTGTCTCCAACCACATGCCGGGATTTACAGCAGTCCCCCAGGTCCCTCATCTGAAACAGTTTCCAGAGACATGGATGTCAGAGTCCATACAGTTGCACACGCCACCATCGCTTGCCCGCCCCTGCGCACACAGGCAGCTGCACCCCAGCCCCTCCCGACGTCCAGCGCTGAATGCCCGCCCCTGCGCAACCAGGCCTCACTGCTCACCTTCCGCCATCGGCGTGTCTCCAAGAGGGCCCACCACGTTCCGGAGGGATCTCCAAGCCCGGGGCCCGCGACCATGGCACCCTCCACATCATGCAGCCCTGCGCCGCGGGCCACCAGGTCACACACATGTTGCTGGGTCTTGATTTCGCAATGGCAGAAACCACATCTGTGGACACGGCATCATCGCAGGCTGCACACCCGCTCAGCGCTTGAGGTGCCACTAACTCTGTGAACCGCAACGCCACGTGGTGGGAGGCCCGCCCTGCCCTTGCCCAGGCCCACACTGCGGGCCAGCAGGTCTCACACAAACCCATGCCAGTCCGGACCGCCAGGACGGCGCAACATCGCAGGCTGCACACCCGCTCAGCATTTCAGGTGCCCCTATGTCACTGCACCGCAAGACACCGTCCCGTGGCGGGGTGCCTGTGCCTGCCGCAGTGTATCCGGTGCCACCAAGTCTGTGCCCTGCTAGCCATGGACCCTTAATGATTGAGTCCCGTGGTGCGGACGCCATCATGTCACCCCCGGCACTGGGCAATGTGAGGTGGCAGGGCCCTAAGCCCTCATGTGTAGATGGGAACTACACGGAGACACCCAGTTGTAGAGTTGAAATGGCGTCCGGCACGTGCGCCAGGCCCTATTTATTGGCAGTGTCACATGTCCTGTGATGCCTGTGCTGGATGGGTGTGGTGTGGGTGTACACCAGCCATGAGGGAGTGGCTGTGGCATGCTGACAACTAGACCTGTGAGCTGTAGATCCTTGCAGTGAAGACCTGGGACATGTAGCGTTGTCGTCGTCCCTTTGTGCGTAAGCGGAGTGGGCTGCCCTGGCGTATGCCAGTCCAGCGTAAGGGTGTGAACATTGACCCCGGGGCTCTGGGCGCGGTTCCGTCCTGGGCTGGAAAAGGATGTGACTAATGGATGTGTCTCTGTTGTAGTGTCGGCAACCCCCGGCCCGTAACGGAAATGTGCCACCCTGTGACAGAAGTCCTACAACATGTGCAACATGGACGTAAGGGGGAATCACTGACCCTACATTCATCCATACTTCCACACTTGAAAGATCATAGACATGACACACCAGTGTGAATATGAATGTTTATTGCACATTCAAGGGAGTGTTGCAGCTGGAGCAGTACAGGGCCATGCCAACCCCACTCCACATTGTCGGGCCGTGTAGGGCCAGCCAGAGTCCTTCAGGGAGTGACCGGTACAGCAGGAGAGGAGGAGTTCAGTCCGCAGTCTGATAGCTGTGTCATTGGTGACCAAACAAAATATGGCAGTCCATGTCGAGGTCCGAGGTGAGTGTGGCAGAGTGCATCGGGGGACAGTGGAAGGTGATGATGCAGAGGGCAGCACCAAGCAGAAACAGGCCACATGGCGGAGATGCATGCTACTGCGTCCTTCTGACCACAAAGTCAGATTCATCCGCATCCTCGTCCGCTGCTGTTGCCTGTCCCTCACATGTGGGTGGTGGTGTTATGTCTGCCACACAGGGTGGCACTGACACATCAGGGGCCGGAGATGTGGATGGGGTGGTAGCAGCAGCATGCATCAGCGCCAGGCCTAGTGGCAGCAATGCCATGAGGGTGTTCCCTATGGCATGGAGGGACCCAGCTAGATCTCGCTAGTGTGCAGCCGTGGCAGCCGCTCTTTCCGCCTGCGTCCGCTCCATGTTCTCAATGATCCTCCGCATGTGTCCCAACACCCGAGCGATATCGCTGGAGGCACTCGGACTAGACAGTCGTTCCTGTCACAGAGTCAGGACTCTAGCGATGTCAGCCATGGTTCGTTGGAGAGCATGGAGCGGACTGTGGGTGTCCGTTAGGGACTGTGAGTGGTCCCTGATGAGACTTAGACACCCACGTATGGCATCTAGTCTGGCTGCCATGCGGTCGAACCCCACCTGCACCTGTTCAGCCAGCTTCTCCTGGCACCCCAACACACGGCGTTGGAAGGCCATGTGTTTGTCGTGGGGGTCCTGGGAGGCGGCCGTGGTGGTTGGTGCTGCCTGCTGTGTGTACTGTGCAGGGGGTGGGTTCTCCTTGTGGCAGCTGGGCTGCCCTGCTCCTGGAAGTGGGCTGCGGAGGCTGTCCACGAGCTGTTGGAGGGCGTCGGAGTCGAAGGTTTGGTGGTCCTCTTTGTCATCAGAGAAGAGAGGTTCGGACTGCTCTGCAGGAGGTGTTGGATTTCCCCCTGCAATCTGGAGGGGAGATGCAGTTTAACAACGTGTTCACATGTATGTTGCCGCATTGTACGGGTTCACATACAGACTGCATGACAGTGTACATTGTAACTGTTTGGGGGGTGCTGCCTATTTGATGGGGGACAGTGGCCATTCCGACGACATCACGGATGTGTGTTTGTACTTGTACATTGTCAACTCACATTTCCATGCAATGCCAAATGTGATTGTCCAGTTACTACGCACATGCGGCACCAGTTGTGTCCTCTGTTCTGTTGTGGACGTGTTGCGGTTTGTACCACGTCGTTGTCAATGTTGATGTGCTCTGCATGTAATGTGTGTGTGCCGCATTTTGGGTGATTCGCCCCTGCAGCTCTGATTTCGCTGCCCTTATCCCTTACATGTGGTGTGCCTCTGGGTTCTGTGCTTATGCAGTGCTGAGGTGTTGCATACCTGTATGCATTGGTCTCTTGGTGGGAGTTGTGGGTCTGGGGCATGGTTTGTCCGCAGATGTGGTCTGCTTAATTGTGCATGTGTGCCATTGTGCCCATCTCCCCCGTCCCCCCAGTCCCTGGTGGTTACTCACCCTGTTGCTGTTGTGTCCGGTCATGTTGAGCAGTGTCCGGTCCCCCACTCCTGCCACCGTCTCCCCACTGATGACTGTGGAAACCATTTCCTCCATCTCGTCCAGCTCCTCCTGTGTCGCTGGGCTTCCACCTCCAGTCTGCATTGCTGCCTTCAGGTTGTTTGCGAGTTTCAGCTTGGTTTTGCGCTTCACATCATTCCAGCGCCTCTTGACCTCGTCCATTGTCCTCTTCAGCACTCCGACTGCATTCACCTTGTCCACGATGGACTGCCATATTCCATTCTTAGTTGCCAGTGACACAGTGGAGGTGACGAACAGTAGTTGATGGTGTTCTATCACCTCCGTGATCAGGATCCTGTTTTCCTGCAGACTGAACCGCTTCTTCCGACTCTTCTTGTCCTTGCCCTTCCCTGACCCAGAGGTCCCAGGCTGGTCCTCCGTGGGGCTTGTGGGGTTCTGGTTGTCCTCTGTGTTTGCTCCGGGTGCCTCCATTGTGCTTCGCTGTTGTTTGTCTTTTGTTTGTGTTTTTTTTCCTGTTTTTATAGTGCATTTTCCCGCATGACGCGTGGGAATTGCAGGCCTGTGGCTGGTTTTCGCAGATTTTTGTATCGCGATTGGCGTCATCGCTACTATTTTTGCGTTGGGGTTTTGCGTTTTTGCGGCGTTGCGTTGCTTTTAACGCGCTCATTTGTCGCGTTCTCGTGTGTCTATCGCATGGTACCGCCGTGTTGGGAATACCACGTTAACACTGCGTTATTTTCCCGCAATGGACTGCGATGTGCAGAGTTGCGTTAAGCTACACTTGCGGTGGTTATCACACGTTCTTGTGAATATGCCCCAAAGAGTTTTGTCACACTTGTCCAAATTGAATTGTCAAATAGCTCTACTGCAGGAAACACATCATAAGGAACAAGACCCTAACTCTTTTAGAAAACAGTGGGTTGGTAGTGTCTTCAGCTCTCATGCTGTGCAAAACAAAAATGGTGTTCTTATACTGTTCCATAGATCGTTAAATGTTCAATTGAAACACGAATACAAGAATGATGCTGGTAGATGGCTTCTCCTTGAAGTAGCCATTAACAATACTAATTTTATGATTTGTAACATATATGGTCCGAATGGAGTAGACCATACTTTTTGGAAGGATATTTCCTCCTTATTATCCTCTCATGCTTCTGAGAATTTAATAGTTGGAGGAGATTGCAACCAACCTCTTGATCCCTTTTTAGATCGCAAGTCGCAAGCTAGATTTGTTCCATCCCCAATGCATAAGGCTTTCCACAAAACTATTTTAGATAGAGGACTCACTGATGTATGGAGAGTACTCCACTCTGACGATTTGGAGTACACCTTTTTTTCCCCTGTTCATAAGTCCTTTTCTAGAATTGACTATGTATTTTTCACACAACATACACTCCAATTTCTTACACATGCAGAAATAGGTTCGATTTTAGTTTCTGATCACGCACCTGTTATTGTAGATTTTGACTACCCCAACCCCATTTCATTCACCCGCAGATGGAGATTTAATAACTCCCTCTAATTAGATCAGCAGTTTACAGATCAGTTTACAACATTTACACAAGAGTATTTCACTCATAACTTCCCTTCCGACACGCAAATTAATTTTGTTTGGGATGCGTTCAAAGCAACTGCTCGAGGCTTTATAATTGACTACGTAGCCAAAAAAAAGAAAAAACACTTCAGGAATCCAAACAACTCTTAACTCAGATCAAGTCCTTGGAACACGAATATTTTTCCTCCAATAAGGACGATACTTTGTCTAAGCTCATCAAATGTAAATTGCAATATAATAAACAATCCCTTGCTGATGCCTGTGGTACCTTACTTAGATTGAATGCGAAGATGTATGGCGGGCGTAACAAAGCGGGTAAATCTTTGGCGAATTACTTGAAAATTAAAAAACAAAAATCTAAAATTACTGCCATCACAGATCCTTCTGGTGTACGACATATCAACGACTCCAAAAATTAGAATGCTTTACTGATTACTATAAAAACCTTTATACTCCAGAATCATACCCCTCAGCTGAACAAATTGACTCTTTTTTCCAATCGATTCCCAAAGACTTTAATAAAACTACAGATCTATCCTCCCTGGATACACCTTTATCCGAACAAGAATTGTTAAATGCCATCAATATGCTTCCCAAAGATAAAACACCGGGACCCGATGGCTTTACTGTGTGCTTTTATCTACATTTCAAGCACCTTTTAATTTCCACACTTTTAATGCTCATTAAACATTTTCTGAGTGCTAAGTGTACGCAAGGTTCTTTTGCTCAGGCTATGCTCTGCTTAATTCCTAAAAAAGATAAAGATTTGTCTCAAAGTGGCAATTATAGGCCTATTTCATTAATCAATACGGATTGCAAAACTTTTGCTAAATTGCTGGCTGTCGGGGTAAATTCTGTTATTCCAGATTTAATAAGCATACACCAGTCCGGATTTGTAAAGGGTAGATCCATCTCAGATAATTCAAGAACCTTCCTTAATATAATACATTTAGCGGCTAAGCTTAGCCCTCCAATAGCTGCCATAACATTAGATGCCGAGAAGGCCTTTGATCGAGTCAATTGGGACTTTATGTTTGCTGCTTTGAAATGGCATGGTTTCAGTCCACAATTTCTCCAATATATTAAATTGTTATATTCCAATCCTTCTACTTCTAATTGGGTAAATGGTAAGCAGTCCAGTTACTTTCCCCTGCATAGAGGTACTCGGCAAGTATGCCCCTTGTCTCCCTTATTATTTATCTTAGCGCTGGAACCCTTCTTGGAAACAATTCAAAGATCCTCCACCTTTACAGGTCTTCAATTAAAAAACCTGAATATAAAATACACTGCATACGCAGATGATATTTTGTTGTATGTATCTAACCCCGCTACCTCCTTACCGGAATTCTTTTCCTTATTGGCCGAATACTCGATTGTCTCAGGTTATAAATTAAATATTGATAAATCAGAAGTTTTACCACTAAATAAATATTGTCTTACCCATATGTTTAAAGACTTCGGCTTTAAATGGAGCTCAAAAGGTATAAAATGTTTAGGAATTCTCTATAGAAATAATATCAAGGACACTATCAAAATTAATAGGAATGAAATTTTGTCTAAAATTAATGCATTAATAGAGGGTTGGTCCCCCCTTTTTATTTACTGGTGGGGTAGATTAGCCACAATTAAAATGATGTTATTACCTATTGTCAATTTCCATTTGTCAATGCTCCCTATTTCTCTTCCGCTCAATTTTTTTTAAAGTTATTAATCGATCTTTTTAAATTTTTATGGAACAAACGCAAACCCCGTATTGCTTTAGCTCGACTACAACAACCCAAGGATCTTGGTGGGGTCAATTTTCCTAATATCAGAACATATCATTCCGCTTTCACGCTGAAGCATATTTGGATTTCCCTTTCAGACAACCACTCAGAACCATCCACGGTATGGGGTCAATTAGAGCATGCACAGTTTTCCCCTTTTACTTTTAAGGATGTGATTCATATTTCTCAACCTCCACGTGGTTTAATTTCCCCTATACTTACTCACTCAATTGCCATTAGCAAGCCCTTACTTGCTTCCTATAACACTATCTCTGACATTATTTGACATACCCCAATATGGTATAATATTAACCTTAAATTAAAAAACAGGATCCTTGCGTGGAAAGAATGGATCCAAAATGGCATTATCACTATCGGACAACTTGTTTCAAATAATACTTTATTGTCTGTCTCCGAGATACAAGAAAAATTTCATATATCTAATAAATATGCTTCACAGTTTGAACTTCTTAAGCCCCTCCTCAATACATTTATCTCTCAACAATCTCTCCCAGCTACAGATACACACTCTTCTTCCTCCTCAATTGATTTTTCTACCCAACTGAAAGCTTCAACTATATATAAGTTATTGATAAGTCCTTCTAAATCTGTATCAAAACACAAAATAGAACTTTTATGGGAATCTGACTTGCACCAAGAATTTTCAGCTCACACTTGGAACTCAATATGGGCCAAGATTCATACTTCGTCCTCATCAGCAAGCACTACGCAAACATTGTATTATTTTTACAACAGATTATTTATTACACCCATAAGTTTATATGCTAATGCTAAATGTTGGTCGTGTGCACACGATAAGAGTGATCTTTTTCATATGTTTTTTTAATGCTCTCCTGTTAAAAGGTTTTGGTTACAAATTTGGTACAAAATCAATGATATCCTTTCAGTGTCCCTTCCTTTTGATTTTCAATATATATTTTTGTGCAGTGTTCTCCCTTGTTGGGCTTCGCAACGTTTGGCTGGTAAACTCTTTGATTTAATGATTGCCTTGGCTTTTCAAATTATTACCTCCAATTGGAAGGATGCAGGAAAAATCTCATATATGGCATGGTGGAACTTATTATGTCATCATCATCGATTAGACCGTGCTCATGCTACATCTATTCTGTTAAAAATTAAAAAAGATTTATTATGGTTACCTCTTACTTCATTTTTATCTAGGAATATGGACAGATCAGTTTCTAAAGTTTGTAATTTTGAACCTCCTTAAATTATAACTGTTTTTAATTACAACTGTTCATTTTATTATATAGTTGATAAGACTTGCTTTTTCAATCTGATATTGCATTACTTTCTCCTCTCTTTTCTTCTCTTTTCCCTTCTTCTCTGCCTCTTTCAGCTTCTTTCTTTCTTTTCTTATCTCTAAAAAGATTAAAATGCATCTCTTTAAGCAATTCATTTCATAATACAATTCAAGTTTTAGGCATGCATTCTCATAATAGCAGTTATGTTTTATTGTTAAGTTCTGAACAGTTTAGTATCTTTTCCTTGTTATTAGGTTGTTACATTGTATATTCTGCTTCTTTTACATTTACTTGTATTGTCTTATTGATCATTTCTTTCTATCTGATGTAATTGCACAGTGTTCATTTTTATTCTCAATAAAGCATTTTTAAACTCAAAAAAAAGAAGAAAAAGTAACACCGGAAAAATGAGCGGTCAAAGGACACAAGTCATGCAAGCGTGGGACAAACACAAAAAGAGGAAGGAAAGCCCACACCAAGTCATGAAGAAGAAGCAAGCAAATGAGAGTGACAATTAAGTCAACAAATGTTTAGCAATGGGCTGGCTCTAAACCCCCTGTAAGCTAACAATAACTATTGCAATAGAAAGACAGCGCATGCGCTGTCTAGTAGGAGAGACCTAATAATGTATTGGTCTTTTAGACCATCTTAGGATATGTAAGATTTGTGGGTCTATTGCCTACTTTCCCTTATTTCACAATTGACTGTTGATACCAGCAATGTGTCTGTATAGTAGGTTTGACCACAGGGACCCATGCTGATGAATACCCCAGACCATCTAGGGCTTCATTCAGGGCAGAAATCTGTAAGGGCTCCTAAGGGAGCCCATCTTGTATAAATCCTTTGGTCTTGGTGAATAGGAACCCTAGGATAAGCATGCAATAGAAGTTAATGAGGTTGGTTTCATTGTTTTAAAAAAGAAAAAGACACCATACAGGGAGATTAATTGAATTAAGTATTCAGTTCACCTTACCATACCTGCAGGGCATGTGTTGTAATTTCAATAAGACAGTTGGGAATGTTATTATGTCTGCTGTAAACATCTGTGAGTAACCTACAGCTCCCATCTCTTGGTCCTTTGACAATCTTGTGTCTTGGTGACCCATTTACAGAGATCTTTGTGTACGCTCCAGCTAAAAGGGTCCAATTTAATGAGAAATTTTTGTGTGCTCTTTTATCTATTTTCCATTTCTGGGAGTGCCATGTTGTTCACAGTTTTTTATCCTAGTTAAGTCGCTCAGAGAGTTATTGTACCTGGCACCTACTGTAGACATCTGGGTAGACAGGGGTTCCAATCTTAATAAGGTACTTCAGTGGGTACGTTTGCACATCTGTATGTAACCTGCATGTAACAAATTCCAGTCCCAGCTAGAAAATGGTGCATAACATGGAGGACACATAGGATCACAATCAACTCAACTTATCCCACTGAGGCTAAAGAGTTAGTACCACTTATTGTCGATGTAATATTTAATTTTTTTCCCCAAAAGTCAAGAATGTACTTTTTATTATGTGTGCAACAAACACGGCCAGAATCTTGTTTTTGGTAAAATGGTATTAGGGTTTCAATTGACTGCAGAAATGTATGTGTACACTGCAAATGACAGACAGCCATCTGGGCAGAAAACAATTTTAGTTTGACTTTCTACATCTAATAAAGCACGTCTGATATACACAAAAGCTTTGTTTGTCTAGCAGTACACACCGTGGGACGGAAACATGCTTATAAGATAACCAAACACTAGCATGAGTGGAACTAGCACAAAACTAGAGAGTTGTGCTTTGTTACGTAATATTGCATTTGTAGTGTGAGCTATGATCAGCTATGACCATGGGTCGATCCTTTACAAAAGAGAAGAGTTGGAGATGAGGCAAAAAGAGAGAAACATTAGATTCCCATGTTACAGTATCACAACCTCCGATTCAGGTCCTTTTAATTCCAAGTGCTGTCGACAGCTCAAGAGAGACTGATAAAAAGTGTTTAGGGCCATATGACTTCAGCGTTGATGTACGTGAATTAATGGAAAAACAAAAACTGAGAAACCACTTTGGAGGAAATCAAATCATGGAAAAACAATTTTAAGGACAGACACTTTTAAGGAAATACAAGTAACTTGAAAATTTTAAAAATCCTTTTAAGGAAACATCTAAAATGACATTAAACGTGGGAGAAGTTTATGAATAGTTAGGGGTGTTTTGGTTTAGTTGGTAATATTTAGGGGGTGATGAATGGTTTTTAGGGGTCAGGATTGTTTGAATTTCAGACATGGAAAGGGGTTTTCAGGGTTCATAGATGGATGGAGTTTAGGGGTGGTGAGTTTTGTTTTAGGTATCATGAATGGGTGGAGTTTAGGGTTTTTTTAGGGTACACAGGTGAATGGAGTTTGGGGGGTGAGGTGTTTTTTGTGGTTGGGGATGGGTGGTGTAGGGGTGTTGAGGGATCTTAGGGTTCAGTGACGGGTAGAGGATGGGGTGGGGAAGAACTGTTTGGGTTCAGGATAGGATGGAGTTTAGGGTGGTGGGGAGTTTTAAAGATTCAGGGATGTGTGGAGTTTATAAGTAGAAAGAGGTTTTTAGGGCTCATGGATGAGTAGAGTTTAGGGGTGGTGAGGGGTTTTTAGGGGTCATAGATGGGTGCTGTTTAAGGGCGGTAAGGGTTTTTAGGGTTCACAGATAGGATGAGTTTGTGTGTGGTGAGGGGTTTTAAGGGGCCAGGGATGTGTGGTATATAGGCATAGAAATGGGGTTTTAGGGTTCAGGAATGGGTGGAGTTTAGGGGTAGTGGGGGTTTTACAGTTCAGGGATGAGTGTAGGGGTAGAAAGGGCTTTTAAGGTTCAAGGATGGGTGTAGTTTAGGGGTCAGTGATGCGTGAAGTTTTAAGCGTAGTGAGAGGATTTTAGGTTTCTGGGGTTGGTGGAGTTTAGGGGTAGAAATGGCTTTTTGGGCTCAGGAATGGGTGTAGTTTAGGCATGTTGAGGAGTTTTTAGGGGGCAGGGATTGATGGTGTTTAGGGTTTTTGAGTGGTGAGGGATTGATGTTGTTTAGGCATGGTGAGGGGTCAGCAAATTAAAAGCATCCGAAGTAATTGTTTTACAATGTAAAAGTTTTCAATCTGAAATAACGTGCCCTGAAGTAAAGCACTGAAATAAATACCTCAGACAAAATTGTTTCTGAAAGTAAGACTTGCAACCATTGTATTTACACCTTAAACAAAAATGATGCATTAGCCAATTTTGACCCAAAGGACATTTTATGAATTGGTAACATTAATTCTGAAAATGTCTATTAAATGCAGTGCTTTAAATGGGCCGGTACTCACCGGTACGGAGTACTGGCAATTTTTCATTTTCTCCCCTTGAGTACCGGCACTTTTTCTAGAACGAAGAGAGTACCGGTACTCATGGGGACCTGACTTTAACCCAAGCAGCGCTCCCTTCATTTCCCAACTGATACCACGGCAGCACCTTTAACAAGCACTGCACAGAATTAATCACAGGAGCTCGTCACCAGGACACAGCGTGAGCTGCTTTGTAAGTCATCAGAGCAGGGGTGTGTCTGCAGAGTGATTAGCATATCCATTGATCTTTCACAGTGGGGCTGAGAGGGGGCTGTAAAATCTAATGGGTGGCGGTGGGAGGCACTGTTCAGGATAGAATATTTCATGGACAGAACAAAAGAACGTTTGCTAATGCTTTCACCATCGCCACACATCTGAATTGCCTTCTTGCATGTGTAAATTAGAAGGGATCTTGTTACCAAACTCGCTGATCCCATTTTATCGACCTTGGACCTCGGTGAGACCAGGGAAAAATGTGAAATGCTCTTTGAACAGAGATATTCCCTGCCAGTGTTAAACCACCTGGGCCTACATGCCACATGGATGTACACTGCTGTATTTTTATCAAAAGCCAGTAGATATGTTACATGGCTTGGTATGTGCGTGTTATTCACACTCATGGTGGCAATTTATTGCACACTGTAATCGAATACCAAAAGCAGGAAAACATACATTTTTCATTTATTTAGCGCTCCCAGGTGGTCGTCTGTACAAGTTACATGGTGTAAGCACAGAAAACATATTTCATTTGTAATAAGCCCCATCTCCTAACCAGCACTTAATGTCATTGATCATATTTTGATTCAGAAAGACCATCTTGCCATTTATAATGTGACTTGAAAGCCTGTTCCTTTTCTTTTTAATATTTATTTCATCAACAATTGCAAATGCAAGCATGCATTTGACATTTATTATAGTAAGTATATAAGGCATATAATATCAGTTATTAGCTGAATTAACACACGTGGGATCATGGTGTGTATTTTTATTACACATAGTGCAGCCAGATCAGCCCAGTAGATACTTTATTCTTTCTGATGTCACATCTGCAGCGTGTTTACTCCTTCCATCACTCCTTTCAACCACATAAAACGGAATGTTGAAAGGCTGAGCCACCAACATCAATATCGCTATTGTCTGTGTGTCAGCATTTCTCATCCAGTGGCAGAGAAAGAGAATATGCTGCTCACTAAAGTTATACCAACTATGTCTCTTCGAAAGCAACTCTGGTTTCCAGGTTTGACAGAAACACCCACTAGTGGCGTGAATGAAAAGACTGCCTGATGAATTCCTCGCTTTTTGCAGTTGCGCCTTCACCAATCATGAGAACCAGAAAGCATAAGTAAGTGAGCTTGAGGCATCATAAGTAACAATAAAGTGGATAACTCTGGAGGTAATGCACTTGCTTGAAAGATCTGTGTACATTCTAATCAAAGGTTCAACTCACCATAATATTGCATAGAGGATCAATGTGTCTGCTGGAAAGCACACCATGCAACATGTAGATCACAGATTAGTTGTTTTATGTAGATAGCTTAGTTGATTACTGTTTTTGTTGCATAGAGCCTTGTGTTACCTGCAGGTCAAAAGTTAACATTCCTGTATAATAGCTTAGGGCCAGATGTAGGTGGCGAAATACCGGTCGGTAACGCCGAAATTCGGAGAATTTCAGCGTTACCGACCGGTATTTGGCTGAGTGCAATGTAGGTGAGTTCATACCTACATGCAAAATAAGGAATCGCAAAATAGCGATTCCTTATTTTGCTCTTGCATTTAAGGAATCGGAAATACCGATTCCTTAAATGCAATGTACGTAGCACTAAAAATAGTGCACTTGAGCCTTAAGGAATCGTTAATTACCACCAACTTCAGGTTGGTGGTGAGTAGCGATTTCCTTTAAAAAGCACTTTTTGGATTTTCAAATGTGCCATGTGGCACACATCCATGCCCTTAGGGCATGTATGTGCGCCACATGTGCACACATGCACATTTCAGGGTGCAACATGGGTGTCCTTTGGACACCCTGGCACCCTTGAAATACTCTCCGTTATTAGCGATTCGGTAATACCGAATCGCTAATAGTGAATATCTTCCCATTCATTCCTATGGGCCTTCTAGCCCATAGGAATAAATGGCTAGGTATTCCTTAATAACGAATCTCAATTACCGATTCGTTATTAAGGAATGTTAAGGAATCGCTAACATTTTAGCGATTCCTACCTACATTCCATTTAGCGAGTCCTTAATAGCGATTCGGTAAAAATCGCTATTAAGGACTCGCTAAATTGAAGTTACCTACATCTGGCCCCTAGTGAGTTATGAACCTGCAGCAAGGACCCGACTGCAAACAAGAAGGCATATAGTTAGAACTTGCTGTTTTTTCCTCAATCTTTTCTTATTTTAAAGTTGCTAAAAAAAAAAAGGTTACTTTGGATAGTAATAAACACTTATTAGTAAGTGTCATATATATAGTTATTTGTGAGATAACTAATGGACAGATACATCCCACATTCTAACAATGCATGCAGATTTCGTGCATACAACCTTGGCACGGTCAAAAAGCTAACCCCGCCCCTTGATCCTCCTTAGTACCGCCCTTGTGCCCGCCCTAAACTCCTCCCACTGCTCCTTTTGGTGAGTACCTGCACTTATTTTTTTCCATTTAAAGCACTGATTAAATGGTTTAGGTGAACTGGTTTCTCAGTAATGGTATTCCATGAAATTATTTTTATATGAAATCACATACAACCTTTCAGCATAGATCGGAGCAATTCTGGCCCCGATCCATTGCTGTTGATGATTTACTTGGAACCAGGGTCGGACTTGCCTTTAGGGCAATCAGGCAGAGCCTGACAGGCTGGTCTGAAAGGTCAGTGTGTTGCCCGGTTTTTTGGCTGTTTGCGGGCCTGTTTTAAGGTCTGCTTGGCCAGTTTTTACTGTTGATTTCCCTGATATTAAAACAAACATTGCCTGCAGCAAGCTTAAATGCATGCAGTCTTCCATACCTTGCAAAACACTTACACAGCGTGTTTATACAAGTTGAAAACGTCACTGCTGTACCAACATGGGACACTTTTTTTGCAATCTAATGGGGCCACTTTTGTTTCGGTTGCCCGTGCCTATTTTCTGTCCCAGTCCAAACCTGCTTGGAACCTACCACTTGTCTTGCATCCTAGTGCCCCCTTCTTCTTTGAAGGGTTACAAGCTGGATTCTACATGTGTGTTATGAAGCATATGTGGCTACAAAGTTTATCATGAGGGATGTCTCTGAGGTGATCTGTGTGCCTGAGCTGAAAAAGTAACACAGGTGTCAAATTTAACACCCTGGGGTTCTTTGCTTTCCTAATTTTCACCGAATTGTGCACCAAACGGTACATTTTCGTAGTTTGTGCACCTTTGGATGTGAGATAGCAGGCAATAACAGTACTGTCCTCTATTCCGAGGTACATAAATTAAAAGAGGGTGCAAATGGCTGGTAACCTCTGTACCCTATGGTTTGGGTATTTACCAGCAGTGGCGGCTCGCAGAGGAAGTGCAGCGGGGTGGTGGGGTGGGGGAGGGGCTGGGTGGGGGGGGATAGTGGAGTCGGAGATACGACGGGCAGGAGTAAGGTAAGTAAATAAATAAATAAAACTATTTACCTTGTGCACGCTGCATCGCCAACTCGACGATGCAGCAAGCGCAAGGTAAATAGTTTTATTTATTTATTTACTTACCTTACTCCTGCCCATCGTATGTCTGACTCCACTACCCCCCCACCCAGCACCTCCCCCGCCCGTCCCACCACCCCGCAGCACTCCCTCTGCTAGCCGCCACTGTTTACCAGGTGCACAATTTGCACTGTTGATAATGCACAAATTGTGGCTTAATCATAATAAGAGCTAAGATTGCAGGTGGTAAGGGTACGGTCCTGCATGATGTTTTAAGATATTAGCTGTGGTGACAAAGTAAATAGGAATCTCACAGCCTAGTTGGGAAGACTGTGAACGCTAAACTATGACATCAGACGTTAGTCTCCCTTGGGCAAAATGTGGTCGCACACCCTCAGCTGAGGAATATTTCCTCATGTGCCCAATCCAGGAATGCTGATACGAGCAGCAAGAGCCTACACATTACAAACACCCCTAAAAAAGACTTGGAAAATAGAAACAGCCATAGTGTTCTCTGCCCCGGTTAGCTGGGAGGCAGCACAGGGTTGACCGCACCTAGTTCAAGCAAGGGAAAAGTATGAGGGCATGGACTAACTTCACCTGAGCTATGTGGTGCACATGGTGCAACAATTCAATTTTACATGTCAAAAATATCAGTGAAATTCTTACTATGAGAAAACAAAGAACATGGGAATGTCAACCCATTAAAGCAACAATGTATTGTTGTATCTCAGAATATCAGTTGCAAAATTATGGTCTCACTGAAATATTGTGTCCTAAAAAATTTTCACAAAAATATCATCCCAATGAAGCAATATCATCCAATGAAGCAATATTTTTGCGAGCACATGATATTTCTTGGTTACAATAGTCTGGTATCAAACCAAATGTACATATTCTGTGCGGATACTGGAGAACACTGAAGCTCTCTCCGGACAGACATATAAAACTGGACTGGTGAGAAACGTGCTAGGGTCGTTGTGGAAGGAACATGAGGTGCTGATGATGGCTCCAGTGGCGTAACATCAGTCCCAGCGGTGCAGGGGGCCCCAAGCTCCAGGGGACCCTCCGGCACTGCACACGGGAGGCGGGTCCCCTGGCCCGAAACCTCATGACTGGGCCCGGAGCGTGGGGGCTCCCTCCATGTACTTTGCAGGGGGCCCCCCTTAAGTTTTGTTACTCCACTGGATGGTTAGGTTTTGGCAGGCATCGGCTCTGTAATATGAGTACCTGACCCGTAAGCCAAGGGGAACACGGTCTCTCCTGCCAGCAAGGGAATGTGGAATGGGTGACAGAGTGCAATCTGGATTGGCCTATTTCCAGAGTAAACTCTTAGATACCCACCTCATGTTGGGCTTTGTTTATCTTCTCGTAAACTTGGCTGGCACGATGCGCATGTTGTTGTCTCTTTCTGTGGCAGCAGGCCCAAGGCACAGAGTACAGAGTCAGCCCTCACGCATCTCACTGCATATATCCTGCCAGCAAGGAAGGTGGAAGGGGTGACAGGGTGCACTCTGTGCTGGCCCTTCACCAGAGTGAACTATTAGATATCCAGCTCATGTTCGGCTTTATTAGTTTCTCTTAAACTTGGCTGGTACTTTGCACATGTTGTGTCTGTGGCAGCAGGCCCAAGGCGCAGAGTAGTCAACCCTCGTGCATCCGGCATTTCAATTCTAATAGCATACTATTGTGGTAGCATCCTTACTGTTTGGTTGCTTTTTAAGTGGTTTCCGAACATCTATCTTGTCAATGTAGTTAATGAACCCTACCCATCGCTTCATCTGCTTTTCTCAGATGTCCCGTTCATGTTTAATTCCAGTCCTTTGCATTTTGGAAAAGCATTTAAGGCATCATTTACGATGTTTCCCTCTCGTTTTTAGCACTTTTGTGTATTTGTTTCTTTCTGCATATTTCTGATTCCAAGTTGCATTTCCTGATGTATTTTTCCTTCATGTTATCGTAAGTGTACACGTTATGTGTGCCTTTTGGCATTTATTCGTCATGCTGAACGCTGAATTAGTTACAGTTATAATTAGTGTCAGAAAGCTGTGTCTTACTCGCCAGTGAGCAATCAGCAGCCCTCAGGATCCACAGACCCCGCAACTCATAACTGCCCCCTATAGGAGGGAAAGCGCTAACCATGCAGTCTGGACATGAGCACAGCTTATTGGCTGAAAGGTTGCTTCTCCAGAGCTCTTCATTGCCATTTTTCACTTCAAGCTACGTGTTGTCCATGGTAATGAATGAATGGATGAATGGTACTTATCAGCCAGATATATCTCGGCGCTAGAACTGGAGAGTAAGGGCAAGAGAAAAATGAAACAGGCTAATGAAAGAGATGGGTCTTCAAGGATTTGCAAAAAGAAGTATGATTTCTGATGCTTCACAATGGTAGTGGCAGGCGATTCCACAATGTGGGGACCATGACAGAGAAGGATCTGCTTCCCACATGAATCAGCCTAAAGCCAGGAACTGTTGCCTTGGGGTGTGAAGCTGACTGAAGAGAGCATGGAGGAGTCGATTGTAAAATGCGGGTTGAATGGTGGGGGTTTCTGTCCTGTGTAAAGCCCAATAAAGAGAGCATAATGCATTGAATTCAGTTCTCTACTCTAAAGGAAGCCAGTGAAGTTTACGCTGAGCCTCTGGAACAAGTTCTCATTTTCACAACCCAAAAACCAGTGTAATAGTCACATTTTGAAGTATGGCCAGTATCTTGGCAGGGAGCCCTAGGTAGCAGGTGTTGGCATAGTCAAGTCTAGACAGGATGCAAGCACCTACCATCCTGAGCCAACGGCTGCCCTGGATGGAAGTGACTACCATCCTTATGATGGAAACACCTACCATCCTAGAGCCAAAGGCTTCCCAGGATGGAAGCGATACCAAAGGGGATGATGGACGGAGCGCTTGAGCAAATCAAACACTCACCCCCAGTCAACTGATCTGGGTTTAATCCATCATCATTCTTTAGCTCACTCCACCACCCCAGTTCAGACATGGCCATATGCAAATCAGTCTGACCCTGTGCCTCATGGGAACAGTCCAGCCCGAACTGCCAAGCCATGTCTTCCCTGGACCGGAAACAAGCATCCTGGGACCGGTTTCTGGCTATTCAGCCGTCATCAGCCAGGCTAGCTTGAATCCAGTGGCAAAGTGAGCAAGGGACCGACGTCTGGGCATACCCTGCCAACTTAGGGCGAACAAAGCGATACCAAAGGGGATGATGGACGGAGCGCTTGAGCAAATCAAACACTCACCCCCAGTCAACTGATCTGGGTTTAATCCATCATCATTCTTTAGCTCACTCCACCACCCCAGTTCAGACATGGCCATATGCAAATCAGTCTGACCCTGTGCCTCATGGGAACAGTCCAGCCCGAACTGCCAAGCTATGTGGTGCACATGGTGCAACAATTCAATTTTACATGTCAAAAATATCAGTGAAATTCTTACTATGAGAAAACAAAGAACATGGGAATGTCAACCCATTAAAGCAACAATGTATTGTGGTATCTCAGAATATCAGTTGCAAAATTATGGTCTCACTGAAATATTGTGTCCTAAATTTTTTTCGCAAAAATATCATCCCAATGAAGCAATATCATCCAATGAAGCAATATTTTTATAGCACAGGATATTTCTTGGTTACAATAGTCTGGTATCAAACCAAATGTACATATTCTGTGCGGATACTGGAGAACACTGAAGCTCTTTCCGGACAGACATCTAAAACTGGACTGGTGAGAAACGTGCTAGGGTCGTTGTGGAAGGAACATGAGGTGCTGATGATGGCTCCAGTGGCGTAACATCAGTTCCAGCGGTGCAGGGGGCCCCAAGCTCCAGGGGACCCCTCCGGCACTGCACATGGGAGGCGGGTCCCCTGGCCCGAGAGCTCATGACTGGGCCCGGAGCGTGGGGGCTCCCTCCATGTACTTTGCAGGGGGCCCCCCTTAAGTTTTGTTACTCCACTGGATGGTTAGGTTTTGGCAGGCATCGGCTCTGTAATAGGAGTACCTGCCCCGTAAGCCAAGGGGAACACGGTCTCTCCTGCCAGCAAGGGAATGTGGAATGGGTGACAGAGTGCAATCTGGATTGGCCTATTTCCAGAGTAAACTCTTAGATACCCACCTCATGTTGGGCTTTGTTTATCTTCTCGTAAACTTGGCTGGCACGATGCGCATGTTGTTGTCTCTTTCTGTGGCAGCAGGCCCAAGGCACAGAGTACAGAGTCAGCCCTCACGCATCTCACTGCATATATCCTGCCAGCAAGGAAGGTGGAAGGGGTGACAGGGTGCACTCTGTGCTGGCCCTTCACCAGAGTGAACTATTAGATATCCAGCTCATGTTCGGCTTTATTAGTTTTCTCTTAAACTTGGCTGGTACTTTGCACATGTTGTGTCTGTGGCAGCAGGCCCAAGGCGCAGAGTAGTCAACCCTCGTGCATCCGGCATTTCAATTCTAATAGCATACTATTGTGGTAGCATCCTTACTGTTTGGTTGCTTTTTAAGTGGTTTCCGAACATCTATATTGTCAATGTAGTTAATGAACCCTACCCATCGCTTCATCTGCTTTTCTCAGATGTCCCGTTCATGTTTAATTCCAGTCCTTTGCATTTTGGAAAAGCATTTAAGGCACCATTTACGATGTTTCCCTCTCGTTTTTAGCACTTTTGTGTATTTGTTTCTTTCGCATATTTCTGATTCCAAGTTGCATTTCCTGATGTATTTTTCCTTCATGTTATCGTAAGTGTACACGTTATCAGGCGCGGTAGCGTCCATTCGGGCGTGTGGGCGTAGCCCCCGTCGCTAGCTTCGGCGTCTTTGAACTTCAGTAAACTGAATCAGTTTACTGAAGTTCAAAGACGCCGAGGGAGAACTGACAATCATGTCAGTCAGCATGACGTCGGACCGCCCACCCCCTTCAGAGTCTGAAGGGGGTGGGCGGTCCTGCGTCATGTTGACTGACATGACTGAGAGGGACCAGGGGCAGCAGGCAGCACTGCAGCACAAGTGCGCATGAGTGGGCAAGGGCACCGAATTCTCGCGCCGTGCCCAGTCATGCGCACTTGTGTGTGCACTGGCTTGCGCATGCCCATTAGGAGAGCGAGGGTTGAGCAAAGGCTCAAACCTCGGTCTCCTAATGGGCAGGCGGGCGAGGGGTAACCGTGCCTTAAGCCAATCCTGACGCTGCCAGCAGCGCCAGGATTGGCTGAGAGGGGCTGTAGGCGCCAGTCGCGCCAACGGACCCGAGGCAGAGCGGACGGCAGACCTGCTGCTCAGGGAGGATTAAGGATTTATTTATTTTAAATATTTTAAAGCTTAACACCCCCACCCCCGCGCGACACCCCCCCGCAAGCCGCGACTGGGACATCATGGTCTCCGCACTGAGCGCTTTTGTTTTCTAGCTGTTGTCCAAACATCCCAAGGTTAGGCCGCTTCCTCCGGCTGCGTGCTAAAGTGGTTACTTTCTGTCACTTCACTTCACCTCCCCCACCCCTTTCGCTTCTGTCCTTGTCTACATGTTACTTCTTTCTCCATCGTTTCTATTTTTGTAATGCTTATTTTCGCCTTCTCTAACTTTCTTTTCCCACCCTCGATGCTTGCTTCTCTTTCGTGTTCTTTATTTGCTTTCTTCCTTCTTACTTCATCACGTCCCATATGCCCCCTGCAAGTGTCTTTGAATATTTCCCCTGCCGCCTTCCTCTCCTTAAGTTACATTTTCTTTGCTTGTTGTTTGCCTCTCCTCGTCGTCGGTGCTGGAAATGGGAAAATGACACTCCGGGAACCGACAACTTTGTGGGCAGAAAAGGGGTGGAATCATGGAGGACCATAGTCAGGAGGGACCGCGGTGTCACGCGCAGCAGGGAGTCTGTGGAAACCCGCCTATCTGAAAGTGCACGTGCACTATTTGTACACTCTCTGACCCTAACTAAATCGCCTGCAAGCTAAAACGTCAGGGACTTAAATCGCAAGCCGCAGAGGTATCTGTGCACCTATGGATCACCGGTAATAAAACTAGTAAGATCGTTTAGGGGCTAATGCACCTTGAAGCGTGCTCCGAGGTACTTGTTTGTGCACTCGAAGTCTCGCTTGCGAGCACCCCAGCTCTCGTGCACAGTAGTCAGTTGTGCACAGACCACAGGGGAGCTCTGGTACACACACACACACTACAGGGTCGCATCGGCAGTACAGAGTCCGGGAGGGACTCAATACACACGGGGTCTAGAGAGACCCTCAGTACATTCTCAGGGGAACGATCATATACACAAAGGCGTAGGGTGCCCTACAGTTGATCGCCTAACAGGCTGCTCAGCACTATGAAATAAATGAGCACCGCCTCATTGATTTCCACCGCGCGCGCTCATTTGGCGAAGGCTCTAATTTGGAATGGCTGGCGAATGTATTGATTTCAATATAGTGTTTTGCTGCTGAAATTACTACCTCGAGCTGCTGCAGGTGAAGGACGAGTCCTTCGCTCTGGTCGCTTCCCAGTCTCTTCCTTGTAGTGCACTGCGACAGTACATTAATCTGCCCACTTTCAAACTCTCCTCCCCTGCATATGTATCACAAACATTGTTTTCGTCTTTAAGCGCGCGCTGGTCGGATTCGTTCTAGCCATTTCACCGCCAAGTGTCCTGAGAGGACCTTATGTAACCTCTTGGTTGTTGGCTGATTGGGCTCTGCACGCTTGTCTGGAGTGCTACTTTTTGGGGAATGCCCTGCATCCACCAAAATCTAAATCAGAAGTATTTCTGTTTAGCCACATAACGGACGGCTTTTTTGACCATCATGCAAAACTCGGGTGCACAAACATTTCAGTGAAATATAGTCATTGCATGGTATTGGTCTGTTTTTTGCACCCAATTAGACGTTTTCCCACATGCCCTTAGGAATAAAATGTGGCAACAGTTTTAGCATCTGGTTCTAACACACAGTATTCACCTCTATGCAGAGCTGCAGCTCCGGCGCCAAAGTCTTAAAGTTCACATCAAAGTTCGGCGATAAGGGCAAGACTGTAACTCTCACCAGGGAATGAGGATGTACAGCTACCTATACATGATAACACTATATATAGTCTTTTGGTGCTGGTGCTGTTTGAGAGGTGCAAGGGATGGCGAGTCGTGACGTATGCCATCCCATGGAGGAGTGAGAAGAGGGAGCAGGAGGCTACCCTTGGAGGGTGACGGGGAGTCTCCACTGACTCAGTGATTTCGCATCCCAAGGTATGCTGTGGTGGAGTCTTCTGGCCCACTGTCCCTGTACGCACTGCTCTAGGGTTGGTATGGGGTGGTCTCCCAGTTTTGCCAGTCACTGTCTTTGTTAGAACTGATTCACAATTGCTTTATTAACCTTCCTGCTTTCTCAAATTTGCTTGAAAATGCACCATTTGTCCACACTTTTTTCAAAATTTTCTTGGGGGAGAACTGCCCCGTTCCCCCCTCGCCACAGTGCAGTACAACTATTATTTTACGCCCCACCACTTTCAAATGTCACCAGCCACCACTGCACGTTATGTGTGCCTTTTGGCATTTATTCGTCATGCTGAACGCTGAATTAGTTACAGTTATAATTAGTGTCAGAAAGCTGTGTCTTACTCGCCAGTGAGCAATCAGCAGCCCTCAGGATCCACAGACCCCGCAACTCATAACTGCCCCCTATAGGAGGGAAAGCGCTAACCATGCAGTCTGGACATGAGCACAGCTTATTGGCTGAAAGGTTGCTTCTCCAGAGCTCTTCATTGCCATTTTTCACTTCAAGCTACGTGTTGTCCATGGTAATGAATGAATGGATGAATGGTACTTATCAGCCAGATATATCTCGGCGCTAGAACTGGAGAGTAAGGGCAAGAGAAAAATGAAACAGGCTAATGAAAGAGATGGGTCTTCAAGGATTTGCAAAAAGAAGTATGATTTCTGATGCTTCACAATGGTAGTGGCAGGCGATTCCACAATGTGGGGACCATGACAGAGAAGGTTCTGCTTCCCACATGAATCAGCCTAAAGCCAGGAACTGTTGCCTTGGGGTGTGAAGCTGACTGAAGAGAGCATGGAGGAGTCGATTGTAAAATGCGGGTTGAATGGTGGGCATTTCTGTCCTGTTTAAAGCCCAATAAAGAGAGCATAATGCATTGATTTCAGTTCTCTACTCTAAAGGAAGCCAGTGAAGTTTACGCTGAGCCTCTGGAACAAGTTCTCATTTTCACAACCCAAAAACCAGTGTAATAGTCACATTTTGAAGTATGGCCAGTATCTTGGCAGGGAGCCCTAGGTAGCAGGTGTTGGCATAGTCAAGTCTAGACAGGATGCAAGCACCTACCATCCTGAGCCAACGGCTGCCCTGGATGGAAGTGACTACCATCCTTATGATGGAAACACCTACCATCCTTGAGCCAAAGGCTTCCCAGGATGGAAGCGCCAACCATCCTTGAGCCAATGGCTGCCCAGGATGGAAGCACCTACCATCTTGAAGCACCTACCATCCTTGAGCCAAAGGCTGCCCAGGATGGAAGCGCCTACCATCCTTGAGCCAATGGCGGCCCAGGATCGGAATGCCCACCATCCTTGAGCCAAAGGCTGCCCAGGATGGAAACGCCTACCATTGTTGCGCCAAAGACTGCCCAGAATGGATGCGCCTACCATCGTCGATCCAACATCTGCCCAGGATGGAAGTGCCTACCATCCTTGAGCCAATGACTGCCCAGGATGGAAGCACCTACCATCCTTGAGCCAATGGCTGCCCAGGATGGAAGCACCTACCATCCTTGAGCCAAAGGCTACCCATCTCATCTGAGATCACTTGCACACAATGAAGGAAGTTGAATGCATCAATTCCCCTCTCTATCCAAAAGGAAGAGGACCTGTGTATCGTCCATGGAGCCGGGTAAAAGTGGACCCTTGTATCCAGATGAGATGAGTCTGATCCAGCAGTATTTTAAAATTCATTATACTCGACACATTTATACACAGAAAACACGAAAAACTGAAACTACACGTTGCACACGTTAAACATAGTGACACGTGAGACAGAGACAAGTGTAGTAAGAGGCATGGTAAATGCATGCTTTAAAATGTGAGATGAAGACAACACATTCAGAAGGTAACATAAATAAGTTGAGATTATAAATTCTAAATGCATATGTTGCTTATAAACGTATATATTGGTGAGAACTTTGATGCTATGTGAAGTGGCCTAGTGCTTGTGATTTGTATGCTTTTTGCTGAAAACGCACCAGTTAAAAAAGTCGGTGCAAAAATGTGTAGCAATGAGTTACAGGCCAGAGATTTTGCAAATCAATATTAGAGATTATGTAGTTAAAACAATTTTTCAACGATATGTGAGAAACGATTTTAGCAGAGTAAAAGTTTTTAAAGCTAGCATTTATATGAATATCAGAAGATTTTGTAGTAGCAGGGTATTTCTAACACTAGTTATTTTTATGTAATAATGTTGTGTGAAATTTATATATTAGGTAATTTGAATTGATTTAATTTAATTTTGTTTGAAGTCAAGTCAGAGCTCATTTCATTTAAATGCGCAATGCTAATTTAAAGACCTTTACAAATGTTCTTCTAATGCTGACCTTTCCCCTGATTTTATACAATGGATCATTTTTTGCAAGTAAAATGTTGCATATTTTGTTCTGTACACTTCAACACTTTGACATTCTTCAATGTTTTTACAACTTTTACAGTGAAATATTCCTGTGGGACTAGAATTTCAGATGTGGCTATAAATTGTAACTTTGGGCCTTGTTAGAACTGGGGGTCTCTAGTTGGCAGAGGTAGTTACCTTTGTCCAAATAGGGACCCTTGCTTCTAGTCAGGGTAAGGGGATACACTACTAAAATAACCCCTGCTCACCCCCTTGGTAGCTTGGCACGAGCAGGCAGGCTTATCTCAGAGGCAGTGTGTAAAGCATTTGTGAATACATACAGTAATACAGTGACAACACTACAGATGGACACCACACAGGTTGTAGTATAAAAATAAGTATATTTATATAGACTTAACACAAGACCCAAAACGACAAAAATCCACAATACAATATGAAAAATATGACTGTCAATGGTAGAAAATAGTTCAGTTCAAATGCAGGTGATAAATGCGACACTCTACGTTCAATGTACTTTGGATGCGGAACGCGATACAAACAAAAGAGTTGCAGGGAAGGTGATGCGTTGGTTCCTTACATGCAAGAACGGTGATGCGTCAGTTCCTTGCTCCGGGGGAGGTGATGCGTCGGTTCCCTACTGCTGCGTAGGGGACGGTGATGCGTCGGTTCCTTACCGGAGAGGAGGTGATGCGTCGGTTCTTCACTGCGTGGGGAGGTGATGCGTCGGTTTCTTACTGCGCTTCTGTGGCGATGCGACCAGCAGCGCCTCAATGCGATGACGACCCGGTGCAATGAAACAAAATGGCGTCTTCTTCTTGATGCGACAACGAAGGGGGCGATGCGTGCGCGCCCGACGGCCGTGCGGTGACTCGGTGTGTTTTCTGAGCTGCGACAGGCCCTGCGACACGCTTCTCCGATGATGCGACAGCGTCTGCTGCAACGGCGACCCTCTTCTCCGGTGATGCGAGGCGCTTCGGTGATGCGATGGTGACAGCGGCGGCACGCTTTCTCGGCGATGCGACGACAACTGCTGCGGCGGCGACACGCTTCTTCGTGAGTCGCCCTTCCAGCTCCCAGCGACACGCAGTCTCTCAGAAGGCCCAACACAACAGTAGGCACTTCAAATTCCCAGCAAGGGAATTCAGGGGAGCTGGTTAGTGAAGTCTTGTATCCCTGAGACTTCAGCAGGAGGCAAGCTGAATCTTCAAGCCCTTGGAGATTTTCTGCAAGATGATGAAAGTAGGCACAAAGTTCCTTTCTCCTTTCTTTGGCAATCAGGCAACCACTGCAGGCCAATCCCTCAAACAGCACACAGCATAGGGATAGTCTCCTCCTTCAGTTTCTCTGGTTCCTCTCCTCAGCAAAGGTTCTTCTTGTTTCCCAGAAGTGATCTAACGTCTTGGGGTCTGGGCCCCAATATTTATACTAGCAAATCCTTTGTCCTCTGAAGGCAGAGGGTCCTGTACCTAGTCCAAACCAGTTCTGGGTGCATTCTGCCAGTGCACAACTTCTTCCTTTGTCAGTGTGGGCCAGGGTCATCAGACACACCACAGGAGGTGGAGCCAGCATTGTGGAAGGCAGGCACAGCCCTATTCAAGCCCAGGTGCTACTCCTCCCACCACTCCTCATGCAGTTAGGTCTATTCAGCCTAGTGCTGACTCACCCTGTCTCCTGGAGTCCCCCATCCCCTGTCACTCACAAACCCAGACATACAATACACAAGCTAGCAGAGGCAGGCTGGATGGTTAGGCAAGAAAATACCTACTTTCTAAAAGTGGTATTTTCAAACACAGAATGTTAAAACCAACTTCACTAAAAGATGTATTTTATCATTCTGAGTTCAGGCATACTAAATTCGTTTTTCTACCATGTTCCCTGAGTCAGTTAGGATTATAAGATGTTATAATCAAACTGCCCATTCTGGCCTATGGGAACAGGTAGCCTTGCAATAGTGAAAAACGAAATTGGCTGTAATTCACTATCAGGACATGCCACACATACCAGGGCATGTCCTACCTTACACATACAATGCACCCTGCCCTAGGGCCTACCTTAGGGGTGACTAATATGCAGGAAAGGGAAGGTTTGGGGACTGGTAAGTGGGTGCACTTACCAAGTCGACATGGCAGTACCAGACTGCACACAGGCTCTGCAATGGCAGGCCTGAGACACACTTTACAAGCTACTCCTGTGGGTGGCACAATCAGTGCTGCAAGCCCACCAGCAGCATTTGATTCACAGGCCATTGGCACAAACAGTGCACTGTACTAGGGTCTGACAGTGAATCAAATAGGCCAAACATGGAGTCACTAATCCATACATCAATTTACCATAGGGAGCACTTGCACTTTGGCACTGAATAGCAGTGGCAAAGTGCCCAAAGCATCTAGACCAGCAAAAACATATCAACAACAGTGGAGGCATAGTGAAAAAAAAATGGAAGGGAGACCCACGCCAAGGATGCCAGGTCTAAAAGGCCTGATTACGAGTCTGGCGGTCTTCTGACCGCCAGACTCGCGGTGGCGCAGCAGTGGCGGTCCACCGTATTACGACTTCTTAAGTCATTGCAGCGGTGGACCTTCGGCAGTTGGCAGTGGAGCAGGAGCGCCACAACGCAATATGCTGAGCGGGGACTGGCGCAGTCCCGCTCAGCATATTACGAGTTCCTGGACCGCCAGCCTTTTCATGGCGCAGCCCCGCCATGAAAAGGCTGGCAGTGCAGGAACAAAGGGGGCCCTACAGGGCCCCCATGGCCACCATGGCCACCCCGCCATGGGGATACATTTAGGGGGGCACAACATGTGCGGTATAGATGTCCACGTCCATGCCGTACTGGAACTTTTTTGCTGTTCCCATTGCGGTGCCTGTTTTCCAGGCACCGCCATGGGAATAGCAAAGATCCGCCAACCGTATTACGAGTTGTGCATTTCCAACTCGTAATAAGGTTGGCGGTCTTGGGCAGTTTTGCACGGGTTTGGCGCAGCGGGGGCGGTATTGCATCTACTCCGCTGCGCCAAACTCGTAATCATGCCCTTTGTATTTCTTTTCTACCAATGCTAGGCCTGTGAGGACTAACAAACTTTTGTTTCTCATGACTAGCATGGAAAACCAGTATGATGTTTTAAATCATATTAGGTGACTTAATGTGAAATGGGACATATTATAATCTTCGATGGTGATGTGATGCTACGCCACTGGACTTTGATAAAGAAGTTATGAAAGAAGAAACTCCAAAGGAGGGGCAATGCCATTGATTTTTACTTCTCAACGACCGCCATTCTGATTTTTCCTACTTCGGATCCGGATGCTATGCTGATCAATCCTTTCTTTTGGACTGTTGTCAATGCTACAACCAGTAGCTGAACGATTGAGACCTTCTTTGCCGAACCATTTCTATTTTCCAAATTCCTAGTTTATCTTTAAGCTTTAGGTTAATGGACTCTCCCTTAATGGACTTTAAATCTGAACCTTTCCCATTGCCTCGTAGAGCCTGAGCTGTTAGAAATTCAAAACATCCTTCTGCCTTAGGGTAGTGGGACTTTGTATTCTGAATTTTATAACCATCCTCTAAAGATTTGGCTAAATGCTTGATGCTTTAATGGAAACTGGGATTTTCTTGACTGAAGTCCTTAAGAAACTGCTCATTCTGATGGATTTTAATTCCTTAATACAATAACCAAATGAATCTAAATTTGTCTGAGTCTATTATTGAGTCCTGTTTATTTTTCCATTTTGACTGTGAGCAGTGTTTAAATACGTTGTAGAGAGAATCAGCCAGCCCTTTTGGAACATCAGGTTTTACTTCTTCTGTTTTGTGTGGCAATTGCTGAGCTCTTGGTTTGCATAATTCTCACTCAACTTAACTTCTTTAGGAGGTTGGGTCTTCCAGTTGCTATTCTTGACTTCTGCAGTATGGTCTCGAGAGTGGTTTATCTAAATTTGATTTCAACCCTGTAAGTTGGCTGTCATGTGATGGCCCTCATTGCACATCCAATGTGGAGTTCGGTCATCCTATTTTCCACCCTTCGTATCGGTGAAGAAAGATTCATCAGAGGATCATTGCCTCTGTGGTAAATCGAAGCGCTTTAGACTGTCTAATTGTAAAGGGCCCAGTACGGTTAGAGGAGTAATGAGAGTAAGCTTACAATTGGATTTTACTCACTGCTTCACGCTGCAACAAGCCAAAGGCACAACATACACATGAAAAAGACTAGACAGTCACAAAAGAATTAAGAGCTTTTGAAGCTAGCAGAACGTCGCGTGAAAGTGGTGAAGAATCTCGGTTTTAAAAGTGATTAATTTCTATCTCTGGCTGCACAAATGTCTTCAGTACATTCCGTCGGTGCCCATAGTCTTAATGCTTAAAGCTTAATGCAGAATTAACCCCTGCCTTAATCGTTTAGGTCTGATATCTGCATTCACCCAAGCCAAGTCTGGGGGGGAAACAGACACTGTGAGGCCACATTCTAATCTAAGCTGCTGCAGCAGTTAAAGTAGTGGCTGTGTTTTGCAAGTGGTGCGAAAGTGCAACTGCACACGTCAGAAATGCCACTTGAATTCCTGCAATGAGAAAACAAATGAAAATACATGCCAATACCTTAAATTATCTTCATATGTATAATAGCAATGTAAGAAAGCTAAACGTCTTTACAGCCAAACGTAAAAAAAATGGGACTGATTAGAACAGTGCTGCTGCCAGGGTTGGAGTGGGCGTGGTTGAAAGCCAAGGTGAGGGCGGTCTCTGCTGCCAGTTAGGAGGTTGGCCCATTTCCAGAGTGAACTCTTAGACACCCATCTCATGTTGGACATTGCTTGTGTTGTCTTGAACGTGGCTGACACGTTGCTGTGTCCCTGAGACAACAGGCCTGTGATGGTTTGGGACCATCAGACGGCAGCGACCAATCCAACATGGCCGCCGCTGTTGAACAACCAGTAAGTAGGGTCAGCGGTCTAGCTGACACGCTATGTCGGGCGGACGTGGCCGCTGAAGAAGGCTGGTGGGAGGCGAAAGCGGGGTCTGGTGGATCCGAGTGGAGTTCGGAAGGAGGAAGGACTACGCGACCGGGACCAGAGGAAGAGTGGAGCGCGAAGGTCAGGAGTCACGCAGAGGAAGAGGCCGGCGTCTGGAGCAGAGACGAGAAGACGCGGGACGACCACAACAACCGAGAGGAAGAAGGAGAGGACAGAGGCCGCTCGAGGAGCACTGCGCACAAGACCACTGCTTTCCCCAAGGACGAGGAGGCTGGGTCTTCGATCACCACGGCCCAGGATGCTCGTGGGAGCAGGCAAGTGCCAAAAGCATGCACTGTATTGGTTAAAGGGTTGTGGGCACGTTTAAAGGGCACCAGGGAGTGAGCACTTACATCCCTACACTAGGCACCCACAACGATAGGGCTTTGGTGGTGGTGCACTTCTCCCTTCCCCTTCATTTAAAAAAAAGGTACAAGAGTAGTCTGAGCCTTTCCTTTTGTTTTTTTTCTCTGGGTCAACGCTCGCCTGACAATCCGGGAAGAACCCAAGAGCACAGAGACCAGAGGAGCCAAGAACAAGGATCCAACCAGCGAAAACCCCCTTCCCCAGAGACTTAAAATACGTACTGTTTCGAGTGTGTGCTATCAACATACTTAACGCAATAAAAAAATAGAACAGAAAAGCGCACCTTCCGTGTATCTGACCTGCCTAAAAAGAGGGGTGGGAGGTCCGGGGCGGGAGCTCACGACGACAGTGGTGTCAGAAGTGGGATCCCCTGTCTGGAGAAAGACAGAACTCCGGCCATGGAAGCAATAATTACCCAACTGGCAGAAGGGCAACGCCATCTGTAGCTCGTCTTTGAGCAACAGACCAAACAGGCGCAACAGGAAAGAGAAGCCTTGCAGTCTGCCCTAAAAGACCAAGCGGCCCTCCTAACCGCAAACCAGCAGGTTCAAGACACCGCGGTTTTGCGCCTTACAGACGCCATTTCGAGTGCCCGCGTGCATCCTAATGTACCAGGTTCAGTCCTTTAGAAGTTTCAACAGGGGGATGACCCGGACTATTTTTTTGTGAACTTTGAGAGAGTGGCCTCCACAGCCACCAGAAAGATGGGGACAGTATATCGCGCCATTACTATCAGGGGAATTACAGGCCGCTTATCAAGCCGCCAACCCGGCAGGTGTCACCAGTTATGCTGACATAAAAAAGGCCATTCTGGAACGTCTGGGTTGTGACCAGGAATACTACCGGGCCCGTTTCAGAAAAGAGAAATGGACTGTGGGAGACAATCCAAGGGCCCTCTATTATCGAATACGGGACTTGGGGAATCGTTGGTTGCAACCTACCACCTCATCCATCGACGAGCTCACGGAGAAAGTATATCTCGAGCAGTACCTGGAAGCCTTACCCTTTAACACGAGGGCATGGATCAAACAACACCCCAAGTTGTCAGTTACGGTAGCAGTGGACCTTGCTTGTGCATACCACCGATCCCCCGAGTTCAAAGCTCCTTCCCATAGAACCCAGATAGGTCCCCCAAAGGTTCTGAGCAGAACAGCCACAAACCCCATAGAACATAAAAGCCAGGCCTTCTCACGACCCCAACCCAAACCACCTTCGTCTGGACCTCCCCCATCAGGGCCACAGTGTTTTCACTGTGCCGAGTGGGGGCACATATCCCGACACTGCCCTTCCCGCCTTCCCCCTCAGGAACCCATGGAGGTGGGGTACACCCGGAGCCGAGTAATGGTAACAGGAAAAACTCCAGAAAGGTACAAGAAAAAAATACATGTGAACGGGAAACCGGTTCTGGCATTTCTAGACACAGGGTGCCACCATACAGTGGTCGATAGAGCCCTGATACGAGAGTCCCAGATAGTGGAAGATGAGTGCATACAGGTGACTTATGTTCATGGAGAAAAGAAGTTGTATCCTCTTGCC